>OY776084.1:13924549-15124549 GCA_963675205.1 Catocala nupta
TGCCCGGTAGGTAGGTATTGAGCAATGGGCTTGTTAAATATATATAGCAAAATTTTATTAAGATGATTAGCACTTAATGGATATACCTATATATACTACTCAAAACAAAATAAGGGCCACTAAGGTTTTTTGCTGTACCATGAAAACAATAAAGACATTAAATTGTTTAACTTATGTAACTACAAAATAATGTTATTGGTTATAATATAGGCTAACAATTGTTTAAAATAATGATCATGAATTGTTTTTTTTAAGTTCATAATGAAATTGGCCATTTTGAATGAAAACATGAACAAAAGATATCACCGGAGAAAGACAAAACATATATATACGTAAAATAATATTATACATTTTCTATTCTTTAAAAAAAGATAATTATCACGCTAGAAATTAATCTTGTGTCGCGAGGAACCTGCATTCAGACAGAAGACACAAATAACACCCAGAATTGGAAAGACTATTAGTGATCAAAATCATATCCAAGATTATATCAAAGACTGAATCTGTAATTCCGTAAGTCATGAATAGGTACCTGATATTCTAGACTTTTGAATTACAAATTCTGTATCTTCAGAATACATAGACTCTAAGAATTTGATTCTGCTTATAATTACACCAATATACTAAGAGAGTAGTCCAAAAATATTATATATAATAACTATGATACCGCTTCTAAAAAATAAGACTCGCAGAACACCTAAGCCACTCAACTTAAAACGACTACGTAACTGAGAAAATAAAAGTGTTTATAACGTATATTATTCACGCATAACATGTTATGTAGCGAATATTCAAAGTTGATCCGGGGAAAAAGGGCGCATACATATTATAATAAAACGATTCATTCGGATTGGGCATGATACTCTAGAGCGCACCTAACGATATAAACCTGGGAACGGGACCATGGATATAGTCAGCGTCGTTCTGCACATCTAACTGTCCGTGTGGGGCTGCTAAACGAGCGTGTTTTAAATGGTACGTAATCATCATGTAATGTCTACACGGCATAAAAACAGACTTCGATAACACAAATTAATTAATTAGTATTATAATGTTAATAATTTTGACTACACGGATGACGTTAAGTGGTCGCCTCGGTACTCTAACTGCGCCGAGTGTTGAGGGTTTGAATTCCAAACTGGACAAATATTGTGTGAACCACAAATAGTTGCTTGTGTCCGTTATTTGTAAAGACCCCGCGATACAAGAAATATTTAAAGAGAAGGACAGTTATTTAAAAAAAATACTTCGGCCACACAAAGTAATTAATTATTGTTATAATGTTAATAATTAAGTTATGTTTGGTTACTTTGAAATAACTTCGCTGTAACATAATGAGACGACTGCAACCTTGTCTACCCGTGACCATGGCTAATAAAAAACAACCTAAATGTCGGGGAAAGTGTGTATTTAAATAGTTTACATACATAGTTTAAAGTGTTAAAAAGGAGTGTTTTTAAAATAAGTTGGAAAACCTAAACAGTGGTTTAACTTTAATATTATAAAGTTTCATTAAAATTTCTTCAGATGACATAAAAAGCAACTGAATTAGCAAAGTTTCTAGATATAACAATATTGAGTATATTATATTATGTACATACCTATGTTTTTCTAGTTTCTATGCCATTCCTGACCAAATTGGCAAAACAACTTACAATGACAATAAAATAAATATTAGATATTTTCTTAATTGCCACGTTTAGTGCACAGCTTTCATGAAATTAATATGGATCCGCATTGAAAAATACATTGTATTTTATTCAAAGTAATAATAAATTCTAAATAACATGCATCACAAAAAAATATGTATAGTAATCATTTCAAATTAGAATATAAAACGCATAACGAAATATTGAAACAATTTTAAATAAATTGGACTTCGCCGACTTGAATAAAGTATATACTTGCATTGGTTTTAATACAATCTGATTTAACAACACAAAAGACTTCTTTGACAATATTTTCCCACACCCAATACAAATTTCATTCACATACATATAATCGACTCACATGTGCTCGAAGTGTATGAACATTGTTCTCATATTAGTGACGAGAGGAGAACGTCGTCTTCAGACAAATTACTCTGAACCCGAGAACAACTTAATTACTTAATAGCACGCCATATCTTCATACCTTGTACGAACTTAACCTCAAACAACTGCACGACACACCAGCATTGTTCCTTACCTGCAAATAAAAATTATTAATAGAATTTAACCAAACGATTTTCTTGATTTATTTTCTAGGTTATTTTAATATATAAATTTTGCTCAAAAACAACCTTTTATATAATTATGATTTAAAGCATACAAAATTAAAATTATTATCAATAAAGAATTTTAGACGAATATATGTATTATATTTATATTATTTAGTAATTTTTCATTATAACCTTTCATATTACTTATTTTTGTATTTATGCAATAGAGATAATTAAAAACTGGAGGCAAATAACATCCAGACTAGATATACTCATGTACGCACTTAGTGCAATGACTTACTTAAAATAACCAATGAAACCAACGCGAATACGTATTATAACTTTTAAAAAGAAGGTTTAGCTTCTTATATTTAATAAACTAGTTGTAGTTAAGCCCGCGGTTCTGACAACTTGCATATTATCTAGATTTAAAACGTATAGGTAAGTTACGAAAACCGTTTCATAACAATTTTACTTAATTACGAAAACGGTAATACGTTTATTTTAATATCGTCTTAGTGTTTTTGAAAGGACCACCGTGCATATTTTCCATGCAAACGCCGAAATCTTAGCAGGAATCTGCAGTGATTCCATGCATATAAAGCCATAATACAAATAACCTATGTATAAAATTTTATCTGCCAATTAATTAGTCAATTTAATTTCTTATCTCTTCTCTTTTTACCCTCAGAAATAAAAATCCTTTAATTTACCACCATGCGTACATGTCTTATGGTTACATACTGGAATAAAAAGTTTAAAGCCAATTTACTTACATAGTTTAATCACTTAACAAAGATCGTAAATTAAGATGTAGGTAAAAACACAAATGTTCCTCATAAATGAAAACACTTGAAATAAATAGACCGAGCAGATAACGTGATAAGAGCTTCAGAAAATTGCGTGGGTCAACAGACCACTCAATTTAATAATAATACAATTCCTTCTGATATGCTTATTCAACCTTTATTACACGGCAATTTGTCAGATAGCATAGTAGAAAGACCGCGGGAGTTCTCTAGGTTAAATTAGATGTATCGAGATCTAACCCACGGCGTGCTTTTGTATTTTGATTGTTATATCATCGTGAGTTGATTGCGGTAGTCGGTATGGTTGCCCACTCGTGTAGTACATGGTCTGTAGTGTGAGGTCGTGGAACGCCGTCACTTCCTTCTGTAAGGAAGTAATTTCCATCAAGGAGGTGGCGGAGCGGGTGAGGGAGCGCTTAAACCCTCTTCCCAAACACAGAACCGGGCAAGATGACATCCAGTTACCCTGAGGTTTTACCTGAGGGTGGTGGGCTTCGTGGTCCTGCCAGCCACCTGATCAGCACCAAGTCCGAGACGCGGCGGTTGTGTTCCCACGCGCGCCTCTGTATCGTGTGTCCGTCCCCCTCTTCAGAGAGACAGTAGGGATTAAATTAGTGGTGCTCAGAGGGTAGGTCTATTTGTGTAGTGACCTGCCGTTTCATACGGCGCACAGTGGTCTGGATTTGCAAAAAGGTGGAAATAGAATTGAAAATGCTTATTTCATAATATTGTCTTATGTTGACCGGAATGTTATACAATGAAATTAAACAAACTTTATACGGATTTTATCGCGTTGTTTATTTTTTATAAAACACTATTATTACATAATTTTGAAACTTTAAACTATTATTGTTAAACATTTACTTTTAGTAATATTGTCTTCTGTTTACGCGAATGTTATTCATTGTAATTAAACTACTATATACGGATTTTATCGCGTTGTTTTACTACACTTTTACTAGTTACCGTTACTCAATTTAAGCTATTTAAGTTATACAACTATTTAGATTTAATTTTACACTTTCCCGACTTTTCGGTTGCTTTTCAGCAGCCATGGTCACAGGAAGACTAAAATGGTAGTTGTCTCAATGTTCCAGTGTAGTTATTTCAAAGTACCCGAACATAATTTAATCATTGATGTTTCTATTTACGCAGAATGAGCTCAAAGTATCATGAAGTCTAGCTGTAGTTTGCTTCTTCTTGGGTTTGACTATTTGAATTACTGGATCCCAAGCTAGTGGTACATTCCAACCATCTTCTTTATTGAAATTAGGATGTTTTTTGATTTCAATAGCCTCGCGAAGCATCCTTGGTAGGAATCGGTGTTCTTTAGCGAGAATCTGTGGTTTGTCAAATCTCAGGTATTGGTTGGTCCCCTGTTGCAATTATGTTCACACACAGCAGACTTCAACGAGCGTTGGTGTTTTACATCAGCTACGTGTTCTTTTATGCGGGTGCCTATGCTTCTCTTGGTTTGAACAATGTATGAGAATCCGCAGTCACAATCTATTTTATAGGACCCTGCATCTTGTACAGGTAGTTGGCACTTGACGGATCGTAAACATTTACTTATCTTCTTTGGCGGCTTCAAGTATGTGTTGAATAAAGCTCGCTTCAAGATGTAGCCAATCTTGTCAGTGACAGCCCTTACGTAAGGCAGTATAGCAGGCTGGTGCTTGACTGTGGCTAGCTTTTCTCGGGATCTGTGACAGCGGCGCGGCTGTTGTAGCTTGTTGTCATGCAGTACTTGCTTGATATATTGAAGCTCGACATGTTCAAAATTATGTAATAATAGTATTTTATAGAAAATAAACAACGCGATAAAATCCGTATAAAGTTTGTTTAATTTCAATGCTTATTTCACTTAATAAAAATCTTTTCGAAAGAAAATTTAACGCTGATTAATACTTATTACTGCAACTTATAAAAAATTGATCCGTTTTGTCAAAAAAAATATTGAAAAATAAATGTATGGGAGAAAACCTAAAAAATTTTTTCTCCGTTCCGTATCAAAGTATAGTAAGCAATCCATAAGGATTGATTGATCATGTACTTATCAGTATATAAATACTGATAAGTACATGTTGTTCTTAACATTTTGAATATATATTACGTGTTTTAATGCTTGTTAAAATAATAATTTATATTCAATTCAATCGAAAAACTCGTTAATAATATTAAGATAATTGAACATAAAAATCCTAAACCTTGAAGCATTGTAGGCGCCAATGCGGCAGGAATACGCAAGCAATTTATATGTCGTCGTGTTATGGACAACAGATACTTACCAGAATATAAGGCTTGCTTGCTATACTTTGATACTGAACGGAGTAAAAATAAAACAGATTTACTCCAAAACATCCCATTTAAAAAAATTTGTATTGATAAGTGTTCAATTTTCCATTGAAAACATTTTTTTGTTAAATGAAATAAGCATTTTCGATTCAATGTCCAGCTTTTTGAAAATCCGGACCACTGTGCGGCGGGCCGAAACCTCAGTGGGGTCACGATTGCATGTAAAAGCGATTCGCGCGGCCTCGTCGATTGCGGTTATGTCAAGGAACACAGTGGTAAGTTTAGTCAGTATTACCGGGATGTCGCTCACCATCTTTTTCTGGTGAGTCCGACATAGCCTCTCCGTCGCCCCGCGGAGAGGTACGACGCAAAGCATTATTCCACGAAAAAAAACTTTATTTACATATATCATGTATTCAATGCTTAAACGGTGATAAATAATGTCATCAACCGGCCAGCATATTTAATTTAGTTCTCCGTAATGATTCAAAGACAGATAAAGTCTGGCAACCCGCACTTACTTAAAAAAGATTAATTTAATATTCTTCTTAATATTCCAAAGCTAAAGATATCATTAAGTGTCTCAAAAGGTAACTAAGGCTGATACAATTATATAATTCTTGAATATCCATGCACGATGCCATATAGAATTGATAAAATATTCGAAATACTTTTACTTTTACTTTTACTGCTTGTTACAGATAAAAGCCGGTGACAATAAATCAGCATAATTTTGTATTGAATTTATTTGGTTATTATTTAAATAAAGCAGGTTTTTTGGTGCCACAATGTAAATATGTGCGCAAATATATTGTATTAGGTACTAATCTAAAGTTATCAATTATATAAAACCTAAAGATCTTTCAGTACCGGTAAACTTGCAGTTATTCAAACATATAAAACGTTCATTAATAAAAGTTACAAGTGTCGAGGTTGTCGCGCTATCAACATATTCATCATAAACATAAATTTACAAATCAGAGCAAATGTTACAATATTTAAACTAGACTAACTAAACAATTAGTCTTCAGGTAGAGTTTAAAAGGTATAATTTAAGAACGCTTATGTTTATATAAAAACGGAAGTATTCATTCTTAGTTGCCTACAAAATTTATTGCTATTCCTATTCTTAATAAAATATTACAGTATTTTTTGCAATTATTATTCGCAGCGAATTCGACTACGGGTTCATTATTCATACGTAATTCTCAATTTTGCTTTCATTCTACGCTTATTGAGTACCTAACATTTTGTGCATTTCGTTTTCCTCATTCTTGATTGAGATCAAGACGTGAGTAAGCGATGGTAAATCAAGATAACGAAGACCCCGATTCTAATCAATTATAAGACGTTCTAACTTTGTCAATGAAAATGTTTGACTTGAAATATCTCTCAGTGATCTCGAAGCCATTAACACCAGTAATGATTTCATTATTATTTTGCAAGAATATGTTAGGATAAAGATTTTGATGGGGACTATTAGAACAATAGAGGTATGATGTAAAACATTGTTGATAACTTAGAAGAAGAATAAATATATTCTTTGTAATGAAAATTCGACATTTTACAAGGACAATTTTTGAACACTGTAAATGGATTTACAGATAATTACTAGAACTTAATCTACATGTACAGTACATACACATGCAATTTTTCTTGCTTATAGTTTTGTTTTAATATATTTATATCATAAAACCATAAACTATAATGTATAAGCTCTTCTGCTTTTGCCCCCTTATCATTAAGGTTCTACTCGCTTCTTTCCTAGCCACTTACTTATAGCTAGGAATACGATATGCCGCGGCTGCGGCACCAGGTATTACCCGTTTTATTACATCCAATTTTATTTTATGCCGCTCTCATGCTCGTATTGATCGTCCGATAGATCTTTATGCACCTAAATCTTTATTTGACGTCCCAAACGACATTTTAATGTTCTGCCCAATGTCCGGACTGCTTTATTTGAATTCAGACATTTAAATGTGATGAAAATAACTAGGTCATAATATTCATACCGAGGTATCAACATGATTGATTATAAAGTTGAGACTTTGTTTTGAAACTAAGGATTATCACTATAGTTCTTACGGCTCACTTTAAACGAGCAATGTTAATTTACTCTCTGTGCAGTTACACAGCAAATAAGTATATAATAAAGTTTAGGCAAATAATTTGAAATCTGGATACAGCTCAGATATTATAAAAGATGCCTACCGCACATGGTTGCATAATAGTCAAAGGAAGAAGTGTATCTTAGCGTATGTTCATCTCTGTTCTATAGACTATAAGTATATGTTTGTCGGCCTCGATGGCGTAGTGGTTAGTGTAACCGACTGCTACGCCTGAGGTCGCGGGTTCGATTCTCGCACAAGTCAAACATTTGTGTGCATGAACATGGATGTTTGTCTTGATCTGGGTGTTTATATGTATAATATGTATGTGTTTACAAAAAAAAAAAGTATATATGTATGTTTATCCATTGTCTAGTACCCATAGTACAAGCTCTGCTTAGTTTGGGCTAGATGGTGTTGTGTGTATGTGGTAAAATATTTATTTATTTATTATTTATGTCACGATAGATAGTATGGCAAATATGCGTGTTCGAAGCGATCCATATAGCATTGTCTCTCAAAATGAGATATGATTAAATACATTTTTAAGCAACAAAATGTCATGGCACGTGACCGTCCTACAAAAGCTTATAGAGACGCGGTACCGCTGCTGGGAGACTGCATGTTGCCTCACAAACGGATCTCGGAATGGTGGTTGTCACGCGGCGTGACAAAAACAAGAATAATGCCAACGGACATTTGAAATTAAGGAAAGCTCTAGCAGCTGCGGCCTTATGCGCTATATCATTGACAGTAGAAATAGTGAAATGTAACACTATCAAGATTGTCTAACACCGTCATATCGTAGCAAGAAGTCACACTAATTCGTACGTTACATTGTCCTTCTACGGAGCTATTAGGTTCTTAGTTATATATCACCGTCAACTACATTCATACCCTGAAGTTGTCACCTTGTTCCAACCAGATTCATTTATTCTTTCCTTGTGTAAAGTACAGCAAGTTTTACCTTGGTGTCAGCGAATTCTTTGGAATATGTAATTTTAAGTGCAAATGTGAGTATAAGAGTCGAATAGAGTGACGTGGGTTGCTTGACAATGTTACAGCGGAGAAATGCAATATATCCTTACCAAACCCGAGTTATTATGATTTCAATACCCTTTTCATGTACCTTCGCCTAGCATTTCATGGTAACTTATAAACAGCATTGTCAGACTTATAAACAACAAGATTTTGGTCGCCATTTCGTTCGCATTAATGTAAGTTAGGTTAGATTAGTAAAAGTACGTTTTTCTTAACTATCGGTCGAGGAGTTAAGGCGTGAAAGCGTAAAATACAAAAAAATAAACTCACATTCGCATTCATAATATTAGTTAGGAATATCTTTTAGTTTATTTTTAAAGACAAATCTTGCACAAGAAACAATTTCTACTAATACGGACACAAGGAATACCCAGACACGGAACAAATATCTGTAGATCACATGATTTTTTTTGTCCAGTCTCGGGATTGAATCGCTGTGGGTGGAACTCGGTGCAGTGGCAATGGCGAGGGGACTACTTATCCCAATACACCATCCGTCATCGTTAATTAACTTAATGTACTAAAGTCATATATCACTAATCGTACTAAAATTTTATTCAGTTAATAAGCCCTCCGATAAGGCTATTTTTTGTGATAGTTACATGACATAAAGGTTATAAAGTTATCGCGAAGAGAGAAACTCATCATGCAACTTCGGATTGCCCACCCCAATTTTTGCAATAGACAAGGATTTTCCACTGCACGGATGGCGTAATGGTAGGTAGTCGCGTCGCCATTGCCACCGCGCCGAGAGTTGCGGGTTCGAATCCCACACGAGTAAAAAAATTGTGTGATCCTTAAATTGTTGTCCTGAGTCTGGATGTTCTTTGTGTTCGTCATTTAAATATCTGTAAAGTTCCCTGCGATACTTGAATAATTCTTACTTTGGGAGTTGGATATTAAAAGAAAATAAAATAAATAATGCCTAATTCGAACCCATAGATAATATATTACATAAGTTTATTGTTATTTCTTCTTGCCTACAGAACCACTTGAACTGTTTCTAACATAGTTTGTACGACCTCCAAAAATGCTTACTAAAAATATATATATTGTTTTTCCACATACAACGATAATAAAATTTGAAACAACACGCTTTTATTTCTAAAGAGGCGGCAGACGTATATCACATCCACATTTGATTTCATCCATATTTTCATTTCATTTTCATGCTACTAAAGGTTTCCCGTAATAAGAGGCAAATCTATTGCCTTATATTGGAAATGCCGTGCTGAGAATTTCTGTACAAAAATCCCAATAACACCTTACCCTAACGAAAATCGAACTCTACATACTACTTTTGCGACACCGAGGCAGTAGAAAGTTATTATAGTAAGTATAGTTAAATTTATTTCACTAACAAGTAGCAGTTCACATTAAAAAGTATTTGATACTCAAAACGTTGTAGACACTTCAGGGTTTATTGCGGTTTTAATGTACAATGTTTCAAATATTAATCTAAGAGTAGCAATGAGTTGTAAAATTTTGAACAAGTCTCTCACCGCGGTTCCGAGGTCGTTTCAATTATGAATGAATTAATACAATTTTAATATTCCTCCTGTATTATATAAAAGGCCAAATATTAGCTGAGGCGTAATGTTAGTTTAGGTTAAAATAGCTTTTAATTATTACCATTAAGCTATCTATTGGTTTGGCCTTCTGATATTTACAGAATAAATAGATTCGTATTGTAAGTAGGTCAGGTAAGAAGAACTGCCAAAATCTCTTCGTAAATTGAATAGGTAAGTTTACAAGAGTCGTGATAGTCCTTATCATCTTTCCTTGTTATCTTGTACATATAAAAATATCGCAGCACAAAGGCTTCTGTTGAAAAATACTTAAATCCTTGTTGAAAAACAAGGAACAAGAATAGAAATAGTTAATTAAAGTTTGTGGCGCCACTAAAATATTGGAAAATACTTGGTTGTCATTATATCGACGTGTGATAAAGAAAGAGCATACACAATGAGATTATTTTCTAAGTACAGACCTAATTATTTGTGAATAAAGAGAGAGAGCCCTAATTATTTGGAAAATAACTAACAAAAATTGCATCATGTTCTTTAGTGATATAGCTAAGAGGGATTTAAATGCCTAATAGGTTTGAATAGTACAAAATATTATTTCCACCCAAAATAACTGCGATGATGTGATGTGGATATGTGAACGGTATTGAGATTTGTTTGTAGAATTAAAGCCTATTTGTTGGTTGTAGAGATAGCAGATGTTGTAGTACCAAAAATGCCAATATCACATTTTAAAAATGTCGTTCACCA
This sequence comes from Catocala nupta, assembly GCA_963675205.1. Lineage (NCBI taxonomy): Eukaryota > Metazoa > Arthropoda > Insecta > Lepidoptera > Erebidae > Catocala > Catocala nupta. The sequence goes on from OY776084.1 coordinate 13,935,282, forward strand.
GTACGGTAAGGCAACAAAAAAAAAATTAAAACGCTGTCGTAGTCTTTTAGTTTTATAACATCCAAGATACAACAAAACCTCCTCTGTTTGATTTCCTAATAAGTGAATAAGAAGTAAAACTACTTATTGTAAAACACGTGTCGTACTTAGAGTCATTAAACGATTTCTTAAGCAACTCCTTACGTAAGATTTTACATAGTAAACTTTAATAACCATTAAATGTCTGAGTGCAACACTTAGACGAGTTTAGGTACTCAAGATTTGAGATAAAATGCAACATTTAAACGGAAGATCTAAACTTGACGACCTATATATATGAAAACGTAGCGAGTATGCAACTAACAGGCACAACAGATGTCTGATTTGTTATTACAGTTGATGAAAGGGATGACGGGTTTCGTGTTCTATGAATGCATAACTGATTTTCCCAACTTGTGTGCAGTTTGGGATCGGTTCAGTGTTTATAGAAGTGGAAGGCAAAGCATCTCTATGGTCATATGTTACGCTTAATTTTGGTATCAGTATTACAATTATTATCAAGAAAGGCAAGGTAACATCACTATCATATAATAATATATGAAATGTAAAATAAAACTGAAAACGCATGTGCATCTGCATAAGGCTAGACAAAAGAGGATCACACAGTTTAACTACCATTTCACAAATAACAGTACTTCTATGTCCTAGACTCCTACGAACTATAATATCTAACTTGGTGCTGGTATGAATAACGTTCTGACAGAAAATCTTTTAACATAACAAATTTTGCTTAGATTTATAATCGGTTGTCAAGATACAAGCCTTGCATAAATGTTTATTCCCCTGGGGCTAGGTTAAGTTCTTTAATTAATAAGTTAAAATTACAAAATTAAATGCTGAGTCAACAGCCATATTTTTTTATGCAGACTTAGCTTATCTGTCACTAAAATAGGGGCAATCCATTTGACAGAGGTACTCGTAATAGAATCATTACATTATAGAGTAGGGTGTAACTTTATATTATTCAAACGAACAAAATAGGAACATTAAAAAACTTAATTTACTTTTTTACAACAGTACATGTTACAACAATTATAGTTTATTCTTTGACACTAATAAGTTTATTAGTAAATTTTTATTAACTAAAGATACAATGTATCTATCTTTATATTATAAAAAGCAACTTGCAAAATTATATTATAATATACATAATATTATATATGTAGCGACTCAGGTACCAGTAGGGTAGTGAAGGTTCTAGGACATAGTAGTATAACTATTACAAATTTTCATATTGACACTTCTAGTAGTATAAACTATTAGATGAGACAAAGGATAAGCAGACACACAGTATTAGACTAATTCATTAGAATATTCAGGGTCTATCCGGCAAGGAGTTAGAAATATATTTATTTTTTAAACAACATAACATTGAAATAAGTTGCATAACGGCACATTGGTTAAAACCTAATCAATTAATATTTAATAACGAATATTATTCAATTGTAAGTGGTTTGTAAGAAAGATTTCTATAAATGGTGGCTCTCTAGTATATACATATATGTAACAATCTAAAATGTAAAGAACGTAAATATATAGTAAATCTTCGATCGAGCGCGCTGTTGAATTATGCTGGGTGAAATTAGAGCAACATGTCATAGTTTGTGTGTACCGACCACCGCAGAGTGACTTTAGTGTATTTGAAACCGTAATAGAGGATATTTTAAAACGCTTGAGTTTTAGTCGGTGATTTTAATGTTAATTTACTTGAGCAGTCAGCTCTCTCTTTGAGATTTATTAGTTTATTTGGATCATTTAATTTAAAGCATTTATTTTTTGAACCCACTAAGATCATTTCACATTCTGCTAACTGCTTAGATAATGTATTTTGCGACTGCCAATTTCTTAATAGGGCCATATTGAGTGAACTGACATCTGACCACTGTGGGCAAAAGGTAGTATTTCCTGTGAGTACAATTCATAAAGAGAATAAGATTACGTGTAGACCGACGACATCTAATCTCTTAAAGGAATTTAATGATCACGGCTTGGTTGAACTTATTGTTGGGAAACTAGATGTAGGTCAGAAATGTGTAGCCTTGTTCCTAGATCTCAAAAAGGCTTTCGATGTGGTTTCGATTCCTATCCTTGTCCTATAGCTGGAGTCACTTGGAATAAGAGGAACTCAGCTATCCTTATTCCAAAGTTACTTAACTGGCAGGTCGCAGTTAGTTAGGATTGGTTCTTATGCCAGGGCTGAAATGCCCATAACATACGGCGTACCCCAAGGCAGTATTCTTGGCCCCAGTTTGTTTCTAGTCTACATTAATGAACTATGTAATCTTCTACTTGACCATGGTACAGTTTTTTCATACTCGGATGACACTGCACTAGTTTTTTCTTCAGACACCTGGTTGGATACTTATGGTTTTGCTCAAAAGGGATTCGATGTGGTTAGTAAGTGGCTTACTTGTAATTTGCTCACGATAAATATAAATAAAATAAAAGTAATAGATTTTTATATACGCGCTCCAATCAAATTAGACAGTTCGCTACAAATTACCGCAACTGTACCAAACAGTGCAATAGGTAACAGTTCTTATTGTATTGAAAAAGTATATTCGGTAAAGTATCTTGGTATAGTCATCGACAATAACTTAAAATTTAAAGACCACATTGAGTATTTGTCAAGTAGAACACGTAAACTTATATATTTAGAGAACTGCGACACTCAGCTGATCCTCAAATAATGAAAATGGTCTATCAATCATTATGTCAATCTATTCTAAGCTACTGCGTCACCACATGGGGCGGTGCGGCTAAAACAAAGCGGCATTATACGCCTTTAGCGCGCCCAAAGAGCGGTGCTCAAAGTATGCTGTTTCAAGCCTCGCTTGTTTCCTACAACTAGGCTCTATGAATACTGCCAAGTTCCTACTGTCAGGCAACTATTTGTACAAGCTACAATTCTTAGGCAGCATGCAGTAACCCAATACATGCGAGGAAGTACCCGCCGCAATAATCCTGTTGTCATTTAGTCGTAAATTCTTTATTTTTCTCGGTCCCTACACATATAAAAAAATTAATAGGTTTCTGTGTATCTACTCCCTAAACACTTATCAATGCAACATTACTCTTCTAGAATGGCTTCTAAAGCTATCTTATAATGAAACTGAAGATCTCTTGGTTCTGGAGTAATATTTTGCGCTCACAATCACTGACACATACATACACATACACACACGCACACACAACACACACATACTCACACTTATACACACCCACTTAGTTCAACATATTCAAAATGTTAACATGATCTTTTTAGCTTTTTTTATTTTATTTTCTTTTGTTTTAGCTTTTAGTTTCCATTCTTTTGTTTTGTTTCGTTTATGTTTGCATAACCTGGCTCCGTGCGGAGACCTGGTGACCTGTAATACAGGTAATTTTATACCTACCACAGGCACCAGCGATCCTCTGTCGAAATACTTTTGTTAATGTTTTTATATTGCTACTCTGTAACCACCTATGTGTATTTTGGTTTTGGTGAGAAATAAACGATTTATTATTATTATTATGTTTCTCTTATCACAGGTACTTTCTAACATATTATATTAGAAAATACCTGGCCCTTTGGGAGGCTTACACGGAGACATGGGTCCAACGTGAAGAGACCCTTCGAGAGTTTTAATCAAAGGTGTGATGGAACACCTACAGCGGCACTAGCCACAGCAGGCGTAGGACTATTGCTACGTATGGAATCTAATATATGGGCTATAGGTATGGGTGTTTGGTGGACCGGTATATTGCTAACTATGGATGAAAAACGGCGTCTGCCCTGAATACTCTAATAGCATCAATGCAGTGGGCAGACGGTGACTCGCCAACTCACTAGATGGGCCCCCTGATAAGCCACTATAGGCATACAAGCCAGCAGCAGAGGGCAACACCGGTGCGAGTGGCTAGGGGTGTCGAGCGGTGCGGCGCCGGTTTCACCATCACGGGTCTCGTGACAACGGAGACCCGGAGCGGGTTTCCCCGTAGTTATGCCCTTGAAAATGACACTTCCACCCCCAAGCATATAGCTCTAGCGGCCCCCCTCCGACCGGCCGACCAAGGCAAGCCAGAGTTGAGAGTCCTACGGACGCTCTTGAAGTTCCACCCCAGCCAACCAATAACGGTAAGCCGGGGACGAGGCCCTAACCAACTCTCTGAGGCATTCAGGACCGCAGTGTCGCCACTCACATTCAGCCCGCCACAAGCTGCCCTGCGGTTTGTGCGCTTTAATTTAACCTGGTGATACATTTTTTGTTTATATCACAAGGCGAAGGTGATAGTTTTAAAGCTAGTGTACTGTGCCCTCCGATATCGCGTTAGTCTCATGATGAGATAACGACTGTCCCAGAGGGGTTATTATTATTATTATTAATGATAACATAAGTGCCAAAGTTGTCAATATGGATCTTTCTCTAAATAATCCAGACGAAATATAATATATAATTATGAGTCTTTACTTAATATAATTACTTTAGAATATAATAATATTTTTAATGTTTTATTCAGAATAATAAGATTAAGTTTTGTGATTGGGCAACATCTGGGATCTATATAAGTAGAGCAAACCTATACGAATTATATGGTATGAAAAAATACAATTTCGTCCAAATTTTATTCATATTGAATAAAATTTGGACGAAATTGTATTTTTGTTTAAAAGTTATTCAAAATTATTTAAAAAGACTTGTACCACTGCCAAGTCCCTTTACCTAAAAACTAACATTCAAAATTGTAATAATAAAATTAAAACTACATGGAACATTATTAACAATGAAACAGGTCGCAGTAAGGTGCGTGATAGTAAATTTGAACTGAATGTAAATAATAGCGTAATTTCAAATAATTTCGGAGTAGCCGATATATTCAATAATTTCTTCGCATAAATACTTTTAAATACAACTAGTACCCTTAATTCTTGCCCAGCTCGAGCAGAATACTTGGTTAGAAGCAGCGTGGAAGAGTGCAAAACACAATTTAGTTTTGAATGTGTACATCCGTATGATATAATAAAAGTATTTAAATCGCTCAATTCAAAAAATCACCCGAATTCTGGGGTATTTCTGTAAAATTAGTTGCAAGTATTATTGTTAATATAGCGCCACACCTAGCCGCATTATTCAACGGATGCATTGATGTGGGCATTTTCCAAATTTCATGAAATGTAATAAAATTATACCTTTATTTAAAATTGGATGCAAAAGTGACCCTAGTAATTTTAGGCCAATTTCAATATTAACTGCTTTTACTAAAATAATTTAGAAGATTATATCACAGCAATTAGAGAGCCTTTTTAGTGTAAACAATTTAGTTCATGCAGGTCAATATGGTTTTAGGAAGGGCCGTTCTACGATAGATGCGGGTGTTACGCTTTTAAGACATATATTCAGTGACTGGGAAAAGTCGCAAGATGTCATTGGCGTATTCTGTGATCTCTCTAAAGCCTTTGACTGCGTTGACCATTATAAGCTGTTGCGAAAACTCAGGCATTATGACATCACAGATACTGCACTTGACTAAGTTGGTTCCTACCTAAGCGATAGACTACAACACGTTGATATCAACGGAAATAGATCTTCTGGATTACAATAGGCGTGCCACAGGGCTCAATTTTAGGACCCTTTCTGTTTTTAGTATACGTAAATGATTTGCCCTTCTTCGTGTAGGATTTGTGTGACATTGTTTTATTTGCAGATGACACATCTCTTATTTTTAAAGTAGACAGACGAGCAACAAATTTAAATACTGTTAATGATTCGCTCGTACACATCCTGGACTAGTTTACGTCGAATAATTTACTACTAAACTCTGAAAAATATATAAAATATATATATACATATATAAATTATATAAACTATAATAAATAATGATCGACAGTTTTTCTAGGTTTGACTTTAGATCACAAAGTTCAGTAGGGTGCTCATATATCGTGTCTTGCAAGCAAACTTAGCTCAGCTGCATAGGCAATTCGTAAAGTAAGACAGCTTACTGATGTAGATACTGCGAGACTAGTATACTTCAGTTACTTTCACAGTGTCATGTCCTACGGTATGTTATTATGGGGCAAGGCAGCTGATATCGAGACAATTTTTATTCTTCAAAAGCGTGCAGTATGTAGCTTTTATAATTTAGAACAACGAATTTCCCTGAAAGATCGATTTAAAGAAATAGGCATACTTACTGTTGTGTCGCAATATATATTTGGTAACATTATGTTTATTAAACATACTATTCACTTATATAATAAGAATAGTGATATCCATAACATAAACACTAGAAATAAGCATAAGTTAGTAGACCCATATCATCGTTTACATAAAGTTCACAATACATTTGCGGGACTCTGTATACGTTTTTTTAATAAACTACCTATTAATATAATTATTTTACCATTGCTTAAATTTAAAAGCGCCGTTAAAATACAAATTATTCGGCAGGGTTATTATTCAGTCAACGACTACTTAAATGACAAAACTCATGGAACTAGTTGCTTGTTGCATACATGATTCAAAGATTTATATTACTTATAAGTCAATTTAATTATGTAGAGGTATCTCGTGATTATTTTTATGTTAACAAGTAACTTGTTTCTTAATTTGATTATTATTGAACAATATAAATCCACAACCGCATTTAGTCACGGACTGCCTTTGCATAGTCACAAAGTGTAAATGTATGCGCCATCATACTGTCTATTTTAGATTTATATTAAAACACATACCTTAGCCCAAATTATTTTATCTCTATAATATTATTAAGTTAGTATTGTTATTATCTTTAGTTTTTTATAGTCAGTAGTATATGGCATAATGGCTGCAACACCTTGTTAATCTGAGTTGTAAAATAGTGAAATTATATTTAATTGGCGATTTAAAAGAGTGGCCATGAGTTTCTTGCAGGTTTTTTCTCATAGGCTCAACCCTTTGCCTGAACCTAGCAACTAACTTAGTAAAGTAGTAACTAAGTAAACTTACTAACCTATATATTTTGACGATCATAAGTGTTACTTTGTTACCTAAATGAATAAATGACTTTGACGTTGACATATCTACATTGATCATGCTTATAGCATGCGATTGAGACAGTCAAAGTCAACCTATTAGGTGGCACGCTTAGTCTTATACATAAAACATTATAAGAAATCTAGTATACCACGTATGCTATCTAAAATGCAGATACATTTTTAATTTATATATCAAAGTGTCATTTGCATTTTACTTGAAATGCCAGTGATCTTAATCCTCCGGATGTATTGAAGTTGGTAGACTTAGGGGCCTTCTGCCTATTTTTCTGTCTATCACGCTAGAAGAATAAATGCATAATGACTCTTCTTTCGCGAAGACTGCTATAAGAAACTATTCGAATTGGTAAGTACATATTCTGCCATCCTACCACCCAACGGCACAGAAGGGTTCTCTCCTTTCAGCTAAAATATTTACTTATACCTCGGTACGCTTTTAGCGGTCATGACACGTAAGTGCAGGCTATGAAATAAATCTACCTGCTGTTGAGTTCCCCGAGAACTATGATTTGTCTTTGTCTTTCATCTTAGGTAGAAGCGAGCCTGTAACTTCGACGTTACCGAAGTCCAGAAGCGGTGTTAAACTCTTACTATCAATTGGGCTGCTAACACATAAGGAATACCTATTTATATTACTGTGATTTTATTTCCATATAGATAGTAACTTTAAAAATCTTAAATGTGGTATCACCCATCACCATAGAAATATTTTCATAGGTGTAAAATTCGATATCATATTCGATATAATAATATAATATCCGACTCCGTACTGTTATTCATAGATTTCTAGCAGTAATTCTCAGTAAGTTTTTAACTCGATCAATTCACGCTTACAGTACTGGAATAACGATGCAGCTAGTAACATACCACAGATAACTATGTGCAAGTTTCAGTGCATCTTGATGACACAACCTTTTTCTTGAATTATTGAATGAATGCCCTAACCGAGGCATATTTGGTCAACAAACTAAAGGAGACCGTCCATATTCGGCTCGAACGTGGACAATCGTCTTATAAACAAAGTAAAATATTAAAAGTTTTGTTTTAATATATAAGAAATATTAGTTACTATCCAGTCGTATGAAATTGACGTATAATAAAATTGATTTTAAAATACTTTCATTTGGTTTAAAACGTGGAACTCAAATGGACAATCCAAATGGCTTGTTTGTGTTGCTTAGTAAAAAAACAGTGAGAAATACCGGAAGAAAGTGTTTAAAAAAATCACATTAAATGTGATTCACATTAAATATTTCTAAATTTTAGAAATATTAACGAAATCTGAAACTACGTTGATATTTTTTGATTATTTACTATATTCATATTTTGAATTCGACAACAATAATTAATGTAAAAATAATATGATATATTTGATAAAATATAACAAAATTGTAAAGTGTGTTGGGTAATTTATTTTCATAATTTAGCAACACTTGACTTATCTGTCAATTCTGTTTCCATCATTCGCTTTGCGTTTATTCGCTCGTATAGTGGATATTTTGACGTGATTTTGTGTTTTATTTTATTATTTAACGAACTTGATACTAAACTTCATAGAATAATGTTTTCTTCTTAGTTTAAGCTACTGAAAATTAATATTGTTATTACAATATAATATTGTCCACGCCCAGGCCAGGGTCCCATACAAGGTGGTCGGTCTCCTTTGTCATCTAATTGAATTTTTGAGTAATTTTTAATTAATATGTTGTTTTAAGTTATATCTTAGAACATCTACACCAAATTTTTAAGAGAAAATAAAAAATATATGTTTGTTGGTTATAAACAAAACCCAAAAACATAGGATTCGATTTCAAATTTTCTATTAAAAGATTTGGAATCTTTATCCAGAGTAACATAGGCTACATAACATTACGCTACAAGAGAGAGAGCAGAGCATTGATAATAAACGTAGGTGGAAAAGCGGGGGACAGCCAGTAAGGAATATTCAGACATATAGCAAACGTTTAATTATACTGGAATACGGATGAAGGTAAACCTTATTGTAAAAACTCGTACCGTGTAACTAGCGCTCTGCCAATAATGACACCACACACGATGCTGCGATAACCCCAGGCTATAGAAAATGTCGATAATAATGAGCGGACAAGAAAATTTTGTGATCAAATAGATTGTGCATAGACGTACTCACTCTGCTTTCCGGAGGAGAAACGGATTACCACTTGCTACGATCCTGATATTCTTCTTCATTGATTCTCATTATGTTCTTTAAATACTCCCATCGGTTTATAGTACTTTTAAACTGGTCTTGCCAGAATGTATTCTATTTGGCCAGAGAAAATACACATACATGACGTATGATAGGTAAGCCCAATTATTACACTATCCCGCAGCAGGGCATAGAATATTCTTATTATAAGAAAATACCCTTTACTAATACTAATACAATGGCTTCGTCCTGCTTATGATGTCATATGTACTTTTATTTAATAATAACTTATTTTCTAAAGATTCCAACCACCATCACTTCGCCTTGCCTTAGTTATGCAAAATATTGACTTACTGCCCTGGTCATTTATTTTATTTCCATGGTTACATTTTGCGGAATTCAGATTTTAGGATATGCTAATTATTATTTTGATGGCAAACAAATATAAGAAACATTAATACAATATTAAACACTATATGAAAACTAAGAATGTTTAATATATTGAAATTAAACTGCTTTTTATGGATTTAATCGCGTTGTTATTTTTCACTTACTATTTAATTATTACATCATTTTGAAAATATGAATTGGTTAACGACGCGTTAAAATCCGTATAAAGCAGTTTAATTTCAATGTATAACATTCGCATAAACGTAATACCATAATTATTATGTTTTATATAGTTACGATTACCAATAAGTTCTCCTTATTTTCTTCAATTTTTAGTGAGCTCCTAGGTGCACTGAAATATTTTTAATCACTATCAACTACGTATAAACTACTTAATTCAGCCTGCTACAATATATGTATATACATATGCACGAGTACAAGGAACATGTAACGTTTGCAGCGACAAACATTTCAAAATCTTTGGGTCTCCATTAATTGATATTTGAAACATCCGAATTTACTGTGATAAACTTTTCATCTTTTATTTGACGCAGCATGTTCTATTCTAAAGTAAAGCGAGGTTGTGTCTGTACATTCTACACAGATATTTCTGTAAACTAATAGGTAGAGAATGTTTCCAGGTATCCCAAAACAATCTGATGGTTTTGATTCCACGTAAAAACTACTGAACTGATTTTGTTGTGGTTTTCACATTTTGAGGTTATGTCGGGGTTCACCTAAAATCTGAGCTACGTGTTTTGTTCTCATCATTAGAATCAGTTATACAAACAAACAACATCACGGATAAATAGTAACTTATTTATAATCTGCGTGGGTGAAACCGCAAACAAAAACAAATTATTATCTAAATAATCAGCTATATAAATTTAATGAAGCCATAATTTACAAAGCATATTAGGAACACCGGCATTACATTTAACTTTGCTTTGTAATCTCCAACCTCATTAACTTAACTTATAGTAAGATACATTTTAATGTTTCTATACAAAGCAAAACTTTAGTAAACCAAACATTTTTATTGTATCACTTAATTTGCGAGTTAAAAAGGGCTTCGCAATAAGTATTGTAGATAAAACGGCTTTGAAGAATCTCGTCGCGCCCCCAAGTAACGATTGCAGTCCTATCTGCCAAACAAACTGTAATAACAAGCACACCTTAGCACGCTTGTGATAAATCCTTAGTGTGTGGTCTGAATGATAAACTTTAAGAAGTTTTAAAATGCCACATAATGATCCTACATTATGTTAATACATGAATTTGCATTTGTAAGTACTGCTACTCGCCAATGTTTAACTGTAGGCATAGAATTATAGCCTGATAGATTAATATTGACTTGTTGCACTGTTTGCTGTCCGACCAAGAGTGTACTATGCAAAAGATTTTATTAAGTGCAACTTCGCCTGTGTCATTCGTGCCTAACGCATACCAGGATGAAAAGTATCTGAAGCGTCAATCCAGGATACAGTGTTATGTGTTTGTGCATAGTTTTACCCGTTCTACGGTATATGCGTGATAGAGGCACAAATACATGTACATCTTTAAAAATTTACATACTTTAAGTTAGTGGTATAGTCACCACATAGACACCATGTCCCTGCCAATGTACGATAATGCAAATTAGGCAACTAGTTCATCATTCAACATTGATAGAAACCACGTAATTTAAAAATGTACCTATATTATGCTGCACACACACACATTTGTGTTGTGTTTCACTTATAATTAATTATTTCAATACCTATTTATTTTAACCTCCGCGACCAAAATGCCTACATGGTACATACATGCATTCTTGGGAACTCAATAATTAAAAAAGGCTCTGTTAATCTCGCTTTGCATCTTGTAGTGTGGCCATGAGTTTTTCTCATGAGCCCAACACCCTTGCATTGTTGAACGTGGCAGTAAATGCAAAATTCACAGAAAAATTAAGTATATCTTTGACATTCATAAGTGTTACCTTGTACCTAACTTAAATAAATTTATTTTGATGACCATAATACAGAATATTAATTAATAGCACATCTAGGATGATCGAAACATGTTTTGCCTATATAAAATTAACTGTACTTCAGTAATTACAACATTAGAATAATATTTTAGGTATGTCACTATATGTATATTTCTCCAACTAATGTCCTACAGCTCAATTTTTGGATTCAGATCAGGTAAAGTAATTAAAAAACTTATATATAGGTAATATAAACAATAGATAATTCGTAACGTAAACAGTGAAAGGTCCTAAACCAACAAAACTATTGGGTCACTGGTACCAAATTCAGGTAAATTCTATCTAATCAGATCGTTGATGAGACTGTCTCTACATTAAAATTCCTTTGAATCGTCCTAAGTAAACTTGTAGAGTAAATTTTATTATTTAGATATTATTGTAAGCTTTATTATATGGAGTTGTGACTGACAATTTGCTAGTATCTTTTACATTTTTTATTCATAGTAATTACAAGTACCTATTTTATTTTATTAAACGTACACACAGCGACGCGTCAACCTAGACTGTTTGGACTTTGAACTATTAGAAGTTGAACGCTGCGAATCGTGCGAGAGAGTGCGTTATATTTTTGTTACGCTCTCTCTTTATCATTACATCGACATCACTATGCACTGTCCCTTTCCGACAATTCTCTATTTTGTATGTAGTGTAGTTATGCGTATATAGGGTGTCTAACTTGATGTGTAGCCGTGTGTACAACAGGTGTGAAATAAATTGTAACATTCAACAGCTACAGCACCTTTTACAACGAGAAAAGATCCGAGGAAAATAATCATATCTAATATTATAAATGCGAATATGAGTTTGTTTGTTTGTTACGTTTTCACTCCCTAACTACTCCACCGATCATCATAAAAATTCACATACACCATGTCAGAGGTACAGAAATGGACATAGAATACCTGTCATCTAAACAAACGAGGGATAGAAAATCGACATAACATACATTAACATACATTAACGCGATTAACTTACATTAACGCGAGCGAAGCCGCGGGAAACATCTAGTAAGTAATAAATAGTAAGCATAAACGATTATATTATAGTCAGAATATGTTTGAATCAAGCAAACGGACATGATTAAAATCGCCACGACATAAACTTAGAAGTAAAACAAACATAAAAATTGAAAGACTGTTTCCCTTTAGGAGATTTTAATACACATAAAGTTAAATAATGTTTAAAAAAACAGGCCATCTATTTGAGAAAGTAATTATTCATATAGTTTTTTTTTTACATTTACAATATAGGTATTTACATCATTCATTATGACACTAATTAATCTAATATACAGGGTGTCCGGTAATTAATGGATGTGTGAAATGTCTTATAGAAGAAACGAAGGATGTTTAGAAAATTAAAAAAAATTAAAAATGTATTGAAAGTGCAAGCTATATTAGCATAGCATACTTTTGACTGTCTATCTATTAGCATAATTAGTGTTTAATAATAAAACAACCAAAAACCGATGGATATCATTCAATTATGGTCGTAGTATACAAGAAAGTTATACATGGTAATAAAAAAAAACACATATCTCAGGTATTAGTTAGGATCCAGGTTATCCATTAATTACCGGACATCCTGTATATTTACAAACGTATAACAAAGATAAAATAATTATGAAAATACCATAAGATTTCAAAAATGTTTTAGGCGTCGTAGAATTTAGAAGACTGGCAGCATTGCCACGTTGAATGGCTATACTGATTCTTTCGGCCAAGGAAAGATCAGGCGAAGCGTCGATCAGGAATTTTTCGTATTCATATTAACATTATTACTATTGCAACGGATACAACATAACAAATTTTACACATGAATGAATAAAATACTTATGGCACAAGTATTTCTGGCATCGGCTATGTTGTTCATGCTAGCGAGTGTCGAATGCTCCTATTGTTCAATTCCTTGGACATTATATTTACTGTAAGGTACAAAATTGAACGACTATAGCATGCCTTGACAATGTACTGAGTGGCACTATAATTTGCAAAATAGTAGCTAATCTATGGACAACAAGTTTCATTTTCGATTATTATTTTAAATCCAGTTGATTTTGTACTTATTTTAAAAGTAAATCACATAACTTGCAATTTTTTTTCCGTTTTGATGCATATACTTGTATGTTTTATTTTATAATATACTTTGGTAGGAGTTTCATGTTTAGACGTTGTGGTTTTCTGTAATTGAAGAAGTACACAGACCAAAAATATCTAGATTTGTATTTTCTTTAATGAATTAGATGTGTACAACCTTTGTTGGACATCCATAAAGCAAATAAAGAAATAAATTACTGAACACAAAGTAAGAGAAGGTACTTTATGTATATTCGTGGTAGTATCGATATTTCAATGTGATTGCCGTGCTTAAGATCTCGGTTTCGATAGGATTCGATTATTGGGATTTTTGTCAACAGTTTCTCAGTAGTAGCCTAAGGCAAAAATATTCTACTATGTGAGACCTAAAGTCATAATTAGCCAAATGTGGGTGTACACCCACCTACCGCGCCTATATATCTATTCCTATATACATTTCAAGAAATAATTTATATTTGTCGGCAATGCAATGCAATCTTTCGAGAAACATACTTATTTTATGTGGCTATCAGCGATATTGTTCGTATATCAATCCAACGCCAGGCGATCAGGTTTTAGCATTTTACATTTTGAATTAGAGCCGTTGGCTTGACGCTAAGTCGATCTTTGACAATTATCAGTAATCAACATTTATGTGTATGCGTCGTCAATATTTGATTTACTGCACCAACCAACCAAACTTCGAAAATAGATAATAATGGTTCGGAGGTTTACAGAGAGTTTTTTTTTCATGGATACAGCAAAGCCTATGCAGTGGCTTTATTAGCGGTATTCTGACATTGCTGAAGTCCATAAGTAGCGGTTACTACTTACCATCAGGTGGGCCGCAAGCTCGTCTGCCGCCAACGGCAATAAAAAAATAAAAGTATTATCCGTGGACTAATTGCATAAAAACTGTATGTTTTGTGCATCGGTATGCGCTCCACTATACTTAACTTTTATTTACATTTCATCAATCTGAAGCAGTGAAAAGCTTCTGTAAATATTAATAAAATAATTTCTTATGACTTAACTCCTCTGAACTCAGGTTTGAAGACAATTGCAATCTTATACAAAGTGTACGGAGTTCGTCGCAATAAGGAGCATTGAGTGAAAGGGTGGATACAAGATAAGACTTTCTTCTACGACGGCTGTTTTAAGACAACCGCTTTCAACCGCTAGCAATATTGTCTGAGAACGAACTACGTCATCAAACTGCTTGAGATAATACGCTTCGAATAAAAAAAAATACAAAGGGCGTATCTTGAAACAGTTTTAAGCAATTTCGTGGCAAGATACGCTTTATAAAATACAACAACTTTTTGCTCATTGACGATCTTTCTACTCAAAATTAGGTACTCATTTTAATCGTTACTATAATCTCAGTAACGATAAAGAGTCGTATATTATTGCCTGCGTGACTACGAGACAGCAACACGTTACAGAGTGTAAGGCTTTGTATACACTTACAATGGATAACGTGGCACCAAGTCAATACTACAAGATATAAAATATTTTTATTGTATACGTTTGAAATTACTCAATCACTTATTTGCCACAAACGTTTAAATATAAAATGCATATGCATTGGTGTAAGGCAGTTTATAAATGCTGTTCCTGTTTTTTATGTTTGATATTTAATTCTACTTTAATTTCATAACATTTAATAACATAATGCCTACATAGCAAAGGGTGAGCTGAGATGTCACACCTATGTATATTTTGCATATTTTTAGAACCCTCGTAAAAAGCTTCAATCTTTACGGAACATTGCATAATTTCTTATCAGAAAAAATCGGTAATACTCTTTTAGTCTTTGAATTTAACCCGACACCGCATCTGCAACTGGAAGTCTTGAGCATTGCAGTTGTGCTTATATTTTAGTTTTTCTTACTGCCCAAAGATTCACTGTGAAAATAAAGTAATTAGATAGATGTAATTACATACACATTAAGACACATATTGTCCAATATACGTACATATATTGGACAATGTGCTTCTCACAAGAAATTTTGCAAATTAGTATGACAATATGATTAAAACATACCATCATAGTAATCGGATAAAAGTAATTATCTCGCTTATTAATAAAATACTCAGGAACTATGATCTTCCCAACCATCATATATAAAAGTACACCAAAACATTAACCAAAGAACTACTCTAGTGGTGTCGGGCCAACTCGTAGTATATCATATTATGTGAAGTTTTAGCTCAGTATGCACGGGCCATATCTCAGTGTCTGCGTAAGTAAAGGGATGCAGGAAAACAACCGACGGCTCATGGAATATAATAATGTAAGTTGGCAAGACGGCGAATTTACTGGCGTGATACGGTGCTTGTATATATGTTATGTTTGGTCGGATAATAATGCGGGATGCAGAATATTAAATATTCTCTCGCTACCGTAGCGTCTCGTAAACTCGAGGAGTTAAATGAAAAGTCTAGCAAAGCCAAAGCATCACCATAATTAAAACGAGTGAAAGAAAAGTTTTGATGAATTATGAATAGTTAATAGTTTGATAAACGAGTTAGGCGCTACTTGGTGGCAATTCTTTGCGAAATATAGATGATAAAATTATTATCTACGCTTGCTTTGCTGGCTTATAAACGCATTATAAAAAGGTTTGTAATACCAATATACTCTTTTTAGTACAATTTAAGAATTCGAATTGTTAACTATCGACTGCGCATCGATTCGAACTTGTTGTTTCTTAAAGTGTGGGTATATCATAAAATTAAGCATTAAATATCGTAATTAATATGAAAGTATTCGGCAATATTTTGTCAGTTTTGAATATAACTCAATTACGATAGATAATAATGCGCATCACTAGCCTATAATATATAATAATAATAATATTCTACCACATACACACAACACCATCTAGCCCAAACTAAGCAGAGCTTGTACTATGGGTACTAGACAATGGATAAACGTACATATATACTTTTTTTGTTGTAAATACATGCATATTATACATAGAAACACCCAGATCAAGACAAACAATCATGTTCATGCACACAAATGTTTGACTTGTGCGGGAATCGAACCCGCGACCTCAGGCGTGGCAGTCGGTTACACTAACCACTACGCCATCGAGGCGATTCCACAAAACTGACGGTAATACTAAAACATTTTGAAAATAACCAATTTTAGCTGGTTTACTCGTACAATTATAGTCCATATTAATCTATACATTCGACATCGTTGACGTAATTGCAGTATCTATTCTGATCTCAGGCAATTATGCAAAGGGATGTCCCCGTTCATCACTAGTGTAGGCACAATGTCTTAATTTATCGCATGTATTAATAAAGTTCACGGCTTTGTGATGTTTGCTTATGAGCATGGTTGTAATAATATAGATAGCTCCACACTTTGTTTAATTTACTGTATGGTTGTATAATACCATTCTGCCGAAAAATAAGTTGAAATTTTTACTGAATAATTGGTTTCCGCTGACGCATGTCACATACTTTGCCGCGTCTGCTAGATGGATAGTATATTAGCCCCGTAAAGGAACTGTCCTACTGTTGGGTATGGGCCTCTTTTTAGTATGAACAGGATTGGGCCATAATACACCATGGCGGACCAGACGAGGTTGGCAGACTTCACATATCTTTGCAAAAATTTTATATAACTCTAAGATATGCAGGTTTCTTTACAATATTATCTTACACCGATTGCGAGAAGCGAGCTTTAATTAACTATACAATACGCACATAATTTCGAAAGGTCAAGGTCAAGGTTCAAGAGTTTGATCCTAAGGCACGTGCCGAGGCACTCGAATCGAACTCTAGTCCTCTGCGTGGCAATCCAACGGTCTGTCACTAGGCTATCGCTGTTTATAATATTATTAAACGTACCTACTATACAAAAGTAATAAACTAAAAAAATTAAAGAGATAATGTATTCAGTTAATACAAAAACAAAGAGAAGTAATTGGGAAGCCGTCCTTAGTGTAAAGGACAGCTTATCAATCAGCAGTGCCTCTCTTAATATAAACTTATCAAGTAGTTCCCGTTAGAAGAAACGTAAGCATTTCAAATCCCCAGCAACGAAAAGATAACTTATAATACGCATTCTCCGGCAAGTGCCGGCCTATGCACGCGTATCAAAGAAGATAGCATGGAGTAATTTGGGTTTGACTCAGATTTATTCAGGATACAAACATTGTTTAGTTATGGTTATGTTTTGCGAAGTAATATGCGATATAAAATAGTGTACGATAAACTTTGTGTTGTCGCGAACTCCGATAGGAATTTCAATAAGGCAGAGCTAAGAGATAGTTTGGATCGGTTATTGGAATAAGATCTATGTGAATGTAAGGGCGCTCTAACTTTTGTAATAGAATTCGAGAAGAAAAATGTCACGATAACTATACTGTATATTTACTTAAGATATGTTTAACCTATCGAAAAAAAAGTTTTTATATGTTTACACTATATATTTCAAATTATGATACGCCTCTAGACCACTATGACTGCGTGCATTGTCTAATTATTTTTCAAACACTATATGTAGATAATACCTTCATACAACTGTTTAGGCGCGATTTATCTAACTAAACTCACATTAAATTAAATACTAAATTTAAATTAATAGTTTGAACCTGGCTTACTTAATGTTCATGTTCTTTATCAATAGTTTTAACCTAATATTTCTTTGTTAAATAGTAGAATTTAAGTAGCCTCCAAACCATCCTGTTTCGTAATTAATCACTTACCGCAAAATAAAATAAAAATTCTTAAAATATCTATATCGTGTACAATTAGTATTTATGCTGAATCAGGTAGTATTAATTAGCTAAAATTTAATGGAACAGACTTATATTTAATGATTATATTTAGGCTGATCTATGTCCTATTTGCTTTTGCTTAGATTAAATTAATAGTTTATTAAAAGTACTTTAGTTATTAAGAACAACGCTGATAAAATAAATATAAGTTGCACTTATACGTAGAAATCATTCAAAATATGGAAGATTCTTCGCGGCGTAGTTAGGTGGCGCGGCCCGCTCGGTGCACTGCGAGCGCAAGTACTCTGTGTTGTAATATTGTCTTTATATCGCTTGTGATCGATTGTCGGCTCGTGAGCTGTGTACTGTTGTAATTAATTTACAACTATACACATCTGTTTTGGAATGTTTTGGATCTGTTATCATATGTGTTAAATCTATTTTAATCGTGTAACCGTGGTAAATTGTGTAATTCATCTACCGGTAAGTCGATTTATTTTTAATTAATGTAGGTACTGTGAAAAAAATCTTGTTAGACGCGTTCTTTATTTGAATGTTACTTTTATTCTATGACTCATTTTGTTTTTATGTTTGTATCGTTATTATTTCACGTATTTAGGTAATAATATGGTGGGTATAGGTGTTTGTAATAGGTGTGTATAATGTATGTACATGTATGTCGAAGCCTCAAGAAAATAATCATTTAAATGCAATTTATTTCTGTGATTGGTATTTAATAAAGCGCTGTCTATTGGTTTGATTGGGAACATCAAGCGTTAGCTTGAGTAAGGTCGCTCCAGAACCGATGTGTCAACTAGAGTGACAGTTGTGGCAGTCAGTGTCATATTGACGCTATGCAAGCGCCGGCAACACGTGCGCGGTCGCACTCGGTCTGACGATCAAATCAGTGTTAATCAAAGACAACCTTTATTATTTAATAGCTTTTGTGTTTACCTATCATTAATACACGTAAGAAGTATAATACCACGCCTATATTTTGTTAATTCATCGTGTCTAAAGCAAGATGGCGTCTAACCTTGGTATAGGTCTGAGACCCTGTATAGGGATATATGTACATACATACAGAGTCTCAGATCTATATCGCCGAAGGAGTAGGCAAACTTATATCACACCCATATTTAGCCAGATATGATTTGAGATACCACTTAAGGGAAACAGGCAAGCCTGTTGACATCTACCAAGTGCACTTCCAGTCAAGAATTTCTTGACTGAAAAGCCTACTCACACTTTGTCTGACCTTAGTAAACGAACCCAAGACCTTATACATAGCAATTGCATTCGCAATCATTGCTACCGGCGGCTATACCAATATGCAAATCTCAATAACAAAAGCAGTAAAACCACAACTCCGGATCATATTTTTCACGTACAAATTGTAAGCGTTAAATGAATAAACTTAAGATTTAATTAAGTGTGCAAACCCAGTGCATGGAAGAAATAGCGCGAGTTGGTAAACGCAGAGGAAATCCGGCATCACCTTAAGACCCTAACACTGGGACTGTAGCAGCGACTTAGTTAATTTTATGCTGTTCACGGCTACTTTAATTTCTCGCTTCGCTGATAATTCTGGCGTCGGCGGCCATGGAGAAAATCTGGGCAAAAGTTCAGTCTGCAATATTATTTAAATGCAGACGTTGTACACAACGTGGCTTATATTTTATTACGTCTACGTTTCTCGCAAACTACACGGTTATTCGAACTTGAACACTGAATATCTGTTGTTTATACTGTTCGTTTAAAACGGTTAATGTTATAAATCTGGTCCGACAAGCTTAAAGGAAATCTCTTCAGAAGAAATTTCCTTTAAGCGTGTCGCAAGTAACATTACTCATATTGGATGCTTGGGAACTTGTGCCAGAAAATGTGTTCCACTGAGACCTGGATTTTATTTATAAAATCCAGGTATAGTGAAAAAGTTAAATCCAGGTAGACTACTACTTTGCCTTGTTTTTTTTTCACTGTTTTATGATTAAATGCATAGATGTAGTAAATGGTATAGCAAAACGTGAAGGTTATAGGTATAAATTTTAATTCAATAATACATATACATTAGACATTCACTGCTAATTACGAGTTATTGTATACAATTTGTAGCTACTGGTTCCACTTTACGGTGGTACACTTGCTTTTAATGAATTCACTGTGACTAATAGCTTATAATTATAATTCTTAGTAAAGAAAATTGTGTGCAACATAGATTTAAAATATTTTTTTAAGCTCAAAAATAGTCAACGAAAATGACGTAGGTATATATAATATATATATGTATATATAATAAATAAAACATTTCAATTATTTCTACGCAATTTATTAGTTCTAAACATAACACGTACTACCAGATATTAGCGCGTTCATAGATACAAAAAATAAGCAAACAAGCAATCTTTTCAGCTTTTTAATGATAGAATTACTAATACGAATGACATAGATACATATTGATGTTTCTGTGATCGGGTAAGTACACCTAAATTATACTTATATAGATTCGGTTATACCACAGCTGCCGTGACAATAATTACAAAGCAATATATCCAACATTATTTTGTAACGGTCGTCCTTATAATATATCAAACATTTATCTATTTGTCTTTGCACTTGTAATTGGGGTTGTTAATTTTGTAGAGGGACTGACTACATTAACTACTTTTTGAAGTAAATGTCAACTAACACAAATTACAAGTCATTGCACCATCTGTCATCAACATTTTAATAATACAAAATGCTTGCAAGATCGTGTCGGGATGTCGCCCAGGAGTCATCGCCTGCAGGTAGTTAATGCCTGCATTGGACACTGCTGGGTCGCTGAAGTAGTTTCAGTCTTAGTGACCTGCCCACCATTTAAGTTGTGGGCACAAGGGCACGTCGTAAAGAAAAAGTAGGTATATAAGATATTAAATTATGCCCATGACATTGCTCGCGTTAATGTAGGTTATGTTAAATTAGTAACAGTACTTTTTTCTAGATAAAAGGTACCCTATGTCCTTTTCCCTTCTCCTGACAATCAAATGTCTATGCGAAACTTCATGATGATCGGTCGAGTAGTTAAGACGTGAAAATGTAACAAACAAACAAACTCACAATCGCATTTATAATATTAATAAGGATATTGTGACTATGGACTCTTATAACATAAGTATTTAAAAAGTAGTATATTTATAATACACCGCGATAAAATACGTATAAAATAGTTCAATTTCAAATTAATGTTTTATGTGTACATCAAATAATAAAAATATCGGTGAACTCATAGGTAGTAACAAATACGAATTCAGCATCACTGCGTAATTCTTGCTATATTATTCTACGTCAATCTTTACCTTAAGAGAACAAAATTACCTTTAACAGAAGCTTTGTAATTTTAGTTAATTAAAGACATCGAATAATAAAAGTGTCAGTTCTCCCCCGTATAAATTTAATTATGTTTCTAATTAACAATAATGTTACTTTATTAGACATTTCAAAGTTAACCTTACCAGAAAACCAATGATAAAAACAAAACATTTCTTGTAAAATATAACAGGTATCTACCATAAATGACTTGTGTAAACAATCTCATATCATACCAGAATACCTCCCCAATGGCGATATCGATATTATAACTCAAATACTTCCAATAAAAAGCCCAACTTTACAAGTATATCCACTAAATCAAAGTGGTTCAGTTGTTATTAAGATTGGGATCGGTGTAATAACAGTAAAAGACGAGTGAAGGCAAATCAAATACCCGCCCATATACGAAACAGTGTTTAACGACGTCATTGGTCAAAGTACTAAAAGCTTGTTTTCACAAAAACCAAACTATTATAAAACAAACCTAACTCCAAGACTTCGATTTCGACTACGTAGATACCACAAATGCTGCTTGTAGAGCGGGTACTTCCGAACCGATTTAAGAGTTTTCAACCGCGAAACTTTTCTTTTATTTAGAATCATACTTTTTATGCGTTTACTAGTGCTCAAAGCTTGTAAAAAATTTGGTGTATTCTTTCTGAGCTCAGTAATGTCGAAAGTTGTATAAGATAAACCTAAATTAGTAGCCATACCACATTTCCAATCGATTTGATGCCGGCTTTATTCGGTTACGACGACGTAGGCTGCTAGTGCATACACTTACATACCGAATATCCACCGCGCTCCTTTTCGCTTTCACGGAACCAGTATTTAGTAATCGAGTTTCATTTTATAAATCCTTTTTCGTCTAACATATAATAGTGATGGTGTATTTTGAGCTGTTTTACTTCATATCAGATTGCAAAGAAACCAAAACAAACGCCGAACTATTAGAACTACTTTAACTTTTCCAGAATTTTGCAGTAAACATGCAACTTTCAAATTTCCAATAATAACAGAATAGAAATAATTTCATCATAAAGCTTAGTTATAATATCGAAATATATTATAATTAATAATTATAATATCGAAATGTATGATGTACCCTAACTATTTCATTTTTAAATTTGTGTTTCTACAACTTCTGTGAGTCTCGTAATCGATAGATGATGCCTATGAATTCTATTAGATATGAATTTATGAAATAACGCTAAATAGCTTAAAAATAAATGACTTGCTCTGCTATATTTTTAGAGTTTACCATCCCATATTCTTAGAATTAAAAGGTTAACTTTATCATGTTTGCATGGAGCTTTACAAATATTTGAACAAAAAGAACCAACTCTTTGCGGCTCACACAAATGTCTGTAATCCTGTTTGATCACCACACATATGAAGTCCGCAAGGCTCAATGTGACCAATTAAACAATTTCACCTTTCGTAACACTTATAAGTACATAAAATCAATATTGTCAGTCTCCCCGTGACCATGCCTGCTGTAAAGCAACCGAAACGTCGAGGAAAAGTGTAAACTTAAATTTAAATAGTTTTAATTCATTTAAATAGCTTAAATAGTAAAGTTTAATAATATTAGTGTTAAACTTCAAATTTATCTAATAAAAGTGTTTTAAAATAAACAACGCAATAAAATCCATATAAAATACATTAATTTCAAAATATAGTATTTTATCCAAAGTCAGGCTTTGGTTTCATTTAAGTAATATTTTGTAATGTTTGATGCAAATATATTTGTATTATTCAGCTTGTAGTTGCAATGCAAATTTGTAGCCCACCATCATGCAATAATCATATGAATATATTACGGAAATACATCTGTCTAGCCTGGCATAAGTTAAAACGAATATCCGGTAAAACCTTCTGGCATTTAACGAAGGTTTATACGTTACAGAGATTCAAACAATTTGTTCCATTGTTCCAACTCGCTGAAGATCCAAACAAACCTCAAGGACATCTTTTGTTTAACGTTACGCAATATAAAACCTTCCGTAATACCGCTTGACTGAATAGGGACATTTAAAACAAAATCCTACATACATTTTTACTAACTGCTGTTGGAATTCAGACACATTGTAGAATGTTTAGGAGGTGTTGGGTTTAATGATAGAATGGAGCAGTGTTCTTTGGTTTCTCTGTCAAGAAATTCTCAGTAGCATCACGAAATCTAGGACTACACCGAGTACAAAGATCGTCGCCTACTATTATATGTCACCTAAAACCAAACCTAACGAAATGTGAGAGAGACGACAGAGGTCTAGTGCAGCACATCTGTCTACTCTTTCTGTGATAAAGGCGTAGGACCATGAATGAATATATTTATCAAATATTTTAATTAGGTACTGGATTTTGCCCGCGTCTAGGCTCGCGTAAATGTGGGTCAGGTTAGTGTAGCAGTACTTTTTTTTGGATAAAAGGTACCATATGTCCTTTTTTGTACGGCGTGAAAACGTAATAAACAATCAAACTCAAATTCGCATTTATAATATTAGTTAGGATTATGATAATGTAATTATTCTTAGCTTGGTCTTACTTAGAAATGGATAACTGAAAATGAGAGAATTTCTTCTTTTTAATAATCCATTTCTAATTAAAATTGCGTATCTATTACCTAAAATTATTATGAAACACAACCGAAATCGCAGCCATGAATTCAAGTTATACATTGATTCCAATAGAAAATAAAAGCAGATCTAAACAAACTCACGATTTGTTTGATGTTTGTGGATTAATTTACGATCGCAGTTCCGCCGAGAATTGCAAGGTGCGATACAAAACCGCGCACCAAAATTATAATATAAACATTGCAGCATCGCTATAACTGTTATCGAATATAGAGTTATATCAAACGACCTAAGCATTAAAGCGTAAAAGCTTTTAAACCGAACTTAATTTGATTTGTGGTGCGATGCTGTGGCCGCAGAACTAATCGAACTGACAGTTTAATTAGGTGACACGACATATGCATGTCTAGGATTGGGTTTAAGCAATCTTGTTGCTAACGGCCTGGAAATGCATTGTATGTGTTAACACGTATCACCATAACAGTATACTATACGTAAGACTATTTTTTGCGTATAGCATAAGGGTCAAAGTAACTTGATATGTAAAACTGGTACTTAACCTTAACTAAATTCAGAAAAATAAAAATATTAATATGTGTTTTTTTGGGACGTTGGCCATAGACAAATGTAAAAAAAATCTGGCCTTACTTTTCTCATTCTTCACTCTTGCATTCTTCAACGATGTAGGCGTCAATATAGTTGTAAAAATTGCAACAATATGCAATTTCGCCAGTTGAGCATTATAAGTCTTACGATAATGTCACGTTATTTTATTTAATACTAATTTTTGCCTTTGCTTGCGTTTATGTAGATTTTGTCAATAAATATCTATACCTCGGGAACAGTACTTGTTTAATGTCTTTTTCTGTATCTCTGACAAAGAGTACGCAACATTTCATGATTGTCGGTGAATTAGTTATGGAGTGAAAGCGTAACAAACGAACTCACATTAGCATTGATTATATCAGTCAGGATATTCTTAGATCTGTCTGTCTATTAGGTTCTAGTCCAACATTGAACAAACTAAACAAACCGAGAGAAATATCTAATATTTAGTAAAGCTACACGTTATGTAAAACAATCTACAGTTCAAGATTCTTAGTCTTCATCGTAGCCACTAAGCCTCCAAAGAGCGTTAACGATACCTTAAACCTAATGAAATAATATAAATAAATAGTCATACTCCCAAGAGTGTCAGAAAGTTTGGCCCACAAGTACAAACCCTCATTACGGAATGCCTATCTGACGTTTGTAATCGTCTACCGCCAGATATAATTGTCACTGAAGCCAAATTAGTAATCCAGTTTTAATTAAACGGGAAGGAGCAACTACCTCCTTCAATAGAAACGTTCAGACAAATTGGGATCTTAAAATTTAGGAAGATAGCACATAAAACCGATTCTTCCAATACTTGTTTTGAACAAGTTTTTGAACTTTCACAAAGTATAGATTTGTTTTGAATTCTATGAAAACAAACTAAATTGTTTTCTGTTCTTTCTACAATTCTCATCGTCAATAATGTCTGTAATTTTTTTGTTTATTAGGAAAAGGAAATATCACGTTAAAGAAACGAGTAAACTTTTACTATCTACTACATTGTTGACCGATATTCTTTTGCCTTCGTACAATACTTTGTATATTATAATTGAAATGTCAAAAGTCACTACAACTTAATTAAAATGCAAGCAATCTATTTGTAATTAGATCAACCAAATTGGTATATTATAATAATGAAACAACCATTGCCGAAAAAGTGAAAAAGTTCCAACAATTATTTGTTCCCGAAAATTCCGAACCAACAAATTGATTGTAAAAGTAGTCAATTGAATTGTGGTTACCGCGGGCTGATGTTAACTGAACCGTGATATTTTCTACAGAAATTGAAGCTAAACCAATATTAAGCAAAACAAAAAATCCATTACCTTTTGGTACTTTCACTTCTGATTTCTTTGCGTAACTTGGCCCACCGCTTGACTTGTAAGTTGTCGTGTTGTTAAACATTTTTTTTCAATGTTAGCACTAGAGAACGCACAAAATATTCAGTTATTCTATTCACAGTTTTCGCGAATGGAAAAATGCTTTTAAATGCGGAACGAAATCTCGTATAGTATTTTTTGGTTGCGAATAGTTTTAATATGATGGCAGCGTCCGCGAGAAACGCATGTGTCGAAACTGAATTGGCGGGCGTCGCTCGGCCGCGTTATTTTTGTTTCCCTGCCACTCCCGTACTGTTTATTTAATTTTAATAAATATGTTTTTCGTACATGGTTTCCTATTCGCAAAACGTAGCGAGTACTGTCAGATACATTTACTACTTCCCAGTGAACAAGATACTAAACAGGTGTGTATCGTCAGAACGTTAAATTTATCTTGTATAATATATGAACTTACACAGTCTGAATATAAACTTGAGAATAATAACAGCAGTCTATCAATGTCCGCGATGTGTAGTTAAGGAAGTCTTAAAATATGATAGCGGAAAAAGTGACATGTGTATGTAATAACGTCAAAGGTTCTTCTAGGTTTACGATCGTATGAATCACAATGAAATAATAACCTACACAAGTGTCGCATAGATATAAAATACACAAAAAATTCAGAGCCACTCAAAATACTCCGTAAAAAAGAACACGCAGTAATTGTCTAGTTAGACGTTCATGAATTATGTTTATTTTTCGAAATTTGTTTTCGCCCGTCCCCGTTCATATGTGGATTCAGAATGTATAAAATTTCGACTCGTATTTTCACCTCTTTATAAAACCGGTAGCACGTTTTCGCAGGCATAATGATGTTCATTTGATGTTTTAATGTGTAAGGGGAGAAAATATTTCTAGTGATGTTTTGTTAGAATTTTTCTCGACGTCGTTTGTGGCACTGTGTTTGCAATTTAAGAACTTATGGTACGCTTACCATAAAAATGTCATATCTTTTATATACATACCGTAACAACATTTAAGTAATGTTTATACTGTGTTAAATTTTTGTTTAAGAATAAATATAAAAACGTATTTTTCATGATAGAGGACTTGTGTTAAGATAAGAATGAAATTATCAGTAACAGACATGATATGATATATTTATAAATTTGTGTTAATATATTTAGATATAATTTAATTTGTTATAGGATATTGTAGCAGTCTCACATATAAAGAGTAAAAACCGTCAAGATTATAATAGCCTTAATGGTTATTAATATTGTTACTTAACAAAAATAAAATCATACAATAATACCGCTTAATTCCTATTAAGGCATTTAATTAAACTACTATTTCGTCTTTCCGTGTTGCTGCTGCAAAACAACCAAAGCGTTGAGGAATATGTAAATTTAAATAGTTTAAATGATCTCAAAGAAGTGTTCGTTTATCAAATAAATCGCAGTAGAATCCATAAACAATAAACTACGTAGTAAGACAATTATTGAATTATATTATTGAGACAATTGGATATACTCGTATTTCTGAAAAGTAAATTAAGTAACAATACCTCATAGACGAAAACATAACAGAACGTTACAAGTTTATTGTATGTACATTACGTTTGCCGTAAAGTAAGAGGCTTAATGTCTTTAAATTGAACTCCGTTAATTGTTTATTATTTCAGGGAACCAAAACATTGAGTGAAAGATCCAATTTGTGTAAGTAAGTATTATTGGAAGGTACCAATGTAATCTATTTGCCATTTGCCAATTTAAATTATTTGTTAGACTCACAATTATTATGTATACAATATGCAAAAGAAGGGATTGCGAGAAATAGCGCTACGATATTAAAATGTAAATAACAAAGCGATGTTGTCAGTGAAAATTAAAATAATATTGTACTTTTTATACACTCAATGCCAATTTATATTATTATAAATCAATTAATTCAAAATTTTATAATAATCGAATCAATTGTATCTGGTCAGTAACAACTTTCCAACATAGAACACACTAGCTTTTGCCCGTGGTTTCGCTCGCGTAAAGTTAGATTAGGTATATTTTAGTAACAGTACTTCTTTTTATATAGCCTGTGTTATTTGGTGATAATATAGCTTTCTAAATGTGACAGAATTTTCAAAATTGGTTGTGGAGTTTTTGCGTTAAATCCTTGCAAAAAAACAAACAAATATCGCATCTTTCCTCTTTATAATAATAGAACAAATAAAAAATTTACTATCGTCATAATAGGCATTTGATAATCTACTGCTAAATGTATTGAACGTAAGACTAAATAGTAACCAAACAATTCTTCTTCTTCTCGAGTCGATGGTACAATCAAAGGGAAGTTGTGTTTTGTACCATCATGTTGAAATGATTAGTCACCAAACAATAGATAGGATATTATAACGTTAACGTCCGTCCTGCCTTCGTCTAGTAAATTCTTACGCAACTTTATAAACACGACATTTTTTAAATGCGTGTCGCCGTTTGTTAATAAATGTTTGCTGTTATACCTCTCAAAAACCAAATGTCAGTGTTTGCAGCAAAATATTGTGGTTACATTTTTATTTACATTTTATCGGTAACAATCTAGCTTTTAGTAATAATATTAGCCCTAGTGTGAGAAGATTTAGGCCATAGTCCACCACGCTGACCCAGTGTGGTTTGGCAGTATTCACATATCTTCGAGAACTCTCAGATATGCAGGGTTCCTCAAGATGTTTTCTTCACCGTTATGACAAGCGTTAATTAACTAATTATTATGCATTTAAGTTCAAAAAGTCAGGGATGCGGTGAGGTGCCTTGGGATCGCACTCGAGACCGTGGCAGCCCCACGCTCTTCCACTAGGCTATCACTGCCAATTCCTGTAACATCGTTTGCGTTTCTGGGTAATGGTAGCTGACAGTCTTGATATAAAAAAGCAATATCTAATTTTACTAAAACAGTTTAGTTATTGTCCTTTAATTAAACAGGAAACAATGATTTTCCAGACCTTCACATATTTTCTTATTGTAGGATAAATGCACATTACCTTATTACGGAAAATTTCTTAGTCGATAACAAGAAAATTATATGGAAGATTTCCATACTAATTCTGACTACACATGAATATGTAAGAAATTGAAACGTGATTGGTCCCTTCAGTGTTATCGAAGCTTGGCAGTGAACAAATTATACGTTGCACGTGGCAATGATCAAAGGTATTTACCCGAGCCACGTGGACACTCAACATACCATCGCTATACGCAATGCCCGTGAATTGAAACTATACTTACCCAGCATACTATATACCATAATTCACGCGTCACTATATAAAATATAGCGGTTGATTTCGGCGTTAATTCCAGTTCGCATATGACGTCATGTTTTAAGATCACACTACTGAATTGAATTAGATGAAAGGTGGCTTAAATTTTAATCAATCAATCAATCAATCAATGTTTTATTTGCGAAAATGGGTACAGTATTGGTATTACAAATATTCTTTATGTTTCTCCATAATCAACCTTAAGGCATGCAGATATTATATAAAGAAAAATACAATGTCTAAACGAAATTAAAATAATCAAAATTAATAATGTAAAATAAATTCATAATGTCAAAATCAGGATTTCAATGTAATTTTTTTTTATAAATATATGTTATTAACTAGTTATACATTTATCTTCCAAGTACTCTTTTACACTATAATATACCTTTTTTATTAACTTGTCTTTTAAGTCAGCTTAAGTTCTTAGTTATCTCAAATTCTAAAATCGACATCAAATTCCTTAAGTGATTTATGTGTGAGGCAGAACGACAGCTGGACATACTGTCTTAAAATCTATCTGCTTTTTTGCATCACAAATAATTCAAAAGTTTCAGTTTCAATAACAATACTCGAACCAAAGTATGTTTTCAAAAATGTATCCGAGGTACAGAGTTGTTGAGATTATATCAGCTAAATAAAATGTTATCTAGGATTGATTGATTGATATTAAATCTTTCTTATTATTTTGTATCTTATAATAATAATTCTAACGGTTGCGATAAATAAGTAATTCATCACACATTTATTATGTGTTTAAATTGATTAATAAACTGGTAAACAAGCATATGGTCGGCTTCGGGGTAAACGGTTACCGTTAAACTTATAATGTTGCAATTTAATTAGGGTATAAATAAATTGCAATAATATACGTATCACTATCGCATTGCCAATTCTGTAAAATGGTACACTGATCCCTTGCTGAAGTATTCTTAATAGACAAAACAATATTCTAAAAAATTAGCCCTATAGCATTGAACGACATGTCCTAGTAGACACGAGTAATGGTCAATGAATACACTGTAGCCTCATGGACCTAAGAAACCGCATGACGGTGCACTATAAATTTAGCTCATAGCATAGGCTGTCTCCTACAGAACATCTAACCAGGTTCATGTTAGGCGGTTTTGGTAAGCTCCTGATGTGGAAGCAACATTCTACATAGGTACTATGTATATACTCTCAGTAAAGCGTAAACATCGTTAGCTTGGCTCTGTTTCCGTTGGCAATCTGGGTTTTGTATATTATTAATCATTGTAAGATTTATTTGATTGTGTGTGTCTTTAGTCTTACTAAACATGTCCTTTCTTATAATTATATTTCTTTCTTATTATACTTATATTATAAGTACATAAATTTAGGAACATAAAATCTAACACAATTACAAATCATATTCAAAATATTCATTTGCCAAAAATGGATATCGAGGACAGTTTGACCGTATGATGATAAATAAATGAATAATGTCGTAATATTTTTCTGTTACATTGCATTCTTAAAATAGTCAATAAAACTATATTACAACGAATTGAACAAATATTAAAATTGAACCAAAGAAACCTTTTAATATTAGCCCACTTTATAATCTGCTTCATTGCTAGGCCACGATCCACTTCTTAGCGTAAGAAAGCCTGAGCCCGAAAGTCCATGTCAACCATTTCATTCGTTTATATTTTGATGCGAACAATAAGCAATCAATTCAAGCGTACCATTTTAATTCATATACCCCATAACAACTTGTCCTCATAGAATTATTAAAATATAAAGAGAATGCAAAGCAGAAAGTTTTATACCTATTAGATCAATTCAAAATATATTCAGGTGCGTTATAACCAATGTTAACAACTCAAGTGCACTCGGCTATCAACGGTTAAAGTAAAGATTCAAAATTATTTTTTAATATGCTGTTTTCCTTTTTTATGATTTTTAATGGCTTTTTCTCGTATGCTGTGAGAAATTAATTGTTAAGAAATGTCGATAAGCATAGTCTAAAATAAACTAGAAATATTTTATATTATCCTGGCAATATAAATATAAACGTAGTGATGACTGTGTTATGTGTGTGAATTAATGGACCCATGCTTTTTAATGATCTTAGCTTGGCATGTCTGACCAGCTACTCAAAATCACACCTCTCGGTGCCTCGGGGTGCACATATGTAAATTGTCACCGAGCGGGTTTCAGCTGTCATAAACAACTATGATAGTTGATAAAGTGGGTCAATATACTTCGTTCTGTTTATTCTTCTTCGAATATCTTTGTTTATTTACTTAGCTTAAGACAAATTAGATCAATATATACATATATTGCCTGAATATTATGAGACTAAAAGATGTATCCAATACAATTGGGTAAATTTTAAGGCCGGGTTTGAAATTTGGTACACAATTTTGTAACAAATCTTCACGACAAAATGAACGCGTAAACTTTTGTACCTAATTACCCATCCATGTATAAATTACTTAATCTTTGATCTTTAAGCTTCCAATATCTCAAGCAGAGCCGTTTAATTGCCTCTTAAACAAATCGAAGAAAGTTAACTAGGTTTTCGATGTGTGCATGTATATTGTTCCTCTTATTGCCGACGTGTTCCAGTATAAATTCATAGTTAACATAAATTCACCTGGTTGCGTTCATTTTAATTAAGTGATGGATGAATAAATGAAGATCGATAGTGTCATCAGTTAATAAACTCGGCACTCATAATGGTCGCATCAACTTTACAACGGAAAATGTTTAATAATTACGCTTTAATGTCCCAAAAGCCTAAATCTTCATATATTTGGGTTTTGGTTATATAGGAAAAGATAAATCGGACCTTCAGAGAACTTTGAGTGAAATAATTTTACGCATATATTTACTACTAGACGTGAGCAATCGATATCAGAATTCGAGTAATGCGCTATTCGGTTTTTAAACTTAAGGGCTTGTCCCACCACCTCCAATTAGCATTTATCTATAAGATAAAAGTCTCGCCATCTCGCTTCTTTAACTTTATAAGAGTGAGACAGCATGCGATTTAGCTTTCGGAAAACTTGTACTTGTTAGTTGTGGGACTGGCAATATGCTCATCCCCAATAATATGGGGCCTAAAACTAAGCTCGTGAAATATATATGTAATGCCCTATTATGCACCCTTTTGAATAACCAACTATTAGATGAAAATTAAATTTCACTGACTTAATATTTGTCATTATCTCAGCCGATAGACGTCCACTGCTGGACATAGACTTCCCCCACGGTTTTCCACACAGATCGGTCTTGAGCCACCCGCGTCCAACCGCTTCCCGCGACACTTACTTTACCACCTTGTGGGGGGCCTACCCGCCACTTCAGAACCTTTCTGCCCCAATGGCCATCGTTTCTGCGCGCTATGTGTCCTGCCCACTACCATTTCAGCTTGGTTATTAATATAAATATTTGGGTCATGCACTTTTGTCTGCCCTATTGAGTTACCAAATTTTAAAATATATTATAGTACATAATTATTTATTACTTAGTAGAATTATTGAGACGTGCAAGGCATTAATTAATTGATATTAAAAATAATGTACCAACAAATAATTTAATAAACAACCAGCGTGACGTGTGCTCTTATAGCGGCATAACACATCAAATTGCCGAGAAAATACACCAACTTCTGTATGTATATTAAATTATTTTGAAACAAAATATAATATGACTGAGATTAATTTTGTTATAAGATAATAATAAAGTATGTTATAATTATATCTTAACATGTATGTATATCTTTAAACATTCGTGTCTGCTACGGTATACTTCTTGCGATTTTACCACGTCATTCTTTCATTCATTAGCCTTTTACGTCTGTTTCAAACTATTTAGTCATAGTCCCGTGGACATGCACTTAGTTTCGTGGCTATGTAAGCCAATTCTAGAGCGGCAGATTTTACCACATACTCTGCAGGAGAAACTGCCAGCTGGTGGGTTGTTATTAGCTTGGTGACGTTTCGCTCTCTTTTCCGCCAGTTTTCCGAACCAGGTGTTATCGTGAGTCACACGCCCATCATGCACACGTTTCCTCCATTTATGGCGGACTTCAGCGCCCATCTCCCACGCCAGATGATCGATCCCAAATGAGACCATATCCTTTTTGACGTGATCTTTAAACCGCAGTATGGGTCTCCAAAATTCCCTTTTTCGTATGCTAAAGCACCAAGCAAGACACGTCGTGGCAACCGAGAGGAGTTCATACGGTGTACATACCCCAACCAACGTAAGCGTTTCTGCTTTAAAAGCGTTGTTAAACTGGGTAGCTGTGCAATTTCGAGGATCTTCTCATTGGTAATTACCACGTACAGGCTGTAATAGAGCTTTATTTTTTACTAGGTTTTGGCTGAAGCTTCGCTCGCGTTTTTCTGTTTGAAAGGTAGCCTCTATCCTATTCTCTACCCTTGACAACGTGCAATAAAGCATGCAAGAATTTGTGATGATCGGTCAAGCAGATAAAGAACAGAACAGAAGGCGTAACAAACAAACAAATTAGTTAGGATATTGTCTTTCTTAAACGATAAACGATATCTAAAGACAGTATCATTACTAAAACTAGTGAATTGACTGTGTATACCCTAGTTTACCATTTGGCCACGCCTTTTAATGGTGGTTAACACTTCGGGCTTATTATGTAGACCACTAGCTTGTCTGACACTAGGAGTAATAAAAATATGTATCCTATGTCTAATACTTCTCTAATAAGGATGCTGGTAAAATCAACTCCAGAATGCAAATCTCCCAAAATTTACAACTATATTTTGTCGGTTATAAAGATAAAACCTTAGTAACTATCGAACCGAACTAAGTGGCACTCTTCATCCTGTTACTGCGAACTGCCCAATAAAAGATTGCCAACCTAAAAATCAAACCTCTGCAACTCATTGCATGCATTCATGCGCCGATTCTTACGCCACAATTGCACATTTAGACAAACACATCTCGAAAATCAGGGAGAACAAAAAGTAACATTATCAGTTTGATACGTATCCCCACATTGCCACTGTACCGATATAAATAAAAATTTAAGTGATTATAGCAACTATTAATACGAAGAATATTACTAAAAGCTGCAAATATTGACTGGTCGTGGACACTGTGGACACCACGCGACTAACCATGCCCTAAGTTGTTGGTTCAATCTTCACGCGCGACAAAAATTTATGACACACATAGTGGTTCCCAGCCTGGGTTTTCTTTGTTTCAATATTGTTATAAAGTGCCTCGTGATACAAGAAGGTAACCTGTATGCGACAGTAATTTAAAAGAAATATATGAAGTCATATCATAAGTACTTAACTACTGCTGGTATATTGAACATTGTGTTTTATTTAGATTGTATCATAACTAGTATCTTTATGAAAACTGAACTGTTCAAACGTTACAATTAAAAAGAAGAGCCATCCCCCTCACATTTTGAAGTGCCTTTACGCTCAATTAAATAATAATAACAAAACAATTTGAATGTTCAAAGCGCGGTTTAATTTGCTTCTAAATTCAATGAAAATACGTTGTTAATCAAGTTTGCTTCCAAATTGTTTTAGTTTATTTATAACGAACTAATAAGGCAACTAAATTATGTATGTTATGGGTCTTTAGCAGATCATTGTTTTATCAGTCAAACGTAACATAAATCGACGAATTTCACGACGATTTATTTCACTTCAAGAGTTATGATTAATCTTTGTTTATCTTAAAAAAGATTTCTATAGACACATTTTTAAGTATTCTTCTACTTTCTTATTGGACCGGAGAGCAGATTTGAAGTAATATAATCTTTACTGTCAATGTGCTAAAGAGATAACTACAGCTGCAGTTATGGGCTGATGATACCTCTAATTCCATATTAATCGATTTTGTCCACCGTAAATAAACTACCTCAATTTCTTTTTATAAAATTGAAGTATTGTAAGTAAGATTTTGGGTGTGTGTATCTTCATTTATTTTATTATTTTGGTTAAATTTGTTTGGTGGACGTCTGAAAACAGTATTAAAATAGTGCGATGACGTCGGAGATCTTATAATGATTAAATTATGGATAAATGGCAGTGAAAGATATAGATTACATTTGAAAATTTAATTGCTATATTATTCAGGGCTGCTCCCTTTGCCTGCATTGCTTCTTAAATCTTTGTTAATTAGTAAGTATTACATCAAATTGTATCCACTTATCAGCTTTTGATATTCTAAACGGTTCGATAAGTTGAAAATCATGTCGTAAATGAAATAGTTATAGTATAATTGACACATTTGGGACCACATCAATTCAACAGCACTTCCATTGCCCCCGAAATTCTCATTCATTTATTAATATGATATTACTTATTCACTTACCAATGCTAAAGATAATAAAATCACACTACAATACTAACTAATATTATATCCTAATGCTAACTTAATATTATTAATGCCAATGTGAATTTGTTTGTTTTTCACACTATCACGCCTTAACTACTCAACCGTTCATCACGAAATCGTAATTCGCAAACATGTTTTCAGGGGTGCAGAAAATTGTAGGGTACATTTCATCCAAAAAATAATCTAATATCATCGAGGGTTAAAAATGTATTGTCATAATTTACATGAATGCAAGCAAAGCTGCAGGCAAAATCTAGTACTACTCTATAACGGCCCTTCCACGAGAACATTTTGAGTTAATAAAATTACCACACATCAATTTATTGAATGAACTAAAACTTTACAAGATTGCTGATAGTTTAGTTATACGGTGAAGTTGAAATTTACTTTGGTGTAAGGACATTAATGAACTCTGGGCAAGTTTGTATCTCATCGATAGTTTGAACATATTGATTGTTCGCAGCTTGCATATGACTTGAATATATTCGGATCTCATTTTCCAATGTCATCTAGCAGAATATAAATCATAGTTTTATTTTCAATGTTTTAAATAGTTGTAAGCTATAGGTATATCGCTAGGCTAGGCTATAGATTAACTTCAATATCAGAAATTACATATTAATTTTTTTTTACATGAACAAAGCAACAATTATAATTTACAACTTAACTAATATTAACAAACCTAACCACTTATAAATAAAACATGAAAGTAACAAAATATGGGTCTATAAATTTAATATAAAGAAAGGAAATGGCTGGTTCAGGCAGCGTCGTAAAATTCCTCAGAATCGCTGTCGACCGGGAAAGTGCCCAGGAGACTGGCAGCATTGCCACGTTGAATGGCAATGCTGATTCTTTGAGCCAAGAAAAATCCAGCCTTCTGGTCACGCGAAGCGTCGATTAGCCGCTTAGATATATCTCTAAAAAGTGCACGAGCGCCCGGACCCCATGAACCTAGCGTCTCCACCCCAAACGGCTCAAAAACGTAATTACCAATTAAATTACTGTATTTGCGCCGTTTGAGGTTTTTCGCCGCTACAGCAGCAGCACTGGCGCAGCTCACCGTGTTCGGAAGATGTGATGGCGCAAGGGTGTCGACGCATGTGGCATCCCACACCAAAGGCCTACCCATTTTCCAAGGTAACAAAGACATACCATCGGGTCTCTTCCCATCGTCACGTACCAAGCCTATGGGTTCTAATACTGCTGGTACGCCGGCGGTGATAAGAGCACGACGGATAATGTCATTAAGGTGAGCGTGTTGTGAAATACGACCAGCGCTTCTGCTGCAGGACAGCCCATGGTGTCCGAGGCTGTCGACGGCTTCTCCGCAATGACAACGATGCGGAGAAACACACGGGGCACCTAAAATTAAATTATATTAATTATCATCATACCATACTGATTTTGAAAATAAAGTCCAACATTCTTAGAACCCATGCCATACAAAGTAAAAAAAGGCAATTCAGCATATTTGTCCTTATAAAACTGAGAATCAAATCACCAAGAAGTTGATTGAATTGCTGCTCCACAATACAACATCAAATGACATACATGACCAGGAGTCATCACACTCCGGACCATAGATGTATTCATATTAATCATGCTCTGACGGCGTACAGGATGACGAATCGTCTTTCTCCGACGATAAGTAGATCGTCTTTTATGAAGACGGAGGCGTACATTCCTCCATCTTCGGTACTACCGTCTGTATCACCTCCCAAAACGCCTCATTCGCACCACAAACAATAAACGATTTTAATGTCTCATCCATATTATCATCACATTCTTACTTCACTCCTTCGTCCAGTACTTTTAGTATAGCCTGCGTCTCTTAGAGGCGCAAGCTAGTACGCACGTTCGCTAGTTCGCAAACTCATAAGGTCTCTCATTAGGTTACTACTATATAAAATTATCATACAAATTCAAAATAAATACCACAAATGTAAACATACAAGTAGTGAGGTTAATTTCACTAAACAGTACATACTCGCAAACATATTTTGCTGCATCGGTTTATAATAAGCGCTTGTTAGGAGTTGCAGTAAAAGCCATGTGTGGCCACCAACTCGGTTCATTCTGCAGCCAGAACTTTACCATTATTCTAAATTTCTTTAGTAAAATTACACGACGGCCTTTGACTGTCATAAAAAATAATAACTGTAGTTTGGTAGCGAAGTTTTCCATGGTATGATGATGAGAATTGTTTATGAATGAAAGTTTACGACAAGTTTTCGAATTTCATTAATATATTAATAACTAAATTTTGTCTGCAGCTTCGCTCGCTCAAATGTAGATTTGGTGTGGTTTGGTTACTAACAGTAGGTACTTTATTCTGAATGAAAGATACACCCCATAACCTTTTCTGGTCCCCCATCAACGTTTATAAATTTCACGAGGATTGGTTGACAAGTTAAAGTGTGGAAAGCGTAACAAACAAACTAACTAACATACCCATTTATATATGTTTCTTTTACATATTTGTTGAACTTAAATCCAACACTCCTAGAATATTAATTTTACTTTTGTATTAATTTTAGGTAAGACGCCTGTACTATG
This sequence comes from Catocala nupta, assembly GCA_963675205.1. Taxonomy (NCBI): domain Eukaryota; kingdom Metazoa; phylum Arthropoda; class Insecta; order Lepidoptera; family Erebidae; genus Catocala; species Catocala nupta. The sequence continues at coordinate 13,973,823 of OY776084.1, forward strand.
TAATATCCTGTATCACGGCGGATTTTACTAACATTCTAGCAACGGACATCAATAGCATACAGATTCGGAACAACAGTTTGTGGATAATACAAATTCTTGGCGTGGTGTTTGGAAATCGTATCCACAATACTTGACGCAGTGACAATAGCGAGGTGACATCTTAAACCACTACGCCATCCGTGCATTCGATTCATCTCTGTGTTCTCTTGGAACTGTACGCAATGCTAGTTAAAGTAAACACAGTAAAGCTGCTAATCACCGGCAATAAAGAGGAAATTAAAACGGCTAATCTGTTTCATCGGGCGAAAAACAATTTTAATTACTAATATGTTCAAAGTCAGTGTCAATAGGGAATTGCACTCAGTAAGGACATAACTTTTTTCACATATAAAAACATAGAGCCTATTTTCCTTAACGGGTTGAGGTATTTTTACTCATATTTCGCTAACAATTTACAGTTCCATGTAAAAGGAGGCCAGTTTATTGCGGGGTACTGGCCACAATTCTAGACTTACCCGCGAAAGTATTTCGACAGTAAAACCCAATACTACTTTGCCTTAGGATTCTAACCCGAGACTACATAAACAGTAGTCTTATTCATTACCGTTGCGCTACCAAGGCAGGCTGTATTCATATCTTCAATTATTAGTTTCTCTTATTACCTCTACGATTTACCTAATTTGGCAGCATGTACCCATACAGGCCCCGCATTATGCGCACAATCCTTGCTAAATGCAAATGAAACAAAGTTACGCTTCAAACTTCAGTCTAGAATCAGTTTTCAAACACGGCATTCGTACTCACAGCTAAGCTGAGTTCAATAGACAGCTGCTCTAGGTGCATTATAAAGATTTCTATTTGATTTGTAGCTAGACCTATTCGTGAAGCAAAAATAGATAGGTGAGCTATTGTAAAATCGTTTCAAGAATCCTCGTGAATACATTTGAAATATGAACGTTAGAACGAACATTTTGTTCATAATATATTCTAGCACTTCTTTCATATACTTTTATTAGACGCTTATTTATTATAATATTATAGAGGTTGAAAGAGGGGATACAGTTTATTGTATTATTGTAACTATATTTTACCAACTATTAGATATGCATATACAAACATATATAAAAAAAAAACAAACGAAGGCCTTCAATTAATGTGTAACACTACTTAAAATAATTTCAATCAAACTGGATTTTAAAACCGTGTTTATAGTGATTTTGATTTCACGGCAAAATAACCTTTTTGTGCTTTTGCGTTGAGTATAAATTCCCAGTACCTATTTCCTGATTGAGAGGACTTCTTAACTGAAGAGTTGACATGAAATAAAAAAGCAAAAAGTATGTTACGTTAGAGTAACTAATGATTATGTCCTTGTAATATTTCTCTTAAAGTAACAGCACCGCTAATTATTTGCTACAGTAACTACTTAGGATATGCTATATACTTACTTGCCAGTCTAAAAACTTTTTGTCAATTGAAAATCTCTTTACCAATTATTTGGTACTTACTCACTCAAAGTTTCACTTTCTATCAGAGAACCAACATTAGAGCAATGACATTCATATTGCGTTCTGCCCGATAGTCTTGTCGAGTTCCGACAGTTCACAAGCCTATCTCTTTCATGCCTTTCTTTTCACACATCACTCATTCCTTTTTTAAAGTCGGCAATGCGCGAGTGATACTTACATCTGGTATTGCAAGCAATTATATGTTCAACAAACGCTTACCATCGAACATGATGTGTGCTTGTTTACCACCTTAACCTATTGAGCGGCAGCTGGCCATACAAAAGGTTACAATTACGTCTGGCATTCCACACTGCACAAATGGCGGATTGGTTACTGGCCACTGACCGCTGCACCGTGTGTTGTGGGTTCGGTCCCCACACGGGACAAAAAATTGTGTGTACCATAAAAGGAATTAAGTATGATATTATCAGACCTATATATAAACTATCCCACAGCAGGACAAGAGCCTCTTCTCAGTAAAAAAAACATTTATATGTATTCCGTGGTCAACTACAAATCAGTCACCAGTTTATATCTTATTACCATCGTATTTCACAGTTTGTTAGTTTATTTTTATGTTGGTTAGCCTTCAAGACACCGAGGGTAAATCAATTTATGAGTTCAATTACAACAGGGCCTGTATTTCCCCGAAGGGTTAGGCAAACGTAAATTACACCCATATTTTGCTGGTTATGTGCAGTCCCATCCCATCAAATAGAAGGTAAACCCATCTTTATGTACCGAGCATAGTTTCTAATGCTAAGTAACTTATGGTAAATGACTTGCCTACTGAATATATGATGCACGTAATCGTTACATAGCAAACATAAACATTTAAATTAAAATAATGTAGCATATTTATCGGTAAAAAGAATTCTGGTTCACATCAAAATAGCAATAAGTAGTTATATACATAGGTAATATATTTTATAGTAGAAGGGAATCTCAATTTTCTCAATCAGCCAAATAATTAATAGATATCTAATAAGTACTCTTTGTCAACTTAAAAATTAAGTATAATATTTAGTATAAGTACAAATATAAGGACTGCCTTGTTGGTCCCGTAATATAAGGTTTCACTTATAGTTATGTGCTTCCATGTGATCCTGGGAACGATTTCCACGGCGAGTCCAGTGCTCATGGCTTTTTCTGTTGAGAAATTTTCAGTAGCAGCACGCAAGTTGGCAATGCGCCCGGCAGACGGCTATAGGCTTGACCCACCATCGTGTAATCATAGAATGGAAAACTTAAATTGCCGTTCTGGGGATGTAACACACCTCAACGTAACCCTTCCCTAAAATATATTATAATACCCTATTATATAATTCTACATACATACATAGATTCACGCCTGTTGTTAGGCAGAGACTATGGATTTCGATTTTCTATGATCCTGACACACTTATCTGGCTTCATTCACATTCATCACATTCCTCATACTCGCTCGCTGGTTTAAGATGATCTTAACATGGCCTTTATTCAGAACGTCTTTGATCTGATCGAGAAACGTTCGCCAAGGTCTTCCCCTTGCGGCTGTTACATTCACACTAGCGTAAATGTAAGTAAAAATAGGTTAGTCACAGTCTTGGAACACCGTCGCCTCACTTCCTCACAGAAGGCTGTAAGGAAGTCATTTCCGTCAAGGAGGAGCAGGCAAGGGAGTATTTGAACCCTCTCCGCAACCGCAGAACCGGGCACCGGAGAGCGCGAGACTACCTCCAGCCACAATAAGGTTGTACCTGGGGGTGGTGGGCTGGCTCTTTAGGTTATTGATCCCGCTCTAAGCTGGACCCGCGGGATGAGTTGAGTAGTTCATTTATTTTATTATTTTTCTTTTGTCAACTGGACCCGCTTTAAAATTAGGCAAAACTCTACTGTATATTTTAAAATTTGTGTACAAGCATGCGAAAAGCGTTTAAGAAGGACTATAAAAACAAATTGCATAGTCGTCATATAAAGTTTTCTCGATCACACAGGTGCATAACAAAGAAATATGACTGGCTGGCCAGCAGCATACTTGCGTCTTACATCAGCACACAATGATAGGCAAAGGAAAGCGGATGGGTATTTTTAAAAGTAGGTAAATCTAAATAATCGAATATTCACAGTCGTCTATTTTGTTTGCTTTTTTTAATGCAATGGTTCTGTCTCGGTTTTGTATTTAAGGCGTGGAAGCGTGATAAACAAAAATTAAACAAACAAAGTCACATTCGCATTTATAATATACTCAGAATTACAGGGTATCCAAATAAATTCTATTCGTCGGTATTTTATTAAGTAGATTACCCTAAGGTCTAACCTTAGATTTGACCTAGTATTTTTGTAACAGCCTGGTAGGTAAGTTTATGAAACAGACAATACTGCTCTGGTGAATATTCAATTTCATGCCTCCTTTCATATTCTTTGTTTTTATTATGACAGCCAACCGAAATAATTGGACCGCAGCTGCCAAGACACTGCAGATAAGATTTTCAGTTCAGTTCAAATCTGGACGGCAAATATTTTAATAAATTTTTCACAAGAGATCTCTTCTAGTGTTTGATTCTAAAATTTTATGATTCTTTTATCAGATTTTGGTGTCAGACCGGTTGATCTAATGTTATATTTGGGTTTGCGCCAACCGCTAAATAAATGTCTAGCTATACTCAATGCGCAACGTTTTTACAGCGCACGATGCAAATATTTCTGCTGTGAAATTTTCTCTATGAAGGCCACAGTTTTAACTCTACTAATACGTGCTGAACAACACAAGTATAGCTAATTCTTTTATATTGTGTTAACTATTCTTTATCATTATAGAGTCTTTGTCTTTTGTTCATTCTCGCATGCTAATTTTCTAAACGACTGAACAAATTTATATGTGGTTTTCAATGATAAAAAGAAATAAGCTTTTTTTATTTAAATCGTTTGACTGTAGAAGAATTTCTTTTATTAATAAAAGCAAACTTACCAAACGAAATAAACAATAATTTAAAACTGTTGCCTTGATAGCGTAGTGGTTAATGTAACCGGCTGCAGCGCCTGAGGTCGCGGGTTCGATTTCCGCCCAAGTCAAACATTTGTGTGCATGAACATATATCTATGTTTGTCTTGTTCTGGGTGTTTCTATGTATAATACGTATTTATTTAGAAAAAGAAGGATATATGTATGTTTATCCATTGTCTAGTACCCAAAGTACAAGCTCTGTTTAGTTTAGGCTAAATGATGTTTTGTGTATGTGATAGAATATTATGATTATTAGAATATCACACAAAAACCATAATTACTTAATTAAGGCTTCTAAGGCACGGCACGGCTATATAAAAAATAAGCATATATGTACACAAAATCTTTTTTGCTTGACATACGTCATATACATATAAACAAAAGGAATTCGTAATAATTCGTTATTTATTGAAATTTTAGATCTTTTGAAACATGATAACTTACCTCGATTCAAACAAAATCTAAGTTAGCTTCTTCTTTATTATGATGATAAATATTATTTCTATAAATATGTAGGTACTGATAGATAAAAAGAACTTTATGTGTCAATACAGCATTAAAAACAACCTTGAAAGTAAGACTTCTTGTATATTTTTCAATAATATCTTTGATTTTCACGTACTATTTTTCGTCAGTTATTGCTCACTTTAACGTCATTGGTGACGATTAACGCGGCCACAAACAAAACTATTATCTATTTTGTATGCTGTAGGGACTATATTTATTTCTACGGTATTTACATTTTCTTAAATGCCTATACTGTTATACAAGTTAGTACACATAAAAACAATCACCAACGATAGATGTACTTATTTTTAACTTGAAACGTTGCCCACGTATTATTGCAGTCATATAATTTCTGTTGGCAATAAAAAATATGGCTCGTAAAACGCGTGAAATGACGAAAAAACGCGTAAGTACATTATAGAGATAAGCACAATGGGTTATTTATAACGGTTGGTGAACTAGGGGTGCGAAAGAGGTCAGTACAGTCCGACGACCATAATTTTTCATTTCATTAGCTCGAAAGGTGTCGATCCTAACATGTCCTGGATGAGCATTGAGCCTCATTAGTGGTCCGTTCTCGTCCTCTGTGTCTATTCATAGATCGATGTCGAGTCTAAAATAATCAATTTTACGCGAGAATAACCAGGTCGATGCGCTACAGGGGAAGTTAACACCCTGTTAGCACACGATCTATATTTATTACACTAGGTGTAATAGATTTAGCATTGAGTCCGACTCGTTGGCCTGGTAGCATACATTTTCGACAACTTGAAGTTCTGAGTTTAATTTCAAAGTAGGGTATATAGTGTTTTTATAGATTTCAGTTACAATAAGTATAATAAGCAGTTATAATACAGTTATAATAAGCTTGGAAATGTGCCTGGTAGATACGCAGTAAAAGGCATAACTGTCGAAATGAGTATGTAATTCATCTCTCTATCCTGCCAGGGATAAACGTGTAATCTATAAAAATGCCACTAATTAAATGTGACTGCACAGAATAAATGGCGTAGTGGTTTATGCCGTCGCCTCGTCACTGCCACGGCGCCGAGTGTTGTGGGTTCAAACCCTTTACGGGTCAAACAATTACGTGGTCCACAAATTGTTGTTCTGAATCTGAGTGTTTTTGTGTCTGTCATTTGCATGTTTGTAAAGACTTCCGCAATACAGGAATTATATTTGGAGCGGGAGTTGCCTCTTTTGAAATCAGAGAGATAAGAAAAATGGGCGTACATCTATAAAAATAGCTACAAATAAATAAAAAATTCAAAGATTGAAATCACTCGCACCGAAAACATGACCCACATCGCGCTAGTCAGAAATGTTAACAAAACCAGCGAAAATTAAATTACATTTTAGCCTGCGGGTGTTTTTTTTGACCACTACCTAATGTGGCGTAAACTTCCGGCTTAAACGCATTTTAAACAATTACTTACAGTGAGCAGAGTGCATATAAATTTCAAAGAGAGCAGCAAGACTGGTTTTTTTAAATATTTACATATATTTATATAAAACTAATTCTGTCCCGGTCTTACATGACGTGTTGAATGGTATTTGTTTACTACTGTGCTTATTTGGGTTGTAAGATGATGACATCATGTACGCAACCTTTTATAATATAATATATTATGATTACACGAATGGCGGGTGATGTACGTTCGATCCCCAAGCGGGGAAAGAATTAGTGTAATCCACAAATAGTTGTTCCCAGTCTGTTCTTTGTATCCATTTTTTTTATTTTTTGTAAAGTGAGGGAGTTACAAGGGTTTATTTCGCTTCACAAAAAATATTCTTAGCTAGATACAAATTAACTAACGCCTGTTTCCAAGCAGGGTAGGCAGTGATCTAGCGATGGATTGCCACTTGCTACGATCCACACATATCTCTCTAGCTTCATTCGCTTTTTAGGTTTAAGACATTTATTTCTTAAAAGAATATACATTCGTTTGTTTGAGAAACACAAAATTAACATAATTAATTGGAATGTTTCCAGGCAGATAAGAACCGGAGCGACGTTATTTAATTTTGTTATTAATATGTATTGAGGATATATTGGACATACTTTATTCGCTTTCGTTAGATTCTGCATGCACGCTCGTCGGTTTAGCGTACTTTTGACGTAGCCTTTATCCCTAAAGTGAACGATGGGACCAGAGAACATTTGCCGCATTATTTTCCTTTAGCTGACCTATTAACATTTGGCTTACACACAAACGAAACTATTATTATAAATAAATCATAAAGGACTGCCTTGTTAGTGGAGGTAATAAATACAATTGCTGCATAAGGTCTCAGGATCGATGCCTGAGTAAGGCAAAGTCTTATCAAATTTTCTGACAAGAAACAGCAGTACGGAGTCTGGAACTGTGCCCGGCAGACGTCAATAGACTCATTCTCTAGTTAGTAGGATCTTAAATAGCTGGCAAAATAAGTATATTTAACATACTCCTAAAAAAACCGCGATGGCCTAGTGAGTGACCGTTGGACCATCCAGAGGTCTCAAGGCGCGCATCTCTAGCTCTTCGAAGTTATGTGCTTATTAAATAGTTAATTATCGCTCGCTTTAAAGGTTAAGGAAAATATCGTGAGGAAATCTGCATGTTTGAGAGTTCTTCATAATATTCCTTAGGATATGTGAAGTCTGCCAAGCCGCACTGGACCAGCATGGTGGACTATTTTTTTTTCTGTCGCATGCACACAACACCATCTAGCTCAAATTAAGCAGAGCTTGTACTATGGGTACTAGACAATGGATAAACATATATATACCTATATACTTTTCTTTTTGTAAATACATACATATTATACATTGAAACACCCAAACCAAGACAAACATCCATGTTCATGCACACAAATGTTTGACTTGTGCGGAAATCGAACCCGTGACCTCGTGGCAGTCGGTTACACCAACCACTACGCCATCGAAACCTAATCCTTCTCCTCACACTGAGAAGAGGCCTTTGCTCAGCAGTGGGATAGTATAATACAGGGCTGATATTATGATATATTTTAACATAATCCTGGTTATCGCTTATGGCGTAAGACTATATATGTTATAAGTAAAGATAAGGCTCGATTTAAGGCCTCATTCATCATTTGTGCTTCTGTAGGCCGATTCGTATTTGAAAGAGTTTCTCCTATGCCCCTCATAAAATGTTTGATGGGACAAGCGTCGCTTATAATATTGTGTCGTAAATCATTGCGTGTAATACGTTCCGTCGAATCCAGTACTCCCCTCAGTTCGCTTAGAGCACCTAAAATTATATATAAATATTACGCTTACTTTACTTATGAATTAAGCGTAATATTTTTATTGTGTTGTACAATCTGGTTAGGTGGACTAAAAACAATGTAGGTGTATATTTTCTTAATAACATACATTTATAAGGGTGCCCGAAAGGCTGGGCAGAGGATTATTATTTATTTAAATATACGCACAGATTCGCGATGACGTAGGGGTTTATTACTTTTGTAAGCCTATAGCCGTCTACCGGGCCTTGTTCTAGACTTCGTGCTGCTACTGATAATTAATTGATTTACTATCAATTACAATAATATCACAATCAACAAAATCTTTGCCTGGGTATCGTACTTGAGACTTCATTTGCAGCAGTCTGGTTACAGACGGCAATCTTTAGTAATTGCCAATTCAAACTTATATTACAAACCTGAATGTGAGGTTGTTTGTTTGTAACGCTTTCACGCCTTAACTGCTCAACCGATCATTATAAAATATTCTCATACACGTTATCAGGGATACAGAAAAAGACGCAGTGTATCTTTCTTCCAGAAAAAAACGAGCGAAGTCGCAGGCAAGTCAAGTAATTTAACTGATAATTTTGTCACGGCCGGACGTAGTAGTAAGTAAGTAGTTCAATATACATGTATCTAGTTTTATTCATGCTGACAGAGACTAATGCTATGCAATTGACATATATGCGAGCTAGCAAATAGAGCTGTCTTAGTGTGATCTAATTTTGCTCATACATCACCGACTCGTAAACATCTCATACTTTAAATATGTCAATGTTATTTTATATACCGACATTTGCCCTGGTCTAGAGCCGTAAAACCAGAACTATTTCTATAGTTTAAACTATTTCTTTCTTATAGGTATCTATGCTCAAATAGAAATACACATACACACATCAAAAAAAGCCTGCGTTCACTTCAAAAAGTTGATTTTTTTTTCTTTTGTCGAATTATAATTAATGAATGCATTATTTATTGCTTTAACATTTAAAAGCACACAATGTTAATATGAAAATATCTATATTATTCTAGATTTTCTTTAAAAAAATAGATGTTACAATTTCTGTGAAATTTGTTATTTAAAGAAATGCGAAGATTTGATTAAAGTTAATAATTTTATTCATTTTAATATGCTTTTATTTACAAGAGTAATACAAAATGACTTTTCCCCTGGCTTGAACGCATGCGGAAATCCTCCTGGGCATGCTGAAGATCAATTTGTCCAGTAGTTCTTGTGGTAACCTGTCCCATTCTTGAATGGTGGCTTCCTTGATCTCTGACAGAGTTCTTGGAGGTGGCTGACGACTCCGAACAGCTCGCTTGAGAGCGTCTCATGCGTGTTCGATTGGGTTTAAGTCCGGAGAGCCGGCAGGCCAGTCTTACCGCGTGATTTCGTACTCCCGGAGAGCAGCGCTCACTCGTTGAGCTTTATATGCCGGCGCATTATCGTCGACCAATACGAAATGGTTACCATAATTTATCCTGAATGGTCTGGTAATGCCACCAATAATAGCTGTCTCATACAAATAGCTGTCATAGAGTCTTGGTACGGGATCAAAGGCATCCAGGCTCCAATCATTATTCCGCCCCAAAAAGATACCGATTTGCCACCCTACGGAAAGGTTCCAGTGGCAGTTCTATGTCTTTTGGAATCCCAGGGCTTCACCGAACTTGGACCCGTCGATTATCAGGGTGCTTTCTAATCCGTGTTTCGTCAATAAAGAGACAATTACACCAGACATCTTCTTCTTTATCTTCATCGTTTTGACGCAGCCTGGCCCTCTGCAATCTGCGTCGCTGTCGTGCTCGTGTATTCAAAGTTGCTCGCCACGATCTCTTTGACCGTAATCTAAAGTGGTGTAAACAATTACGAATGATCTGAGTGCTAATATCCAGTCCAGTAGCAGCTCATAGCTCTAATCGCAGTTTTGTAACGTTCATTATTGAATCACGGGTGGCAAGAAGTCTGATGTCGCGCTTCTAAACATCACTAAGGACAGCCGGGCGGCCACTACGAGGTCGATCAGCCAATTTGCCTATACTCCAGTACTTCTGCAGGGTAGTAACGACGCAGGTTTAAGGTTTATGCTTAATACATTTAAATGATGTGTTTTTAAATGTTAAAGCAATAAATAATGCATTCATTAATTATATTTTGACACGAGAAAAAATATATCAACATTTCTAAGTGAACGCGGTCTTTTTTTGATGTGTGTACATTTGACTGCACAGATTTAGATGCACTAGTATTTATTCGGGTAAACGAGGCAGCTTTCCGAATGCATTTGTTTTCTAGTCCTTGACCATGTAATTTGAGATTCGAATATTTAAAACAAATAAACACGTCGGCAATCATACTGCAGTACCTAGGTATTTATTTTTTAAGTTTCTGTCGATTTTATCCATATTCAATGAAAGTTCGCATAAAAACTGCAATATAATAATAATAATAATTTATATTTTAAACGCTCTCTATTTACATGTTACAACTTAGGTCTAAAATTTGGTACATATTATTACATGTAAGTTGTATAACAGTTGTCTCCCAAACTAAGTAAACTTGATAAATATAGAAATATTGACGATAATTGCAAGCATAATTTTATGCAGTAGTGTTGTTGCTGCTTGATATTCAATTTATGGCAATCGAATCTCTCGCTATTTTTTATAACTATTACACTCCGCTAGTTTTTGGACTCAAATAGACGGGCGTAGGTCCAGTTGCATAAAATTATGGTTACGTTTATCACTGATATTAGGAGTTTCTATAAAAGAAATCCTTAAAGCAGCACAAAGTCGGAAACGATTTACGATTAAAGGCTCAGACTGCTCAGACTGCTCCTATTACGTATGTTTTAAATATAGCTAACGAAATCAATTTAGTCCATACCTCTGTCTATTGCTTTTTACATAAGTAGGCGTGATGCTATGTGGGCTTTTCGAACCACTCGGTTGATTGATTTTATAAAAAAGAGCACTAGCAATTGGGTTATAAAATCTTACTAATATTATAAATGTGAAAGTTTGTGAGGATATATGGATGTATGGATGTTTGTTACTCTTTCACGGAAAACTACTGGACCGATTGCAATGAAACTTGGTATGGAGATAGCTAGAGACATGGATTCACACATAAGCTACTTTTTATCCCGATATTCCCACGGGGACGGGACTTACGCGGGTGAAACCGCGGGGGAAAACTAGTTATCTGTATTATTGCTGATCACGTCAGTAGTGTAATGGAAAAACCCAAGACCAAATTCAAATTGTTTTGTTTGTGAAACATAGGTGGTTACAAGTTATTCAGATAAGACCACTCGACCACAAGTCTGATAATCATTATAAACATCGGCTTATTATAGCTTTTTAATTAAGTTAACCTATAGAGTGGCAGCGACACATCAGTGGCCAGACACAGTATGTTTGCAAGTATGTCTGGCATTCCAACATAAACAACTACATTAATCACTTTAAAAAATACTACTCCTGCCCTAGGCACAATTCTGGTGTCGCAAAGAACTTGACAAATATTCAAACAACTGATACAAAGGACACCCAGACTCAAAACAACGATTTGTAGAACACAATCGAACCCGCAACACTCGGTGTAGTGGGAATGGCGAGGCAAAAACTCAAATCATTACGTCATCTGTGCAATTTGTATTTGCGGCTTATACTCGTCTTATCAGCTAAAGACATCATTAAAATGTCAGCTCAAAGCGTAATCTCACGTAAGACCCAAATTACATGTCTATTCATAGATTGGCACAGAGTCTGAAATTATTATTATATTAAACGTTTACGCAAAATTAGCGCACAGTGACATGACAAAGAATTTATATTTATACCGAGTACTACTTTCACTCGCTAGTGTGTATCTTATTTATTTTATTATAATAATCATCGCAAGATTATTGCTGGTGATTATTTTTAAAGAAACCTAAATAAGCTGGATTCCTTTCGCCAGCTTGCTCTATCATTGTTAAATCCCTTAAAAATCGATTTAGAGTTTATTCTAAACTAACAAGCGGACAGCTACTATTGCAATAATAATATAAGAATTTATAAACCAACATTTTCACTGCTGCTAAATAGGAATATTCAATATTTTGTATGTGTATACAAGGTCTTGTCAATGTAAACCTAGATATGTAGCTAACTGTACGTCAATTTTTATACGAAATATGATAATAATATTCCTGTTTTGAAATAGTCCCACTGTTTGGCATATGTCTATGCCCAGTGAGAGGCATTAGGTTTTAATCGACCACGCTAACCCAATGCGAGTTGGCTTACTTCACATATATCTTTAAGAACAATATGGATAACTCTCAGGCATGTAGGTTCCCTTACAATATTTTCCTTGACCGTTAAAATAGGTTATATTTAACTGTACGTTCTAATATTATAGCATTGAAACCTTTTTATAATTACTTTGTTACACAATCCGTTCAGTAGCATTATAACACACAACTCTTTGTCCGTCACAAAATCTCTTTAACCCACATTTAAATGCCACTTAATTATTTCCGGAACAGGATCTAATCGGGTTTTCATTTTGTTCCATTACCTACTCCATCTGTGTTCTATAACGAGTTTCAATGATTAAATTAATGTATGTAGGTAGGTACAATACATCTACAATTAGACCGTTTTAATAATTTTTATATACAAGCATACAGAGATGCATTTATAGACTCACAACTGTATAAAGAACGATATACAAAGGTATATTTCCGGCATTTTGCCAACCATGTATGAGGTGCTTCGATGGCGCAGCGGTACTGAATGCGACTGCCGTGCATAAGATTACAAATTTGACTCCCGGCAAAGTATAAAAAACTCTTAGGAACATCACGGGGTCTGGAACTGTGTCCAGTAAACGGCAGTCCGGTATGCTGTCCTCTATTACGTGGGTCCTCAAATTGGCTAGCTGGCGAAATGTGATTGTGTAGTATCTTATCTTATCTTGTGTGGGGGCCAGTTAGTACAAACCGGCGACACTTTGACCCAGTGGGATCTTTTGTGTCGACTTCCCCCATAACGACTGCCATAGATGTTCATGGCAGTCGGGACCGACGGCTTAACGTGCTCTCCGAAGCACAAAGCAGGCGATAATTGTCAATCAATACGCACATTTCGAAAAGTCATATAACTTCCGAAAGTCAGAGATGCGCGATGTGGGTTCGAACCCGAGACACTCTGCATTGCAGTCTGTTGGTCTCCCCACTGAGCTATCGCTGCTCTTTGATTGTGTAGTAGATATTATACTTCTACTTACACTGACACCCGGCAAAGTATCAAAAAAACTGAGGAGCAACAAGAAGTCTGATACTGTGTCCAGTAAACAGCGGTCCAGTAAGCTGTCCTCTATTACGTGGGACGTCAAACTGGCTAAATCGCGAAATGTGCTTGTGTAGTAGGTTTACAATTCTGGTTACCCTGACAGCCGGCAAAGTTTAAAAAAATCTTAGGAGCAACACGTAGTCTGGAATTGTGTCCGGTAAACGGCAGTCCGGTAGGTTTGCCCTCTATCACGTGGGTCCTCAAACTGGCTATCTGGTGAAATGTGATTGTGCAGTAGGTATACACTTCTACTTACACTGACACCAGGCAAAGTATCAAAAAAACTTAGGAGCAACAAGAAGTCTGATACTGTGTCTAGTAAACAGCGGTCCAGTAGGCTGTCCTCTATTACGTGGGACGTCAAACTGGCTAAATCGCGAAATGTGCTTGTGTAGTAGGTTTACAATTCTGGTTACCCTGACAGCCGGCAAAGTTTAAAAAAATCTTAGGAGCAACACGTAGTCTGGAATTGTGTCCGGTAAACGGCAGTCCGGTAGGTTTGCCCTCTATCACGTGGGTCCTCAAACTGGCTATCTGGTGAAATGTGATTGTGCAGTAGGTATACACTTCTACTTACACTGACACCAGGCAAAGTATCAAAAAAACTTAGGAGCAACAAGAAGTCTGATACTGTGTCCAGTAAACAGCGGTCCAGTAGGCTGTCCTCTATTACGTGGGACGTCAAACTGGCTAAATCGCGAAATGTGCTTGTGTAGTAGGTTTACAATTCTGGTTACCCTGACAGCCGGCAAAGTTTAAAAAAATCTTAGGAGCAACACGTAGTCTGGAATTGTGTCCGGTAAACGGCAGTCCGGTAGGTTTGCCCTCTATCACGTGGGTCCTCAAACTGGCTATCTGGTGAAATGTGATTGTGCAGTAGGTATACACTTCTACTTACACTGACACCAGGCAAAGTATCAAAAAAACTTAGGAGCAACAAGAAGTCTGATACTGTGTCCAGTAAACAGCGGTCCAGTAGGCTGTCCTCTATTACGTGGGACGTCAAACTGGCTAAATCGCGAAATGTGCTTGTGTAGTAGGTTTACAATTCTGGTTACCCTGACAGCCGGCAAAGTTTAAAAAAATCTTAGGAGCAACACGTAGTCTGGAATTGTGTCCGGTAAACGGCAGTCCGGTAGGCTTGCCTTCTATCACGTGGGTCCTCAAACTGGCTAGCTGGCGAAATGTGATTGTGTAGTAGGTATACACTTCTACTTACACTGACACCCGGCAAAGTGTCAAAAAATCTTAGGAGCGACAAGGAGTCTGTAACTGTGTCCAGTAAACGGCAGTTCGGTAGGCTTGTCCTCTACTACGTGGGTCCTAAAATTGGCTAGCTGGTAAAATGTGGTTGTGTAGTAGGTTTACACTTTTGGTTACCCTGACAACAGGCAAAGTTTTGAAAATCTTAGGAGCAACACGGGGTCTGAAACTGCTTCCGGTAAACGGCAGTCCGGTGTGCTTGCCCTCTTATACGTGGGGTCTAAAACTGGCTAGCTGGCGAAATGTGATTGTGTAGTAGGTATAAACTTCTGTTTATCCTTTTAAGATGTAAGTGTGAGACCATGTGTGTATAAGGTTCGATGTAATAAGATCGAATTTTGCTGTCCACCAGCACATTTGCAAGCTTTGTGCTACTAAGATTACTCCGACAAAATTCCTCAACTCCACAAACAAACTATGATGTTTGATGGTTAGTGTCAAATGAAGACGGAACCATAGAGGCACTCACAGCTATATATTATGCTATGTGCGGATATCATAGTAGCAAATATAATATCACTACTTCACTTTACACTGCACTTTTACTAACAATTGCAGAACTAGTAAAGAGGACTTAGTAAAGTTTGAAACAGCAAACACAAAGAACACTCAGAAACGGTACAAATAATTGTTTATGAATCATTCAATCAATAAACAATGCGGGACTGGCCTTAAAAACAGTTTAATAACACTTACAAGGTTTACAAGCCCTAGAATACCTGTTAAAGAATATCTAATATATTACTAACACGTCACATATTTTAACGGCCTTGTATCCTGACACTACTTTTACTTATCTTGTTAAAACCCTAAAATATAAAATAGGTACTGTTATTTATGAGTTCCTCGTAAAATTGATTTTGACCTGTCTTGTAACGAAATTAGACGGGTATATACTATGTAATAAAAGCTGTCAGCTCCCCAGACTACTTGAGCAACGTTCAATCTTGATCCATCTAATATTTCGACGTTCACTAAAAACAGAAGCTTAGCACTGGATGAAGATGTAGTGTTCTAAATACTCGAAGTTAAGAGTTGTATGTCAAAGTCTAAAAAAAAACAAGTACGTTCATTTATTTTCATAAAATATTTAAATATAATTTTCTTGGAAGAGTGCCCTTTATATTTTAATTAAATATTAAAGGGAAAAAGGTCAAGGCGATGCCAGGTGTTCCTTAATAAGAAGAATCAAAAAATAACCTCATAGTCACTCATTGCAATCGGCGTTTATTTACAATTAGTTACTTAACAAGCATAGTTATTATATGTAATATATGAGCTGGCATCTGTGTGGTTAGCTGTACTAATGTGTTTAATTTAATTTTATTATAATATGTCGCTCGCTATAGGCGGGAAACGTCTATTCTACTTATATTTACCTAAAGAAAATTTGTCATAACAGCTCGGTCTGTTCACCGCAAGTCAAAGAAACAAATGTATTCATAGGCTTAGACCAGTTAACAGTATATTAAAAATGTCGACACCCGAATAAAGCCAGCATTCTTGTAAGTATTCATGACAGCAAATATTGGTGAACGTGGTTTCTCAGACATGAAACGTTTTCTACTTAGTTACCTATTTAGATCTTAGTACGAACCTTATTATGGATTGATTTCCGTCACTGTAAACGGCATTCTCCTCCTACTTTATATTCTAATAACTCAAATATCTATAGAAAACTGCTGTCATTGTCAAACAGTCTGGAGTCGTGAGTGTTTGTAATATCACACAATAAACCTCACCCGCTCCTCCCCCGATTCAAGTTAGCACGAGGCGGCATTCCGTTTCACCGACTGCATAGTTATCAAGTCTTACAATATTGGAGGGTTATGCTCATACGTAGAATACATGCCAGGCAATATTGCCTTAATCAGTAACATATATTTAAATTACCAGGGTTTATTCATTCATATAGTGTCAAAATATATTTCATTCTATTTTATTAGTTGATCGACCATCAAGTTACAATTTTGGTATACAAAAATTCTCTATAATTTTTGTTATAAATAAAGCGTTAAGTCATTCTCAGAGCCATTAATGTGCATGGACGCATGATCAGTCTCAAGATAGAATGAATTCGAGTCTATAAATTAAAGAAATAAAGAGATGCAATTATACATTGTTGGTATTATGAGTCCGTGACCTATACAAGCCTCACGTTTAAGATTTAATTTTGGCATGAACTTATATAAAAGATGTAAAGTAAAGGAGAACTATGATTATTCGAACTAGAAATAATAATGATAATAGTAATGAACTGAAATAAATGTCGTAGAGTAAAGGGTATCTAGTATTGTTATTCATAGTTATGAATAATAATGATAATAGAAATGAATGAATGAGTAAGTTTTACTGTCGTCTTTCTTATATAAGTATACCCGAAAATGTATAGGTATCACAAGAATGGTGCCATATAAACAAGAGTGACCAGGCGGCGACAGTAAAATATTAGTTCTCAGCTTTTTGGCACGGCACCCACTATACTTCGAATAAAAAATGACAGTAGGTAGCTGAGAATATGTTATATTGTTTATTTGCTGTCCTGTCAACTTGGGAAAAGTTATTGTTACGTTTCAACTGAGCGTGCCTTTGATATAAAAGTATACTAAAGTGTGGATAGAGGAATGGAAAGATACGGAACAAACATTGGCACGGCACGGTCTTAAAACAAACATTCTAGGATACAATATTTTCGATGGGATGGGTCAATAGGAACATAATATCAATATACGTGAACAGTGTCAGTTTATTTTTATTAGATAAAATATCAGTGCAAGCTTTATTGTAAAGGCTTTTGCAATTAAAGGATATCGACTTTTTTACGTCATACGGAAAACTAAAATTACTTGCATCTGACAAAATTATAAAAGGAAATCTTAGTAACTAAACTGGATATATGTACACATAAAACAGAAATCGATTACAAGTTCGTCTCATCACAGATTTGAAATATTCATAGATTTGTAACCGTAGTGAAAATTACAATGGGTGTTATGGTACATATAGAGATTATACACTTATTTCTACCAGTGTACTGCGCAAGGCAAATTAATTAATGAAATAAATGTAACGACGTCATATACGGTGTGTAACAGAAGGATCTGGTAAAAGTAACCAGATCTTAAATGTTCTTTTAAGGACCTTTTGTATAGGTCTTGAATAATTCAAACTTAGGCCACATAAAAACTTCTTACTTTGTTCAATACAAACACTAGGTATTTTATTATTGATGTTTCTATTTCTTTGCAGATATCACGTGCGGTGCTTTTGCTTAATGTAAGTGCTGTCAGATTCAAGGTTACCAATTTGGAATGTTTATTTTCTATCTACTAGAGGTAAGTGTTTTATGAAAAAGCTTCTGCTATCATCTTTAGATTATGGTTATATACAGTTTATTATTTCTTACTACTTCATAATATTTTGATCGCTGTTTGAAGGGAAAGTTAAATAACCATATTACATGATTATTATATTACATATACATATCATAATATTACTTTTTAAATAAAAACAGTGAGACTCAATATAACTACTTGTGAACTATACAATATTTTGTCCCAGGTCAAACAGAGCACGGGAGACCTCTCACCTTCTTAATTAGCCTAGAATGCAATAATTTGTAAAATATTTTCGTTCGATACTGCGTTCACAAAACCTAATTTAATCACATAATTTTGCAATCTAACGCCATGTTCTAAAAGACCAAGACCGTCCAACTTTACGACAAGCTTATTCAAGAATACTTAACCAGCTTAGAAAATTAATTGAGAGCCTGAATATCGATAATAGCTCTAATACTACAGAACCACAAGTATCTGTAAGAGACATTTTGTCCCAAGTTCCTAAACTTGTAGCATAAACAGATTCAATTTGTGGTCGCTAACGGATAATGTGGCCACAAATATGCCGTGTAGAGCCAAAGTGCATTGTAATGGCCCGATTACAGATAGTTATGTGCACTGTTACAGTTCCCCATTGAAAAATTGCCTCTTTGCCTTAGGGGTATTTCACATGTAAGTCTAAATTTGTTCACGCTTTTGTGTAAATATTCTGTATGTAGAAAAATATTTTAAATGCCTTTGATATGAGGCGTGCGTAGTGAAAAGCCTTGTTTCTCTTATGTAAACAATATTTCAGCTGCTTTTAATATATAAAAGCAGCAGAAATATTGTTTTTAGAATATTAGGCATTTGCGTTACATGTTTGTTGAGTTAACTTTTAGCTGCTGGGAATTACAAGTACCACCTTTTTTTACATAGGCAAGTGTCCTATATGCTACTAATATTATAAAGCTGAAGAGTTTGTTTGTTTCTTTGATTGAACGCGCTAATCTCAGAAACTACTAGTTCAATTTGAAAAATTCTTTTGGATAGCCCATTTATCGAGGAAGGCTATAGGCTATATAACATCACGCTACGATCAATAGGAGCGGAGCATTAATGTAAAATGTTGCAAAAACGAGGAAAATTCTCTTATGTGAAGCAGACGAATTTGCGCTGGTCGGCTAGTGTATCTATATACCGTTGTCACTAGGCAGGACGAATTATGTCGTATTATTCTGAGTTGGCCATAATTTTGCATATTAAAACCACCATGATGTGCCTACAGACTGCTTTTGCCGGTGGGTAGATCGCTGTGACTATAACTACTACAAAATGTTGAACTACCGGCCACGGGAGACTACTCCAAAACGACCGGCACAGTTAACCGAACTCATGATCTCCTTATCGTAATTCCTATGAGGCATATGCCTTGCGGTCGAAAGTAGTACCAATAAATCATTAGACTACTGACACTTATTTTCAGGTCATTTATTATTATGTTTTAAGTTTGATTCCTAATAAGAATAAATTATAAGCATTATCTTCAAAATCTTTCTGAAAGCAATTTAAAACAAAACATAATGATAACAATAATGTTAACCGTTAATAATACAACACAACGTTAAATTATATTTAACTGCAGTTGTGCCCAAAATACAACCGCCTTTGGTAGGAATAAATCTAAGTTACGGGTAGTTAGAGGTTTATCTTGACAATGCAACTAAACACAAAATATTAACGTTGGTGTGTTTTCGGTTGGTCACAAACATTATTATCATCATACATAATGCCTTATTTGTTATTCTATTCTTAAAACAAATCGCACATATTACCCAGTGATTTTTTTTCTACTGAGTTGATTGAACCTTCATGTGCATTTTTGCGTTACTTAACCTTTACTTCTATACTTTCTAATACTCTCGTCGTGTTGCATTTGTACTAAATTGTTTATATTTACTAGTTCAAGAATAATCATCAAACACATATCTATGATATACAGAAAACATGTTCTTACTTCGTAACAGGTTATACCTACAGTACTCAGACAAGATACACTTAAAAATAAAGTCATGCGTAAATCGACCATACCGGTAGATTGCTATCTGTTAGTCTTCGATTCCAGATCCAGAAAATATATGGCATTAACTTTACAGCTCGCATGTCTAGACAATGTCCACGTCTAGTGCACTTGACTAGAATTTATACTCCTTAGCGTTTCTCGATTGTTTTTCTTTCTGAATTTATCCATCGGCGTATGTACAAGCACAATACTTTTACCATTGTGTCTTGATATGTTAAAAGCTACACTTACCAGAGTAAGTAAAGCTTGTGTTTGTGTGTGTAGATTTTAAAATCATATCTCTAGCGTGCCGCAAACATTTTACCGTACCTACACCCGCAAAACAAATTAAAGACTTGATATAAATCGATTGAACAATACATATCACAGTCGAACGCCGTACAAAGACGGTTTCGCTTCAGTAAATAGCATACTTCAACTCCACCAAACAAGAAGCCGTTGTGTACGAAACAGCATACCATTATGATCAGCCAATCGGGCCTCATTTAACATATATATTATTCTACTTACAAAAGAGCGAAATACTTTGTTAAGGTGATACCACATTTGTTAAAAGCTTCAATATCAAACTACATAATTATATCGATCAAACTTGACTGCACGGATGGAGCTCTGGTTTAAGGGTTCGTCTCACCTCTGTCATTACGCCGACTGCTTGTGGTTTTGAATCTTACATGGGACAAAAAGTTATGTGATCCACTGAATTTTCAATATGAATGTTGCTATAGAAAGGCTTTGACGAAAAATCCTTAGACGTTCCGACTCTGGATTTTCTATGTGTTCGTTACTTGAATGATTGCAAAATCCTCCGCGACATATAAAATATTCCTAGTGCAATAGAAGTCTTATTATTGTTACGTGCTGGGTTCGACAGATAAGAATACAAAACAATATTACCGACTAAAACACGTTTTATTCTAGTACACAATTAACTTTAATATACAACAAACACTATACTACACTTTTCCACTGCAACTGCTTCATACTCCGTAGTATTGTCGCTTTCGTTCGCTTCGATGAACACTTGACCGCTTACGATAGTAAACTGACTCGGCGGTGCGCGTGCGCTCTATTTATAGGCGGGTAAAGCGCTTCTGGAGTTTTCCAGAAAACGTCACACACGGCACGCAACAGCGCGATAGTTCGAGAATGTGCCAGCGCTTTCTCCACTGAACTCGTACCAACAAATACGTAGTTCCGTAAGATGTCAATAGATGGTGCTGTAGTAAATTATTATTAGAAACCGCCGACTCTTCCCCACAGGGCCGACAGAGGGCATTAGCCGTAACATTATTAAAGAAAATAGAAAGCACTTGTTTGTAAAAAGGATTGTTCAAAATACAGTTCCGATTTAGTCAAATAAACGTCAAATGTGAACTAAAGTGAAATTTATCTTCACATTAAACGTAACACATTCACATTAATTTAGGAGACAGTAATCGTGATATTTATCACACTGAGACTAGATCGGCACTCTATTTGAACTATTTTTGTTGATAACGTAAATATATATGGATGGTGTATATTACAGTAAATGTAAAATCCACGTGTTCATTAGGCAGTTCATCGGAAAAATCACAAGTGAACCAAAAGAAGCGAGCTATTGCCAATGTTGCCACTAGCATGCGTGAAAGCTTATGAATACAGTATTGAAATAAAAATACACTGAATAAATACGAAATCCGGGCTTAGTGTCAGTAAAATTTACGGCGAACTTCCTTTTGTGAGACATTTAAAGAAAACTAAATAAAAAATACAGCATTTACGTTCGTGTATTTTTTGTGCCACGTGTAGCTATGTTTTTTTGGGATTTTATTAATAACAAGACCCGTATCTAATTATATCGTACTATTTATTTATATTTCTACACATGTACATATGCTAGGCATATTTATTATAATAATTCACACTTTATTTGATCTTTCTGTTACTAAAAAACATTCAATACAATCTTACTAGAGATTTTATAATTATTCTAATAGTTATTATTTTATTTGTTATCGTCTGGAGCTATTATATAATTAATTACATAGATATGTCTTTTGTTTTTTTTTATTTTATTTGATAGGAGGCAATCGAGCTGCCTGATCGCCTGATGGTAAGCGATAACACCAGAGCAGGTATAAGTGCGCTGCACTCCTTTTAAAAAGGAGTACGCTTTTTCTTGAAGATTTGTAGGTCGTATTGGTCCGGAAATACCATAGGCGACAGTTCATTCCACAGTTTAGTTGTGCGAGGCAGAAAATTTCTAGAAATACGTACAGTAGTCCACTATTTAGATAGTTGGCAGGCCACTGTGTCCAGTGTTTCTGTGTATAATATGTATGTATATATATTTATTCCATACCTTCCAGTGCCCGAAAGCACCTTCAGGGACCAGTTATAGACAGGTCTTGTCCCCAAATACTATGACCCAGTTCACGTAAGCGAGCTACCTCGTGCCCAAATGACACTACCTATTGTTATATGATAGGTGCCATAGCAATAAAGCCGCTCACCACTCGCGAACTCTGAGAGTTGCTAACGATGTCCTCGCTGAGGCCAACGGAGAAACCGCCTCCCATATTTCCAGTATGGTGCACAAGCTGTAAGGTACGCTCACTTCCCAACGTACATCCATACGTCTGCCCATTCTGGCCTACAAGCCGGGTATTGCCCGAGGCACCTAGCTATGACTCTTACTTGCTGAGCAGGCAAGTGCTCGATATGCATTGTGGCAGTGAAACCACACTGCCACTTCGCTAAAGACAACTCCGTGCCTCGCGTGACTAACTCGTTCGCACTAGCCAGGCATGATTCCGACGCTCGAACGCCATGTGCTTGCCGAGCAACAAACATGCCGTCCTCTGCGGCTACCCACTAGGAGTCCAACACCAATGTCAGGCACCGCGCACTCTAATCAGCGGCCGATAGAAAACGCCTTTCGAGGCGCAGTGGGCTAGCCTGACCCCGTAGTACCCTGATCTTAAGGAGGAGACCCGTAGTTCTCCCCCCGAAACTCTATCTACTCGGATCCTGTAGATAGGGAGATAGGGACAGACCCTTCCT
The DNA here is from genome assembly GCA_963675205.1 of Catocala nupta. Classification (NCBI taxonomy): domain Eukaryota; kingdom Metazoa; phylum Arthropoda; class Insecta; order Lepidoptera; family Erebidae; genus Catocala; species Catocala nupta. The sequence goes on from OY776084.1 coordinate 13,997,136, forward strand.
CTCTACAGACTACTTTAGTTTATGATATAGCATTCCCACTTTCCTACCTGTTAGGCATATAAGTGAGAGCCGTTGTACCTTACAGTGCCCGAAAGCACGTTCAGGGACCAGTTATAGACATGTCTTGTCTCCAAATCCTAAGATCCAGTTCTCGTAAGCGAGCTATCTTGTACCCAAGTGGCAGTACCTATTGTCCAGATAGGTCCCGGAGCAATAAAGCCGCTCACCACTCACGAAGTCAGGTTCGCACTAGCCGCGCATGATTCCGACGCTCGAACGCCACGTGCTTGCCGAGCAACAAACATGCCGTCCTCTACGGCTAACCACATAGCCACTACACGAGTTCAACCTTAATGTCAGGCACCGCGCACTCTAAACAGCGGCCGATAGAACACGCCTTTCGAGGCGTGGTGGGCTAGCCCGACCCCGTAGTACCCTGATCCTAAGGGGAGACTCGTAGTCGCCTTGTATAGTAGTAGGCGGTGGGCCGGCGTGAAATGTAAGTCTGCCCTAATCCGAGACTTTTTTAAAGAGGTCTCAATTCTACACACAAGATTGTTTCAGCTCTCAATGACGTTAGCGCCGTTAGCGTTGCGTTCGAGCGATGATAGCGCCCCTGGTATAGAGAGCATCGCTGGTGCTGTCGTCCGCATAACAATGAATGTTGCTAACGACCTAAACGTCTGCGTTTTGGTGACACATTTCGGCGCTACGTCCGCATCGCGCGACAATATTACTAATTTGCAACATGTCATTGATATGGAGAAGAAACAGAGTATGCGATAGCTCACAACCTTGCGGGACACCAGTATTTACAGGCATAGAATTAGAGCATTCACCGTCGACTGTGACCTTAATGCTTCTGTCTGCTAAAAAGCTAGTGACCCATTCGCATAATCCCTCGGGAAGTCCATAGAAAGGGAGCTTCGAAAGAAGCGCTTTTTGCCAGACACGATCGAAGGCCTTCGCTATATCCAAACTAACCGCCAACGCTTCCCCCTTTGTCTCGATCGCCTGTGCCCAACGATGTGTCAAGGATACTATAAGATCACCAGCCGACCGACCCTTACGGAAGCCGTACTGCTGGCCACTAAGCAGCTGATGACCCTCTAGGTACCGTAAGAGCTAACAGTTGATAATGAATTCCATTATCTTCGAGAAAAGGGGGCTTGTGGCTATCGGTCTGTAGTTGGACGGATTTGACCGGTTGCCTTTTTTTGAGATCAGGTGGACCAATCCTGACTTCCATGATGTCGGGACTACGCCAGAAGAGTAAGAGAGCCGAAATAGTCGCATTAAGATCGGCGCCAACTCAGGAGCGCATATCTTTAATACAATAGGAGGGATTCCATCAGGCCAACTCGACTTATGGATGTCAAGGGATAGAAATGCTAAGCGCACTGAGCGTTGGTAGAACCAGATATCCGGCATACAACCGTCACACCGCGGTATGGCAGGCTATTTTTGTCCCCCGTCATCCGAAGTCGAGTTTGACGCAAAGAGTTTGCCCAGAAGATCGGCTTTCTCTTTTGCGTCGTGGGCCAATGAATCATTTCCCATGTATAGGGGTGGAAAGGATGGCTTGCAGAAATTTCCTTCAATAGCTTTGGCGAGAGATCAGAATGCACGAGTTCCCGAAGGAAGACGCTCAAGCCTCTTACCAATTCTACCGATGTGCTCCGACTTCGCCCTTGCAATATTTCTTTTGAAGGACCTGGAAGCAAAGTTATACTCCTTTTTTAGTACGCCGGTATTTACATCACATGCCGTCACCGCATCAGCCCAGGCTTAGTAAGCTTCCTGCTTCCTGCGAGAAGCGTTTTTGGAAGAAGGACCTAAACAAGGCCAAAATTTGCCACCAATGGGGATCACAGAGGACGGAATAAAAAGCTCCATACTCTGTAGCACCACATTAGCAATATAATCAGCAACGGCATTGGGATTATCCGGCAAGAAGAATACTTGTCTCCAAGGGTAGGAAGGAAAGAAGGACCGCATCCCATCCCTATCTGCTGACTTGTAGTACCACACACGGCGGCTGCGTGCGACACGCGATTGCGGCGAATACGTAAGAGGCACTATACTCCAAGACAAGGCAGTGATCTGAGGAACCAAGTGGGGCGCCAACAGATACGTGGTAGCCATCCGGATGTGAAGTCAGTAGAAGATCCAACAGTGAAGGATTTTGGCTCTCCACATCTGGGATTCGCGTGGGCGTGGTAACTAGTTGTGTCAGGACATATGCCAAGGCGAAGGCGTGAATAGATCTCCCCACATGATCGGTCTTACTGGAACTGAGCCATTCAGCATGGTGGGCGCTAAAATCGCCAATTAAAACGATCTCTACGGACAGGACCTGATGCTGCACAAAGTCTGAAGCCATCTGGATATGCTCAATGAGTCGGTTAGTTTTGATGTCACCGCTATGGGACTTAAAGAGGCACGCATAGACACGGGGATGGTCATCGCTGTCTACACGGAGCCATAGATGGAGAGCTCCCCACCTTTAAGATTGCTGAGGCGACGAGAGCTGATATCATCTCAGACATACACGCACACTCCGTAATTTTACATATATATACACTAAATATATACTCCTGTAAAAACCGACTTAAAACATGGTTAAAGGCATTAAGCTATGAGGAGACTGAAAAAGTGCTTTGGTCACAATAAAGTGATTCTCAGTACCCAATACTACTAGTCAGTAGGATATCCACACAACACAAGATACACACGCATATTTTCTTACACACAACACACACAGACACTCACAGACACTTTCTCATACACACAGACGCTCACACACTCACACTCACACTCACACCATCAAACGTATGACTACAACATTTCAAATAAACATTTACCACATGCACATAACAAGCTTATAAATGCTATAATACATATAATACAAATTATATTATTAAGAACTATATTATTAACAATTGTAACTACTAACATATCGTTATCTAAAATGTAACTTAATATCCACATACATATATGTACCTATGTAAATTAACTAGAGCCATACTAGAGCTTACATACAACTACTTCACTGCTGTTTAGTGTCGTGTCGGAGAAACACTGACTCCAAGATACAGGTTATTACCTAGTTTGGGAGACAGGATACAGGTACAGGTGCATTGTAAACACCTCTTAAGTACTTAATCATGTCATATCATTATGTACAATCTGTAATTTTTAAAGGCAAATTAAGTTATTATTAATATTATTACTCCGGCCCTAGACAGAAAGGGGTGTTTTAGTCCGTACCCAGGGTAGTTGAGGAAAGATGTGTCTGCTGGAGACGATATCTGCGTCTCGGTCAGGAAGAGCAAGACTGACTTTGCTGTCTCGTGCTGGTGAACAGCATTAAGATTACTAATGTAATCCCCTGATGTTGCAAAAGTCCACGGCCAGCGTGACATAGGGTGACATGGTATTTCTACTCTTGCCTCGGGCTTTATTGACCGCGGTTTTCCCTCCCCTCCCCAGAATACGAGGGACGACCTAGGCGTTCACGCTCAGGTACGTTGTTCCCTGAGCGCAGACGCCCAGAGAGGGCTTCACCAACGCTAGCACAGTTGGTACCCTCCTAGGGTAGCGTTCGGTAATTCAACTGTGCCATGATAGAGGGAAGAGGGGGAGGAGATGGCGCCTCCGGTACCTCACTCACTCGACAAAACACAACGCAAGCGCTATTTCAAGCCGGTTTTTTGTGAGGCCGTAGTATCACTCGGGTCAAGCCGGCCCATTCGTGCCAAAGCGTGGCTCTCCCACGTTTAAAACAGCTATCACAATAACACGCCTAATTACTACTTCTACTTAAAAATACATACCAACATTTTGTATTTTAATGCTAGCCAGACGTATAAGCCTTTTCGAAAGATATTATTAGACTGACAAGCTAGACCGTTTTTATTATCGGTCACAGAACTTATTGGCTATAACAATGTTTATATTTGAGAAAGAACAATAAGTTTACGAATTTTGCCCTTTTCTTATCTGAGTGTATTTGAAATACAGCGTCCTTAGGATAGTTCTTGGAATTCACGACCGCGCTTAGGTTATAATAAGCCACCGTGATATACTGATACATATATATAGTTACGGCCAAAATGTTCCGTTATTTCATAATTATGGTTCTTAATTTAAAAAATCACACTTATTTATATTCATTTAAAAGCTTTTTGATAAAGTAGGCAATCTTAACAAAGGCAAGATCTTAACGAAGGCAAATGTTCTTACTTATTCTACTACCCACGAAAAACGACAAGATACCTATCTGTAAAAAACGTGTCCCAAGTTTTCTATTGTACTAAGTCTTACCTTCGGTAAATATAAAACAACGAACCTCATTTTTGATCGTCTATTACGACATACATCAATATTGCTTTTCTGTACCCGACATTAAAGAATTTATGTTCTTGGAAAGGCTAGCTTACACAAATAAAGTCGATAGAAGTTTGTTGAAAGGAAAAGCTATTAAAACTACTAATCAGAATCATCCACCCTCTGACCGAAACAAAATTCGTTCATATCATAAATATATTCTTAGCAAAAGAATAAAATCCACAATTTTTGGTGCCTAAACAATGACTTGCTTGTGCATGCTTCAAATTTAAATATACATAAACATATTACCAGCGTTCTATTAAATTGTTAATATTTATTTACGTATTATATATTACTAGATTTTTCTTTTCGCTCACTTTAATGTAGGTTATGTGAATAAATTTCATCACCCGGCAACAGTACTTTTTCAAATTTCATTGCATATTTTCATGATTATTGGTCGAGTAGTTAAGGCGTGAAAGCGTATCAAACAAACAAATAACTTATATTCGCATTTATAGTATTAGTTAGGATAACGTATAATAAGGTCCCTATTATGCAGTTGAAGACCACAGAAAAATCTACATAGCTACGTATGCAACTATTTTACATTAATTGCTGCAAGGCCGCATTACCGAAAGTAATTACTTAAAATGCAACAAATGTAGCGGTTCCCTTAAAATATTTTGCGCTTCCATTCCCCTTTCAATATTCTTCGTATCTCTTTATAATAAGAAATATTTTAACCTAAATGTCTCCTCTCTTTGTATTGTAGCGTATATTTTTACCTTACCTTATTGATTATACCAAACGACATTATTTTTTGATGGTAGATTGCTTCAGGCAGTTTCAACATCAGAAGAAATTTTGTTGAACGAAGTATTGAATGACATCTTCCTTGTATTGCTTAGCAGGTTTTGGCTGTAAAGTTATTTAATATATTTTGTATACACTATATAATTGTAATGTTAGAAACTTGTGAGAATAATATTTCCATGACATTGAATCACATAAACATAACTATTATTTAGCATACAGCAGTGGTGTCTGCGTTCCATTGTTTCATATGCGGGTATGCACAGGATCAATTATTCACCAAAGAGTACACGAACTAGATCTCACTATTCCGTGAATGGTACATATAAAGATCCCCAACAATACACGTTCTGTGATTGTCTACACACTTTTAGATATGCATATCTAAAGATGTACATTCTAGTTAGTTTACTTTCAAATAACTTTGTATACGGGAGAAACTGAATATACTGGCCATATTACATCTTCATATTAACTCCGTGGTGCTGTAGAATCCATTTCTGACCTGCGTGTTCAGTCTACAGCTTTACGTGGCCAGTTCGGCATATTATTATGTTTGCACTTACACCAGTGAAAGTGCGGAGTGCCTATTTGTGTTTTTGTTTATTAACCTATTATGATTATATAGTTAAATCGATTTTCGTGAAATTGTTACTGGAATCATTTAAATCATAGCGGCTTGTCTCCATGCTTCAAACTCAACAAAATCGCTTGCATTTTAACAAAATTATGTTAGTGAATACAAATATTAAATTTAAGCAACTTCATAATATAATAGAAACAATTTTCAATTAGTAAAAACTTTCAACACGATTCAGTCCTATGTAGTAATAAAACAGTTATTACTGCATCAATCTCACTGAAGTCAAATAGTGCGGCAAACTATACTTCCTGTATTCAAACTTCATATAATTCTCGTTTACTCGAATGGTCGTAACTCGGACAAGCCCGGGCGATCCCCGATAGCCCGCATGTCTATCAGCTCTTGTCTAATCCTGTCCACTGGGCCCGGCCACTCATCGTATAATCCCTGTAGGAGCTAAAACTAAACAATCACTGCGTACAAAAACTTGGGAGATATTAGTGGTTGGTAACTTTGATATTGGATTTTAGTTGAGAATTAATTTGGTCGTAAAAGTTATATTAAATACTGAAATTGTTGAATGCACATTAAAAATAATATTGTCTTTCTTTATTTTGTAACGCTAATTTACTTTGTTAAAATTGATATAAACTATTTTGATTGGATTTTATCGAGACTTTTAATCTGATATCCGATACAATCTGATCTTAATGATTGAAATATAACGAATCTAAATATGTTTCAAAAATAAATAGATAACTATTACCCAATATTATAGTGGTTACTGCATTTCAATCTTTAGACGATAAACAGAGTGTATACAAATCAAATCTTACTATCGCATTAAGTGGTTATTTTAGAAACGAAATAATTTTAAATTGAAGTGATCTAATCTGGATATAGCAGGATTTAGGGCCTTATAGGGTGGTAGTGAAAGAGTGTACAGTGAACTACCTGAACAAATGGTCCGAGACATTTCCGTGTCGGGCCGAGTGTAATTTAGTTTTTTTGTCAGGCAATACCTAGTAGCGATTCCTCACGATGGTTGCCTTCCGTCCTTCTCCACAATGTTCTTAAAGATATGTGAAACCAACCCGCACTGGGCCAGCGTGATGGACTATGGCCTAATCCATAATCACATTGAAAAAAGGCGCGTGAACAGCAGTGGAACTGTTTATTATACAGGGCTGATATTATTATTATCATAATACCCAGTAGCAAACTGGGGAGCTGGCTATATTCACCCTTGTAACGTGATAAACTTCTCAGTTTCTGACGTTACAAGAAGAAGAGATATAGTGGTAATATCTTTACTACCAGTACAATGCACATTTGAAAGATCCCTACCTAACTTTACAAGAATATATTAGTACGCTGCTGTTCTATGGTTCACTACAAAATTTTCATTCGAAATCCATTAAAATCAACTAGATTGGAATTATTGCCAAGTTGCTTCACGTTCAAACTGCATGATGGACAAAATTACGCGCTACCACAGCACACAAAATGGTTATTGATTGTGATTGGTTCCCGCAGTATAAATATTAGTTCGTTCGCAACGCCCAACAATTGGGATAGATTGCAAGCCCGCATACTCACTTTATGCACCGCGTGCCTTTGATAGTTGTTTGTGGAAAGTTGGCTCGGTGTAATTTGTTCGAGTATTAGATGTTGTGTACGCCACGCAATTATTGGAGGTCAATATACTCCCTTGATGCTTTGTCTTTAGTAGATAGTGATATTTTCTTTTGATGCAAGTTTAAGTGATAGTCTTTCGATTATATGTTTAAGGGACTTTTACACGACGTAAGTAGTAATCATACGAGTCACTTGCGCGGTTCGTTTAAACGATACATTCAATCTAGAGTAAAGTAGAGAGAGGCATATAATAAGTAGGAAAAGTATAATAGAAATAGATAATAGTTTTGGGTGAGTATAGCGGCCAGCTTAGGGTACTTTGCCTGACCCAGGCATCAAATACAACACCTCACGATCGACTGCAAAACTTAAACGCAATCTTATAATGTCCTCCAGACCGAATTTCGGTCACGGCGGCCAATCTTAACGGAGACTGGCCATCTGCGTAGGAGATATTATAGTGCACAAGCGTGTGTGAAAGTGTACTCTTTGTTCCCTAACTCTCATGACCTCACCAAGATATCAGTGAGCCGTTCTTGATTATTATTGAAATGTTTAGAGTAAACATAGTCACATACATATATTTTATTACAGCACGTTTATGTGTTCATGTATTATTATATTCACTATATTTCGAATCAAATGCGTTCAATTTCACGGGTAAAATAAAATATTAGTCCCCATTTTGAGGTTTGTAAAGGAGACATAATCAGGATTTTACCTAGTACAAAAATAAGATGCCAGCTTTGTAATCTATAGTACTATGGTAGTTTAAGTAGAGTACACACTATATTTAAATAGTGGTAGTGTAAACTCTAACTAAAATAACTGTTACAAACAGAACGAAGGTGTCCCTATTCAGATACAGTATGATTTTTTATAAAGTCAGCAGTTTGTAGATAGTGAACAACTTATAAAGTACTCTGACCAAGATAGCCCTAAGCAATCAAATGCCCTTCGATATCATAAAAAGTAAACGGCTAAGCTGAAATGGATTTTTCATTTATAGATACTATAGTAACCGCGCTGTTTGCACATCGGAAACCCAAGTTGCCCAAGGGAACAATTTAATCCTTTCATCGATTGTAATCCGTGTATCCTTTTGTTCTTTAAAAAGAACGTGTGATCGTCACACTCTTATTAAATTCGCTTTTTTTGTATATTCCAATTTGCATATACATATATACAGGCATATATGCCACGACGAAATTTTAAGTCTGTACTTAAAATTTTGCTGACTGCATATACTTGACTTGATATGCACTTGACTTGATTATGACTGCACAGATGGCGTTGTGGTTTAAGTGGTCACCTCGCTACTGCTACTTCGCTGAGTGTTGTGGGTTCGATTCCCACACGGGAGAATAATTTGTGCGATTCACAAATAGTCTGGCTGTTCTTTGTGTTCATTATTTGAATTTTTGTAACCCGCAACACAGGATTTATGACTAGAGCAGTAATTGCCTTCTTAAAAAAATACATATACATATATTATGTATCATCCAATACTAGAACTGCTAGGAATTTGGTTGGCAGTGGAAGGCTTTCTTTCTTCTAACCCGATCTAGCAACAAAGTGTGAATATATTCTGGCTACGGTACACACGGCTCTAATTACAATACACAAAAAATTACTAACCTCAAAATTGTTCTTCAGTCGTTGGGCTTAGCAAAATTGAACAATAATATATCTTATCTTACCTTGTGTGGGAGCCAGTCAATACAGACCAGCGACACTTCGACCCAGTGGGATCTTTTGTGTCGACTTCCCCAATAACGACTGCCATAGATGTTCATGGCAGTCGGGACCGACGGCTTAACGTGCTCTCCGTAGCACGAAGCAGGCGATAATTGTCAATTAATACGCAAATAATTTCGAAAAGTCATTTGGAAATTTATAGTCATATTAAAGTCATATAACTTCCGAAAGTCAGAGGTGCGCGACGTGGGTTCGAACCCGAGACCCTCTGCATTGCAGTCTGTTGGTCTCCCCACTGAGCTATCGCTGCTCATGAACAATAATATAACTCAGCACGTAGAGACACGTCACACGTGGTCACAGTGCACGAAAGTTCAACAAGTGTTCATAATTGTTTGTAATCCACACAATATATACGACAATTAACACACGCGCAGTGATTACAAATCAAATTCAACTGATATTTAATAGTTTTCAAAGCGAGGAAAATTCTCAACAGCTCGCGAACAACAAGTCGTTTCAATAATTGGTTATAATGCACTCAATTGGTACGTTTATGCGTGGTGATTATAATTACAACAAAAGTCCAACAATATTTCCAAAGATTTACAAATAAGGCGTAAAATTTCAACAGGCCTCGTGGTCCTTTAAAGTTACAAGGGTCAAGACAACGTTACAGGAAGTGACAAGTCATTCCATTACCAGAGACAGTGACATTTTACATTTCGTTTTACACTATGATTTCCTCGTCATAGGCAACCGGAAATGACCCAAAGTTGCCAGTAGCAAGATTACATCTTGGACGGAACATATTATGTAGACTTAAAACAAGTAAAGTTACCAGGCACGCACACTGTAACATTATGTCGGTCTGTAAAACTATCAGCCACGCATGCACACACATACGGTACAGCTACGCAGTCATGTCCAAAGCAGCAGTAAGTGCACACACACACGTATGGCCAATGTCTGTTAAAAACTTAACTCATAATACTAGATCAATATTTAGCACAATCTACGCATAGCTTCCGTGGCTTAATGGCTGAATCCGTGGCAACACGCTGCCACATATAAGGGTGCGAACCTCACAACAGTGATACTTTTTGAATTATTAGATATTTTGTTAAAATTATTCGTTCTTTTAAACATACGGAATGTTGAAATTTATTTAAGGAGGTCAGCAAAGTGTATGTCCATGCCGGCACATTACACAAGTCTCTTTGCCTACTACTCCTTAAATGAGGCTTTTGGGCTGCTCAAAGTATGAAGCAAAATTATATTGTTATTTTTTTATTTTATGTCTCTTACAAAACAATAATCTTATTCTAAATATCATAAACATAAAACAGAAGGTAGGTACTCACTATATGAATACCCTACGTGCATTGATTGTGTGGTGATCAAGTGCATAATAAGACAAGAGCTATCGTTGAGATGAATATCATAATCTATACTATCTATAGTAATATTATAAAGTGTAAAGATTTGATTTTTGTTTGTTTGTAATGATTTCATTTAAAAACTAACCAACCGATTATAAAATATTTTATCATTAGAAAGCTATATTATCACCGAGTAACATAGGCTATATTTTATTTTGCATAAACTACCGTTACACCTTTATTTTGTACTTCGGGTAATGCATTGACACGTACCCCTCCACGGGTTCGAGCGCAGGGGTTACTTGAGACTCACCTAAGGAAAGATGGCGACATCACGGTCATACCGACTAATATACCACGGTGTTTCTCAACATAATTAGAGGAGCCGCGCGAATCACTTTCACATACAATCCCGAACTCGCCGAAAAGTACTGCTACATGTGCCCTAACCCTAATATTCTATCCGAAGCTGCGGGTAAAAGCTAGTTCTATAAATATGAGTAAAATTTTGTTCAGCCCTCATCCAACACCCAACTTAATAAAACAGTTGTCCTATTCGCACAAGACAGAATAACTTATAGTCTCTAGCGGCCGCGTTTACAGATCGAAGTAATGTCCCATGTGATTTTCGTTGTTATCAATTTCAGGAACGCGGCTTACTATTAGCTACTTTAGTGGGCTGTGTATTAGACTAAAGTTGCTCACCTTGAGGCAAAGCTTTGTCTAATCGCATCATACGTAGTTATTTATACTATTTTAATACCACTATAGGCATCGAAATCTGTAAACGAAATGTATTGGTTGGTATTAAATTTTGTGTTTAAAGCCTACCAAACACAGTCAGCGCAGGTGAAATGTACCGGTAGCGGTTTTGTTGTATTCTATGAAATATAATGATATATTACACACACGAACGCACCGGATTGTGAGTGTAATGATTAATCTAATTCAAACAATACAAAAATTACTTCATCGATACTACTCCGCCTGCGCTGTCTGTGTGTGGTGGGCTTTAATGATAAGTAATCATGTTCTCTTTCGGAACATTCATCGATAGCACCGATAGCAAGTTTATACATAACATAACTAAAACTATGTTCGTGGAAAGGTCTAAGTATTCATTCCCTCAGCATGGTTCCTAGCAGTCATAAAACTTACAACAAGCACGACCTTACATAATACGATCAATTTGCTGAAACTTATCTGACGCACACACTCGTATACAACTATCTTTATCTAGTATATGAGATTTACCACACGTCAATCCATAATACTTGGAGGTCGTAAACAAAAATTCACTGTACATAAAAGGCAGTGAGTGAAAAGAGTAATTTTCTCCTCCATAAAAACAGTTAGGCAGTTATTTATGGTGATACCGCAATCTATACAAGGGATTTCGCCCGGGGCAGAGCATTAACGATTATCCGGGTTTTTCCTACAAAGAAATATTACTTGACAAATAAATTCCGTGTAGGTTCCCTTTTTGTTCATCAAAGTGCTATGGATTTTGTAAAACGATCGGTTTAATGGACTAAAGAATCCAAACTTTTCTTCAAACATAAAACACAGAGTCGAACGTAGAATATACCAACTGCCCAAATATCTACAACATTTTCCTTTCTTTTTCTGTACCCGTTTCATTAATTGATTGATAATTAAAGATAGTACAACAGAAGCACGAAGGGTCGTGATTCAGACTGAAGACATCCCGAGCTCCACCCCCTCACACCACTAACAAGAATTTCGCAGGAACGCTTAGTGGGAATAAAATGCCGCTACAAGAAGAGCTGCGAACTTGAGAAAGATCAAATTTAATGCTAGTAAAAACGTTTACAGATAAACAAAAGAATCTGGAAACGCTGAGAGCAAAAACTCTCTGGAAAAAGTAGGTGGTGTACAGCCAAAAAGTGGCATCAACGTGACATTATCGTGTGCGCGTGCGACATTGCCATGAGATTAGCATACAGATTGTTTACATTTATCCGCACAATACCGTCTCGGATTTTTGCATTTCGTCGCCGCTTTGCCAACAATTATTCCCTACATTTAGGTTATTTAGTATTTATTTATAAGAGTAGGATAACAACGGCCGCGGTATTTGTTTTATCATGGGTTGGCACAACATATAAATGACGTTATAATGTTTTCATTGCGTCCACATTACTGTGTAGTTTTATGACCTCTTTTATCGGTTGTGACTAATAATTTTACTGTGGTATCTTCAGTCATAGTTTATTGGGAGATAAAGGGTATTTCTGTATTATATTGCAACAATCGTAAAAAGACATAAGATAAAAATCTTTTGCCGAGTAACTAACATAATTATCTTTGTTTAGATATATTATTATGTCCCGTAGGTTTTTATCTTAGGCTATAATAATTAGTAAAGTGAACACAAAACTTGGCAAAGATACCATTCAACTGCTACAACTTTTGGCCAGCCCACGAAATATTGGCAAACAAGCAGACAAACTGAAAAATGGCGCAATGCTTGACACAGGCATAATATATTCACGATAGAATAAAACAACAAACACTTATGATATTTTGTAACTACATACCATATACTAGATATCATTTGAATCTATATCTGAAATGAAATGCCTAAATATCGAACTGCATGATCATTGCTGAATGCACTTAGACACTTTAATCGACCGCATCATCACCAGGTCATAAATAGTATTCCGGCAAGCGACCTCGACACGATCGCAGCTCGTATCAATTCCGGCACAGTTGCAGTATGAATCATTCGTCTGATATTCCGAAAATAAACGCAGATTACTGCAGAGCATCTGTTTTGTTCGATATTTTGGATAACTGAACCCTACAACGATCGTCTGTGCTGAATCTAAGCAGAACAATACACCAAGCAACAGTTATTGTTATCGGACATTAATTAGGAGTCTCGTTACAATTTATTACAACCAATTTCAACCTCAATAGTTAGCTACTGTAACGCGAGATGAGAATTCTGCGATGTCTTTATCTGCGAATATTTTACGAATTAAGAGAAAAGAGAAAATTCTTCGCAAAATAGCCTTTATAAATTTAATTTCTCTTTTAAAACGCTTGTCAATAATAAAAGTTTAGGTTAGTTGCTACAATGTTATGATAAAAATGTTATATACGCCTATATTGAAATTGTATTTTATTTTTATATTACAGGAAGCGGTCTATTAACAAACCTTTTATGCAAATAAAACCAAATACTGAAGTAATGTAAATAAACTTAAACACACAGCCCGTATTGCCTGTGTTCCATATTACATAAAGGCACAAAATACGCAGTGGTCATTTAGCGCATAGTTTTTACAGAGCGATTTATACATACATAATTATAATCTCACGCCTATATGCCTGAAAGAGTAGACATACGTGTATAACTCATATGCTTTTAATACATTAGTCTACCTATGTATTCCGTTATTACACCCACCTTTCACTCGCTGTGGTCACAGAATATTAACTATTGTTGCGGTACCGAGGCCGCCAAGCGACGAATACAACATCCATGCATCTTCATATAGATCGATAGAAAATGATTTTACAGCAAAGAAAAGACTTTACTAATATCGTCTGAAATATATTCAGTACGCCTTCATTATACGATATATTATATTGTAATGTATTTAGTACGCCTTCATTATACGATACCTATAGATAAAGTAAAATATAATAAATGGGTACTCTATAGAAGGTCAAGTAACAGCTCTCGACAGGCAATTTCAATGAGTCTCCAGAGCCATATGCAGGCGAGCCGGTTCATTTGGTGCGCTCGCCTCTCGACGGTTGCCCGCTTGTTGTGAATAGAATCTAAATTACTTGAAAAATTCTTAGAGTGCATTCCTAGGGAACAAAGTGCTTCGCTTAAATTCCTTCGTCTTTGAATTTAATGGTAAATATTCAATAAATTGACTGAATGCACGAAATTAATTGAATAATGCACGCGATATTTGATAGGATTTTATTATAGAGTATTTGAACAACAGAAAATAATAGGTTGAAATACCTATTATTTTCTGTTGTTTCTATGTAAAAATTATATCGTATAATGTCATGACTGTTTATGACTCTGTATGGTATTAAGCTTTTTAATTAGTCAATATATTATAGCCATAGCCATCCCAAGTCGCAAACCTCTGCAAGTCACAATGGAGAAAGGATTGTGTCTAGACCCTGGAGCCCAAAAGGCGATAGAGATGTTATTGCTCAACATTGTTCTAAGCAATACATTTCTACAGTTGATAGTTCAATACAAAGCGTTAAAGATTAGTTTTAATTTAGATAACAAAGCAGAACCACATAACAAAGACTGATAGTGACGTAGTTATGAAATGCTTTTGACTTGAACGTGTGTAAAAAAATATTTCTAGTAATCTTGTAGATATAACTATTATGTCTCGACTTAGTTATACATTCATATTTCGGTTGATGAATATACAACGATAAGGAAAGAAAAGCTCTAGAAGAAAACTTAGGCAATAAATAAAAAGTATGTAGAATTTGTTTCGAATTCGAACGTCAAAATAAATATAAACGAGACATGTAGCAATTGCTTCATTGATTGGATTATTGGAAATTGGATATAAATAAAACACATTTTACGACAAACACGATAAAACTCGACCGGACAAATTACACCTTCCTTAAACCACCTAAAAACATCTGTCTTCTAAAGATCAACACGACAAACCAAGAACATCAGAATCGGTCAAGTTTCGTTAGTTTTTCCCCAGCTTTAGAAATACGAGAACGGTAAAGTAGAGATGAGGAAGGGGGTGGCGGGTGGAATAAGAAGGAGGGGGGAGGTTGCAGCGACACGCCGCGGTGTCGTGTAATCTCAAGTTAGCGAGCAATTTGGTGTTTGCTTTCAGTAGTTCAGCTTTGACTATTAGATTGTATTGCTTTACGCGAATCTAGGTGCAGCTATTTTTTACACATCTGACACGAAATGGAGTTCTGAGGACTTTCGTGTTTAAAGTTTGAAAGTTAAAGGACTCAAGATAAACGAACACAATTAGTTAAAATAATACAATTTGCTTATAAAATGAACGTATTTATGTGCACCTACATAGATAAGGATAAATAAATATTTTCTCAAGACAAAAGTCTTTGACCAGTGTGTGTTGCTAGTATTGACATATGGATCCGAGACGTGGTCACTTATGGGCCTTATCCGAAGGCTCAAAGTCACTAAGAGGGCGATAGAGAGAAATATGCTCGGGTTTCTCTGCGGGATCGAATCTGAAATTAGGAGATCCAACGAAAACTAAAGTTGTTGACATAGCTCTCCGGATAGCTAAGCTAAAGTGGCAGTAGGCATGGCGCAGCACGCAGAACCGATGGCCGTTGGGGCAGAAAGTTTCTGGAGTGGCAACCACGCAACGGAAGACATAGCACAGGTTGGCCTCCTACAAGGTGGACCGACGTCCTGGTAAAGGTCGGAAGGAAGGAAGCGATTGAATGCGGGTGGCCCAAGACCGGTCTGTGTGAAAGACCTTAGGAGAGGCCTATGTCCAGCAATAGACGTCTTTCGGCTGAGATGATGTGATGTATTTGTACAAGTGTGTACACATACATAATATGTCTATTTTCAGGCCCAATATGTATCTACTTTAAAAGTGTGTTTTATTCAAATAATTGAAAATATAAGTTAATGAAAAGGCAATTTTTTTTACAAAATTAAGCTCTAAAGCCTTTCATAATTATTATATTATTTGATACTTGATTTATACACATCTAACTATAAGATGTAGATAAATTAAATATTTAAGTAAGTAAAAATATATATAATATAGCTTTTAATCGCAGCTTCGCTCGCGTAAAAGTTGGTTAGGTTATATAAGTAATGTTGCCTATTTTTCTCGGTGACAATATAGTTTTCTAATTAGAAGAATTTTTAACGACGTTTAAGTAGTTTTTGATTTATATCCTTAAAAATAAACAAAAACGCAAATCTTTCCTCTTGGCAAGATTTGTTTTCTTATAAAGATATAATATTATGTATACATAAAACATTTTCTCACCCATACTAAGTACACGTATTCCGGCAGATTCTGTCAAAAATAACAACTAGAAATACACACAGCAATCCTTAAATAATCATCGCATTGAAGTCAATAAAGTCCTTAAACCATTGCAGTCAATGTTCTAAACAAAATAATACGAGTATATATCTACATCTTTAGGAGTAATAACAGGACGATGCTGATAATTAACACAGAAAACTTGTATTGTATTTCTGTAGTAAGGAGGTTTTATAGAGTTTCTAAGAAGGCCTCTATATTCTCAGTAGAGGTATCAGCTGTAATTGTATAAAGAACTGGCGACATCGCTGTGAGGCTTTGTTTGTAAGTGTGTAAGTAATTCTCCTAGAACCGCGTCTATAACAAATTTGTTATCCTAATTACATAAAAATACAAAACCTAACTAATATTATAAATGCGAATGTGAGTTTGTGTAATTGTTTATTTGTTTGTTTGTTATGCTTTTACGCCTTAACTAATCGACCGATCATCATCAAATTATCGCATACACGTTGTCAGGGGAATAGAAAAGGAGTTAGGGTACTTTTCTTCCAGAAAAAGGTACTGTAATAACAGTAACTTACCGGCTTCGCTCGCCTAAACATAGGCTAGGTTAGGTTAATAAACCTAACCTAGCCTATGTTTATTAACGTGCCCGGCACTGGGATGCACAAGTCGTTCCTTCCACTCGTCAAACAGGAGTTGGCGGAGCTCGGACCATGCTGCCTCTAGAGCGGGAAGAGCAGGTCTTTCGCCCTGAGCTACCGCTTCCTGGCACCAACGGTAGAGCGACGCTAAAAGCGCCGCTTCCAGGTCCCATGGCATCGATCCGAGATCGTGCGGTATCCTCTAATCAACCTGACGGCCATGGGGCGCTGTGGCGCACGAAGCGCTGAAATGTTACGGGTCGGCAGATGGTCCGCACAAACTGGCGCCCCGTAGATGGCCATGGAACGCACGACCCTCTCGTAGAGCCTCCGGCAGGAGGCGTTTGGCACCCCAAGGTTAGGCAGCAGGCGCGCAACCGCACCTACAGCGCTCCGAAGACGGGGTGCCAAGCGATGGAACTGAGCTGCTTATCAGTTGTCGAGCAAGAGACTTAAATACTTTAGGGTTGACTCGACGTCGATGTAGACGCCTTTTACTATGTGCATATGGGCCCCTGGAGGTGGCCGGTTCTGAAGGCCGCGAAAACAAATGACCTCGTACTGAGACAGAGCCACTTTGAGGCCTCACCGGCGAATACGACCAACAACCTATGCAACCCCAGCGGTCGCTAGTATGGCCGCCGTCCAGTTCAATTTCCCCTTGCCACGACAAATGTCGCGTCGGCGTAACAAATGACGCCGACGCCACCGTAACCGATGTTCCACAGGAGCGGACCCAGAACCGATCCATGTGGAACACCGCACGACTCCAACCGTCATGATCCGGGTAGACTCTACCCTTTCGGACAAATATGCCTCAACAATGCGTCGGAGGTATCCCTCTCTCTACGACTACCCCAGTTTATGATATAGCGTTCCCCCTTTTTTTTTTTTTTTTTTTTTTTTTTTTTTTTTTTTTTTTTTTTTTTTTTTTTTTTTTGGTACCCACGAAAAAATGCTTGATGCACTACCCGCCGGCTAGGGGACGGCACCGGCGGGGCGTGTGGGACTCACCAGCCTAGTGCTGGGATACCCACTAAAAAAACCTGGGGTGTTCCCTCTCTCACCCAATGGGGGGGCCTGTTGGGAGTCTAAAAAGATTCATCCATAGCAGGCCCCCCCGTGTGGGTGCCGGCCGGGTCAATGGGACCCGACCTCCTCTCGTCCCCGGGGGAGAGCATTTCACCGCTCTCCCCTTTCGCCGTTAGAAGGCGCGCGGGAACACCGCGCGCGCCCTCTGTGGGTTCTTACTCACGGGTGGCAGGGTCATATAGCGTTCCCCCTACACCAACCATTAAGATTATAATAGGTGGAGCCGCTGTACCTTCCAGACTTGAGTGCTTCCCTTATACAACTCCAGTGTAAGGTGTTAAAGGCATACGCGATGTCCAAAGACACCGCGATGATGACCACACCACGGGTCACCACATCCTTCGCCAAGCTCCTCACACGCAGAACAGCGTCGATAGTAGAGCGCTTGATGGCGATTTTCAATGCCTGTTTGGTCGCTCTGTAGACCTCATAGTTCCGTCTCCATGAAGAAAATATCGGGAGGGCGGCGACGCCTCCTACGTAGCTGGGTGTACTGGCGTCGGGCTACCATGCAAAAATGGCGCAGCTGACCGATGTAATCCGATCACCAGTACACCCGGCACCTTGCTGGGAAATTATGTTTAAGTACTTTTCAAGAGAATTAATAATATAAGTTTTATTTTTGGAAGATATAGGTGTATATCGATTGTTATGTTAGATAGTTCTATTACTTATTTTTAAATAAATGAATATTAGGATCTAGCAAACTCTTTAATTCAATCCTTGAGATCTCATTCTAATAGCTTACATAGTCTTTTTAGTAAAAGTGTATTACATATCATAAAAATTATTATTTGACACTAATAAAATTATAATCTATTTTTGCATGTATTAAGTGTTATTCTTTATTACGAGAATAAACGTGAAAAAAGTCGTTTCTAATTTACTTTAACAATAGCCTAACACTATCTTATTTTCATGGAAGATTTACATTTCAACATGAATAAAAATATTATATTTCAAACGATTTGAGCAATAATAGTATAAATTATAATTTAAATTAATATTATTATTGTATAATCGTCAAACCAACATCATCATAAAATTAATATTTGTACACCAATCATGGTAAAACATGTTGTTCTAATCATGTAAACTAACATCTATAATAAGCATGTCAATGTATTATTATTCACACATGTTTTTGCAAATAAAAGTATCTTTATCTTTATCTTATCTTAATATAAAATCACAAATAAAAAAATAAAATGGCTTTTCATGATTTGTCTGAAAACTACAAACTTCGTAGTTCAAATTATTTTATAAGTCAGAAGTTAATTTTTTAATCTTTAATTTCTATTTACATTATATTTACATTTTCTCAACCATAATAGCTTAAATTAAATATCAACGTTTATATTTTTCCCTGTAATATTGACTTTTTTCACTTACATGTTTATTCGATGGGGCCATTGATATTAGTAAGGATTTAAAAGATTGTGAATTTTTTTGGATTTTTGTCACTCAATTACGCGTATATCGTAAGTATGGTTCAAACTTAGCACTTAGTTACACCACGGGCTAGATTAATACATCATTTAATACTTATAGTATGCCAACCCGTAGAATTAAGGTGGGTAAAGCGGCAGAAAATAGTATGTCATAAGAAACACACAACCAAACATTGCCATTAAATTTTTATTTCTGGGAAGAAGGATGAAAGCATTTTGATATAAATTTACGCAAGTACTCAACCCGTTAATGGTCTTTAACAATTCGTAACTTTTAATTGCGCTAACAACAACGGGGCTGATATTAAACGGCAAATGTCCACATTTTACTCAACTTTGAATGCACATTTCAACAGAATGTGCCATTATTGTCCTCGTAACGTTGGATTTTGTCCAAAACTTTGTAAAATCTTTCAAAGTAATTAAATTTGGTGAGCTTAAAATAATGTTGTGTGTTCATTGATTTTATTTTATACATGTATTTCAATATATGACTGAGTTGAATGGCAATGGAACGCAACATTTATTTCATATCATTTTTAAGTGCAACTATGTCTATTCATATCATGATAGGGATGAAATGGACAACCAACGTGACAACGGGGCAATATTTTATTGTAGCTAAACTATAATTTCGATATTGTTAAAAAGAAAAGCAACGCATAAAAATGATCAGAGTTTAAATATTCCTAGTTCTGGTTGTTTCAATGATTGGAATTCCATGGTGACGTAATGTTCAGGTAGACATTATGGCCATTCCCACGTGCAAATAAAATTTACTTTAAATGTTTATTCAATGCTACATTTTCGGTGCTGCTTTTAGAATAGTTCATCGTATATTATCTAACTGACTTCGCATTAGGCCTGCATATACCTACATTTTAGATGCCAACTATTTCTAACTTACATGTAATTTGGTCCGTTATCTTTCATTACCTGCCATAGAAATCTAATCAATCTTCCAATCGACGGAAAAATCGATTCAATAGTATAAGCATGTGCTTACAGTTTATCATAGTTAAGTTTCAGTATAAATCAATTATTTAGTTTAAACCTTTTATTACTTTTGTTACTCGCAATAATACTACACATACCCACCACTCTGTGTGTGGCGCAGTGGTAGTGAATGCGACTGCTGTGCATGAGGTCTCGGGTTCGAATCCCGGGTCGGGCCAACACAAAGGTGGATTTTTCTGTTAAGAAATCTCAATACGAGCCCGAAGTTAGGAAGTTGGCGGTGTTAGACACCCCCGTGCCTCGGAAAGCACGTAAAGCAGGACCAACGGGTCCTGCGCCTGATCTCTCTCCGGTCGTGTCGGATTATCCGTCCCATCGGATCATGAAGGTAAGGCAACAGAGAGTGCACTTGTGTTTGCGCACATACTTGTGCACTTTAATATCTCCTGCGCAGATGGCCAGTCTCCGTTAGATTGGCCGCCGTGACTGGAGGACATTATTATTATTATTACCCACCACTTGTACTGTCTCTTTTAGAGTCCAGACTATATTTGTGATATGTGAGCAAAATGTAGGTTTAAGTCTATAAGCGGCCTTTTGAAGAAACATTACGTCTTAGTTAAGCATAAAGCTTTACTTTTAGTTTTTGCATGTTGTCTACCCGCCAGTGCTGTGCATATTTGTAATTGGGGAAGCACATGCACTTTGATAATTGCCAATTATATGTGAATGTCGGTGTTTACCCTGTATACAGGGTGTCCAGTAATTAATGGATACCCTTGAAATTTCTTATAGTAGAACCGAAGGACGATCAGAAAAATGAAAAAATAATAATAAAATATAAAGAAATATATATATATTAAAAAGTGCAAGCTATATAAGCATAGCATACTTTTGACTGTCTATCTATTAGCATAATTAGTGTTTAATAACAAAACAACAAAAAACCGATGGATTTCATTCATTTATGGTCGTAGTATACAAGAAAGTTATACATGGTAATTAAAAAAAACACATATCTCAGGTAGTAGTTAGGATAGATTTTTACTCATATTTTTTTCTGAAGTGCCGTCAGTTTCACTATAAGACATTTCCAGGTTATCCAATAATTACCGGACAACCTGTATATGCTTAAATAAATAACTAAACCTTATGAACTACAATAAATTCATACTTCATAGTAACATAAGATATATAAGTGAATGAAGCCAGAGAAGTGTGTCAGGATCGTAGCAAATGGAAATCCGTAGTCTCTGCATACCCCTCTGGGAAACAGACGTGAATCTATGTATGTATGTATGTATGTACTTACTAATAAACCAGTGTAAGTCACCCTCGGTTTAATAACATGCAGATAACCATGCGTTACACTCATAGTCTCTAACGTACTCATAATACAACTCCTTACATCCATTACTGAACCCTTCTAATGAAGACTAGTCGCAACCTTGTCAGGCGAGTCTAAAATTAATAATAATGCTAACAAGGCGTTGGTTTTAAAGTGTTATATCCAAGGCAGTGAGCCGACACGACTAAAGATAATCAGGTGTGAAACAGGCTTGTAAAATGGATCGTTCACACCCCTGAGGTAAACTTACGGTTACGTTTTATATGCATGTGACTGCGTAATCGGTAGCGTGAAGCGGGTTTAATTTTTCGGTACTAAAATTAGTAAAATTGTATTTTAATATATTCTTTAAATATCCGCTTAAACTTTAAAGGATAGGTCCTGTTAAATAATTAAATTATCTTAAAATATTATTACAGCAATATAGAAATTACTTAATTTATAATAAAAGAGACGTTTTCTCTTGTTTCGAGTGTATTCTGTCTATTTATAAAAACGTAGCTAGACAGTAAAGAAGGTGTAGTGGATTTCATAATCATTTTGCTACTACAAAGCGTGTTCTTTGCCGTTAGCGGTTAGGTTTCCAGACAAAACAAAAACATACTGAGAATTTTTAATTAGAAGAATCCTATAACAATTTTCAAGATCTTAATTAGCACCCGTTTTGCCTTAGACATTGATACATTATTATATTACTAATGGACATTTTTAAATTTATACAGACATTTAAACAAAATATAAGAACATTTTAAAATGTATTAAACGCCATATTATGTCTACGTAGATTTTTAGTCCCCCGTAATTTTATTGTATAGGTATACATATATTTATCTAACTGAATATCGCAAACAGGACACCTTGATTTTAATAGTTTGTAGACATTTTCATTTAGCAATAAATACATGTAGTAATAGCTGTAGTAAGTGTCATACTTTCAAAAGAAACTTACTATTACTCTTCTAACTAAAATCTTTATAAGTAATACAGATAAGTACATTTAATAAAGTTCATTTAAATCCAAAAGCATACTACTCAAGAAACAATGCTACGTATAACATCTATATAACTATCCACCACAGTCCACGGCACATGATATAAGATAATAAGATTCTCAAAAGCCTGCGTTCAAAATCCGGAGAAGCTTTGTTGTCACAGAAGGAATGTGTTTAGGTCGAGCCACGTTTCACGAAGAAGCATATTAAATTTTGAATACTTTATAAATATATTCTCTAAGTCTTTTTAGCATCTCTAAGTCTAGCACAGAAGCTATTTAGGATTCAATGTTTGGAAAATAGGTTAGGCAACCGTACTCTATGTAAACGGGTTTAGACTTTCAGCCAAATTGGTTATGAGCGTCATATAGTTCGAACACCAATAACAAATTAATAAAGCCGTACCAACGTGCCTATTAGCTAAAATATATAACATTACCATCGGTGTCAAACTCGTTGTTTGAATTAAGAGCCTTTTTAGTAGCATATACAGTATTAATGGTTCCATGTAATGATTATAAATAAATTTAAATTAACTGTACATTTCTACTGATTTATAAAAAGCGGTAGTAACATTTAGGCCATGACATGACTGAATACAAAATCTGAAATAGCTTCAAAATGAATACGATAATGATTTATTAATTTATATCATCAAGAATATAACATCCTTGTGATATAAATCAGTTACGTAATGATTTGAATGTTAATAACTCATAAAAATAATTTAATACCAAAAATATATATACATTGGCTTGTTTATTTAGTAAAACTTTAGATTCTCTTTACATAAAGATAGTGAGCAAATTCATAATTGTAATTTTATTATCAGTTTCTTGCGTTAGAATGTCCTCAACTATTCTTTATTGCCTTTGTTTCGCTAGCGCTGCTATATATTTGGTAGTTCTCAATTTCCTATATCTTTTTGAGCTTTTTGTCAATCGATATATTATATACTTCTTAGATAAACGTACATATTATATAACAGTATACCACATGCCTAATAAATTTGACTATTCAAAAACGCATAAAACTGTAATCCTAAATAACTAATGTCTAAATGTATTCAGAAATACACTATTGAATTTAACGACTCCATTTTATCAATCGAAACGGTATAAAACCAATTTCCTCTAATCAACGAAATTTTACATCAACACATTTGCCAGGCATCCCCAATTTGTGTTAACCAAACAGAATCGAAATAAAAACAAAACTGACCAGTAGCACACACATCAAAATGGAAACACTGCATCGATTTTACAACCACTGGCGGTAAAACAACACATTTTATTTTCGGAACGATGTGATGATTAAAATTTTTATTTATGTTTTTTTACCGGTAGCGATCAATCGAGATTATTCACCGGAAGGAGTGAAAACAGGTTCGCATTAATAAAAGCGTCATTCGAAAATATTTTAAATTGAAAAATTCATTTAACCCGTAGTCAGACGGCACTCGCAATTAACGCAACGATTAAACTCTGAATTATTTATTAACATTTTATGATCAGGCGGTAATTTATATCCTCAATTGCATATTCCACTATGCTGGACCGGTTTATTGTTTAGCCATACTAGTATTTTTGGAATCTAGTGCGGTTGTAAACGGCACGATTGAAAATTATTACGGCTAAAATTTGGTTGGCTTTAAAATCATTAATGATGCATTAATATTAGGACACAATGCAAATAATTTATTTGAAAAAGAAGCGTTATTAGCATCAAATTAAAATACTGCTAAAATTAAATCAAATTGAATACACGAAACCGAACACATCTATAATTATGCAACGGGTCTTAATTGTTTTGGTAAATATACATATAAAGGTAAATAACACCTATTAATTTCCCGACGTTTTGGCCAACTTGCATTGCTCTTGGTCACAGGTTTATTTAACCCACGACCACAATCCATCTATTGTGATATATTGTATTAAACCATTGAACAAGTCGTTATGGAAGAATGGTTGTCCAATTGTTTTATCTAGTGAGTTGTATAATAATGACCTATTTAGATAAAAACAAACATAATGATTATCTGCCTATTTACAGAGTCATCAATTCTTGCTAATGTTTGACACCCCAAGTCCCACGTTGAACAAAATGTTATTGGAATTTCCTGCCACGAAATTTCTATTAGTAACAGAAATTTCGGAATGGTAGGCGGCATTGCAGACGACGTTACGTGGATCTAAATGTTGTATGCTGAAATTATTCTATTAAGCTTGCCGATCTCTTCGACAAAATAGTCTTCAACTTAATACATACCGAATCGGGAGACATAGCTAATTTAAATTAAGCAGGAAGCATATAATAAGTCCAGCTTTAATAGAAAACGCTTTACAATTAGCATTAGAAAAGGTAATTCTAAATGGTAAAATTAACGTGAGCTAAATAAACAGCACCTACCTTAATCGCATATTTTGTCAGCCTTCCAATGTGCGACTATATTCTGTGACTACTGCGCTAAAAATATACATACCTACATAATTATGTATGTCCTGTGGCCCGCACGACTTGACAATAATTCAAACAGCGGACACAAACACCCACTATTTGTAAAAATCATCAATTTTTGTGCCGTGTAGCGATCGAACCCACAAGTGCAGTGCCAATCGTGAGACAACTAGTTAAACCACTACGCTACTCGTAGAGTAAATATAAACAAGCCTACGTTTAGAAGAAAACATAAAACAATAAAATTAGAAAAAGTTAATCGTGGGATAAATAAACACTAAAGTAAATTTACCTTAGCTAAAGAAATATGCTACATATTTCGTCTGTCTTTAACTTAAAACTGAGACATACTTTATGTCTATATCCGTGTCTTTTAATGAAGCGCTTTAGGAGAAACGTTTCCGTAATAGCCCGTTATGATAGATTGATTGACTTGTAAAACCCTCCGTAGACAAACGATCGACACTTCGCCAAGTAAACTGCTTATTTTAGCGATATATGCCTACTATTTTCGGCAAAATTGATGTTGGTTTTAACGTAATAAATTTCGTTCACGCATGACGGTTCATTCGTTTTCAAGATTTTATCCGATGAAAATTATTTTACTTTATATTACACACTTAGATATCATGGAGGTTTATTATAAAATAAACTACGATATTACAAAGAAAATATATGATGGCATTATTATTAATCTTTATACTATGACCGTTAGTCGAAACGTAAGTATCTACTTTAAAATATCAGTTTATAAAATGTATTGCAACTTTCACATATTTTATTAAATATATATGGAACAGCGGCTCGTTTATGTGAGATTACCTGACATTAATAATAAATTTGTTATTTTCACTATCATATCATATCGTGATTCTCGACGACCTTTTGAAATTTTGAAAGTCATCATGTATTTCCTAACATTACTAGGTCATAACTATGAACTAATAAAATATTTGAAATATTAGAAACACCTGTTTTTACTAGTGAAACTATTAAAAATGATATGCTGACGCCTCTCTATAATTTCCTTTTTTTTTTTTTTTTTTTTTTTTACGTGGGGGAATGCAATGACGCATATCCCTTCGCGGGGGCGGGCGGAGGGATTATGTCGGACTCGCCGGGGTAAACTAAGATGTTAAAAAGATAATGTACCTCCCGGAATACCGACTAAACCTACCACGGTGTTCCTCGACAAAACCACTATCGACGGGGCCGCGCGAATCACTTTCGCATACGGTCACGACCCCGCCGAGGTTCCGGCCCGCCGTATGAAACGGCAGGCCCCTACGCAATAAGACCTACCCAAGATAGGTACTTACTCAAAATAAAATTCTACTGTCTCTCCCTAAAGGGGGAGACGGACACGAAACAGAGGCGCGCGTGGGAACAGGCACGCCGCCTCTCGGACCTGGTGCTGAACGGATGGCGGGCAGGCCCACAAAGCCCGCCACCCCCAGGTCAAACCTCAGGGTGGCTGGAGGTCATCGCGCGCCCTCCGGCGCCCGGCTCTGCGGTTGGGGAGAGGGTTTAAACGCTCCCTCTCCCGCTCCGCCGCCTCCTTGATGGAAATTACTTCCTCACAGAAGGAGGCGACGGCGTTCCATGACCTCTCACTCCGGACCATAGACTGAACTACGGCCGGGAGCGAGAGGGCAACCGATCCGACTGCCGCGATCAAATCACGGCGCTGCGATGCCCAGGCGGGGCAAACCGCCAAAGTGGGCAGCGCCGTGTCCTCAACAACCTCACGGCAGTCGCCGCAGTGGTGACAACCGGGCGTCTCTTGCCGGCGTATACGACACAGGAACTGGCCAAAACAACCGTGGCCAGTTAGAACCTGTGTCAGCCGGAAGGGCCGGTGAGGGCGCCATGCCGCCTCTCCAGCCACTCCTCAAAAACGGGACTTACCGCCACGATCGTGGCGTGCCCGGCACTGGGGTGCACAAGTCGTTCCTTCCAATTGGCCACTAGGACCTGGCGGAGCTCGGACCTCGCCGCCTTGATTGCGGCAAGACCCGGTCCTTCGCCCCGAGCTAGCGCCTCCTGGCGCCAACGATAGAGCGACGCCAGGAGCGCCGCTTCCAGGTCCCATGGCACTCTCTATAATTTCCTATTATAAGACATGTCTTATAGTAGAAAATTATAGAGAGGATTATAGATTGTATAAAAAGCCATGGCTTTTATACACAAATTATTTAATTGGTTACACACCTACAGATGTAGTACCACCCGGCGTTAATTTAAAAAATTACAACTTTTTTCTTTTAGTATTACAATATAATAACAACAGCAGCAGTAAAAAATAGCGTATAATAAGAAGAGAACGAAAATTAAATAATAAAAAACAACCGCCGAGTTGGATTACTTCCAGGCATGGAACCTCATTTGGAGTTGCACTTTATTTATCGCTCGCTATTGCTTGCTGTGAATTGAATTCAAATTACTGGAAAAATTCCTGACTAGCTTGGCGATAAACACGAGTTATAACATGCATTTACTTTAACTAATACCGGTTATCAGTTACATTTTGTACCTGTGAATGTTTATATTTTCTGAAAATGTATCACAGATATGATGACAGTGTATATTTTTAAATTGCCTAACAATAAAAAACCTCATTAAAATATGTATAAGCCAGAGATAACCAAGTATAAGGCCCAAATAAAAATAGAATAGGTACTTTTTTCACATTACGTCTGTTGTATACATTTTAAAATTAAATAATGCAATCCATCTTTGGCGTAACGGATTTATAAAGATTTATTTATTTATTTGGCTTTGTAGTCATTTCGCACGAATTTGTTCGCACATATCGTGCGAATAGACACTTTTTAAAATAATTTATTTTTTGTTGTCGTTTCGCACACGTAGATTATATTTTCGTGCGAATCGTTCCCATCTGAAAACGCAGGTGTCCATTCGCACGTTTTCTTTTTTATGCTAATAAAAGTAGAAGTATTGTACATTCGCGTACAAAGGTAAATCAAAAAATATAATAACATTTTTGAAAACAACTTTTCTAGAAAATAATATTACATTACATAAAACTGAAGTTTTATTGAGAGAACATTTTGAGAGGACATATAAATATTACTTATATGCACTTGAAAGTAGTGTGTGCACGACGGTATTTTGATATTTTTCTTATTAAAATACAAAACGTGCGAAACGACACCTGCGTTTTCAGACCGGAACGATTCGCACGAAAATATATTCCATGTGTGCGAAACGACAACAAAAATATATTATTTTAAAAAAGTGTCTTGTCGCACGATTTATTCGCTGAAATTTGTGCGAAACGACTACTAAGCCATTTATTTGAATGTAATAAATGAAACATAGAATAAAATATTTTCTAAAATTCCTAAAGCCATATTTACATATAACTACATATTTAAGAGAGAACAGATGTAACCCTCTGAAATGAAATATACGATATATCAACGGTAGAACATGTTCTTATTTCAAAATATATAACAAATAATAACTAACTAAACTATCAAGCTAAAATCTTTCTCACCAATTACGAAGTATGAACACACATTATTGTTATCTTAACTCTCCTATTATAATAAATGCTTACCTATATTAGTTTATTTGTTACGCTTTCACGCCTTAATTACTCGACCTATTATCATGAAATTTCGCATACACGTTGTCAGGGGTATAGAAAAGGGCATAGGGTATCTTTCATCTAGAAAAAGTATTATTAGAAAATTATTATCATAACCTACAGTTACTTATATTACTAAGCATGTGAATTTCCCTCAGGTAGGTGTGTGACACAGCTCACGATGCTTCTCCCGCACCGCAGCGTGCCACAACGTTTGTAAACAGAGCCTTTGTCAACTATCTCAGTCACTGCTCCGTTACACATTTAATTTAATACTTATACTACATAACTTACCAGACAGTTTAAGTACGCTTGCTTAGAACTAATATCTGCCATAGTTATTTCTGTAGCAACTAAAGTTTTCTTTTACTGAACGAATGGAGTCGCTATTACATTCGTTGAGATTTTTATTAAGTTTGTTTGTAATCCTCTTATTCTTAACAATACACATGTTGGTTTAGAATTACTAAATTTTGCCCGCGGCTTCGCTTACGTTAGTATAGACTTTTCAATAAACTTCTATCCCTCAGGAACAGTACTTTTTTCCGGATGAAAAGAATCCTATGTCCTTTTCTGTACCCTTGGCAACATATATGCGAAATATCAGGATTTTTGGTCGAGTTGTTAGGGCGTGAAAGCGTACAAAACAAAAAAGCTTACATCTACATTTATAATAACAGCTAGGATTTTTTTTTATATTTAAGATACAACTCGCGCAATAGGAATAATTCCTGTATTGCGGGGGACTTTACAAACATTCAAACAACGGACACAAAGGACACCAGACTCGGAACAACCATTTGTGAATCACACAGTTTTTTGTTCCGTGTGGGATTCGAACTCGCAGTAGCAGTGGCGAGGCGACCACTTTAACCACTACGCCTATCCGTGCAGTTAATATTATATTACATAATTTTTTTTTATGACGTCACCATTCGTCAACGTGATGTCAGTTATCCTTGTCATCATTAACGACAATGAAGCATGTTCGCTACAAAATTAAACCCCAAAGTTATCGCTATATCATTAATTTTGTAATTAGTCTATTCACAATTTGCCTTATACCTAATAGAGAAAACTGAACTAAATGATAATATTGTTTCTGTTTTCTTTAATTTTCTATTATTTTTGTAATGTTATGTACATTAACATTGCTTTTGTGATTTCTGTTTATAATTTTAAATATTGTTTGGTGCTGTTGTTGCTATATTTCTATGGGGAAACTGTTTTGGATTGTGTACAGTTTATTTATGCATTCATTATTTTCTCAAACAGCACCTATTTGTTCCCAAATAAAATTAAACTAAAACTTGTAATTAAGCTTTTTAATATCACTTTTGTTGTATTTAAAAGAGTCACAATGATTTACAATACAAGCAATTTTATGCTGTTTGAAAATAAAATAGATTCTCATGCTCGCTTCGTTCTATAAGAATCTTAAACATTTATTTACTGTCACTGGGGCAATGGAGCTACATCGTATTTTTCCAATTACTGCGGTCATAAAAATATCCGAAGTCTTGAGAGCTCTCCATTGTTTCGTGTACACAGAAGCGAAGCACCTGGCGGCACACTCGAATATTGTCTTTATTACATTTTTGAACGCCTTCTTTTTATCTTAAAAGAAAACAAAATCTTACAAATTTTATAATTAAGGAAAAGTTTTGTTGCTTATATCGTTATGTTCTAATATGCATAACTACTAGTTTGACTTCATCATAGCGATTGAAACAATACATATAACAATATTCTTATAACTAAAACGTACTTTTGTAGTTAAGCATTTGAAATAAGCGCCTCCATTCCTGTGTGTTTACTTGTTAAGTATAGTAAATACCGACAACATAAAATAAGTTAGGTAAACAATGTACATTTTTCAAACTATAACAATTACTTCTGTTAAACGTATTGAGCAATTTGCATATGACGTAAAAGTAGTCTAAAGTATTGTAAATAAGGACAATATTTAACTATCCAACCAGTGACAATTCTCAAAATAACATTTGCTAAACCTACAGAGCAAGGTACCGAAGTAAATAGGATTCTCAGAAGCCGAAGCAAAATTGTATGCGATTTGGAAGTAGCAATGCAAGTGCAATTTGAACAGTCCATTCATCATATGAAACAATATTTGCAATTCTAACCACTGAATGCTAGCAGCCGCACCACAGTTGATATACGGACAGATTATTCAATCAGAATTTGAATGTGACTAGTTGTTGAATGGCTACTTGGTTTCCAAATTGGTTTTCAATGCGCAGTTAGATTCAAAGTTACATTGCCAAGCTTATGATTTTTGGCCTCGCATTTAGCCTTGTATAGTTTCATCATAAGCATAAGCTTATCATAAAACTAATGACACTGTCACTCGTCGAATTGCCCATCCGACTAATATTACAAAATATGTGAAAATTTGTATAGATATATTTATACAATCACGCGTAAACAGTTCAACGGATTTAGATGAAGCTTAGCTTACCTATAGATTGACCATAATATGGTCTGGAAAAATTATATTATATTATCTTAGAATTATACTTAGAATGCACTTTTTATTGAGTATCGTAGTAGTAGTCTCGTGTGATTCATGTGAGTGAAGCCGCCGGCAGAAGCTAGTATTAAATATAGGCGCCTTGTATTAAGACTGAGCAATTTTCAAACTAAATTTTGCATGTGTGTTTAGATGGAAATATTTATTCAGGTATACGACAGCTGTCTAACATATATTTAAGTTTCATAAAGACGTAGCGCTTTCACAATATTATATTCAGATTCATAATGCATCCAATGATCATATTACACATGTATATAAAACTCATAAACCTTCTGCAAAGTGACAATATTATGATAAAATATCAAGATTCTCTATTGTCTAAAAACAAATTTAAATGTCTCGCTTAGAAATTGGAAAGGTAGATTATCTATAACCGTAGTGCGAAGCAAATATCTATCCATAAATATCTTCTCGTCAGGATAACAGCATTTATTTAATATTTATTAAAGCAATGTTTATATTCTTTGCTGCGCATATCCGACAGATGATATGTTAACCCGACGCTCTCAACAAAACACAACGAATTTTAAAGTGGACGCGACTATAACAAAAGAGTAGTGTCGAGTCCGGAAGGACGGTATCCATCACAATCCGCCACGCTGTCACGTCTCGTACAATAAGCTTCTAGATAGTAAAGTCTCACAGCTAAGAGGGGGAAAACAACTCAAGGAAATCACGCACACACTGCGACAGGAAATAATACAGGAAAGAACCGTCTAATAAACGCATGTACGAAGGTGAAACAAAGAAAAGATTTGTTGGATTTTTAAGGGTTATTAGAACAGAATTTACCCGAACATGTTGTAATCCCCTACGCACCTTACGCCGTGTGTTAATAATGTTACTGTCAAACTGCTCTGTAGCTTTGATATGGGTCAAAAAGGTTTCAATAGCGTCTCCCCAAGCCCACAGCACTATTTCACCTGAAATGTGTACGAGAAAACATCGCACCAATATGTTTTTTATAGCGAAAAAAAGTGAGACTAGAGGAATTGGTATGGACCGGCACAGAACATATGTACGGCACCGGGGTTTTATTGGTCGCTAGCTTTTGCCGGGGATTACAATGAATATTCAGCTTTGTATCACTATTTAAAACGTAGGTATTCATGTAACTAAATGTTAAAGGGCACGTTTCAAACTAGACTTTTATTCTTGTCTTTCGTTCGATGCGTCATAGTGCCCATTTGCTCGAGAACTGTTCATTATTTCGGGCAGAAAAGTTGTTCGCTAGCTTACTTTAGTACAATTGGTTGAAACTAGTTTTCTAGAGTCAATGTGAAAAAGTAACAATGAAATAGACCGATTTTAATACATTATACATGAGCTAATAACTACTGCTACTTGATTGCATTTGCCACCCCGAAACTTATACTACATTTTTACACAATGCGATATTTCTTTAATCGTAGTGTATGTGTGGATATAGTGACGAGAATAGAAAAGGGTATGTTAAGTTGGTTTGGGCATGTAGAAAGAATGGACGAGAACAGACTGACTAAGAAAGTTTATAAGGCTAGTGTGAATGGAACAGACGCAAGGGGAAGACCTAGGTGAACGTTTCTTGATCAGATCGGATCTAAGCCTACTCGATAAAATATCAAGTACAGATATAAAATAGTTCTAACGACGTCTTTCGTTCGTAATACTTTCTTTTCGGCTTTACGTAACTAGCTTCTTTTAACTTTTAAATGTTTTTATGATCTTAATGGTTAGAACGACTTCTTTTGTAATTTGAAGATCTGTTTTAATGACAATGAAAAGGACTTCTTCGGCTATGTCATTGTTTGTTTTTACTCTACGTTTAGTGAATGGGCTTAATTATCCTCTGGCCTATTCATCTTGAGATTAACAACGCATCTTTTTCTTTCTTTCTCGCAAATTAAACTGACTGATATTGTACATAGAACCAATATTTGTAAACATTCCCGCAATTATTCTGTACTACAAGATATGGTAATAGAATTTTAGCCAATGTTTCACTGATTAATTATGAGTATGATATATACAGTGTGAGTTTTCATAAAGTGCACATATGAAAATGAGTGAAACTAGACATCATTTTATCGCTAGGAAAAATAATAAACAAAAAAAAAAAAACTTCGATTTATACCTATTTATATATTTTTCTTTAGTATTTATGGACCTTTTATCAAGAAAACCTTGTAACTTTTGAACCAGGTGGTTAATCGTGTTGAAACAAAAACAGTAATAATACGAAATTTGTAGATAATAACGACGGTATACTATTCACATCCAAAAAAATAACAGTGGTATAAAAATAAGGAACATTTTAGACCAAAACTGAGTTTCGTACAATGTTTTTTTAATTTCAATGTATAACATTCGCGTAAACATAAGACAAAATTGTTAAAATACTCAAGAAAACGTCCTCATTGCCTCTAGTTTTTATTAATTGACGTTAATCTGTATCAAATAAGCATTAAAACAACATAAAAACCACACCTGTATCCCAAACAAAACAGTTTTTATGAAGGGCTAAACTAAGACCTTGCCGCCACCACGTGCATCTTTCTTCGAAAATTGCATTATCTATCTCAGGTAAAAAATTAGGTCTTGTCTAATCCTTTGTCATAAATTACTAAACATACACATAGGCTGCAAGTGCCACTTATTTTTCTGTAAAGGTACGAAAGGTATAAGTAATAAATAAAAAATGTCAAGTAGAAATCAGCACGTTTATTTAGTTTCATCTACCTACAATAAAACTTTTCATGTAGCAAGATTTCAAAATGACTACCACGTTGTTGTAAACTCATAGTACTTCGCAGCAAAATCTGTTGCGTTGCTCGTCTTATCATTGTTGGATCTTCGTTTATGGCACTGGCCTAGTTTAAAATCTTTTCCTGCAGTTCTGCCTTACTATTGATGGGAGAGTTATAAATTCTCTGCTTCATTGTCCCCCACGGAAAATAATCAAGGGGTTTCAGATCGGATGAACGCGCAGGCCACCCGACAGGCCTTTGCCTACCAATCTATCTAATAATCAAAACTATTCTTGCATAATGTGCAGGGCATCCGTCCATTTGCAAAAACATTATACGTCGTGTTCGTAGGGGTACATCTTCCAAAATTAATGGGAGATCATTCCTTAAAAGTTGGAGAAATCTGTCTATAGTTAATATTCTTGGGAGTATTAATGGACCAATTAACATATCATCAATAAGAGCTGCCCAAACATTGATCGAAAACTTCACTTGAAAAGTGGAAGCTCTTTTTAGCTTCGGGTTCTCTCCTTTAGGACTCCAAAAATGTAAATTTCTGCAGTTTGTAATACCGTCTCTTGTAAATTGGGCTTTATCCATCCTAAGAATAGTTTTTGCAAACACCGGGATATCTCTTGTTTGTATCTAAATTCATGTAGACATAACACACCTTGGAATTGCGTCAGTTCCTTCATGCAAATGTTGCACTCGCTGATAGTGATAGGGATGTAGACCTTCTTTCTTTAAAATGCACCACACAGAAGTTTGCGATATGCCATGTGTCATTGCTAATCATCTTGTATTGATATTTGGATCAGCAAACAAATCACGCAGTACAGCTTCTTCAATAGAGTCGTCGATTATGGCACTTGCCTCGCGAAGATCTCTACTTGGTCCAAGTCCAGTAGTAGCCAATTTTCTATGATCATCTTGAAAGTTACAAGCAGATGGTACTGGTCGTCTCGTTGGAAACGTAGCTAAATAAGTTGTACGAGCACCTCTTGCACTTCCATTACACAGTTCATAATAAAAATGCATATCGGTGATATGCGCCGGAGGAAAATCACTCAAACGGGGCATCAGAAAACAAGAACACACAAGTAGCAGAGGCGAATGATTCGGAGCGACTGATTCTTTCTGAAGACCTGGCCCGCAATTTATCCCTTACCCTGCACCTCAATCCCACCCCAAACTACATGAGATAGATAATGCAATTTTCAAACAAAGATGCACGTGGTGGCGGCAAGGTCTTTGTTTAGCCCTTCATAAAAACTGTTTTGTTTGGGATACAGGTGTGGTTTTTATGTTGTTTTAAAGCTTATTCGATACAAATTAACATCAATTAATAAAAACTATGGGCAATGTGGACGTTTGCTTGAGTTTATTAACAATGTTTAAAAAAACATTGTACGAAACTCAGTTTTGGTCTAAAATGTTCCTTATTTTTATGCCACCGGTATTTTTTTTGGATGTGAATAGTATACCGTCGTTATTGTCTACACATTGACTATTATTACTATTTTGTTTCAACACGATTAACCACCTGGTTCAAAAGTTACAAGGTTTTCTTGGTACAAGGTCCATAACTACTAAAGAAAAATATAAATAGGTATAAACTGAAGAATATTATTTTTATTGTTTTTTATTATTTTTCCTA
This sequence comes from Catocala nupta, assembly GCA_963675205.1. Classification (NCBI taxonomy): domain Eukaryota; kingdom Metazoa; phylum Arthropoda; class Insecta; order Lepidoptera; family Erebidae; genus Catocala; species Catocala nupta. The sequence goes on from OY776084.1 coordinate 14,033,111, forward strand.
GCGATAAAATGATGTCTAGTTTAACTCATTTTCATATGTGCACTTTATGAAAACTCACACTGTATATCGACAACTAAGAGATGCTATAGTTCTACAAGCAAAAACAGACATCAGTATCTGGTTAAGATGGTATGTCATAAATAATCATTACCGTGTGGTTACAAATAGTAAATCATGTACGTAACGTATCGTACATAAAAAATTTGGATATTGTATTTTATTTACGTCTTGTAGCACTAATATATATCAAAATAATATCTGACTTATTTATGACCACTGCACTAGTGGTAGTAAATACGACTGTTGAGCATAGGGTCTTGGGTTCGATTATGGACTCAATCAGTGTTAATAATATCAGCCCTGTATATAATCTGTCCCACTGCTCAACATGGGTCTCTTCTCAGTGTGAGCGGGGTACGGCCATACACTTTCGGGTTAGCGGACTTAACATAACTTCGAGAAAATTTAGAAGAACTCTCAGAAGTTCAGGTTTGCTCACGATGTTATCTTAACAAATTTTAAGTTTTCAATACGCACATAACTTTTAATTACGCCCATATTCCAGAAGTCAGAAATGCGTGCCTTAGGATCGAACTCGTGATTCCGCGTGGCAGTTCAACGGTCTCCTACTGAGCTATTACTGCTAAATATCTATCGCTGTTAAATGCAGTCAGTGTAATACATTTTTTAACTAGATATGTGAAAGTGTCTGATAGACGGCAATAGGCTCATCACTAGTTAAGTAGGACTTCAAACCATATCTGGCAAGAGTAATTCACCTTGAGAAAGGCTAATGGAACCTACAGTCACCTGTAATAGTGCATGGATATCTTAAAGTCCAAAATCCTATGAATACTCGAATTAGAATGAATATGAATGAATTTGATGGCATTGTTTTATAAATATTGCAACGCCTACTCATTGTAGTAAATATCTGAAATTTATAAAAAAATATAATCTCAACCAAAAAAGGCACTCGAACACAGGGACAAAATAATGTTTGCGTGAACAGAATAGGGAGTCATAGAAATTATCTATAAAATAAACTACCCACTATAAATCTATAAATTCATTTATAATTCTTTGCTTGTGCTTTCTTTGTGTTTTACCCTGAAATGTGTTTCTTTTTTAAATAAACTATTGTGAATTGGGATTCAAAATTGTTTTAAGTAAATTTATCAAGAAATCTACTTCTTTTCTATTTTATAGTAGTGTACCGCCATCTTTTACGATATCAATAAACTACTTAACAATTCTTGTATCGATTACCGTTAGATGGCGTCAATTATCGGCTTATACCATTTTAGTTTTGAAATGAGTATGCATTTTTGTAACTGAACTTAAATGTAATTACGAATTTGTTCAAATAAAACAATAGCTGTATTTTTAGTATGGAAACAATCACCTAATTGAACCAAAAACCCCAAGAAAAGGTTTTTTGCCCACCGCCTGGAAATTCAATATTAATACGTTCGGAACTAAACACTTACTTCTTTTTATATAGTTTGATAAATGTGTTTGAAATTGAATTACTTATATTTTTATCACACCTTGGTAAGTAGTTACTTTAAGTTTAGGACGAACGCTACCGCTTAGTCTTCCCGTGACTATGTAAACGTGTACGAAACGATGGCAAAACTGCAAATCAAGCAATTTAATAAATTATTTTATTTTATTTATTTATTATGGTTTACCAACAATTGTTTACATTAATACTTAATTTAAACTAGTCTAAAATACAAGCAACAATGCAACAATCACTTATAGGTAAACACCGCTTGCGCATACAAGAAACTGTTTGAAACTTATAATTAAATATCTGAATCTAAATCTTACTCGTAATTGTACATACACTGCTTAAATAATATATTTATATTTATTGTGTTTCTAAATCTGTTGTTTTAAGAAATATGGACTTTATTTTCCTAATACTAAAAGAATGCAGATCTATAAGGTCGCTCAAACCATTCAACACCTTACACATTCTGGCGTAAGGAGAATTAGCACCAAGAACTGATCTTCTTAACGGTGGACAGAGTGGTGTGATCGATTTGCGTGGCAGTCTAGCAGGAACGCGAAACTTAAAGAGACCCAACAGCTGTGGGCAGTCAATATGCTGCTTGAGAATTTTAACAGCGAACATTGCGTCATTAATACTTCTACGATTTGCTAAAGAATGAACGCCGAAGAAATTATAACAAGATGTGTGTAAAAAAATGTCACGAAAAATCCCAAAGTAGTTTCATTTCTATGTGTAACACTTACGTGGAAGTAAGACAATAAAGGTGCAGTCAAACAGCCGGCGTGCGCGGGGCGTGCGCGTGTCCCGCCGTGTTGTAATGTACTGAACTATATGAAAGCGTTCACACAGCCAGCGCTAGAGCGAGCGCGGGGCGGGCGCGGGACCGGCGCAGCGCGGCGCGGTGCGGGCGCGCGTTCGGCACGCGTATTACGCATGCGTGGTATAAAGCTTTCAACACACTGTATCGCTATAAGCTAATTGAAAATAGTATGAAATGAAAATAACATACCGTGTCAATTGAAAATAATAACATTTTATTTGACATTTTTCATTAGTTACTACTATGAGATTTATAGACAAATAAAGAAATATTACCTCCATAAAATATATATTAATATGAAATGTATACTTTTATTCTTTATGAAACATAGCATGTAACATTAATGGGTGGGCATGTGTGAGGGTCGTATTATACTGTCGGTTATATAGCAATATCATGAATTAAAAAGAAGTATTATTTTTAATGCTTCCTGTTTTTTCCCCATGATCATCATTCACAACTGTGTAAATATCAGTAAATTTACTTATTTTGTACTTTGGAATTATTAGACTACAATGTATTTATGGAACAAAGGAACAGGGATGCAAAAGTTAGGTATGTGAGTGTCCAGATAACCCATTTGAACCAATATGGCGTACAGCCATACATTTATATATATGTATTAGATATTTACACTCATAGAAAAAGAGTGTCGTGCGGTTGCCTTGTTGTTGCCGAACGGCAAACCTGATAGCTTGTTAAATGAAAAATCTTTGATGATTTTGAATATGACTTTCTTGATTCACGGGTTTATCTTGATAATGACTTATTAAAAAGAGAATAATTCAAACAAATAAATGTATATGTATTGTAATGCGCTGACGCGGGCGCAGTATGTTGCTGACGCGGTAACTTATGAGGTTAATAAACCGAACATATTCCCGGCCCAGACAAAATGAGATGATGAGTATAATTTAACAAACATATATAAGTTAAAATTTGATCAATAAACTCTATTTTATCTATATTTCTATTTCGGCCTTCATTACATAATATTATCATTAAAGATATTATTTCAGTAATCGTGGTCGCTGTGGGTTGGTAGCTTTATATTTATTGAACGCACACGAGTGACGTCACCAAAACGCGTCGAGCCGGCGGCAGGCACGCCGCCGGCCCGCCGCGTTTTAGTGACGTCACTCCCGCTCCGCTCACGCCATGCTCGGCGTGGTTTAACGCATGCGCAGTACGACCAAGAATACTATAATATAAAGCCGCTGTCACAGTCATCGAAGTGTATACACGTCGCGCTGACCTACTCAAAATCCAGGCAAGACTTTTAGTCCACAAACACATAATTATCACAGCGCGAGAGCCTAAATGAGCGTGAGAAGGACAGCGATAGAAAGCCTAGTACCTATTTTAATTATTGATGTCGAGCGATTTAGACGTGGACGCGGCTCTGCTTATGTTTGCAATAGCTAATTTTAAAAAGCGCAAATAGATATGGATTCAGGATTGAATCAATCACGTCGTATGTAAGGAAAATATCATACGCTGTGTCAAGAGTTATAAACACATGAGGACACATTTTATGCCTATTTTAGGATATTTCAACATTATTTTGAGCATATACCCATGTATATGCTCAAAATAATGTTGAAATATCTTAATCTTAATCTTATCTTGGCTTAATAGAAGCGAAAATAAATAAACTTGACACAAATTGGAGACGCTATTGGTTCAAGAGAAAGGCTGGCAATTTGTCTGAGCTAAGACATTTTAATAATAATATTTACAATAAAAAAAAGGCTTGACACATCTTTGTAAGAACCTAATACAATATAGTATAGCCTCGATGATGTAGTGGTTAGTGTAACCGACTGCCTGGGGTCGCGGGTTCGATTCCCGCACAAGTCAAACATTTGTGTGTATGAACATGGATGTTTGACTTGGTCTGGTTGTTTCTATGTATAATATGTATGTATTTACAAAAAATATAGTATATATGTATATATGTAAATATGTTTATCCATTGTCTAGTACCCATAGTACAAGCTCTGCTTAGTTTGGGCTAGATGGTGTTGTGTGTATGTGTAGAATTTTATATTATATTATAGTAGAATAATAAAATAATTACAAAATAGTACTCCAACTCGACATAGGCTTTAAACAAACAATATGCATTGAACTGTGTTCGCCTCCACATAAAGCATCCTCAAGACTGTTTAGCAATAAATAAGAAAATAGTTCTTTATATATTTTTCTGACACTGTGATATTGTATGTCAACTGTTTGCACCATTGAATTCCAGACGCGTAACCGAAACGCTCCATCTATAGAGCGACATATTTAAATATATAGGAATATATTATATTATATTTGACATATATTTATATTCATTTTTTTTGACATCAATGTGACGTATTCTGAATGTCAATTTCTATAAAGAAATATATGCTTATTTATGTAAATATCTATTCTATGGTTAGTATACTACAGAGTAGTTGTTATGGCTTTAAAATATTAGTAGGCATATCCAATTAACATTGGAAATAAATTTTATGGCATATAATAGATCTCGTAAAACATAAAGAATATAAGAAGCTAAACTTATAATAACAAAGTATTCATAATCACCGAATAATAATATTTAATTAAAGAATGAAATTAATACTAAAATAGAGTTTATTAATACTTCACTCAATTCTATTAGAACACGGCAATCTCTTTACTCTACACAAAACTCAACTTCTCTTCAAACTCACTATTATTTGGCTAGCTACTATGATGGCTAGCAAGCATATGGCGCGCCTTATGGTAACTGGTCATGGAAACTTACGATCACTTGCAATAGCCTTGTGCAATAGTGATAACACATTGCTCGTGCCTATTATATGGAAAATAAATCTTATCTTTATTTCAATTGCTCTAGAAATATCTATGTGCCGATAGTCTAGTAGAAAGTCGTCGCTGGTTGTCGTAACGGCCATCAAGACGCGTACAAATTTCTATGCCTGTGACCGCGGTTTTATATATAATGTCGTTCGTATCACGCATGCGTCAGCAAAGCGAAGCTTGACACCCGCCGGCGGCAGCGCGTGCCCGCCCCGCTGCCGCCGGCTGTGTGAACGCTCTCATACAATTCGGTACATTACAACACAGGCGGGACAAGCGCACGCCCCGCTCACGCCGGCTGTTTGACCGCGCCTTAAGGCTTAAAGTTCGACAACATAACAATCTTTTATTTATGTTTTTTATAATAAATATATTATATAAGTATAGTATATTTTTGGGCTAGAGCAGCTCACGGGTGACGAGACATACCATGTCTAACATTATAAAATTGCAATATAACATTTATTTAATCTATACATACATACAAATAAATAACATTGAAGTGTCTGTTTGTAATGTCAAAATGACAGCATTTTACTAAATGCATATGAAAGTATAGGTACCTACACAATGCATAAAAATATCAATTTTAAAATTTTTGTCCCTTTGTGTTTCAGTTAACTCTGAAACGGCTGGACCAATTTTGACAGAACTTTCTCTGGCAGATGGCTGTTGATATAAGCAAAAAAAAGTTTCTCACGGTACCCTTTTTGTTAAATTCCACACGGACAAAGTCGCAGGTAACAGCTAATACATAATATAATTACAATAGTTTAATAGCCGAGGTAAATATACGAAAACAAATTTAGACGTTCTTAAAATCTAAAGCCTTGATAAAACTGACAGGCATGAATGAAGCCATACACGTATAGGTGTTTAAATATCATATTAAAAATAACTCGGTAAACGAACTCTCCAGGCAGAGGAATTCATGTGTGTATTTAATATTTCTAATCTGTTTGAACGTAAGATAAAGGTTAAAAAAAAGTAATATATCTTAATCTTAAATAAAATGTACTATGCAATTTATAAAGCTGAAATATGACCACACGTTTTCGTAACAATTGTACACTACTCGAAACACCTCCACTGTTACATTTTAATACAATATAAACGCGCAATTGCTAAAAGATTTATCAAATGTCCTCCCGTAATAAATACGTGTTTATTTTGTGATGTCAGCGGCAATTTTGCTGATGCAATATACATTGCTGGCGCGAGGCGCGATAAAAATTTTAAGGCGTTCTTGCAAGGACGTGGAATGAAAGAATTATCGGCGTTGAATCGTGGTTGCTGATGCGACCGACCATTTGGCTGCCCGCCAGGTTCCGTCGCCCCGATCTTGTAATTTACTCATGTGGAATGAGATTAACACGGCATCTGAATTGTATTTAGTGAATTTTCATTGTGTTGTGTCACGTCCAAGTACAAGTTGGCCGGCATAGTCAAGTGGACAAAAAAACATTACATCCACTAAACGGGAATAGTTGTTGGACTAAAAATAAAACTCTGTTGCGCTGTCATTCTGTTTTATTAATTAAGGACGTACAGTTGGCTTAAACTTCTGACATAAATTTCTGCCATGATACTTTGAATTAAATCTTGTGGAAACATTAGGTGTACCTACAGCCAGCACTTATTATACGCTACAGGGTTTGGATGAGAGGATAATAAAGAGATAATAAATAAATAGCCGCCAAGACTGTATCCCCCGGGGTATTACACGAAGTGGTTATCCTATTACTTTACTACAGACCGTCAATAACGATATCAACTTGACCTTTATTGAACTCGATATTAGCTTATAACTGTTTTATTCGATAAAATGTTTAATCTAAGAAATGGTTTATTTTCTGCCTCAATCGCTCCGATATATAAGTTCACGCTTATTCGTCTCATAGCATTCAATCGTGCAGTTTGATTTCTAGGTCGCACTTTAAAATATTATTGGCTATAAGGAGGCTGTTAGTAAAAAAGCTGTGTTAAAAGGCTTGATTTCCAGATCGGACGTTAAAGTTTTTTGGGTTTTTATTTAGAAAATTCTGGCTCTAATAAGCTTGCTCTTTATTACGCGGGATCTATAAACATAGCTGGCGTAAATTTTTCTTAATACATCTCTGCTTCACTTTTCAGGGTTATATCGGAGTCAGTCTATCTGTCTCTCTCTCTCTCTATCTCTCTCTCATATCTATATACAGGGTTAAATGAGAAATATAAATTACCTTTATCTGTTTTTTCGTTACATGATACTTAGCAAATGTTGTTTAACTACTTTTTACAAGACTCAATACTTTTTACAAGAAGCATTTTTTGAAATGATTAAAATGGCATGTGTCCTCCTCCCGCACAACGCCTATTACCCCTTATTGTGTTGTTTGATTAAGCTGTTTGTTTTTTGCAACCGCGTGTAGACTTAAGCTATAGTCGTGCGATTAGAGCAACATATTCTAATATTAGTATTTCTGTATGAAAGAAATCAAATAATGGATTATGAAAATTAGTAGAACAACGGTTGTTACGTAAGGTATAAATAACTAACGAGTAAAAGGTTATTAGTAGTAAGTTTCACAGTTTCTTCAGTAAGTTACTGATTAATACCAAATTATAAATTCATACTGCCGTTCTTAGAAACAATCATTTAATAACTTAAGTTACTCCTAAGTAATAATTTTGCATAGTAAAGCATTACTAAGAAGCGTCTCAAGTAATCATTAAATGCTTCGGAGCGTGGTAGTAAATAATAATAAATAGGCAATTAAGGTTTATTTACAATATATTATACATTATTCATTATAACTACCATAATTATTAAGCTTATAATTATATTTACACATGTATTAACAAAGACAAAATAAATATGCTATAATTATAATACTAAATATTTATTTTACAAAACTGGTTTAGGCGTCGTACATTTCGTCAGCATGGTAGCTTTGCCACGTAGAATGACAATGCTGATTCTTTGGACCAAGCAAAGATCAGTCCTCTGAGGACGAGAGGTGTGATAAGGCGTTTGCGAGCTCGATTCTATACGAGATACGACCGCGCAGACCCCATGTGCCTAATGTTTTCACCGAAATAGCTCAAAAAAGTTATTTCCATGAGGATTTTTACAGTTGCAACGTTAGGACATCCCACCATGCTTGGAAGATGTGATGGCACAAAAGTGTCAATGCACGTTGTGTTCCAAACCATAGGCCTCCCAATCTTCCAAGGTAGCAATGATATGCTGTCCGGTCTCCTCCCGTTGTCGCGTACCAAGCTACAGAGTTTAAGTACAGCTGGAACGCCAGCAGTGACAAAAATATGACGTACTTATTAAGTCTTTAAGGCGGGCGTAGCCAGAAGTCCGACCAGCGCTTCTGGTGTAAGAGAGCCCATGGCGCCCGAGGCTATAGACAGCTTCTCCTCGGTGACAACGATGCAGATAAACACATGAAACACTTAAACAAGGAAGCAAGCAGTTAGACGGAACGTGGTATCGTCTAATATAATACCTATATTAGACGACGGAAGCACCTGAACGCGAAAACTAGATTTCCATTCTCCCACAGACAGTAAACGAGCACGCTCAGTGATATTTGAAGGTGTAGCAAAAGGTTTTCTTTTACAGAATACGTATAAGCCATTTTTCAGTTGTTAAGTGCGTCAGTTTTGCACAGCACTTCTGTATTAACTAGTGTGGGTAATATTTTCCTGAAATAGGCAATTAGTTATCTTATAACTTACCGACTGCCTTGGTAGCGCAGTGGATGTAAATTCAACGCCTGTGCGTAATGCATCGGGTTTGAATCGTAGTTCAGAGAAAGAAAAGAAAAAAATTTCAGTAGCAGCACGGTGTCCGGACCCGTACCTGGTATGACAAAAGAGTCTATAAGCCAATTACCGTAAGCCGTACCAGGGTAGACACAGAACTTTTACCCAAAACCATACCTGACGAAATATGCCTACTTCTTTAAGGATATAAGTGTAGACATAGTATGTATATATAACTTCATGTAAGATTGAAGCTCTTACTTAATTCAGTTGATTTTTAAATAATCCTATCATGTTTTTAATCAAAGCAATCCAAAAAAGTTATACTTAAGATAATTCTTTAAAAGGATTGGATCCAATCTACTTTATTTTATCGCTTTGTTCTCATTTAGAAGCTCATGGGATAGAGAATCACAGATTTGAATTTATCTTGTTACAGTTTAATATAAACGTAACTTATTAAGTTATTTAATATAAAAGAACATAGACTCTTGTCGCTATAATGGAAAAGCGGGGATGTATTGTACCTAAATATTGTCAAATATGTTTTAGGTCTCATGTAATAGGGGCTTATGGTATATATAACAACTCCATGGTATCTTAACGGGCAAAATACATTTTTTTTTGTCCCGGCTCGAACTCGGAACTTTACGACCGCACGCAAAAATAAGCGCTAGCTTATATTACGGTGCCCACGAGACACTAAATTAATAGGCATACATCTGTCTAATAGTAATGCTTGACTATGAAAAGAGAAAAAATATGACCCACTTCTAATGTTCATAATAAAGCTTTAGCTTCTGTGCGAACGCTTAAATCAAAAAAATATTTTCTCTTCATAGGTAAGTTAAAAAATCTGTTTAGTGTTTCAACCGTCTTAATTGCAACGTAATATAAATATTCAAAGTCACTATCGCCATTATAAGATATACGAGTCATTATAAGATAGAGATACGTATGGAATTCTGATTTTATACCACCAAAGTAATCAATTGAGCACATTTATATATTAAAAAGGCCTACTTATATTATATGGAGACTATACTATAGGTACATATGTACATTTAAATTATTATTAAAGTTTTAGCAGTGATAGTCCAGACTGCCACGCAGTGGTCTCGAGTTCGATCCCAAGGCGCGCATCTCTGACTTTTCGAAGTTATGTGCGAATTAAATAGTTAATTAACGGTGAAGAAAAACATCTTGAGGAAACTGCATGTCTAAGAGTTCTCAATAATGTTCTAAAATATATGTTAAGTCTGCCAACCCGCACTGGACTAGCGTGGTGGACTATGGCTTAACCCTTCTCATACTGAGAAGAATCCCGTGCCCAGCAATGGGACAGTTTAATACAGGGCTGATATTATATTATATATATTACAAAGGTGGCAGAGATGTACACGGCCCGCCTGATTGCAAGTAGTTACTTATGATCAACAGCCTACGATCGCATACAATACCATCTATCCGCAGGCGTACCTTTCGAGTTGCCAATCCTAAATAATTAATGGTATGAAAGGAATGGTAGGTATATAGGATACCGGTTCCCTTTATTATATTTCTACTTCTTTACGAAGCACATTAAATTTGTTACTACTGTTACATCAGTTAAGCTAGTGGTAGTTTTCCTAACCAGCTGCTTTATTGATACCGTCACCAATTCAGAAATATTTTACCAACACTGCTCGCTAAAGTTTATCTAAATAGTCGGCGCATTGATACAGTCACCAATGCTATGGTATTAAAAGTGTTATTTTTCTTTTTCTAGTAGATAATATTTACATATATTCAATTCGTTTACCTTTTTCGCTCTGTTTGAGCAGTAATATATACTATTTCATATAAGTATATTTAAGTCACGCACTCTATTTAGTTTTTATACTCGATTGTATGAAAAACTAAACTAATTCAGAAGCAGCAAGACATAATACTATTTACTAGACCTACTAAATCTAAAATCTACCACTAATATACCACTAAATCGTTACTACATATTTATATAATAAATATTTTTCTATATGTTTGTGACATATGCATTGCTATACCATGCCTGCCTCGATGGCATAGTGGTTAGTGTAACTGACTGCCATGCCTGAGGTCGCGGGTTCGATTCCCGCACAAGTCAAACATTTGTATGCATAAAACATGGATGTTTGTCTTGGTCTGGGTGTTTCTATGTATAATATGTAAGTATTTATAAAAAAATTAGTATATATGTATGTTTATCTATGTCTAGTACCCATAGTACAAGCTCTGCTTAGTTTGGGCTAGATGGTGTTGTGTGTATGTGGTAGAATATTATTATTATTATTATGCATAATTGAAATTAAACTTTGGCAAGAAGAGCATGTGAAGAGCTTTGATAGAAAAATATATTAAGAGTTTCTGCCACGCCTTAAATACATGCCTGGTCACTCAAGACAAAATACCGACCAAAAATAGTAATATATTATAATTATTACTCACAACACAAGTTGTTGATTATTTTATAACGGAACACATTTTAATTAAGCAGAGTTGCCTGAACATTTATTCAAATGGATTGATCCTCTGAATTTATAACTCTAATAAAACGGTACACGACGTTACGTACCCATACAAGTGGCTCAAATATTCGAAACGCTTATCATTTCCAAGCCATTGAATGCGCAGAAAGCGGGCCGGACTTCTTACCTTGCGCCATTATAAGAAATCATCTATCGGTAGGAAATAATTTGATTGTCAACCTCGTGATAAATCGACATGAAGCAATATTTGAAACGGTTTTAACTGTGGCTATTATGATCATCCAGATGCCACAATCCAGTATTATCTAATATTGTTAATGTTAACGTTTGTGGCGATATTGTCTTAGATTTACATACGCCAGTGGTGTTCATTGTTAACATGGCAACAGAAAAGCATTCAAATTAAACTACTTTATAACGTCCGGCAAAGTGTAACCTTAAATATAATATAATATAATAGTTATATTATATAATCGTTTTAATAATATTATTAGCTTAAAAGTATTAAAGTTCAAAAGTAGTCAGTTTCAATATTATGGAATATAGTGTCAAAGAAACAACGTGATGAAATCCGTATAAACTAGTTTAATTTCAATTAATAACATTTGCGTAATCGTAAGACAATATTAACTGAATAGCAGTTGAGATTTCAAAATGGTCAAAATTTTCAATACTTCCAAAATAATAAAATAGGAAAAATATTAATTTAATTTAACCACGATAGAATCCTTAAAAGAGTAGTTTCGATTCAAAATAGATGTTTGAGTTGAGGTCTCACATAACAGTAAATAAGACTAGACAGATTTAAAGATTTCGTGTTGCTTCGAATATTTTACTGACACAAAACCCAATAATACTTTGCATGAGCCGGCCAAGAAAGGATGATCTTAAAAATACTGTCAACTATTAACTGCATTTTATTTGACATGAAAATCATAATTATAACTTAGGCGAACTGTAAATAACGTTGTCATAAAATTAAACTCAACTGTTGTTTGTGCGGAAATACGCTTACCGATTAATAGATATTTATTTCGATTGGATTTTGTCTATGGAGTGACAACTTGGATCGTAATTTTATAAGTTTAACTATCTTATTTCTCGCGTCCTGAAGAGCACTTAATCTTGACGATAAAGTGGATGTGAGGAGCCAATAATACTACATAAGTTTATCAAAGGCGTTGATTGAAAGACTACACGAGGAAGTAAACCTGTCTGTTAGTGTTCTGCAAAAAGAACCCCTTCAATTGTCAGTAAAAATAATCTTTAGATAATAGGTATAAAAACCACTGACCCATTTAATATACTTGCATATTAGGTACATCTACATTGCGGAACACAAAAAACGTGTCGAAATAATTTACCTAATGAAGCTAGCTGGCGCTGACTACAATCTGGACCACTGAATTTATTCACACCGAAAAATCGTGCGCGATGCCCGAACGGCGCGAGAAAAAAGTATTTAATTGCTCCCAAGGAGCGGAGAGAATGGTGAAAATTCGGGTAGCGAATTTATAGGAGCTATTTGGATGCAAATGATGAGCTCCGAGCGGCCTCCACCAGTGACGCTGTAACCCCAAAAGAATAAGTGAGAAACGTCTTACGAGAAAAAAAGGCTCGTGAATACTTGTGATGGTTTTTTACTATTTATTCACGGGCTGAGAGCGACTTAGCGGCGTAATAGAATGATGTTGAACGCTTTTGATTTACTTAAGGATATTGCGTGTTGCAGTCGTAGCTTTAGTACAAATGCGTCTAAGCGTTGGATGGAAATGTAAGCAAAATAATTAATTGAATGCTTGCTACAGTGTTACTGCTCTTAGTGAATTCACCAGTTTCTGTATTTAAATTTCATTTCAGTCTGGACTTTGGAGTAGCTCGTTTATGGCAACTATGTCTCGAAATTGTAAATAATTTGTAGCGATGGTATATTTCAGTCTTATTAGTTATAATATACAAAAAATCTTTAGATACTGCCACTTGTCCATGTGATTACATACTGCAATATGGTTCAACACAATTCTTGAATCGACATTCTACAAGATTTTGCCAATTTTAAGACAAAAGAAAGTCAGAAAAAGTTTAAGTTTAAGGCAAAAATTCTAAAATAAGAGTGCACGCCGAAGTTAACTATACGATGAATATATAGCCTTGGCAGAAAATGCATTCGAGTTTCGCCTTTTGTTTGGAAAAGTTGCAGTAAACAAGTTCGACACTCAATCCTTTGTGGGACACTTTTGAAAACTTGTAGAATAAGAAGAGATTTACTCCAGTGACAGAGTGGCAGACGTGGCGACCGCGGCGCCCGGCTTCCGGTATCCGCCCACAATCTAAAAGACGCACTGTTCATTTTTGTATCAAATAAATATTTACTTAGGCGCAAATAAATGTTTTCAGAATGCTACGCTAAGTCACTGTAAAATAAAAGAGCAAGTCAAAGCTACTTTAGACGCTAAACATCATAATCGTAGTTATATTTTGCCTATGATACGGTAAATCTTCTTGTTGTGCTCAAGTTGTTTCTATCTGACTTTTGACTTTCAGAAGGACAACTACATGGACATCGGCTATAATTATGAGCTTATATTTTCGTATAACCATGAGGTCCCTGATGCGATTATCGAGTCGTGCAAAGTGTTATTAGGTTTTCTTTAGTTAATTGTCAGGACCAACGCGGTGTCTCGCAATTTTTTAGGAAAACGATTACCTTCGATTACATGAGTGTTAAAAATTTAAGCAAGCATAGCTGTAAATCATGATGAGCATGAATTGTAATATGTAGTTTTACCAACCGCTAAGAGGTCATACCTTTATCAACAAAAGAGATTATATTTATTTTCTGGAGTTTTGTCCAACTAACAAAGAAAGCCAACTTCTGTTAATAATGTACTCTCTTCTGTTATCTCAAAAGACTAGTGTTCTTTAACCTGCTTTAAAGATTGTGACACTCGTCTAGCACGATGTACAAAAATACAGTTTCGTTTAAAAAATAACGTTCTACAAAAATGTCTATAGGAAGCGAGAGAAAACAAAAATTAACACTTGTAAGTCTACCTGTTTCTATAAAAAACGCATGAAAGCCTACTTCAAACCGTTGCTTGTTAAATATAATAGGATTAACTGCCAACCAAAATTAGGGCTGTGGGTAACTAGAGACCTTGTAAACTTATATTTCGACGTTTACGAGATTCAGCTACATAGCAGGCTTTGTGTTTGGGACACGAACTGTGATACATATATCAAGCTAGAGCTTGTATCATAGACTTTCCGAACTAACGTGGTTTTAGTTTTCGTACGGGTCACAGCCAGCGTATGTCTTGAATTATTCAGCTAGAAGGCTTTCGTTACTTTTTCAACAAGAATTTGGAGAGGTATTGGAATATTATTTTTATATTGTCGATAGCTTGATCCAAAAAAGCTATAATATATATCAACTTTTCTTTTATTTTGAATATGAATTACAGTAATTCTCGAAACTTCAAACCTTAACTTTTAACTTGCCTGAGAGATGTTGAGGTTAATTAAAATCCTAGATTGAGCAAGATTGATTTTAAAATAAAAACCTCAGTTACTTCACGAAATGTAGAATGCCTAATTAACGGCGATTGGTACGGCTTATCCTATAAAACTCGGACACCTTATAAAGTTTTGCAAACATGGTTTGCAATATCTGGGTATTTGGACTACCTCAGGGATAGTGAATGCGATGGCTGTACATGAGGTCTCGGGTTCGGGTTACTTAATCAGCCAAGTGATAACCGGTTTTTCTGTTAACTAATTCTTAGTGGCAGAACAGAGTATGGAACCACGCCCGGCAGATGGCAACAGGCTTGCCCCCTATTACGTGGGACTTAAAGCCATTGCTAGCGAAATGCGAGTGTGTATTACCTCTGCCTACACCTTCGGGGATATATTGTACGTATTAAATTCACATTGCTATAATCATTTCATATCGGCAATAATCAATGTCAAAAGCCAACTTGTTCCCGTAAATATACTTGACTTACTCCAATATGTTAGTTTTGTAATAACTCTTAAGACAAAACGAAAGTTGTGACACCACTTGTACAAAATATGATTTAGCTAAAACATGCGAATGAAAAGCCATTGTTACTTCAAGTAGGTATTCAAGAAAATATATGACTACTACTAAATATACAACTTAGGCAGCACAAAGTAGAATTACCCAAACAAAAAGCAATAGAGACGGCTCTTTCTGATGTACGACTCTTGTTCTGTGACTTTGTAAAAAATACTGTTATAACACCAGCTCCAGGCTTTTTATGTCTTATGAAAACACAGTCTTTGTTCTCTTATTTTTCTACAGTTCTGGAAAAGAAAATATTTTGAATTTATAACTTGTCTTTAAATGGTGATAACATTAAGTTGTATTATGCTGTTTACGATTGTCCTTGAAGTGAAGTATCTTTTATCTTATATGGTATGTATAAGCCATATTATTATTATGTGTATACTAATTCTGACAACACATTTTTGTAGGAAATATATTAAAGAAAGTAAACATTGCTGTTGACTAAATTCAGTTGTCTGTGTTCTCTAAAATAGATTTTCGGATAGCGTGGTACTCGGTAGTAAAACTGGTCATCCTAAGTTCAACCGCTAACCTCACCACTCCATTTGCACCGATTGTAGTACATGTGATTGGATGATATGTGTCAAACAATTTAAAGGTAATCAGATTCACATGTTTGGGTAATCTATGTCTTTAGGGTGTTTCAGTCTAAGATACAAGTACGGTTAATCATTGTGCAAAACATGACTTATCCACGCTCGTAGTAGTTACTAACCCTGTTTCGTAAAGTTCCTCACTTTACAAACATTGAAACAACAGATACAAAGAATATCCAGACTCGAAAAAACTATGTGTGGATCGCTCGATCTTTGTTCTGTGTGAGAATCGTGCACACGCCAATCGTACGCCCACCCGGCACAGGAAAAAGCAGCGTGGTTCTTAATCACTGCACCATCCGTGCAGTCAACTCTAATAAAGGTATCTACATGATTGGTAACAGTGATTATATTATTTTATGACAGTGGCATCCCTATTAGGCGTTACACAGACGATCGCATTTGATTGATCACCGTTTTGTGCCCAACAACGAACGATTTTGTTCAATGAGAATCTGTGACTAATTATATAGCAAGTCAATGCACACATCCAATCAATAGTTATGTCTATTCACACATCTATTCTATTAAATTATACTTATCTATTTTGTCTTCAGCTCTTTTTACCTATAGATGAATCTCGTCGCCTTATCGCCTATTCGCCTACGCCTACACATATGTTGGACTACACGTGTCATGTCAGGTCGGGTCGGGTCCTAGCCGACCCGTTATTTTGTGGGTCGTTTACGTTAAAATGTTGAATACTTGAAATTCTATTTTGGTTGAAGTTTATCGGACTGATTAAAAACGTAGCGTATGTAATACTCTATTAAATAAACTAGCTGTGCCCGCGACTTCGTTCGCGTGCTTGTCAAAAACTAAAACACTTCACTTAGATAAGAGTACAGTAAATATCCGTGTTACCTGACCGCTATAGAAAATAAGAAGGGGGTAATGCAAGCCACGAACTAATAAAGAATTTGCGAATAAAGGACTTATAACTTTATTCAATGAGTCACTTGATTATGTTAATGCTTCTCTATATACTATGTTAGTGGTGGAATCACCCGGAGCATATACAAAAACGTTGTTTGGGTTGCTAACACGTGATAGAGCAACATAAAGTTGGCCATGTGAAAAGCAATCAAAAGTGAGATCTACCACCGCAACGGATAATGTCTGGCCTTGAGCTTTGTGCTTTAGTACATACCTACATACATAAATTCACGCCTGTTTCCCAGAGGGGTAGGCAGAGACTACGGATTTTCATTTGCTACGATCCTGACACACTTCTCTGGCTTCATTCACTTTCATAACATTCCTCATACACGCTTGCCGGTTTAAGGTGCTCTTAACCTGGCCTTTATCCAGAACGTCTCCGATCTGATCAAGAAACGTTCGCCTAGGTCTTCCCCTTGCGACTGTTCCATTCACACTAGCCTTATAAAGTTTCTTAGTCAGTCTATTCTCGTCCATTCTTTCTACATGCCCAAACCAACTTAACATACCCTTTTCTATTCTCATCACTATATCCACTTTTATGCCGCATCTCTCTCTAATCACACTATGCCTTATTCTATCTTTCAGAGTCACACCACATATATTTCTCAGTGCTCTCATTTCTACAGCATTTATTCTGCTCTCATGCTTCTTTTGCCATACCCAACTTTCACTACCATGCATAAGTGTAGGTACTAATAGTCCTCTATGAACAGCCAAACGTGCCTTCTCGGATACATTTCGACTGTTCATAAAAGCGCGTAGAGCGCCATTCACTTTATTGCCAGCAATCGTTCTTCTTTCAATATCTCCCTCATGTGTACCATCCCTTGTAAACAAAGTACCCAGATATACAAACTCTTTCACTTGCTCCACTTGTTCTCCATCAGTCATAATATTGCACATCGTCATGCACTCCTCCCTTTCAAATACCATTACTTTCGTCTAGCTTACATTCATTTTCATTCCTTTACTCTCACAAGCATCATGCATAATAGTTACCATCGCCTGCAACTCTTCTGCCGATGACGCAAGTATTACTTGGTCGTCGGCACAAAGTAGACATTTGACAAGTAACTCATTCATTCTTAATCCCCATTCACAATCTTTTAAATCTTTCAAACAATTGTCCATGTATAGGTTAAACAGCCAGGGTGACGCTACACATCCTTGTCTAACACCTTTTTCGATGTTAAACCATTCTGTGTAAGTCCCATTTATCCTAACACAAGCTCTGGAATCGTCATAAAAAGATTTCAGAGCTCGTGTGAGGTTGCTATTCACTCCATACATGGACAAAACCGACCAAAGTTCATTCCTCACCACTTTATCATAAGCCTTTTCCAGATCCACGAATGCCCAATAGACCTTTTGACCTTTGGCCAAAACTTTCTCGGCTATGCTCCGTAAGGAAAAGACTTGATCTGTACATCCCATACCCTTTTGAAATCCCGTTTGTGCATCCCATATTTTCTCGTCGGTTACTTTCACAATCCTTTCAATTAACAATTTCGCATACAATTTACCGACGACGCTGAGTAAGCTAATGCCTCTATAGCTTTTGCAATCTTGCTGTGAGCCCTTTCCCTTGTATAAAGGTACTATGAAGGCCTTGCACCAATCATATAATATAATCAGGTACACGGCCGGTATTCCAGCACAAGTTAAAAAGGCGGCACAACTGATTTACTATGAGACCCTGTCCAGCTGTCAGCATTTCGACTGTAATCCTATCATAACCACCAGCCTTTCCTAATTTCATGCTTTTCAATGCTTTCATTATTTTATATATACTAATAGGGCTTTCATCATTCCTATCATTATCATTCATTTCGAAACTTTGCCCTTGCCATTCCTCTCTTTCAAATAAACTTTCAAAATATTCCTTCCATCGATTCAGTACGCTCTTTTCTTCATTCAGTAAACTTCCATTCTTGTCTCTGATCGATTTCAGCTCTGTGGTTAGGGTTTTACCTCGAACCGAACGAATGGATTTCCAGAAAAACTTTGCGTTAGTCCGGAAATCTTCAGATAATCTTCTGTCAAACTCGTCTTTCATTTCCTCTTTTTTCCTTTTAATCACATCTTTCACCATCTTCTTCATTCTTATAAACTTATTCCTAGCTTCATTTACATCCTCATTCGTTGCTTCTTGTATTCTTTCATTGGCTCTGACAGATAGCCAGTCCAACCATGCGTGCTTCTTCTCACGTACTACCCCTTGCACATCTTTATCTTGCTTTAGTAGTCATAGCATAACAGAGGCTTACTGGGAATTGCACACGTTAGAAACAAAAAGGAAAATTATTGGGAATAATGGGGATCCTGGTAAAGAAAACTACGTTACCGGTGCTGCAACCTGTTAAGATTTCGACTTCGATAACATTTCGTTGGAGATTTGTTACTTTCAGCGGAGTGCCGTTGCATAGTTTTGAAGGACTTAAATTTCTGAGTAGAATGATTGTTACTCCGACTTTTAAATAAATTTTGTGCGCTGGAAGACCTGGTGAATTTAGGGAATCTAAAACTCTACCGGATAGTGGGTGGTATGTTCTTCTTCCATAACCGTGTTAATACAGTTTAAGATTTTTATTTCCTCATAAGAATTCACAATGATTCACTTACTGAGAAACAAGTTTTCACAATATAAGCTTAAAAGAGTGTACAGAAACATAATTAATTATTACTAACTTAAAAGTAAACAACAAAAGAACGTAACATGAAAGTTAATAACTAAATGCTACAAAGTGGGTATATTGCAAACAAATTATATCTAAACGCTCGAACGTTGTCAACAGTACACGGATGTTGTAACTACACCGCTACTGGACGTGGCACGCACGGCTACGCGCTGCTCTTAAAAATATATTACGTTTTCGTTTATATAAATATATAATATATTTTTGGGTATTGACTACTTATATAATTTAATGTTTATTTTTATTAGTGTTTATAATTATGTATAGATTTATTATTTTATTATTTTTTATTATGATTATTTATTTTTTGTTTTGTCAAAGATATATATTAATCTAGATCTGACACTATATATGTGAGGCTTTCAGCTCACGCAGCTATCTAAGATTAGGCCTAAATATCTTTCATTAGTTTTTCTATGAATTAGTTAATAATTTTCAGGAATATTTTTATTTCTTGCAGCAAATATAACATAATTATGTAATTTATTTTTGTAGTGTTAATTGTAAGGAGGTTTGATTTAAATCATTTATTTAATAAATTCAAGTCAGCTTTAACGTAAGGTAAAATACTATCAACAGAATGACAAAAAAGGCTTGTGTCACCGGCATAAAGCGAAATATATAATATAGAATGCCAATTTGGCATATATTATTTATGTAAATAAGGAACAATAACGGTCGAAAATAAAATAAAATCGAGCCTTGCGGCACACCGAAAGTTATAAAGCTGGAAGAACTTTGATGTTGTCCTATCTTTACTATTTGCCGCCTATTGGTCATATATGATTTAAAAATGTCGAGTGTTTTGTTTTTCACTTCGATAGCGGATAATTTTTGGATTAATATATCTGGACTAATAGCATCAAATGCCTTTTTGAGCCACTTGTATTTTGTCAATGTTCGTTTAAATTTTTGTTATGAGGTCTTCTGTGACCGAAAGGGTATTGACTGTGGTCTTAACCCGTACTGCTTATGGTAAAAGAAGTTTAACGAGCTGAGAAACATTTCCAGGCGGTTATAAAGAATTTTCTCAAACATTTTCAGATGGCTGGGAGGAAAGATATTGGACGGTAATTACAAGGATCTACTTTGTTTCTAGATTTATAAATGGGAATTACTTTTGCTATTTTCAGGTCGTCGGGAAAGATGCCTTGGTCAAAACAGAAGTTGATAAAATGTACGAATTTAAGAGCAATATACCTTTTGATACATTTTAGAGAATCGTTGCTAATGCCGTCAATGCCAGAGCCAATGTTTGGATCTAAGCTATCTATTATTTTAATAACTTCTCCCTCGGTTGCCGGTGTAATGTATCTCAGTACTGTTTCGGTGTTTGCTCTTGCTTTACTGAAATATTGATCATATGTTTCAACCAAGTTTCCTATAGATGTATTGGTGATCAGATTTGCCAAGGATGAACCGATAGTCGAGAACTAAGAATTGAGACTTTCAAATATAATCTTTTGGTCTGTGATACTGCCATATTCAGTTTCAAGTATGCTAGGTCCATTCATGTCTCTTATTTTGTTTCGTGAGAGATCGTTGATTAGCTGCCAAATTTGTTTGTTGTATATTATGTAATACTGGTGTATGACATAATATACAACAAACAAATTTTTGTTTTTCATATTCCCTTCTTGCTTTAGTATCTGAGATATTTGATTTATATATATTCTATAGTCTATTTCATTCGTTAATGCCATCAATATTTTCTTTTTTAATCCAGTCTCTGCGTGGTGAATTTAATACTTTTATTTTCGTTAATTTACTCGTACATAAGCTCAGCTGTAGCTCTTTGACCAACTTCTCGTAGATCGGCTCTTCGTCGTTAGTATTGGGGAGTTCTTCAAAATATTTGAATAACGTTGTATAATTGATTGAGGTGTACTCTAATTTCGTAATCGGTGGCGGATTGTAGTGCTTAATTTCTACGAATATTTCGAAGATAAGTCGAAGTTATTGTCTTTGAGGTTCGTGGATACGTGATCTAGTATAGTTTTGGTCGTAGCTGTTTTCCGAGTGCAGTGATTTTTGTCAATTTTGTTCAGTATGTTAAAGTTGCTTTCTTTTAATATCTCCTTATATTTACGAATAGTATTATCCAAACTTAGTAAATCCAAATTAAAATCGCCAAAAACCACTGCTCTCTTCATCTTCTGGAGTTGCTCTGAATATATCTCAAGAAAGTTACTGATGTTAGTTTTGTCGGGTTTATACACCGCACCAATATTCAAGGAAAACTTCTCAATATGTATCCAGAGGTAATGTATCTCGTTTATGTAACATTATTCAACAAGGTTGTGCTGTATGTTGTTATGGACATAGGTGTATCGAAACCTCCTTCTCTTCTATTTGATCTCAAGTTGTAGTAATACGTGTAACCTTTAATATGGAGTATTTTAGCTTCTTCTTCGCTTTTGATATATATCCCTACTTTTCCCAGAAACATGTGTCAATATTTGAGAATTGATCGTTGCTCCTTGGTCGTTTCGAGGGGCCAAAATAGCTCGTAGCCAAGAAGCGTCACGGTTCGAGTTCTCTGTGGACTCCCCGTATACAGAGGAAATGAGCTTCTGCTGTGAGGCAACAGAACAACACAGGCTCTCGATTAAAATTACTTTACCACCTTCTTGAGTAGGATATGTGCCGTCACCAATTTTTAGCAGTAAATTTGAGAAATTCTGCGCGTTTGGGTTGCCTCCTAAATCTGCTCGCATATAAAAGCTCAAATGAGTCGATATAATACTACGCCATAAAATAGAACTCTTTAGACAGGCACCTCTTTCTTTGGCTCTCGTTCCTCAGGGTATTATAGGGAGTGTCTGCCTGAAGACTACACAGAAAAGCACCGTAACACCTCCCATCGGCCGGTCATTTTGCCTTATGTCTCGTAAAGTTCTATGTACAGCTTTGTGGTTTGCCATCGTACACTCATCCCAAATGATAAGGAAGCAATCGCGTAAAACCTTGCTTCATCACTATTGCGAGACACGTTGCAAACGATGGGTATTCTAAACGTTATATGTGCGGGCAGAGCTTATGTATCGGCCAGATTGGAATCTTGTGACTTTGTCATATTCGTTGCGATTTCTCAGTGCTATCATGGTTTGCATGAAAATAAATTAATGGATATTGCAGGGTGTTTTAAGCTCGGTGGGATTCGCAAATGCGTTGCAGGCAATCGTCGCGAGTGCGCAACACGATGTCACGTCTCTTATACTCCTGGTCGACTAAAACAACTGCAACTTCATCTGCGACGGGTGCATTATGTATCCCACTGTGTTCACCCACAGGACGTCTATCTGCACTTATGATTATTTTGAAATCATTGGTGCCTTGCAGAATTGACTCCAACGCAGCTTTGAACTTACGCACGTACTGATTGACGTGATGCAGCAATTCTTGTAGTTCAGATAAAAGGTCAGCATTTAACTGGAGAAAATGGCGATTTCTAACATTGAGCTGTTCCGTGTAAACAGACACAAAATAAATTTGGTCTCATTTTCTGGCAGTAAAGATCCTATAAGATGGTAAACTTGACCTTGCATTTTGAAGATTGACATGAACGGACCCTCCGTTATTTGTTTTGCCCCAAAGGATGTCATTTGGAAAGCACTGTTATATAAACGGATATTATCTAAAAATGTTTTGACTGGGGATGATCGCCATGTAGAAGAGTTTTAATAAAGTGTGGAAGATCTTGAAAATTTAGAAGAACAATTTTTCCAGTTGAGCGTCTGGTTTCAGCATGAATGGGTCGGATCGACCAGGGTAGTCTACCCTCTCATAGAATACCGGCGTGAAGTAACGGTACCCGTACTGTTGCGTTTTCTATCGGTGAGTGAGAGAGCCGGAGGCCCAGTTACCCCGATACTTTTCCTATCCTTTCCTTTGTCCTTTCCCTCCTTCATTCCTTTTTAAAGGGCTGGCAACGCACTTGTATCTCCTTTGGGGTTGCGGGTGTCCATGGGCGGTAGTAGTCGCTTTCCATCAGGCGATCCGTCTGCTCGTTTGCCCCCATATGCCATAAAAAAAACGTTTTTCTCTTTCCTGCATTTCAAAGCATCACAATAATTGCAAATTTCTGTCATATCACCCACGTAGGTGAGAACCGCATAGTCAATTCTAGACAAATATGTAAATTCAGATTTTTCTCTATTATCCCAAGGTAGAACTATATTTGTAGCATCATATTCTATAAACTCATCAGCGTCGCTATTTGTACCTCTGTTTAGATGGTATCGAGATCGTTCAACTTCTAGGCGAGATTGACGCTGTTCTGCTGTTTCTGCTCGTCTCATTTCATCTGTTCTTTCACTTTCAGATGCAAAATAACTTTCATTGTTCATTCGCGTGCTTACATATTTA
The DNA here is from genome assembly GCA_963675205.1 of Catocala nupta. NCBI lineage: Eukaryota > Metazoa > Arthropoda > Insecta > Lepidoptera > Erebidae > Catocala > Catocala nupta. The sequence goes on from OY776084.1 coordinate 14,057,249, forward strand.
TCTCTGGCTTTTAATAATCGTTGTTCGCTCTATGAGAGAGAGTTGGACTCGCGTGAGAGGGCGTGACGCTATGCAGCGAAAGGTGTTTTTTTTTTAGGAGGCATTTTGAAGGCAAATATTAAACCAATAAATCAAATAAATTCAATCAAAAGCGTTAGGTGAAAACCAACACTTTAGAAATGACCGATAAACTATACATATATTTACACATTTTAAACAACTGACAGTCGGACAGGCTCGAATAAATTCGAATCGTCTGTACGTGTCGCGATATAGACGAATTGACAGCAAAACTAACATGTACACAAAATTAGCCCAAAATTAAAACTTCTTTCGACCAATTTTAAAGAACAATAAATTTCTAGACAACCAAGACCTTTTTTCGATACAATTTGAAACTCAGAACATCTTTCAAACACGGGCGACGGTCATTCTGCCGCGGAAAATCTTAACATCGCGATTCAGAGAATGACGTCATATGCACAACGCCATCTATCGAATACGGAGTTCAACTATCAACATTAGTTCTATTTTTAGTCGTAAGATGGCGTTGCAAGTAATTGAATTGCGTGTGTTATATTACTTCTTGAACACTTTAAATTCATATTATCTTATATCTCTTGATAAAGTGAACCGATTGAGATGAAACAAATACTAAGTAATATTTTAAGTTGCGTACAATATTTACGTATAAAGTTATCTACATTGGTTTCGTATATTTTACATGATGCGTGCACAGACAAACAGACAAAAATTCTAAAAATGCTGGAATTGGTTTCTTTTGGTTATCCTTTAACACGATGGCTATTTTTTTTTGGAAATATTTTCGATGTACAAAAATACTTTTCTTCAGATTTATTGTATGTATAGATTAGATTACTAGTTTTAATTCTCAAAGAAAAACTGAAGTTATTAAAATTACACACGGATAATTAATTTTCAGATTTACTATATCTTTTAACCACCAATGAATAAAACTTTGAAATTAAACAAATTTATAAGAATTTTATGACTTTATTTGACACTTTATTACATAATTTTGAAAATGTGACACTAATTAGGAACAATAATTAAATTGAAATTAAACTACTGTATACGGATTTTATCGCATTGTTTATTTAACATTTTAATACATAATTTATAAACTGTTACACTACTATACTACTATTAAACTTTACTAATTTTAAGCTAATTAAATTATTAAAACTATTTATATTTAAGTTTACACTTTCCCCGACGTTTCGGTTGCTTTTCAGAAGCCATGGTCACGGGGAGACTAAGATGGTAGTTGTTTTAATGTTCCAGTGTAGTTATAGTTATTTCAACGTCAAAGTATGAAAGTTATAAGCTTATCATGCAAATCTTAAACCCTCTCAGATATATATTTTTTGTTGGTAATTCATAGCAATTAAAACCGTAATCCTTTTTAACTATTCTCAAATTTCTAAGTCAAAATTCCTTAGACTCGTTCCTGAGGGAGAAAATAATTGTTTTCCTTTTGTTTTGTCAGCTGCTTGTGTTCCCACGCAAATTATGAGGGCTAATTGAGGAAATGAATGACTTAATTGTGCTTATTAGGCAAACAGCCTACCGCCAGTTTAACATTACAATATTATTTGAGACGTGTTTGTGAATAGGATTCTAAATATTTAAAGGTAAATAGTTTTGGAGGCAAATGTTTTAGTAAATGGACTAGTGGACTTTATTTTTACTGTAATGTTTGGATGCAAAATGTTGGCTGGCAATGACTATCATATTAGAAATTTGCGGCATTTTGAATATGACTATCCAAAAGATTATGTTTGGAATGGCTAGAGCATATGCAGCCACATATTTCAGAAAATATTGTCCGTTTTGAAGCCCTTTAATATTAACTAATTCATGTAATGTGTTGTGTTCGCCTTTCGCTATTGCATTCAGCCTGTTAAACTACGCTGTTTGATTTCGAATCTCTAAGCTCTAAGAAATTAGCTGTTATACTACCTTAAACGAGATCATCCAAACCATACCTCGCATTGCATGTATTCGTGTTATGCAAATCTCTTTGATGCGGCATTATCTATAGATAGGAGTACTTAATCAATGTCAGAAACAATCTGACATAAGTAAATCATAAGTAAATGCTGATACATATATTATTTATATCAATAAAGCGTACTAAAATTTACCAAACAATTAATTATACAATGCGTAACTATGTATGATTAGATTCTGAACCTAGGATTAGAGAGATGCGAAATGTTTACTCGAATGTTCAATTTAATTACACGGCACCAAATAATTAATTTAATGAAACAGCGTTATAATAATTTAAGTACATTCCAGTTAATTCGTTAGTTCCTCTTAAAGAGTAATTATTATCAACATTGATACAAGTTTAGGCATACATTTCTCTTATGGTACGAGTACCTATATTTCTTTGATGAAAATATGATCCATAGTAATTAGTGGACGAATGTTACTTTCAATGTTGTTTAATATGAGGATAGATTAAAACATATAATTAGCATTTGCTAATTATATGTTTTTATCTATCTATCAAAGATACATGCTTACACTACATGTACCATGATGTAGTGTAAGGATGTATCTTATATTTTCAGACAATAATTAATAAATTATGAATGGTGTGACCAGGGCTGTATAACTATTCCTTGAAACATTATTATTGCATGTGCAATAATACAAAGCTATATACTCTGTGATAGCTTTATACTGTGTGACCAGCAACAATTTCAGATCTCGTGATGTTGAGAATTTCTTGTACGAACACTCACTGAATTTGCTCGACCCAGTAATCATACCATTGCCTTATGAAGTTCGTCTTCTGGCTATAATAATATGCTTAGTTGGAAGTAGATGAAAATATTGGCCAAGACTACAGTTGGTTAAAAAGTGTATAATACGCTTCAGCCTATAGGTAAAACATATAGGTATGTGTTTTTTTGGGTTGTTTCGGCGTCATCCGATGACGTTTCATCCTATACTGCTTTTTTCCTAATTCAACCTATTTACGTTCCATATTTAACCGACAGAAATTATTTAATTTTCAATTCTTTATTCATTCTATAAGTATTCCTAGCTCAACCGATTACGAAATTACCCAAAAGCTCTAAGGTTGGAGTGATGCGTGACGGTCTGGACAAAAAATACTGTTTTAATAATTTGTATCTATACTAATATTATAAAGAGAAAAGATTTGCTCAACTGACTTAATTTTTTTTTCTTCATTAGAAAGCTTTATTATCACCGAGTACCTAACAAAGGCTATATTTTTTTTAAAGTACTGGGTAATACTTTTATTTTACGTGGGTGTATGCATTGACAAATCCCCCTCCGCGGGGGCGGGCGGAGGGGCTATGTCGGACTCACTGGGGTAAAAGAAAGATGGTAATGATGATAAAAATGGACCTCCCAGTAATACCGACTAAACCTACCACGGTGTTCCTCGACAAAACCGCAATCGGCGGGGCCGCCCTAACCTAACCTACTTTTCCGAAACCAAAAATTGTTTTGCTATCTATACTTTTTTCGGTAATATTTGCCACAGGTAGAGTAAAGAACGCGTTTCGGTTAAATAAAGAAACTTTATTAAAATAATGTTATTGGACCAGTTAGCATGCTAGTTTAGGATGAGTTAAGAAATAGGATGAGATGTCATAGGATGAATACGGAAGAAGCCGCTTATTTACATGAAAAATATCTTTGAAAGGAATTCGATTATTAGCATCTCGTTCTATTCACAGGAACTAAACTACACAACCACTTGTCACTATTTATTGAAGCACATTCTAGACAGAATATGTCAATACAAGAAAACTTTAAAACGCTTGTCAATTTCATATAACAGCTACGAGTATAGAATGTAACAACATTTCCGTGCTTTCCACCGACAAAATCTCGACAATCAAAAAGTGCAAAACCGCAAGCGCACTTATCCCTTGGAACCACAGAAACATTACCAAAGTTCTCGGCGTCGGCTAAAAAAGACATGACTCGTTAAAAGGCCGAGCGAGCGAAGCTCCTTCCGGCACTATCCCACCGCCGGAGATGGGCTATTCATCGCACTATCGACGATACTGTGTATGGCCAACACTATCCGCTTTGTAGAAAGGAAATATATCATTATGTGCGTTTTATTCTGAAATTATAATGTACGTGTTGAGTTTTATGGCCGAATGTTGTGTGTGAAGATATTGATGATGTCTTCTGTGCCTGTTGCTTTTAATAAAATATTGTATGAATAAACAAATTATGTATGAAACTTAAATGCAAAGTATCTTTGTTTACTACAGTATGTGATGTGAAGTATATTACACGCATGGTATTCATTCCAGCAATGTTATTTTTTTAATTTTCCACTTGCTTATACATTTAATACCCTTTAATTATTAGTAGATATCTTTTAATTGCCATATGCTTGGTGACTTGCATATTATATGCAAAATATTTAACGAGTCAAAGTATACCTAAGCAGTATTCGAATTCAATCGTAAATTTTTATGTCGATATATACTGGTTCACGCTTAAATTCAACCGTGTAAAAGTATCAACAAAATAAATTTGCAAAGCTACTTCTTACAAGTAATGCTCGATTACACCTCAATCGGTAAAAGATCTCAATTTATTGAGAAAATGTGGTGAAGAGATTGATAAATAAAATTTCAAAGAAATGCTGAAGTATGTATGCATATTTATTTGACGGTAATAAAATTCATCATATAATATTCAAATGTATGTAAATGTATTTATATTTCGGTCACAAAGTAACATTCAGCAAAGTCAAAGTTACTTTACTATATTTGTTATATAAATAATGGCTTGGTTTTAAATATTTGAGAATTACGAAATAAGAATGAGATGAGAATTACGGCGACATGATAGGTACTAAGTCCTAGAAGCTATGATATCAGTATCTTAATTTTGTAACAATAGTATCGCAAGTAAACCTATTATAATAATGGAACTTCTTAATTCATAATGAATACTTACAGCCAATTAGCATAACTATAATAACAACCTTACTATTAACTGCCACAATTGTATTCGTACTATCTCAGTTCACCGCGAATAAAAGCGGCTTAAGTCTGCGTACTTACACTTTGTAAAATTAATTAGGCACATTTCGCTCTACCTTCCCGATAACTTAAAGTGAGAGCTGAAATTTGCAAGCGGAACTCGCAGTAATAAATTTAATAGCAAAATAAATGACGTCGTTAACTTATCTGAAATATTGTCGGTTGAATAACTCAACGCGTTTAATAGCGTATTCCAGTTTTAAACCCAGACGTGGCCTCTCAGAGATTTGGAAAAAATTCAATGGATTCATTCATCAAAATGGCATGATTTATGATCTAAAACTCTTTCAGTAAATACAAATGAGAGGGTAGTAAGGACGTTGGGTCACTGCCAAAGTGAAGCCTGATTAATGATTTTAAGGCACACCGGAATGTGCTGCGGAAAAATAAATTCAAAACTTGTCGGTACAACGTTGAAAATATCCGCGTATGGGCCACTAACCTTTTATTTGTTTTGGGAAACATTTCAAATCAAATACGCGGCTTTTTAAGCTTGGAACATAGTACTGGAATCTTTGCTATTGCTCTTTTGTCTGAGACGCCTTTACAGTCTGAAATAAACTTAACAACTTCGACTGCGTTAAAGCAATCTTAACTCTAGCAACATTACTCAGCTTATCTTTGAAGAGGCGAATGTTGGTATCCTAAAGGGGTTTGTTTATGTACCGTGGTATTTGATTTAATAAAGCCTGAAGGAAAGATAGTCTTATCTTATATCTTCTTATAAAATTAATGTCGTAATAAACGCACAAATTCTGCTAGCAGTTCAACAACCATTTGCACATCAAGAACTTACTGCATTTAGCCTTTGCCTTTGCCTTTGGTTTTGTACATAGCATTGCGGCTGGCGTTGTGGATTAAGTGGTGGCGTTGCTACTGCCACTGCCGGAATTGTTGTGGGTTCAATACTCGTATGCGACAACAAATTTTGGGATTCGGTAATAGTTGTTCCGAGTCTAGGTCTACTTGGTGCCAGTTTTTTTAATGGTTGAAATTAAACTACTATATACGGATTTTATCGCGTTGTTTATTTATCACTGTATTACAAAATTTTGAAACTATTACACTACTACTACTATTGATTTTATTTTATTAATTTATAAGCTAATAAAATTATTAAAACTATTAAATCTATTTATATTTAGGTTTACACTTTCCCCGACGTTTCGGTTGCTTTTCAGCAGCCATGGTCACGGGGAGACTAAGATGGTAGTTGTCTCAATGTTCCAGTGTAGTTATTAAGTGTGGAAGTAGTCTATTTTGAATGAAACCGCATGTTTAGGTTATATTATGAATAACCTAAGCTTAAACTGACAGCGTCATTGATTCCGTTGCATAAGCTTGCGCTGATATTTGCGGTCAATCGTGAAGCATCAGACTTGACGAAGTATTTTTTTTGTTTTTTACTTAGTAACAACACATTTGTAGACTACGGTTACTAAGAATTTTTGACACCGAAATACCACAAGTGTCGAACCTGGTTCACAACTAGAACAAAAATGTTAAATCTAGAATTATACGTAAGTATTATCTCCATTTATATTATTAAAATTAAATTATGAAAAGAACAGTGTTATAAAATGAATATTTGACATGGCCAGTAGTTTGTATCAATGTATAATACACGGAAAGTTTAATAATCTCAAAAGTAGCACAGTTCTAGACTACGTGCATCTAGTATAAATAAATGCGGCTAATATACCAATAAGTTTTGACAGGCCCGATCTGGGTTTCGAATATTCCTGGATTATAGTTCTTCACAGCTATTATTATATATATCATCATGCCATATCTGCAGAAGGACCGATGGCCGTTGGAGCAAACGAGTCCTAGAGTGGAGACCGCGACTTGGTAAACGTAAGGTAGGACGCCCCCCAGCCGGGTGGACCGATGACCTGAAAAATGTAGCTGGATCAGACTGGATGCGTAAGGCGGAAGACCGGATGTTGTGGCGTAAAATGGGAGAGGCCTATATCCAGCTTATTGATTGACAGCTATTATCATGATAAAAGAAGTGAAGAACTATAACCCAAGATAAGCTCTATTTATGTCATTATTTATCTTTATAAAATTAAATTATTAAAAAAGAACACTCATAAAAAAATTGTTATTTGACCTTCCCAATAGTTTCTATTGATGTAGTTACACGGTAAGTTTAATAAGTGAGCCAGTGCAGGACTGTTTCAGTTTGTTAACTCTAATTCTACCGGAGAGGTCGTTCCCGGTTTTTGTTACAACGTGAAGTTCACAACACTTTTTTAATCTGTGCTCAGTTTCTATAAATACAGCCAGTTGAAAGAAGAAAGGAAATCAAAATTAGTTACAGTCAAAAATGTGAAAAGTTTGCGCACACGTTAAGCTGTTAGATGCGATGCTAGAACTAAAGTGTTTGAATTAGAAAACTTTAAATCGTTTTAATTCTGCTATACAAGAAAAATAGCTTGGTAGAAACGAAAAACATGCATCATTAGATACAAAATTTAAACCGACAATCTATTTGATAGGTAACACAGATGGTGTAGTGGTTTTAATGGTCGCTATTACTACTGCGCTGTGTGTTGCGGGTTAAAGTCCAACACGGGATAACAAATTGTGTGAATCATCGAATAGTTGTGCAGTCTGGGTGAACTTTGTGTCTGTTGTTTCAATTCTTTTAAGTCCTCCGCGACACGGGATTTGACCTAAAAATATCTTATTACGCTATCTAGACACCATAAACTGTTTTAACTTAACTTTTATTTTTTTCGATTTGTAGGTCAGACCTTGATCACAGTATGGTGATAAATCTAAGTGGTGATAAATCTAAAAGTACAAAGGTATCCTAAATAATATGTTAAATGCAAATATGAGTTGTTTGCTCGTTTGTTTCTTACGCTTTTACGCCTTAACTGCTCGACCGATCATCATGAAATTGCGCATACACGTTATCAGAGGTAAAGGCTATAGAAACATATTGTTCCCGAGCAAGCGAAGACGCGGGCAAAAACTAGAATTTTATACAGAACAAACTAAGCTATAAATTCTGAACAAAATATTATAAATCAATATGATACAAAAATACTATTAGCTTGGCATTTGTAAGCCTCTTTGAAAGTTGTAATCACTTTTAATAACAAAACCGAATCAGAACAAAACAGAAGCCATTAATAAATGATTCTGTATTTTAATGTCTATTGTTAAGCCATCGTTAGTTAATCAGCTTTCGACTACATTGAACGAAATGAGATCGCGTCGATAAAAGCTCGAATCGCATTAAGCACAATCAAATGTTAATTGCTGGAGATTTTATGGACCTTTTCGATAGGCCATTCGTTGTAATTGCTCGTATGCAGCTCGTGACAAATTAGATGCTGTTGGATCATCGTTTATGGTAACATTAATGATGTCATATACCATCTTCACCATCAAAAACTTTCTACAGTGATATAGAGGCTGTTAATTTTCATATCGTCTTTGTTTGGGATTTAGCTATTGTTGGCAAATTTATCCTGTGTAATGTTTATATATAAAATTCTTCTATACGTGTGTATGTAACTGAACTCCTACTAAATGGCTAGACCGATTTTTGTCAAAATGCTGAATTTTTCTGTGTTTTTGAATGGGTTCCTGGATGGATTAGATTTACAATTGGTTTGGGTAGGTGGCGATGCGATCGGTTTATTTGGCAGAAAAATTTCTGTGAGGTCCGCTAATCTATATAAAGCCTCGATGACGCAACATTTGTGAAAGCTGCTGCTGTATATAAAGTCTTGGTTTCGTTTCCCGAACCGGGAAAAGTGTTGAACAGTTTCATTTTAAAATTCTCAGTAGCACCACGAAGTCTGGTTCTGTGCCCAGTAAACAGGCAATCCCTATCTAAATGAACATAACTTCCTTAAGATGGCTGTCAGAAGGAAGTTACACCTAGCCTCTTTACTTTTTGGAGTTATAAAAACAAAATCACCTACATACCTGTATGACAAACTATATTGAAGAGAAACTCAGTTCAAATATATGGTGAGATCAGTCACAAATCCACTATCTATCCCTGAGCACAGGACGGCTGCCTTTAGAGTAGTAGTTTCAGGTATGCCACATCACACTGCTAAAATAACCTTCCACCACCAGTCCACAGCCTGAAATCCAAAAATTCCTTTGTCTTTCATCTAAAAAAGTTTTTGCTACAAACACAAAAAGCTACATAATTATAATTATATTTACATAATTATATATTTATAAAATCACACCATTCCAATTACTAAATATTATTATTCTATTTATGTAGTGATACTGAACATTTTATTTCAGTTCAATGCATTAATATTGTAACACTTTTAATTTCTATATCTAATCCTCACAAACACCTACTCATTTTCTTGGCTTTGGCCGTCAGGTATTGGATGGAAGGGTTTCCAGTCTGTGTTGTTGCGGTGTATTTCAACACTGCAGGCATCTTTGAAGTCCTGCCTTGAGTGCCTTGTATCTATATTATATTTCTTAGTCCTATAACAAAACAGGTTTGTTTTTGATTACCTACTTTCAACTTATCTTATATTGTTTTTCTAATTTATATTTAATTTCAATTCTTGCATTTTATTACCCATTTATATTATTGACAATTTAAATATGTACAAAGTTGTTAAGTGTTTAAATAAGATAACTGCTGTGATTACCTTTGTTGACATGCTCTGTGATCTGGTTGCTTATGTCACTGCGCATTAGTTTTGTTCACAATTCCTAGAATTGCTGGCGACGCGCGTACTACAATAGGGCGGATGCGACATAGGTAGGTACCTATATCACACTGACGCTTGCTTTAAAACTCCAGGCTGCTTTTGAGATTTTTTAATTGAAAAACCCAATAACTTTTTGTTGACCCGATCCGGGATTCGTACCCGCGACCTCACGCACAGCAATCGCATTTACTACCGCTGTGCCACGGTGGCAGTTAAAAGTTTTCTGTAGCGAATGAAGAGTGGTATTGCACCCAGTAGACAGTAATAAGCTGTACTCCTATTACGTATATTATTACGTGTAGTTAGTTAGTATAATACACCTCTGCTTACCCCTTTGAAGATATAGCCGTAAGACTGTGTAGCTATGTATTAACGCTAGAGCTACGTAACGTATTTCATTTGGGATGATACATGGGCCAGTATTGTTATTATTTCAATCGTATATTTAGAACAGACTCGGCCTACATGGTTCTAGTTATACAGCTGGAACAGTCTGTTTCGGTAATTTAGACTAATAGACTGTACTCGTAGTCTAATTGCTATAATTATGTTAGATAACTCTGGTGAAAAGCACCTTAAAATAATACACAGCCCCACATAGTAAGCAGTGAGCCTATTGTCGTCTACCTACCACAGTTCAGAACCCCGTTGTGTTACTGATAACTTCATGATATAAATACCCAATAACATATTGCTCCACCTAGGAGTCCAACCTAAGATGTCACGGATAATTTACATACATAGGCTTCAATAATAATCTGATATAATTCAGATTTATGTCTGAAGTCACTTTTCAAGACAAGGGTCTGTATGAAAAGAACAGATTGTCAATAAAGAAATTCTATAAAGGTTTCATTTTCACAGATACCTACGACCTCAATATTATATGAAAAAAGAATATTTTCGTTTATAAAAAGAGGCTCTATAAATAAAATTCTCAATATCAATATGGAAATACGATGTTACGTACTTATTTATAAAAATACAATAGAGAAAATGTAAGAGGAGTACCTTTACCAAATATGTTTAAAACGAAGTTTTATTTTACACTAGAAACCGGGCGCTGTTTGGTCCAGAGGAAATGTATTTCTGACATACTATTTGAGCAAAATATCATTACATTTTTTTCAGTTAACAAAGGGAAAATATATTGAATACTGAAAACTTATTACTAAATATTCTAAAGAAATTGAAATATCCATAATATTTATACGATACTATAGATATTTCAATTTATTTGCACATTATATTCTTGCGATAACATTGTGAGTTCATCAATAGTAAACGCACGAGATGGACTCTTAAAAAAAAGTATTACAATATTATTTATCAGAAATATCTTAGTTGGCACTGTCTGAAAATGCATTTCGTAGATAGCAATAGGTTAGATTCCTATAAGATATCCTCTCAAGGACAACTCACTAACGGAATTCTAACTTATTTTTAATATTATAAATGCGTTTTTGTTACGTTTCACTCCTTAAATATTCGATCCACGTTCATTAAATATCAGATACACCATGTCAGAGATACAGGAAAAACAAAAGAATGTTCAAAAAAAGTGGTTTTCCAGAGCGAGCGAAGAAATCTAGTTTAACATAACTGGTCTAATTTTAATGATTTATTCAGATTAACCTACCGTATAAAACATAGATATGTATAAAAACCCATAACATGCATTATCCTAAAGCCACAGCTTATGAAAAGAGGGTAAACCGAGCGCCAAAGGCTGCAATATAGCACATATAATATATGTTCTCTTTTTTGGGGCGTTACCATAGTGATTCTCGACTTGTATTCAGCGACTCTACGTGTGGATGGCAACGCTAGCCTTAATATAGAAAAGATAAATTCCTAGAAAGGCAAGATTGTAACGAGTGTGCGAGCGATTCGAATAAAGTTAACAAGCGAGTACGTAGTGAAGCGAATTTGAAGTTAAAAGGACCTATTTCTTTCTTTTGTATCAATAGGGATTTAAGATACTTTAGTACAAATAAAGTACTGATGTGCTAGTTACTGAACAAGAGCAATTAGAGTCATAGTTTTTATGACTGCGCTGCAACTACCTATATAATTGTGTGAGCGCTATCGGGAAGGCTGACTGCATTTCTAAGTTGAATTTCTAATTGGTGCTGTTAATAGCAGCTAGTATTTTTCTCTCGCACTGACAATAACTTCTTTTACGAAGAGTCATCAACGCAGACCTGATGATTCATACTGTTCCAAGGCGAAGTATAGTATGATAAGTGCTTACAATGATGAGGATAGAATGCTTATCTGGGACCATCTACACAATCTAAATCAATTCTAAATATATTTAAAATAGCTCTTAGTAGTATCTATGAATAAATGTCACTCGAGGAAATGTCCTACTATTATTATAAATGTGAAATTTGGTCAAGATATTTAATGATTTGGATATTATTCAGTAACGTGTAGACCGATAAATGAAAAAAATAAACCAAATATATAAATTTGGCAAACAAATAGATCCATTGAAATTAAACTACTATATACGGATTTTATCGCGTTGTTTATTTAACACTCTATTAGATAATTTAGAAACTGTTACACTACTATACTATACTATTAAACTTTACTAATTTTAAGCTAATTAAATTATTAAAACTATCAAATCTATTTGTTTTTAAGTTTACATTTTCCCCGACGTTTCGGTTGCTTTTCAGCAGCCATGGTCACGGGGAGACTAAGATGGTAGTTGTCAATGTAGTTATTTCAAAGTACCCGAACATAATTTAGTTATTGGTGTTTCTATTTACGCAGAATGAGCTCAAAGTATCATGAAGTCTAGCTGTGGTTTGTTTCTTCTTGGGTTTGACTATTTGAAGTACTGGATCCCAAGCTGGTGGTACATTCCAACCATCTTCTCTATTGAAATTTGGATATTTTTTGATTTCAATAGCCTCGCGAAGCATCCTTGGTAGGAATCGGTGTTCTTTAGCGAGAATCTGTGGTTTGTCAAATCTCAGGTAGTGGTTGGTCCCCTGTTGTACATGTTCACACACAGCAGACTTCAACGAGCGTTTGTGTTTTACGTCAGCTATGTGTTCTTTTATGCGGGTGCCTATGCTTCTCTTGGTTTGACCAATGTATGAGAGTCCGCAGTCACAATCTGTTTTATAGACCCCTGCATCTTGTAAAGGTAATTGGCACTTGACGGATGGTAAAAATTGACTTATCTTCGTTGGCGGCTTGAAGTATGTGTTGATTGAAGCTCGCTTCAAGATGTAGCCAATCTTGTCAGTGACACCCCTTACATAAGGCAGTATAGCAGGCTGGCGCTCGACTGTGGCTGGCTTTTCTCGGGATCTGTGACAGCGGCGCGGCTGTTGGAGCTTGTTGTCTTGCAGTACTTGCTTGACATGTTGAAGCTCGGCGTCCAGGTGTTTCTTGTCACAGATCCCGTGAGCTCTCTGAAACAAAGACATTCCCAGGGTAGCTAACTGTTTAGGATGGTGGTGAGATTCACCGTTTAAGTACCTATTTGTATGGGTCTGTTTCCTATACACAGTGTGGCTCAAAGTATGATCAGGATTCCTGATGACAAGTACATCTAAGAATGCTAATGAATTATTTGCCTCTAATTCCATAGTAAATTGGATGTTGTTATTAATGGAATTAAGATGTTCTAGGAATACACTAACACTATCTGTTGGTAATATTGTAAAAGTATCATCTACAAACCTCTTATAAATCCTGGGTGTGATGGGGGCAGTCTGTAAAGCTCGAGCCTCGAAGTCCTCCATATATATGTCGGCAACAACAGGCGATACAGGGGAGCCTATTGCCACACCATCTACTTGTATGTAGAATTTATTGTCCCACAACAGATAGTCAGTTGATAAGCAATTTAATTTTGTGAAAAATAATTTACACTTATTTGAGCTAGCTTCTAAAACTTTTAATCACCAGCAAAAAGATAAAAGCAGACTATGTATGCGTCAGGAGCAGCGATAGCTCAGTGGGGAGACCAACAGACTGCAATGCAGAGGGTCTCGGGTTCGAACCTACGTCGCGCACCTCTGACTTTCGGAAGATATATGACTTTTCGAAATTACGTGCGTATTGATTGACAATTATCGCCTGCTCCGTGCCTCGGAGAGGAGGTTAAGCAGTCAGTCCCGGCTGCCATGAACATCTATGGCAGTCGTTACTGGGAAGTCAGTGCCCCATAATATCCTGACACTGGTCTAGCCTTAGGGTATCGTTAGCCTTCCGGTTGCGGAGGTCAGATGGCAGTCGCTCTGTGTAAAAACTGATATCCAGTCAAATCCGGTTAGACCAAAAAAGCCGACTTTAAGTGACTTGGGAATAATAAAGGCTAGGGAGAAGAAGATATATTGTGCAACTGTCTTAATGGTACCTTTGCTTGATACTGGCTATAATTAAAATGCCTAATGAGGCACAATGTAATACTAACATACAATTCTATTAGAATTCCTGCGCTCTGTATTCCTTACTGTGTGGTCTTTTTGATAATATTACAAGTCTTCCTGTATCATATACGTCTAAGAGCACCTGTGGCAAAATTACCTGCTTGAAAAGAGGTATAGCAAAAATCAGACCAAGATAAATAAGGAAAGTCATATGGATGATGAAGAAAAGACGAAAATATAGACTTGCCATCTTTACGTCCCTCTAGAGAATAAAAGCAATTTCGAGTAAATTAAATCTTGTACGAAGTAACGTGTACCTGGTTTTGTTTGTACTTAAATGGAGTGTGCCTTCTTTTTTTAAAGGAAGTTAGACGATTAATTTTTGTTTAAGTAGTACACTGCGTGAGCTATAATTATATCTGGCAAGAAACATATTTCAAAAATCGAACATAGCGTTTTAGTTTTTGTTAAACAGTTTATAAATTATAACGGTATTAACGGTTTTTAAATATTAGTAACTTCACCATTTGTAGTGCAATCTGCGATACACTGACATGTATTTCTAACCTCAACAATTGCAAAAGTTAATATTATACTTAAATTGTCTGTTAGTAGTGCTCGGCTACAAGAATAAAGTGCTAAGAACCTATGGATAACCAAAAATGTCAAAAATGTTGCTTTACAAAATAATATAATTACATACATTATGTTTACTCGCATTAAATTGCAGTGTTAAATATAACTTCATGACGATTAAACATTATTTTATATCAAGGATTACCTTGATTTAAATTACTGTTACTAATATCAATAAACCTTAGTTGTTTATATAAATATACAAACAAAATTTAAATTAACATTAAGTAACAATTAATGAATCCTAGTATGAAATTAAAGCTACATATAATAGACATGTGGTTAATACTTTAAGGAGTTAATAACAGTGTTAAGAATAATTAATATTCTACGCTAGAGACATTCTTGACAAGCGCTGGGTAAACAAGCGCGTAATTAAAAGCAATCTAGCAGGAATTACACCTAGTAAGCGTAAAGCTAACGAGGAGACAAGACACAGAAAATCACCAACCCGACGATATTAACTTGCATAGCGAAATTAATAGTCGACTGCACGGAGGACGTAGATGTTTACGTGGTTGCCTCGTACCAATGCCCCGAGTGTTGTGAGTTCGATTCCACACGGAACAAAAATTTGTGTGATCCACAAATGATTGTTCCAAGTCTGGATGTTCTTTGTGTCCGCTGTTTGAACGTTTGTAAAGTGCCCCGCGAAACAGGAATTATAGTATATACAGTAAAAAAGAAAGTTTAGTTACTTAAATGTGTGTCTGTGTCTTTACAAATGCTTGCTAATATCAGCATGCCCTCATACTCAAACATTTTTTTTAATACAGCACCCGCTCTTGTTTTAATTTCTGTGTCGCTTGGAACTTTACAAACATTCAAATAACGGACACCAAAAACATCCAGATTCAGAATAACCATTTATGAATCACACAAAATTTATCCCGCGTGGGAATCAAACTCACAGCAGTCAGTGAACTATTACGTCCCACGTAGCTACGTACTACTATGTAATAATAAAGTAATTTATTTTTAAAGTCAAGAGCAGTTTTATATCGAAAAAGCATTCGTCTTCTATGTGTCATTCTCACATACTAAAACCATAGCTTGTTTTATGTAAAATACTCATTGGTTAACTCTCTTACTTAGAACATTCTGTGCACACATAGAACTAAATCTGGCTTTATACTGTATCATAGAAATGTCAACTCATATAGAAATAGAGAATACCCTGTATACTACTTTACTATAATTGTAACTTGTATTGTAAGCCAAATACATTAATAAATATATTGGTTTTCAGTGGCGTATGAAATATGAATGTCTATGTATGAAAATATTGGAAAAAAGTAAATAAGTCTATACAGTAAGAATCGAATGTAATACATTGTTCTTTTGCCATAGTTATATAGTTTATCCGATTCATTATAAGAATCACGGTGGCGCAGCATTAGTGAATGCAATTGCTGGGAATGAGATTTCGATTTATCGACTCAGCAAAAAAGATATTGCATTTTCTGTCAACAAATACGTAATAGCAGCTCAAAGTCTAGATATTTGCTGGTAATAGGCTCTTACCGTATAACTTGAGAAAAAGTCATTATAAGCATAATGTGGTGTATGCCCTTTCGGAATATAGACATTAATTGACCTATGTATGTAGAAGTTCACTCGCTAGACACAATATGAGGTAAATGTGCGTTCATACCATGCACTCACTTTCAATTTCTTTTCAAGCAATCGTAGACAGCTGTCGGCATTACAAAACAACAAAGAAGATCTTACACTTTTTGATCAACGGTGCTCAGAATTTAACAACGTGATCGAAAGAACAGCAAAAAAGCCAAAGTCACAATAATTTATTAATTTATGTCACAAGGTAACAAATTATGAAAGTCAAAGTTCAAGTGCCATTTAGTTCAAACGCTCGGTAAAGTTAAGTAAATGCACTAATTTATAAGTGAGTTTACTTTACTAAGTGTTCTAAGATTAGTTGCTAGATTTAGGATAATGAGGCTAGAAAATAACCTCATGAGACTCAAAAGTTCTTGAAGATGTGTGATGTCTGCTATCCCGCTCTTGACCAGCGTGGTGGGACAGTACATAAGGATGGATATTATTTAAAATTAATAGGTGTAATAAACTTTGACAGACAAGACTGATAGAAAAGGCATACTTTTACTAGCTCAGCTGAGCAGTTATATAATAAAAGATAAAATCGGAAAACACTGAAAAAGATTATTTAACTTAACTACTTACATCAGAATGTTTATCTTTCAAGATGAATTTCCAAAACTAATAATAGTACTTTTTTACTTTTTACGATTTTGAACCAAAATTGTAATAGATTATAAGAATCATGACTGTGCCACTTTATGAGGTTTTGTTTTATTGCTATAGTAAAGCGAATCCCGTACGAAGACGTGCTACCGCTAGAAGCTTTACAAACATGTAAACAAGAGCAGAACATCGTGCTTCATAATTTTCGTAATTAATATTAACACAAATGCTTTTAAAACCATAGGTTTTACAATAGCTATATAAAAATCATTAAAACGATGTCTAAATATGTGGCTGTTTATATACGTAATATACTTAGCAATATCTCCATATTGCTAGGTATAATTGTATTGCACCCACATTTATGCTATCTCTGATTTTATGTCCCACATTATAAACAATGAGCCTATCGCCATCTATCGCGCACGACTCCAGACTTCATGTTGCTGCTGATAATATCTTGACAGAAAATTGAATAGCACTTTGCTCACCTGGCCATCGAATACGAGAGGCACAACAGATGCATTCACAAACGAGATAATTTTATTTTAACACATTGTATGGCATGTAGCAGATGCAAGAAAAATGTATTGATTGCAGGCTTTTATGACTGGCATGGCAGTCAATGTGTTATGTTCTTTAAGTAGTTATCTATACTTCTATACTATTATTACAAAGAGGAAAGATTAGATTTTTGTTTGTTTATTTGGTAGGATTTAACTCAAAACATTAACAACATTATTTTTATTTGAGTAGAAGTACTGTTACTAACATACTTAACATAACCTACTTTTACGCGAGCGAAGCTGTGAGCAAAAGCTAGTTATCTATAAGCCCGCAAGCATGTACAAAATAAAGCCATAGTAATGCTCAAAACGAACTCCACAACAATCAAGCAATAGTAACAAACTAGGAACACGTTACCGCATTGTTTCGTGTTTCTGGTAACGATCAGTATTATTGGTTCCATAAGTAACATCGATGAGAAACTTCACCGAAGTCCCAATATTGCTAAGTTCGAATAGACCACTTTAGAACCAAACTGCAACGTTAAACGAACTATGTACTATTACGAACAAGATGGTTGTTCGAAATTACCTATAAACTAGATATCAACTATGTGTGGCGTAATGATTGAGATATTTTGTGTATTACATTCAAACTATCTATCAGAAAAACTCCATAAAATGCCACCCAGAAGTCGAACTAGCTTACATCCGTGTCTGCGCTTAAACGATTTTGACTAACGAAAAAACATAAATTCACTAAGTATATCTTATTAGCAAGTCAGATATGACCTGGAGCGCCTGGACACTTGGCAAGGCCTTTTGACTCAGTAAGATAGTCCACGATTGCAAGCTAATAGGCAATAGAGAACATTAAAAATAAAACAATTATATTGAACGTCTTTAAGAAATTATACATTGTTTTTTTTCTGTTTCGGTTACGACCAAATGTTACTAACCCCTGAAGTTACTAGTTAATAGACTATGACAACCATTTACTATAGTACCAGCATAACCAATATAGTAAGAACTCATTACTTTTTTTATACAACCTTGATGGCTGGAAACATAAAGCTTGCTTTGCCGTAGCATATAAAGGATGTCACTTGCATATTCCTAATCCAAAAAGTAGATTTTGTGCTGTCAGCGCATGAAGTAAGTCCTTATCGGTAAATCAATCTCTTCTTACAACACATCGTTCTTAAGTAGCTTGGAAACCCAACATAAGGTTGCTATATTGCAATCATCGGGTGGGCGAAGGTGTGCCCCCCATAAAAATATTTATTTGCCACCACCATCGTGAATCGTGTAACGAATCTAACAAGACAGTCACATACACATAGATAATCTACGAGAAAAATCCAATCATCCATTTGTAACAGCTCTCATGAGTAAGCAAAAACACTTTGTAACATCAATTTACTGTTATAATCGTTATTACTAAACTTCGGTACTTTATCACGAACATAAAAATGTTAGGCTTTAGTTGAACAATTAATTAATGTTTTAATCCAATACAGGGTAATAAATCTGTTCTTTTGTTAAGCAATAATTTGAATACATAATCTAGTTGATAGGTTAATTTATTGTAGATGATACGTAACAGCTGTGAATCCTACTATCCTACAAATATTATAAAATATGTGAAAGTTTGTGAGGATGGATGTATGGATATTTGTTACTCTTTTACGCAAAAATTACTGAACGGATTTTGATGAAACTTTTACAGTATTATTGTACTACAACAAATATATCTTACCAGAAATCTATATTAACACAAGCGAAGCCGCGGGCAAAATCTAGTATCTTATAAACTGAAAACTCAGAGGCGCCAGACCTACGCCATTTCAGCAAAGCTAAAATTTTTAATACTTATTTAGTAAACTTGTAATATGAAGTGAAGATAGCTAGCGACAGCAAGATAGTCAACATAGCATATGTTGACTATCTTGCTGTCGCTAATTTGAAAACGAGTCGTTTCTTTTTTATTATTGTGCTAATAGACATTTGGTTCGGTGCAGCCACTTGCAATTATTAGTATTTAAATAGTCACCGAAACAATATACACATATTAAATTTACGACTACAACAACCTCAGCTGTTAATAGTATGCCTAAAACTTTTATATTATAACTAGCTGTCCCGACAGACGTTGTCCTGTACAGGCGGAAAAAAAAACAAATCTAAACCATCCTCGAATCCACTTGAACACACACAAAAAAAATCATTCAAGTCGGTCCAGCCGTTTAGGAGGAGTTCACTGTCAACACACGTACAGAAGAATGATATACAGAGTGTCCGGTATTTAATGGATAACCTTGAAATATCTTATAGAAGAACAGAAGGCCGTTCAGAAAAATGAAAGAAAAATAATAATAAAAAGTTTAAAAAATATATATTAAAAAGTGCAAGCTATTATAAGCATATCATAATTTTGACTGTATCTATAGTGTTTAATAAAAAAACAACAATAAACCGATAGATTTCATTCATTTATAGTCGTAGTATACAAGAAAGTTATACACGGTAATTTAAAAAAAAACACATATCTCAGGTGGTAGTAGTTAGGATAGTTTTATTTTCATATTTTTTCCTGAACGGCCGTCAGTTCCACTATAAGACATTTCCAGGTTATCCATTAATTACCGGACACCTTGTATATAAAGAGAAGAAATGACAGAAAATCTAAGTCTGGCATCAATCCCAAGACCTTATGCAGTCATCATTTGTATCTGCAAGCTTATGCCGCATGGCCGTCGTCGTCATTTAATAATAGATATAACTAATTTTTTATAACTAAAGTAATGCATGAGCAATGCATTACTATGTTTATAACAAAATTTGTTTCGTTTCGAACATTACTTTCGTTTCTGTGAACAACGCGATACGTATTTGCCGTGGCCACGGATTCAGTGCATGTACTATGTATACCTATATATATCAAGACAATCAAATAAAAAAACGCACATCGCTAATAAAAAGGCCAAATAACAAAACGGTAAGTTTAATAACTAGCTGTTGATATAATAAATAGTGTAATCGAATACGAAACCGCATAGCTTTGTACTTTGACAACAGAATCACCGTAAATAGTGGGTTAGGTAGTTCAGGGCGAGGGGTCCGGTTTGTTGCCGGAGCCGTAATAGGTAGAATTGAAACTTTTGCGGCTTGTCCCTTAAGTACTTACGTAAAAGTTGAGCTATGATTTCCCAAACTTTGTTTGGATCCACACAGAATTAAATTAACATTAGTTACCTACTATTGGATTTAATTTGTTTTCAACTTCGTGTACTGTGACAACCTGTCGTCACCGTTAATTTGTTATGTAAGTATTTGCGGTAGTTACCGCTATATGTATTAATAATGTTTAAGGTATACACGTGTCATGAATAATTATCCGTAGGGATATTGCCTCTTTGGCATGTTTCTACAGAATATACCACGGGGAGTGCTCTGAAGAGTTATTCCACCTTATCCCGCCCTCCTCTTTACTATCCAAAACAACGCGTGCTGGGCTCAGATGCCATCCTTACACGGTGGAGTCGACTAGAGTGCGTACCAACATGTTTGGGTCCTCATACCTCTGCCGAACGATCAAGGCATGGAATTCTCTGCCAAGGCACGTGTTTCCTTCTTCCTTCAATCCTGGGTCCTTTAAGCGGGGCGTGAAAAAGCACCTTCTTAGGCCGTCAAAGTAGAGACCTCAACATCGCCTCGGCTGCAATGAGGACGATGTGGAGGCCACTGCACTTAGACCACACGACTGCTTACCATCAGATGGAGTGTGGTCATTTTGACGAGCAAAATAAAAAAAAATAAAAAAAAAAATATCCGTAATAAAGATTGTGAAGTTTATCATCACTTATTAACCTATCGAATCGCAGCGGCACACAATAGCTTTTTGATTTATATCTGGTATTCCAAGAATTGACAGGTTAAACAAAACCTATCTTGACTGTTTCGGTATCGCTACAGTAATGAATAACAATGAATAACAATGCTGTGAATGAGGGCTCGATGCCTATGTTGTACAAAGTTTTAGATATTCCGATTCAAATTTGTTAGAAGCAGAATCTAGAATGGTGCAATAGTCTCGCCTGCCAAGGAAACCTGCACAAATGGGGATATAATATATCCCTGCCTAACTTTTCGAAAAGCGCGGGACTATGTATGTATGATTCTCGTGTGTATGTATACCTTACCTTAATTTTTTCCTGATGTAACTTGAATTGGCCGAAGACGCTGGTCTCGGATTTAATTCCCGGAATGAGAAGGTTGTTATAAGTTTTTCTGAGTATAGAGTTTCAAATTCAGTAGACGACAATAAGCCCGCCGCTTATTACTTTGAACTTAAAATGAGTTATTTAAGGAATGTTTATGAGTATATCTATATAATTATGTATGTATATATTTTTTTATTTTATTTTATAAAAAGACAACTAGAAATAATTCCTGTATTGCGGAGGAATTTAGAAACATTCAAACAACAGACACAAAAACCATTTAGACTCAAAACAACCATTTGTGGATCACACAACCCTCTGTCCCGTATGGGATTCCAGCCCACAACTCTCAGCCCATAGGTGAGGCGACCGCTTAAACATACATACCTACATAACAACGCCATCCGTGCAGTCAAAATTCGTCATTTCCCCAGTCTCTGTGTTTACAAAGCTACAACAAAAAGTATTTTCAAGCATTAAAAGTACTTTTGGCGTAAGTAGATTCTCCTCTAAATAAATTGGTGAGATTGCGCTAATTGCTCCGCACGTTATATCAATTCATATTAATTAGTACATAATAATTAGCTGGTACTTAGAATTAATTAGAATAATAAGCAAACAACAATAATTAATTATACGTAAATTAAATTGAAATGTAAATGGCGTAGTAGGACTTGAACAGAGAGCCTAGCTGCGGTGGTGAGTGCGACGGCTAGGTCTCGAATTCGGTTTCTGGATCGGGCAATAATTTTGGGTTTAACTCATAAGAAATTTTGCACTGCCATAACTGCACGGATGGTGCAAGTGGTCGCCTCGCCTCTGCTACAGCGCCGAGCGTTCTGGGTTCGAATTCCACACGAATGTGGAGCAAATGGTAATTTCGAGTCTAGGTGTTCGTTGTGTCCGATGAGTGAATGTTTGTAAAGGAACACAGGAATTATTCCTACTGCGGGAGTTAAATCTATTAAAAAGTTCTGAGTAGCACAGGGATCTTTGCATTAAATCTCGGTAGCCGGCAATAAACTCATTCTATCATGACGAAATCTTCTCTTCTCCCTAGCCTTTTTATTATTCCCAAGTCACTTGGGGTCGGCTTTTCTGGTCTAGCCGGATTTGACTGGATATCAGTTTTTACACGGAGCGGCTGCCACCTGACCTCCGCAACCCGAAGGCTAACGATACCCTAACGCTAGACCAATGTCAGGATATTATAGGGCACTGACTTCCCAATAACGACTTCCATAGATGTTAATGGCAGCCGGGACCGACGGCTTAACGTGCTCTCCGAGGCACGGAGCAGGCGATTATTATTATCAATCAATACGCACATAATTTCGAAAAGTCATATAACTTTCGAAAGTCAGAGGTGCGCGACGTGGGTTTGAACCCGAGACCCTCTGCATTGCAGTCTGTTGGTCTCCCCACTGAGCTATCGCTTGACGAAATATAGGTACCATACATCTTCACCTACGGCGTGAGACTATTATACATATAATGATTTCTAAATATATATCAATAATTGACACGAAATTGTAAGTTTTATACCTATGGATAAGTTTTGCCCACGACTTCTAACGTATGGACTATAGTTTAATCACAAAATAATTACATTACACAAATACATTAAAATACATTAAACATCACTTAAAATCTTTAAATAGAAGATTCCAATTAGTTTTAATATCTTAAGCTGAAGCGGCATGCCGGCAACCAGACACAATAATTTTACATGTAGGTTTTGCCTGCGGCTTCACTCGCGTTAATCTAGATATTGTGAATATATTCCTATTCCTTGGGCATAGGACTTTTTCTGGATGAAAGGTACCCTATGTCTTTTTCTGTACCCCTGACTAGAAGTAAAGGATTTTTTTAAATATTGGTCGAGTAAATAATTTTTTGGATGCGTGACAAACAAACTCATATTCGCATTTATACCTCATATTAGTTAGGATTATGTCTGGCGCTCCAGCAATTGACAACTGAAAATCCAGCGTCGTAGTGATTTTTTAATAGTATAGATAGCTAGAGACAGTTATAACTCATAAACGTGATAGCTCTGGTCAAAACTTAAAGGAATATACGACTATAAAATCCATTCATGACCCACAGAGCTCTTTAGGTCGTTGCTCCTATTTGGTATGCAGACATTTATGACACCCGTTACGGGCATCATAAGCCTGAAAAATTCAGACATAAAAGGAAACTTAAGTTACCAATATTCCCGCTTATGGCATTATGGAGATTAAACGGCTGGACAACTGGTGCCTTAAAATAAATTTTTGGATGTTGCCGGAGTGTATTCTCGTTTCTACAAGCACTCGAAAATGTAGTCAGTAATCTCGATTCTATGTTACTGAGGTCATTCTATGGATACCGATAAAATTTTACATTATATGTCTTACGTTTACGCGTATGTTATTAATTGAAATTAAACTAATTTATACGGATTTTATCGCGTTGTTTATTTAACTCTTTTATTACATAATTTTAGATCTGTTACATTACTACTATTAAAATATACAACTTTTAAGCTATTGAAATATTAAAACTATTTATATTTAAGTTTACACTTGCTCCGACGTTTCGGGTGCTTTTCAGCAGCCATGTTCACTGGGAGACTACTACTGATAATATTATTTTTGGTCAAAACATTAAATTACAATGTGATCTTTATCTATAAACATCAAACAATGGAAATTCAAGCTTATATCTTCGGACTAAAATATGTTTATCGGCATTAACCAGTAAATGTGGTAAATAGTTTAACTCACATGCTAGAATCTAATACAATAATCGATTTTAAGATTAAAAACAAAGTTAAAAACATTTGTTCATTTAAGTCCCGAGTAACATTTATAAACACACTTATAAACGTCAAAGCATAGTGGTTAGTTATGTTGTTTGAAAACGTAGTTTTGGTACTACTTTTTTTTGTTTTCATTTTTTTACGTCGTGGGGCCGCGCGAATCACTTTCACATGCGATCACGACCCCGCCGAGGTTTCGGCCCGCCGTATGAAACGGCAGGCCAGTAGACAACACGACTAGGCTTTGGTCACCACTATATTTAAGCCCGTACTGACCTCCCTTGTGGGGGGACGGACACACGACACAGAGGCGCGCGTGGGAACTCCCGCGACGCCGCCTTCTTGATGGACATGACTTCCTCACAGAAGGAGGCGACGGCGTTCCACGAACTCTCGCTCCGGACCATAGATTGAAACACGGCCGGGAGCGAGAGAGCAACCATACCGACTGCTGCGATCAACTTACGGCGCTGCGATGCAATCCATCGGGCATTCCAAGGAAGCCGGTAATCCAAGGAAGAAGGCAATCCGGCGGGGCAATCCACCAAAGTGTGCAGCACGTGTCCTCAACAACGTCGCGGCAGACGACACAGTGGTGACAACCGGGCGTCTCTTGCCGGCCTATGCGCCACAAGAACTGAACTGGCCAAAGCATCCGTGGCCAGTCATTATCTGTGTCTAGGTTTGGTACTACTGACTTAACTACTAGTTAAGGTGTCTACGTTTTAATTTAACCAATTGTAAACATTTTAAATTTAATATGTGATTTGACTATAATGTGTATATTTTAAAATTTTATTAGATTTGTTAACTTCAGATGTGTATCTTAAATATCAAATTGCTTTATGGTACTTAAGTAATAATAATAATATTCTACTACATACACACAACACTATCTAGCCCAAACTAAGCAGAGCTTTTACTATGGGTACAAGACAATGGATAAACATACATATATACTTTTTTTTTGTAAATACCTACATATTATACATAGAAACACCCAGACCAAGTCAAACATCCATGTTCATGCACACAAATGTTTGACTTGTGCGGGGATCGAACCCACGACCTCAGGCGTGGTAGTCGGTTACACTAACCACTACGCCACCGAGGCCGATGATATGACATATAAATACATTTCTAAATTTACTGCATTCCTTTAAAGTGAATTGTATTAAAATTTAAACACTTGGACTCAAAATGCACGGACAAGAACCTATGAACCTGGATGTTCTTTACATCCAGGCTCATAGTTATTTTTTACCTTTGCAATGATCAATCTCAAAATTGAAATGACTAATCTCAAAAAGCTAATTCTCTTAATAAAATATATGCAAAATGGAGTTCCGATCTAGTCTAGTTGTCGAAAATATCAGATATAATATTTACCTAAATTAAAATAAATTTATTATTACACAACAAACATTACAAATCGGACTTCAATTTTGAACATATTTTACTACGAGAATTGGCCATCAGTTGGATCCAATTTACATAATAATCGTTTTTCCTCCCTCTTCGCTAATTATAACGAACATGAAACATTTTTATTTCCATTTAATTATCAAAATGTAACGATGTAACCAAACACGTACGTAATTCAAATTATAAGCTGAAACAACAAAGTTATAGAACGTTCGGTATGATTTATATTGCGGGGCAGCCCGGGGGCGCGATAGTAAGCGACGTGTTAACTTGCCCCTATGGATAACGATGTACAGACCAAGGGACTTTAAATAATGGCCATTAGATCAGCAATATATTTAGCTGTCTTCATTTTCTTTGTTGGTAAAGGAATTAACGCTGTTCTAGAGAGTTAATGTCTATGACTGTCATTATAGTGTATTTTGTGGTTAGCAAGCTGATTTAGAATTAAACTAAATTATGTTTCTGATTTTTATTCACCAGATAATCATTCACGTAAGAATAGGTAAATTCGTTTTTGTATAGGGCAATTCCTAAACTGATTACGTTGAAATTTAACAACTTTATACGGATTTTAACGCGTTGTTTATTTTTAGCCTAAAAGCAACCGAATCGTCTGGCAAAATGTAGAATTAAATTTCAATAGTTTTCTATAACTAAAATAGCTTAAATAGAAGTCAACAGTAACTAGTAAAAGTGTTTAAGAATAGTAGTTTAAAGTTTAATAATTATGTAATAATAGTGTTTTATAAAAATAAACAACGCGTTAATCCGTATAAAGTTGTTAAATTTCAATGTACACATTCGCATCAAACAATATTATGATTACTTCGATAAGCTAACTGATCGATTGTCTAAAACTAGGCATGAAAAATTAAATTAACGGATTAGGTTATATAAAAATATACGATTACGAAATATGCAAAACTGAGAAATCCGGTATTTTATTAAATATAATTATGAACGTTCATACTACAATGTGGCAAGCACGTTCGGCCTTATACTATTTAAATAAATTTAAATTATTTGGGAATTATTTACATGTAGAAATATTAAAGCCTGTGATCTTAAATAAGATATAAAATTACAATCAAATCTAAATACTTCTGTATATTTAGATTCATTTTAATTTTATAGTAGGTACAGTAGGAATAAGAGAATATAAAAAAAAATACGTGTAATAGAAATGACAGAGGAAACAATGTTGCTGCAACTAGGCAATGTACCACTAATATATCAAAAAAGTTTCAATCAAAATAATTAAATACATTAAATTACAATATAATAATGGAAATTACGAAAGCAAAATAAACATTTTATAACTTTAAAATTATTTCAATTTTTTATTTGACATTTTTGTTTAATTCTTATCGATTATATGGCTTTATGTATAAGTATAATAATAATAATAATAATGTAAAATAAGAAATACATAATAAAATATGTATAAACTTATATACGTATTATGTAAATACGAGTTTATTTTAATATGTTTTTAAACCTGACGTTAACATTTTAGTAATAAATAAACGTCGCAGTATTTTAGTTTCCATTTTGTAAAAGAAGCTCTCAGAGACAGATACAGCTACAACGCAAACAAAATTGAATCAAGACACGATGAAACCTTTTCTACTAGTAGTTCCACGTCACCTGTACTTGAGGAAAAACGGCAGAAATTCACGTTTCCCGTGATAACTATCCATTAGACGTTCGCCTGACTTTTATTACGAGTACAGCCTCTTCTGCCGACAAAAATTCACCGACTTTCTACTTTTTTATTTTATTTCGGTTCAACTTTTCACCTGAAAATAAATTGTCTAAATCCCTCACGTGCACTTTTATTATGATTTATGGTAAATCCAGAGACATCTCGGGCGTGGGAGCTTTATTTAGTCCGTCTAGTTCTCGCTTTGCGCATAATAAGAAAGGATTTTTTGACGTCGAAATATTATGGCACAATCTAATCCTACGTTATTACCTTCGATCGCAATAAAAGAAGTAGTAGGTATAGATATAATCTTCCAAAATTAAAGATAGATTATGTTGAAAGGTTTTTCTGTACTAATATTATAAAGAGAAAAGATTTGATATTATGTATGTTTGTTTGTAAGCATCTAACTCAAAAACTAAACAACCGATTTGAAAAATCTTTCACCATTAGATAGCTATATTAACCCCGAGTGACATAGGCAATATTTTATAAAAAATAGGACAGTTACTAAAATAATCTAATTTTACACAAACAGTCTCGGGCAAAAGCTAGTATTTCATCACCATTGATTTAATTTTCTTTTTTCCGCCATATTTATTTAAAATTGTGTGTGTAATAAATAGGGTTACAGGTTGTATAAAAAAAAGAATTGGATTGAGTAACTAATTGGTTATATTTATGCGTAGTTAGTCCAATCGCCATTTTCAGTTCCTAATCTCCGTCCAACTTCTATAAAAGGATTTCCTGGAAGCGTTGTGTAAAAACTCTCCCATCAGGTAAAATTAAAGTGAATTTTCAATGGCTAAGTGACGCCGTTGGCGTTACAAATTTGTAAATTCTCTAAAACGGTGTAGTGATCACGAGGTCGTGCTGCTGTCATCGCGCTTGGTGTGGGTTTGACTCCCGGACGATATAATTATTTGTGTGATCCACAAATTTTTGTTCGAAGTCTTGGTGTACCTTGTATCCGATGACAACTGTCCCTCGCGCCACAAAGCTAATCCCTAGTGTAAGAGATGCCTAATTTAAAATAAATTCAGTAACATTTTTATAAAAATGAGTAAAGAAGATATCAAATCGAAATGTCAAACACTCCATTTTGTCCAACATTACTTTTTAAATAAGATTTTATCAAGAAAAGCGACATGGAGATTTGTTTATTTAACGACACCGATTGAACGTCACCTAGGCAAATACTGGAATATTGATGGAGTGTTATGAAAACTTTTGATTGATCTTCACGTGTTATATTTCCATGTTTGCTCAGAACGCGGAAAATATCAAAACACTTCTCCACACATAACCAAGTGTAGATAGGGTTGGCAAACGGTTTCCGCGAGAAAAACTGCTTTCAATTTTTGAAATTAAATTTACTGATGCTCAATGTATAAATGTCTTCATTATATGAAACTAATCATATACTAATAACAACACATTACAAAAAAAGCAGTTATTATTTTTTAGTTTAATTAACTACAATTTTCGGGCTAGCAATAAATCCCGTGTCACGGGACTTTACTAACACCCAGGGACGGACGCAAAAAACACCCATACTCGAAATAACTATTTGTCCTTTTTACTCCCTCACCGAAATCGAACCTACAACATTCGGCAATGGCGAGGTGAACACTCAAAGCACTACGCGATCCGTGCAGTCAATACTCTTTTACGCAAAAACTACAGAACGGATATTGATGAAACTTAACAATCTTATTGTTTATACATCAGAATAACATAAAGGCTACTATAAAATCTATCAACCTTAACAAAAATCTACAAAAACGCGAGCTGGCAGAATCTAGCTATACATAAATTAAACTAAATAATTATACTATTTATACCACTTCTAGTTGTCTATTATAAATATTGTATTATATATATTGTTTTTGTGAAGCTCACCAAAAATTACAATAAATGTATTAAAAAAATCGATTGTAGTAGCCCTACTCAAAGTCCTAAATATCTCAAAACAAACATTCCTGGCGAGTTCGCGCTATTTGAAAATAAAGCCGAAGGAAATTCAGAAGCGTTTTATTGTGAGAAAGCGAGAGAAGCGAGTTCGTTCGGTTTAATAGCCACGTAAAATTGCGACCATCGACGTCACACCAACAATCCGGGCGTCACGTCTGTAATCTTTTACGCACGAAATGTACATCACACTTACACGATGATATAATTTGCTACCAATTTTATTTATAGCTAAAATATAGCCGACAGCCACCTAAAAAGGATTTGAGAGTCGGTGAAGTGGAATTGCTATCGATCGGCCTATTTCAGTGTTGGGAGGGAATTTATTCGGATAATATTTTCAAGGTTAAGAACGAGTATTAGGAAAATGAGTACGCGACCAGCAGGCTAAACTAGGTACAGATAATACTTGTACTCATTTTTTAGAGAATTTAGATTTGTAGAGTATAAAAGTACCGAGCAATTCGAGGACAATTATTGCATCGCAGTATTAAACTACTACTCCTATTTAGTAAAAGAGTAAAATATTTTAACCGAATAGTCCATCTTCGAAGCAAATAATGAACCATTTACTGTCTACTATTATTATATACTTCAGGAGCGGAATAAATACATCTTATTTTAACTTTTCTTGGAAATGCTGTGGATGTAAAATTATATTTTCACCATAGATTTATTACAAGTCAGTTTGCTATACATTCAAAATACAAAAGATTATACGCGTCTAAAAAAGCATCAATTATATGATTAAAATATGTAGGTATTAAAATATTATAAATTTTAGCGACATAAACATGATTTAAGTCTTTTGCAATGCATTTAATAGGTTTTTTTGGCATTTAATATGTTAAGTCCTTCGAAGCAAACTTACTCTATTTTAAACCCATTTTGGTTATTGTTTAACGGCTTACCTTCGATTAAATAGGTGTGCAAATTGTTTATACTTTGCAAACGGTATTGGACATCCATTATACTGGCACTTTAAAAATGGATTCATTCCTTATCTACAATTAATATTTTATAATTTCTTGTTGTTTCCTATTGAAATGAGTTGACAATATCACTTCGTCTCACGTTGCTATTTTCTTACTTAAAGTCAATAAGTTTTAATAGCGAAACTCGTAAATGGATGTAATACCCTTGACATTGATATTATAAAAGTTTGGTGTTATTATAAGCAATAATAATGTAAGTCGTATTATTAAAATAATAACATATCTATTAGGATTTACCTTTATTTGTCGATCTATGATATGCATGGACTTGGAAGTTTGTCTTGGTCTGGGTGTTTAAATGTATAAAACGTATGCATAACAAAAAAAAAAAACAAGTATTAATGTATATTTATCCATTGTCTAGTACTCATAGTACAAGCTTTGCTTAGTTTGGGCTAGATGGTGTTGTGTGTATGTGATAGAATATTATATTATATGATCTTATTACATGCGACGCCGTCTTAGACCCCATTATCGTTAAGGACTCTTGATTTTTTTTTCTTGGGGAATGCCTTTACGCTTACCCTTCTGCGGGGGCAGGCGGAGGGGTTATGTCGGACTCGCCGGGGTAAAAGAAAGATGTAATAAGAATAATGTACCTCCCGGAATACCGACTAAACCTACCACGGTGTTTCTCGACAAAGCTACTATCGATGGAGCCACGCGAATCACTTTCGCATGCGGTCGCGACCCCGCTGAGAAGGCTTCTTGTATAAAATATGTAAACTAATATATATTTAACCTACTTGAAAGGCTTCTACAACTATTTAAATATTGGAAACAAAGGGTTTATAAAATGGGCAATTATGTAATTTAAAAAAGGTCATTCAGATCCAACCATCAACTAGATATTTATAAAACAGAGGTCTATGGGTTATTTTATTCTTGACTATATTGCAAACGAGGATTGACAACAGATACCTGGACATTGAATCGATATAGCATTAAAGGTATGAGGTTTTTATGTATAATAAATCAAAAGGAATACAATCATAGACATAACGCAGTTATGTATATATGTTGTGTACATTTGTAAAATAGAATTGTTACCATGAAACACTACATGAAATAATATTTCCGCGTCTAGTTTTGACAAAATAGATATTTTTATCTGCGAAACAATTTTCGTAATTCCAGACGGGTTCTTCAACATGGTTAGAATAACAATTTTACAATTTTCTGTTGTCACGTACTCGCCACTCGTCGGACCCCCCGAAGGAGAAAAGTAATCATTTCAAGCAATCGGAATGTCTAAATTTATATTCAGAGATCGTCAATTTAAATGTTTGGCTTTTCATAAAGTCAAAACAAATAATAGCTACGAGCCTGTTAAGCTATAACTTAATTTGGAAATCCTGCCGTGAATGAATTCTGAAGACGTTACACAAAAAGGTTCTTAATATTTATTTTTATTAGGCTTCATTCGAAGAGGCGTTGCGTAATTATTTTGCAGACTTTTATAAACTGCTATGTAAATTTATCTAAGTGGAAAATGATGGGATGAGCTTTTGCTTTCTTAAAATCACAACAAATTTACAAGGCAATAACATCTGCATCACAAGCGAAATAACGTACTTGTAATTCTAAGTCTATAGAATTATTCATAATATATTTTGTTCCGTGTCTAAACCTTTACCACTAATCTATTCGTATAACACCGGTTAATCATGTAGATTGTAGACAATTTACGTAATTTCATTTAGGTACCACTAAAATAATATGGCCTTATTTTGACACAATTTCTTCAGACAAATTGTTTGAAATTAGAATATCCAAATTAATACAAAAAGGTATGACTGTGTGTTTAATTTATAATCCAGTTAAAACAGATTAGACCCATCCAAAAATGGCAGGAGCAAATTACGTACAACGCTTTCCAATTTTGGCAGATTCAAACGTATCGGGGAATGCTCCGATACCCTTTGCTTTGAAGTTTTGAGCTTTACAAAAGCGATTAATTAAAAAGAGAAAACACGCTTGGGATCCAATATCCATCTTTCATTGCTATTGGCTTTGTGTTCGAAGTTAACATACACACATTCGTGCGGCAAGCAAGTTGTGTGAACCGAAATTATGTAATATTGGGTTTGTTCCTCTTTGTTGTTCCTGACGTAAAAACAATGTCGTTACTTTGATATAAAACCAAAGAGTACTTATGTCATTGTTCGTTTTGTTCCACATATAAGAGAATTACGTGCTCACACATCCATGCTTTACGGTTCTTCCGAGCAAAATCATCAGAGTTACAAAACAAATCTGCTCGGTATATATTACTAATATTGGGAATACGAAGATTCTACGCTGATATTAGACAATTTAGTAATACGTGTATAATAAAGAGATTTCGTATGTTTGTAGTTAAAATATTCATATTAAACCGTGTGGTATATACTGTGTGATAACCGTACATTAGCATTTTGTACTAATAAATAAATATGAATAAAAGGATATTATATTTTAGTCTTCAGTAAAATCAGTTCAAGATTTACGGATTTAGCGCTGCTTAAATAGTCGCTTTGGGTGAGTGATCAATTTTAACAAGGCGAGATTCTCATAATACTTTTGTACTATTTTACACTTGTATTGACTCAGACAGATTTTGTATATATATAGATTTGATATATATATCAATAATCGTGGTATTTTTTTAGTAGATTTCAGATCGTTTACGTTTAGATAAGTTACACTACCTGCATCGTACAGTTTCCTTCCTTGCTTCCACCTATGTGGTTTAAGGCACGCAGCAGCTTACCAGAAGGGAGCTCTTTTGGAATTACTTCTGTGATGCCAAGAAAACATGAGGGACGGTTGCCAATTACCATTAAGTAAATCAACAGCTGTTTTGCTACTATATCCATCAAAATTTTATTTATTTGTTACATTTTCATAATAATGATTTATGCACATATCAGAATAATTTTCTAGTAAAAATAAATAATTGAGATTACTAAATATGAACAATACAAATACATCCGATATTCGGAACTAGAAAAATAAATTAGCTAAAAAGCCCATAAGTACCTACTTGATAGTCGTCACACGTCATTCCAATTTTTTGATTCCAGCGCCAGCCGAAACAAAGTCATCAAGCCCACATTACCATTTACATCGGGGTAAGTCGTTAAAAGCGGCAAAGTGTTCTCGTAAAGCAGGACATAACACCGCCGTAATATCTGAATATACTTACACGCACAACAGGAGCTTATAATGAATGTTACATGAGCATTATGGATGTAGGGTCGACAAAATATACTCCAAAACTCGTCCTTGTACCACCGGGATTAATTGTTGGTACTAACCCACCACAATGTAAATTTCCCGGAGTACTACTCAGCAATTTGTTAAGCACAATTGCCAGTACTTCGGAATGAATGGGTACAGGCAAAATCTTGTGTTGTACACTTAATTACACTGTTGGGGTTGTGTGGCCGTCGAAAAATTTGACGAGGTACGACGTCGGTTACCCGTGAGATGGATGGGTGTCTTCATTTGTTTTCTTGCTTACCTTACTGTTTATTACATGTGTGTGTTTTTCTGTATATGTATGTGTGTGTGTGTGTGTGTAACATAAAAACTTATAGATAAAGTTAACCACTAATATTTACTAGCATAATAAAACTGTTGTACCTGGCTATGTCCTAAATATGAGTTACATTAATATTCATTGTTACTACTGTTTTGATACATAGCGGAACTCTCTCTTTCTTTACTTTTAGATATATAATATAATTTCTACTTATGTAACTTTTTTTTGATAAGCTTTGTTTCTATACGCGGTCATTGCCAGAAATAGCTAAACTTTCCATCGACAACAAGCTATCAAGGCTACTGACTCGTTTCATATAATATCTACCTAGCTAGTGGGTACTAATATAATCAAAGTAAATAAGATTAAATTCCTAGTTTTAAAATACTCTCAACACCATACGGCGACAAATTACCTAAACTTGAAAACATCCGTCCCAAGCATCAAACTCGCTGCCACAAAATTACCAGTCGCATTTACAACCAACGAAGCAACCTGATATAAAATCTCGTTTATTTATTTCTTGCCGATTGAATTCAAATAAATCTCTTGAGCAAATAAAATATAAACGATTATTTACCTCTGGGAATTTATCGGGCGGGTAAATCAAAGGCGCTGCAGTATGGCTCGGTCAAGTTTCTGCTTCTGTAAGCGGCTTACTTTGATCCCTATCTTCACGGAGACGCTAAAGCAACAAGTTTGAGTATTAACCAAGCTTTATGTTCAATTCACTTATTTTAAAAATTGGAACATATTTCAGAACTTGAGTCGGGTGCAGACCAGCTGTTATTTATATCGTGATTTTAAACTTTAAGTAAATAATACATGATGTAATAAAACTGATCTAATGCTAGCTGTGATCGTGTGAGAGTATTATTCAAAAAAAGAAATTTTGTGATTTTGAATAAGTAGGACTTCACTTACAAATATTATCTTGTTGGGGATAATCGACTAATTTGCAACCTATGCTTAGCCCTCAGACAAGCATATCGCTATAGTCCAACACAATCAGGGGCCAAAATGCGTCTCTAGCACGCGCCGCGCAGAAAACGGCAGCATTTATCGTTTAAATTAAGCTTTCCGCGTAGCTTGATCATTGCCACTGATTCACACAACGCGATCATTTCGGTTTTCATTTGCTGGAGGTGCCGGCTTGGCACTCAAAATGTTAATTGAGGGACCTCTGTACACAATACAGAAACGAAAACATGACTTAGCCAACTCACACTGCATGCACAAAATATATTCTACTAGATTGAATATATATATATATTTGACATTTACAAAGCATTCCTGCGCTGCGTAAATATGCACGAAGGAACTGCATCATCAAGTTGTCTAAAGTCTCTGTTTACACTATAGCTATACGATCGCTAAATTCAACGTTCTCCCTCACAAAAAATAGCAAGTGTGCTTTAAGCGTTAACCAACGCTGAAGCTTGTTTACTCCGAGTTGAGTGGCGTCAATACTTTGTGTCGTCGTGCCGAGCATCTCCAGTCAAGGATAGAGATGCACTTATCGAGAAGCGACTTTTATTCCTCAAATACGTTACGTAGAAAAATGTTGTAGCACTTCTTCACATTTTGTCTTTACGATTTCTGTTTGATGCAGACGTTTATTTCATAATTATTGATAGTCTTTACTAGTATTATAAACGTAAAACTAGCTTTGTTCATTTGTTACAGTTTTACATTTATTTATATTATATTAATTGTCAAAAATGTTTTTTTGATTTGTCGGATGTTTTTTTTTGCTACTAATGTGGCAAACAAGCATACGGCTCGCCTGATGGTAAGTGGTCACCGTAGCTTATAGACGCTTGCAACACCAGAGGCATCACTTGCGCGTTGCCGACCCTGTAGGAAAGGAAGTGGAAAGGAGAAGGAGCGGGAAGGGGGGAAGAGGGTGATTGGGCCTCCGGCATTCTCACTCACCGAACGAAACACAACAGTAGGAATACTGCTATTTCACGCCGATATCCTGTTAGAGGGTAGTATGTATTTATAAAAATGGGAAAGAGCATTACAAAA
This sequence comes from Catocala nupta, assembly GCA_963675205.1. Lineage (NCBI taxonomy): Eukaryota > Metazoa > Arthropoda > Insecta > Lepidoptera > Erebidae > Catocala > Catocala nupta. The sequence continues at coordinate 14,093,492 of OY776084.1, forward strand.
AGAAGGATCTTGTTAATTAAATGTCGTTATATTTGTGCAAATAATTTTTAAGACATAGTCTTACACATCATTTACATTTTAAAATAAATATATTTTATCCTCCCTTATGTTATAAATATGATATGAATGAAGAAAATATTTTAAATCCTGGCACACAGAATGTAATCAAGAAAGATCCATGAAATAAGACGCAGTAAAAGTACACAGCGTCATCGTTCATACTCTGGCTGATTTTAATGAAATCTTCGTCTCATATTACCTACAGAGTTATACGTAACTGACGTCATTAATTAAAAGTTTTCAAAGTATGACGTAAGCAATATTAATACGAACGGCTTATAAAGGTATTGAACCACAAGCCCGTTCTATATTCAAAATATTCAAATACATACTTGACATATTGATGTAACGAAATTAAGATATTTCTGTATACTAATTTTGAAGTTCTAAGATCTCATTTGACTCCAAGCCTTCGGAATGTTTCAGAATGGTGTGGGTAGTCTTGAATTTTCAAGTTTCCAAGCCAATATGGAAACAATGCTGGCACTGTCGCGTGGCGCCTTATAAAGTTTGCCTTCACTTTATACGAGACTTGCACTAACTTGAGCTTGTTTCACTTCAAGTATATACAAAACCTTTATAGAAACTAATCAATTAAGCTCTTCTGGTGTTTTTGTATGTTAATACAGTTGGTTGTATAATGGAGTTCAGTTTTGAAGCAAAAGCTTGGCGGATGCAATGTTGTGTAACGTTTAAAATTCAGTTTGTTTTTAGACAGGTTCTATGAAAATTTACTTAGAGAGAACATTTTGTAGTAGAAATTTCCTTAATAAATATGTTTGTATTTAGCATAGTTAAGTTTTAAATCTTTACTCACATATTCTTCTCATTCTCATGTGAACAGCTGTATAGAAATACAATTCCTGTTGCAATTTATTTCGAGTAATGGCCTCTTCTTCCTTAAAAGCGGAGTAAACTATAATCTTGTTAGATTCCAGATTATTATATTTTTAAAAATTAACGGCATTTATTTAGCTGTATATTGCCAAAGTCCTTGAGCAATAATTATCACTTGCCATCGAGTAGGGCGTTAGTTTTTCTGCCGCTAGGGGCACAAAAGTATTACTAGTAACATACATTAATATATTAAAATAAAAACAAATTTGTTACTTAAAATGTTAAATCGTCATGTGATTATCGAGTTAACTTCGCATAAAAAGGTTATCGACTGGATATCCCCCAACACTAGGGTGGAGAGAACAAGAAAACTACATCGGACACATAATGTCTTTCTGGAATATCCTCACGTCGGTTATTTACGGACAATGGTCCAATTTGGAAGCTTTGAAGAAGTGTAAAAAATACACCAACCTAACTATTGATTACATTCAGTTACTAAATAAATTGAAATATGTATCGATGAACATGGATAACGAAACCATATAATCTCTACCAGGAATCCCACAGAATTACGATTAATTAAATTTGTTTGGTTTTTGATAATACAAAATATCAATAGCATAAAGTGTTATCAGTAATCCTGCTATATAATAATATAATGTAAAAGTTTGTGATGTTAAACCGTTGTTTTGATAAGCCGTTGAAAGAGTTTGCATCAAATGATTTAAATCATACAATATTGTTTTGTAATCCAATATGCCTTTCTAAAAAATTCATATGCGCGAAAGGCCAGATCTTATTATAATAATTTTTTGACTTGTATAAAATATATAACAAATTTACTGTAAAAAATTTAATCCAAATCACGTCTAAATTAGAAAAGATATACACGATTAAACGCTACTAAACAATATAGGCGCAATAGCTCTGGTTTAGGGGAGAAAATGCAACTCTAGACAACAAAGATTAACGTTCCACCAACAGCCATTAAGCCAAACAGTCATCAACCGGGCAAACAAACGGGGCAAGTAAACGCACTACATCAAGCGAGTCGAGTCCACCTTTATAATAAACTACATCGCAACGTGAGCAGCAACAGATGGCGACAATGTCCTAAGTTCCGATATAAATCATACCCTTTTAATGTTCGACTATCGGTCGCTCGGGTCAAGTAGGTAAAAGTGATTTACAGAGGTCATAAAGACAGCTAGAAACGGGTATATTGCTCTCGTCAGCACCCTTCAACGGTCAGAATGGTCTGTGTAATGAAATGTAACGTGAAAAGTTTGCGATGGTAATATAGGTGTTTGGATTTTTGTTATATATTTCTTGTAATCGGATATGTTTGTAATGTTTGGGAAGGAATAGCACTTACTGTTGTGCCTGCCGCTTATGGCTTTGTTCACGGGATGTAACGTAATGGCTTATAGGTATAATCATAGACAGCATATTTTTTTTGTTATCTTCATAAAAACTGTTTTTCGAATAGTAGTTCTTAACAAAGTTGACTGCGTTTCTCCTTTCACGCTAAGAAAACATTTTATTTTCATAGCTCTGTAAGACTGTCTTTGACAAGAAAATTTTACTCAAAGTTTTAAAATAAGAATTCCATACTGTAAAACAACGTCAAAACTAAAAGTATTTATTTACACATACATACATATAATAATAATAATAATATAATAACATTCTACCACATACACACAACACTATCTAGCCCAAACTAAGCAGAGCTTGTACTATGGGTACTAGACAATGGATAAACATACATATATACTTTTTTTTTGTAAATAGATACATATTATACATAGAAACACCCAGACCAAGACAAACATCCATGTTCATGCACACAAATATTTGTCTTGTGCGGGAATCGAACCCGCGACCTCAGGCGTGGCAGTCGGTTACACTAACCACTACGCCATCGAGGCCATGTATTTGTTTCACGCCTACATCCTCAAAAGGGAATGTTAAGATGTACATATATACCTACATCTCGCTAGCTAAAATTTTAGACCCCATTTTATAGCGAGGCAAGCCTAGACAACCGTAAGGCACAGTTCAAGAGTCCGTGCTGCTACTGATGATATTAAATTGACAGAAAAACTTGGCAATTGAATTGGGGCCACACTATTCGCATTTACTATCGCACCGTTAACAACGTTTCGAAGTATTTGTTAATTAACACGTTTATTACAAAATGTCCTGAATATTAAATTTAAATATTTACTAGAATATACGGGCGCTACACGTTACTATAGTAACTTATTACATCAACCGTATTTGTCAAGCTATTACCTATCGTTTAAGTCGATTTAAATTGCCAACCTAATTTCCTGTTCATTCGATTTATAATCGATAGTTTCTTAAGTCCCTTTCAGCGGTTAATCTAAATTGATTCCTTCGTTTTCATCGAGACTTTGTTGGCACGAAATTTGTTGAGAGTTACTACCGAGTCGCATAAGTACGTAACTATTCCTATGTAAAATCTGAGTTGGCGACTGATCTGCGGTACTCGAGTAAAACTTTGAAGAAAGTACTCGCCCTGCTGCTATTAGGGTTGCTACCAACATGTATTAGCTCCAGTCTTTTTCTTGCTGATACTAAAAGTCGTTTCGAGACATTGTATCATTTATTTTTATTAATAACTTGTCTATGGCGCCAGTTGTCGGATCTTAAGCATTGCAATCAATCATCGCTTCGACCAAGTTAATAAATGTATGGTGTATATATGACTAATCAGCAGTAAATATAAACAATCCGCTCATAAAGAGATCATGATGGTACGCGTACAAAATTCATTACATGTCACGATTAAGCGAAATATTATTAAAATATATAAAAATAAACACAACACATCATTCTCGTAATCCAATTCAGATTTATACAAAAAAGTAACTATTCATGGTAAATTTAGATCTACATAATAAGCTTTTTTGTATTTGATAATCCTTTAGCTAGGTGAGTTCATTGAAAGTTGGCAACTTCATTATGAAGACTATTTGACTTACCGAAGGACACATAATGCAAAACTCTGAACTACGTAAATATTTAAAGACAAATTTCAAAAGTAATATCGTGTAATTTCATAAAGAGAACCTATTATACAGAATCTAGTATGCAAAACTACTCTTACTGGATATTATTACTGGATATAATCAGTACTTATTTATTTAAATTTCTAAGAGGTAAGGCATATCGCACTCTAACGTATGATTTTACTTTAACTGATGCAAACGCGGTATCTGATTACCATAATTAATGTTTGGCACCTTAGTAGAATTAAAAAAGAAACAGAGACATAACCATGACTTTTAAAATTGCAATGAGTAAAACTCGACAAAATTAAGCTCTTAAGAAAATCGAGTGCTAAGGAAAAGGAAATATGTCGCTAAATAGTAAACCAAAAGCAATAGGGAAAATAAGAAATTTCAACATCAAGCAAAAAGTATTTTATATTCAAAACGGTTACACCATAAGAAATTTATAAAATAATAAACTTCTATAAACAAATGTCCCTTCCTTGTTTCCCCATCGAGTTTTTAACGAAAAAGGCAATAAGAGTTGGTAAAGTTTTCTTTAAGGGCAATGGTAATTCTCGGAGGGTCGAACAGTTAGTTTACTTAGTATTAGAGAAGTTTACTTAGGGTCAACCGACACTAGATAATAACACAATATAAATATTTAAGTAATAAATCAAGTTCTAATGTCGTCCAGCGTGTGACGATGGAAAGTTCTGGACTTTCTTACTTAGGAACTATTCCATCAAAGTGTGTCCAATCTCCAATTAGAAGAGTGATGGATGTTTCATACGGAAGGTTTCTGTGCTTCATATAGTACGATAACAGTTGGTTGTTGTCAAAAGTGAAGTGGGCTGGTCGTTAAGGCATGTCAGTTCCTTTGAAGTATTGAGCTCACTTGAAAATTGACTAAGCTCTGAACGCGTTGGAATTTGGAACTATGCTATGGGTATTATTTCATCGATACGCTCTTTTAACGCTTTGTACTCATCAGTTGTTTGTAAAAACCATACCTTCTTTATTTTTCATATACATATGCATACAGTAACGGTTAAACAATGATGATGTCAACTGTACCTAGAAAGCAAAAAATGGGTAGTACATCGTAATTATATTTTAAAATAATTACATTCAGCATGATTTCTGTATATCCCTAAAGAATGAAATACGAGTATATATGATACAAATATATGTAATATTAAGACACCACATAAAAAGAAGTAAATCCATTTTCGACACAGTTATAGGCTCTGTTTTAGTATATAAGAACTATACTATGTAAGAACAAACATGTACATATTTGATATTAGTAATTTCTACTTTAATTTTTATGTTTCTCGCTGATTTTATTACTTAATTGCATTTCTATTCATCTTGCTGTTTCATTGGGGAACAGCAACAATGTTATCATTCTTGTATCTGTAACAAAGAACATTAATTAAATAAAAAGTCTCCTAACAAGATAACCTAGATTATTGTGTATCTCTAAAATAAATTCACCTAAGTGCTTTAGATGTTATGAAGTAATACAAATTACTGCATTCTTATCCATATTTTTAACTTATATTATACAGCATTGTATATATACAGATCCTAAACAAATAAAAACTACACAGCAATAAAACGTGTATTTACGTACATAGTAGGTACATTAGAAAATGAACGTACAATTTATACGGCCTTAGAAAAGTTACGTGATCTCCAAGAATAAGAAGTATCAAACGACTGCTTCCGACACGTTCTCGATAGGAAATGATTGGAAGCGAAAGGGTGCCTAATTTCCGCTAAAAATCCATTACTTGCGAATAAGCAGCTACCACAAATTGGAAAAGTTTTCACCGTTTAAATCAACAACTTAAATTTGCTCTTTGAAAGATGATTCTAAGACGTTTTATTTGAATAAGCAAAAGTTTTATTAAAATGACAATTCTGATCGCTTAGCGGGTATTTTGATTACTTTTCAACGAAAGCTGGAGGTGAAGAGACAATATTCTAATAAGATGTTAATATGTGTATTACATGAAGGACAGCAGTTGACAGTTTTTTATGGTATAGGAGGCAAACGAGCATACGGATCGCCTGATGGTAAGCGATTACCACCGCCCATGGACATCCGCAACACCAGGGGAGTTACAAGTGCGTTGCCAGCCTTTTAAATTTCCTTCCACCCCAGGAGAGGGAAGGGTTGAGCCTTCGGTACCCTCACTCACTCGACGAAACACAATGCAAACACTATTTCACACTCACTCCGGTCGAGCCGGCCAATTCGTGCCGAAGCGTGGCTCTCCCATGTTAAAAGATGATGAAGTTGAAGATGAAGGATGGAAATGTTATTTCAGTTTCGTTTAAATCTAAATAAAATACAACACCGAGAAAATATTAACAACCTTACTGTATGTTTTAGAAAATAAGTTTCGAAATAGCGATTTGCGTGCTATAAAAAGAAAACCAACTATATTTTTTATTAATACTTTCAAACATGCCAATGAGATACCAAATTCCATTAAAATCAACATTATCTAAATAAAAAAGTTAGAAGCATTATTTTATATTAGCGTCATCATTACTGTATTTCTTTTTAAACCAACCAACTGTAGCCAAAACAGTAAAATGGAAAGTTTGATTAAAATACTTAAGAAATTCATCAGTGTTAAATTTAGTTGAAAATTTGCATTGTTAATTTTATTTAACGCACCTCCCTTGTCTCATTATTAAGACAGCATTGAGTTACAACAGTAGAGAGATTTAATAATATAATTGTTTGTTCGTCTTTAAAGTTCTCTGCACGTACCTTATTGTGCATTGCTTGATCGTGTTCTTTAGCATCGTCTTCCCGCTCAATCTTACAAACTTTGGTATAACTTTGTTTAAATACTGTTACGATACTAAAATTTACTTTAAACGTAGAGACATCTTTCAAAAATATAATTTTTCATTCAGTAATACTAGTAGATTTCATTTAAGAAGCTTTTACGCCTGTCATATTAGCAAAATTAATTCCAATTCTGTAATGATTTCAATAAACTCAATTACAGCTCAAAGTGTTCTTTTTCTTATTTGCATCTTTAACTTGAAATAAAGTAATGAACCATAGTAAATTGGTGTCAATTCAATTATTACTTAAAATAATTCAAATTACATGAATCTAAAAAATAAATAAAGGCATTTAGTCATATACATGCGAAATTGAGATTTAGACTCGAACAAGTGTTACTGGTACTTTGGTACAATTAAATACTAATTATATATTATTATAACCGCGCGATTAAGAAAAATCATCATCACCTGCACAACCTGACTTTAGCCTTTCCTGAAAATGGCTTGTATCTCTTTGTGTGTGTATAAAGAACGACATCGAAAGTAAAATTCAGTAATTAAATTTAGTCAGTAAATCTAAATTTAAAATTAAAATTTAAATAATTATAATATTAATTTCATGTAGTTTAGAGCCAAGTAGCTGCTAAGCTACATACAATCAATATTATAATACAAACAAACTAGCTATACCCGCGATTTTATCCACACTAACCTGAGTAATTTAAGTAACCTAGCGTACTTTGAAATTAACTTGAGCTTTTATAAGTGTCAATCGCGTGTTAAAATTTATATTCGTTTTATTATGGAGATTAGTGTCACAGGCACACATACAAATACCTATAATTGTTTCCTGTATATTGACTAACAATTATTTAACTTACCTGTATCATTTATTGAAAGTATGTAGCTGCAGAATCCAAGAGTAAACCACAATGCCCTAAATCTCGCTACGTAATTTCAATTTTTTTTTGTAAATAATAATTCTCGTCGCTAAAATGGCGGGCTGCATTAGTTGTTGTTTTATTCGTGCTCAATTAGTCCTAGCTTTTTCACGATAACCAACGCGTAAATAAACCAAACTTTAAACAAAGTAGGATTAAACATTGGGCCAGAAACGTTAACCCATTTTGCATTCGTATCAGAGCAAATAGCATCCCATGTGCAGACAGCCTTACGGGAACAATAAAGGCTCTAACGAATAATGGAAGTTGAGGCAATATCGTTGCTATTGTGTGCACTGAAATGTTTTCATTTATTTACAAAGACATTTTAATACCTGGAAACAAAATACACAGAATAATTAAATCAGTCCTTTCAATGAAAATAAATTTAAAGTGACAGCGCGCGGCGATTGAATTAGTTTTTTCGATACCGATATTTTCAATACGGCGTAATATATTTTGTTTAAATTCAAATCATCAACCTGGAACAAATTTAATTCTATCTATACTATGTACTGAAGTGAAATAGAAAATGTTTCTCAATTAAATTACCCAGAGCTTTTGGACTTTGTACCGTAAATAACGATAAACTTTTACATCCTAGTTCTGTATCCGTAGCACGAATTCTGATAGTTTACGAAAACTGAACGTTTCGTATTCTTTTCATACATTTTTAGCAACGGTTTTTACGAGGACTACAAAATGTTTGGAAAGAACTCGAAACACCCGCAATTTTCAAAATCTATTAATATTGCTAAGGGTATAAATTGTCGGTGTTATTCGGTTTTCATTACATATTACCAAATATTTATACATTTGCTTTAAATATACACCTATTAAATAATATACGGATATCACAGTCGGTAAGTCTGTAATATTCGTAAAATCACTATAATTATGTCTATGATAAAAAATATCGTCACATTTCTTTAGACTGCGTTGCCTTGAACCGAATTAGGTGCTTAATTAAAACGAAACCTTTTTTCTAAATCAGTGGTAACACAAATTATTTCTCTTTTAAAAACATGTATTAAACCTCGATAAAATTAAACTACAATAGTACATCTTGATATTTTACTCTCAGTGGTTCAGTGTGAAAATAATGTAATTAATCTTTAATCAATTTAATTAAAGGTGGCAGCACATTTGGTTTCCAGTGGCTCCGATTATTGATAACCACTAAGTGACCAAGCCAAACAATTAGTGTCGACCACGTCCAACTGAATACAGACGCAAAATGCATAATCGTGATTATCAGCTGGTCATATAGTCCTATCGAAAGATATAATATACCACAGAAGTTTAAATTTCTTTAGTTATTATACACGTTAGGACTGGTGAGGCACACCAGAATCTCTAGCTTAACCTGGAATTTTACTGAAGTTGGGAAAAATCGCCAAATCGCAAAACAATTTGTCTTACCTTCCTGCATTGATTTGGCTTTCCAGACTCGTTAAGGAGACAAGCATGGTGCAGGGGCTTATCTTCCTTCTCCTAGCGCTAGTAGTATAATGAATGTTATTAACACTAGGTTTACATACGAATTGCCAACTATTCGAAATTATCCTGCTGTGGCGTGTATGTGGTTATAAGCTACGGTAACCGCTAGGCATTAGGCGTGCCATGCGCGCGTGCTCAACTAGCAATCTACAAAAAAATTTAGTTTAGACATTTAGCTACATCTATTATTTGTATGTAAACGCATTTGTATCACTCACAAAGAGACTAAAACTTGGCCATCCATCGTAAAACAATATGTGTTAATCATTGACGAAGTGTAACTACAACTTATGAATCTTAACTTGTAATCTCTTACATCCTAACTAATATTATAAGGTTAGTATTTAACTGCACAGCAAAAAAATACTAATTGCACAGCAAAATATGCTTACCAAAAATACTAATTGCATAGCAAAATATATTTAAAGAGATCAAACTAAGTTGACGGAGCCCCGCTGCGCGGGGCTCCTATTTTTGGATGGGTTTAAGAAGGAACCTAACATAACCTAACGCTGCCGAGACGGAATTCAGTGATTTAAGGCGTATATGTGCTCATTATGCTGTGCAATCAGTATTTTTGATGTTCATTATATTTAATGCCATATTATAAATGCAAATGGACATTGTTTATTTCTTACACTTTCACGTCTTAACTACTCGACCGATCATCGTTAAATTTGCATATACGTTTTTAGGGATACAGAAAATGTCGTTGGGCACTTCGTCCAATAAAGTACTGTTTCCGAGGTATAGAAATTAATTGACTAAATCTTTATTAACGCGAGCCAATTCACGGGCAAAAACTTATACTAGATAAAATAATTTCTACAGCAGCTTGTGGTAGCTCGTAACCGAAATTAAATGTGTGGGTGATTATATCCAACTTATTAAGCTCTTAATCCTAGCAACCTAATTTTGACTTTCAATATGAGCTTCTCTTGTATTAGAGTTTGGTTAATTTTCGCCTACAAGTTGTGTATCGATACCAATCGAAATGGAAAATGACTTCATGGGCTGTAATATACCAATAAAAGTAATATACCTATATTAAAATACCGTGTGTCTTCAACTAGGAGCTAATTTAGCAGATTTTCTCATTGTGAAGTTAATATATGAGTGAGCAGTGGTTCTGTATGTTAACATTACGTGAATAACGTTAACGCCTCAAAACACAAAGCCGGGATTTTACCGACAGGCAAATTCTTAACATACGGCCTACCTACGTATAACTTTATTAAGCTGACGACATACTTAGCATGCGTTATGCCATCACACAAAAAATAAATGTGAAGCAGTATGTGCAAATATATTGTTATGATTTCTCAAGTTTGTTTTTTTCATTTAGTATATCAAAAATATTATGTCATCTAGATTCGATTGAGAGATTAAGAAATATATAATAATTATAAGGACGTTTCTAAATTTAAGTTTTCAATTGTAATGTTCATATGGGCGGCGACATAAGCGGCTTATGCAGCAACATAAGTGGCTTAATATCAACCAACAAATTTCAAGAAGCTTTTCATAAATAAAAATATTCTAACTGTTATTAGCACCCCACCGCGCCGGTAGCCACACAAAATTGAAAAAAAATTGAATTTAGCCGCCGGCGGACAAGGGCATTCCAGCATATACAGTTTAAACATTAAAATATTGTTATTTTCTACAATAAAGCAATTCGAAATTTCGCAAATGTTTATCAGCGTATGTCGCCGAATGGAAATAAGTTTGTAGGGTATCTAAAATATATTCATTACTATGTACCACACAGGTAAAAAAACGTATTTATATATAAATATGTAGGTAAATTAGTTATTAGATTAAAAACCAGAATCTTCGCGAATAGTCCAGCAATATTAATGTTTCTGTTCACAATTAATAATCTTGAAAGTGAAAAATGCGCCAGATACTAGGTTTACATACGAATTTCCAACTATTCGAAACAGACAAATACGCCATTTAAACACTGCCATTCAAAATTACTAGATAAATACATATGTACATAATTATAATCACGCCTATTACTCACATTACATTCCTCATGCACGTCCCATTAGTTTACTCCCAACTTGGCCTTGCTGTTTGAGCTTTAACTTATTGATATAGAAAGTATATATCACAAATGATATCTACATGAGCTTGGCCAATTCTAATATCAAATGCCTAGATTGCGGGCTCTTAATCTACATGTTCATATTTTCTGAATATATTCATATTCTCTGTATATTGCTAAAGATTATTATAAGTAAACCTTATCCAACCCAAACTCTTTAAGCTTTTTGATCGCATTAGCTAATTAAAGTACTTAGGAAATTTCATATTATTACAAATAAATAATTACGTAACGTAACGCAAGTATGTCTTTACCTTTGTTCAGCTGAAGAACCGAAACTGTATTACAGCGAGTGATTTAAAATATTCTGTCGAATAAAATTGGAGTTTGCTAATAAGAGGTAATAACCAATTAGGAGAATTTCCCTTGTTGCCTAGCCCGTCGTATCCCGAGGCTCTTTTTAAGATGGAAAGCAATCACACGCTCACATATTACAAGTAACTCCCTTGGAAGGAAACTTTGATGAGCTCACATTTAAATTTCAGATCATTCAGAATAAATTTGCAACTTAATACCCCTTTCATGTTTTAATGCTTACTTTTTCGAGTTCAGTGGAATAAAGTTTCAGAAAGAAGCGGTCGTGCAACCTATTTGAGAGTTTGTAGTTCGTTTTAAAATTGTGATTGTATCTGAAATTCAGGCTAATGTTTTCTCTTTTTCACTTATCAAGTTTTTGACGTTATAATACAGCGTGTAGCCGAAAGGCGGTAGAAAGGAAATACAAGGGTCGTGCTTATGATAAAAGTCCCTTATAACAAAACATATTTTCGTGACTTACTTAAGCTTTAGTCTTAGTTTATAAATACCTTTTTTATTGTTACACGAGTTCAGTGGAATAAAGTTTCGGAAAGAAGCGGTCGTGCCACATATTTGAGAGTTTGTAGTTCGTTTTAAAATTGTGATTGTACCTGAAATTCAGGCTAATGTTTTTCTTTTTCACTTATCAAGTTTTTGACGTTATAATACAGCGTGTAGCCGAAACGCGGTAGAAAGGAAATACAAGGGTCGTGCTTATGATAAAAGTCCCTTATAATAAAACATATCTTCGTGACTTACTTATAGTCTTAGTTAATAAATACCTTTTTTTATTGTTACACTGATCACTATCGCAACTATATATATGTATATAGTATTTGCGATAGTGATCAGTGTAACAAAAAAAAATACATTAGGAGAGCAGAAAAGATATTTTCTATATATATATACATATATGATGTACAATAGGTATAAATCTTTCCAAGAGAGATTTTTGGGATGACAGTAATAATTTATCAATTAATTATGATAAAATGTGATGTTAAATAGGGCCTTCAGTCAAAATATTTATTGAACTTTATATATACCTATATATATTACACTTCACCAGCCATTTTGCCATCATATAATACGTGTAATAGAATATAGGACTATTTCCACCAACTGAACACAATGATAGACGCGGCGAGACTGCTATTATTCTGTCAGAATTAAATTGTTTACCTCAAAATCTAATACAAAACCTAACGATTGGCAGTGGTTCAAATATTAACACATACTCAACCGAAAGAACGAAGCCGATACCTTGAATAGTTCTAACTGCAATAATAAGCCCATTCGAGTATACCTACACGATTTCTATTCTCATTAACGACACGCTCATTCCCAGTGCTAATGCAGTCTGACCTAAGTTCATTACCAGTTAAGCAGCTGGAAAACTTTTTACTTAATAACCTTCAGTAGGGTTATAACCCTAAAGGTAATGTTATATTTAATTTTATTCTGGAATGAGACTATGTTACTGATTTGTGGCAAACTTTTTGTTACTCATTACCACCGAAGAATGAAGCTGATGACTCATTGGTCGTAGAATATAGGCGTTTCATTGTTACTAGTTAAAAAACGCATGTGCCGTATTGTTGGTAATAGGGTAGGAAGCCTAACCTTACCGACGCGTAAGAAGATCTTATGCATGTAGCTGATAAATTATGGTCGGCCTCGATGGCGTAGTGGTTAGTGTAACCGACTGCCACGCCTGAGGTCGCGGGTTCGATTCCCGCACAAGTCAAACATTTGTGTGCATGAACATGGATGTTTGTCTTGGTCTGGGTGTTTCTATGTATAATATGTATGTATTTACAAAAAAAAAAAAAAAAAGTATATATGTATGTTTATCCATTGTCTAGTACCCATAGTACAAGCTCTGCTTAGTTTGGGCTAGATGGTGTTGTGTGTATGTGGTAGAATATTATATTATTATTATTATTATTATATTATTATTTTTCATACTTGCCCAACTACTTAAGATGAAGCGTATTTTATTTTTATATACAGGATGTCCGGCAATTAATGGATAATCTTGAAATGTCTCATAGTAGAACTGAAGGCCGTTCAGAAAAGTGAAAAAAAAAAAAATATATATATTAAAAAGTGCAAGCTATATTAGCATAGCATACCTTTGACTATCTATCTATTAGCATAATTAGTGTTTAATAATAAAACAACAAAAAACCGATGGATTTCATTCATTTATGGTCGTAGTATACAAAAAAGTTATAAATGGTAATTAAAAAAAACACATATATCAGGTAGTAGTTAGGATAGATTTTTTCATATTTTTTTCTGAACGGTACTCATTTCCACTATAAGACATTTCCAGGTTATCCATTAATTAACGGACATCCTGTATATGTACGAAACTTATTCTTGCATACGCTCTGAAGCTTAAATGCTTTAAATTTAATACATATAAGGCATTGTAGATAAAAATGTTGCATGCTATATTAATAGAGGTTTAAATATGAAGTTGCCGCTTGGAGGTTTAAATATGAAGAAAATCGGTAACGTTGTGGTTTTCATCCGAATTATTTTATCAATATTTTTTGAATGGCCAGTACAAATACTATGCTTTTTGTGTATAATTGTATATTTAGGCCACTATGGTTTTTATTAACAAAAACTTCAACCATCATGTAAGTATGGTAAATTTAAACAACGAATATGAGCAGACACTAAGTGATATAGCTTTAAATACAAAATGTATTAAAGGTTATTGATGTTTTTTATTAATAATATATATAATCTTTTCTCGAAATATAAATAAAGTTATAAAGTAACTATTGCATTTTGTACAGATGCCACGAAATTAGATGTACATTTAATTTCGTAAAAGTAAAGTTCGTAAAAGTAACTTCGTTTAAATAAACGGCAATTTCATAGTTATAGACCTAAAATTTTCGAGAAAATAAATGATGGCGCTGTCTCGACAGTCGTGATTTATGTTTATTGAATTAATTTTATCTTATTTACGAACTGAAAAAAGCCACCATGACAAGCATTTCATTGTTTATTTTACAACACCATGTACTAAACATTAAACACAAATATCAGTACCAAAAAATCCTAAATGGCGCGTGTGATGCCTGTAATATATATTTATCTTCGTTTTTGATTTGATTTATAAATAAATTTATTGCTCTTTGTACTAGCAAAACTAGATTTATATTCACTTCATAATATTTTGTGAACTTCATTCCAAAGTGACAGACGTTCTATAATAAGGCCACGGTAATAATACTTTTATAGCTATCGTTCCAGCTTTAACCTGATTTTGTTAAAATAGCAGACATGACTGAAAAACATTTGTGTTAAGCCACTGCAGCTCAAAAGGTATATTTTGTTAATGATCTATAATAAACTTTATTATTCAGCTAATTGTATGCTGTGGACTACGCACGGAGAAATCATACTGTGTATTATAATACCATTTGGTCTATTCATTACAAGACAAATTACAATCCTGTAGTGTTTACTTTGAAACAAAGTATCAGCGGCTTACAGTTTGCCACAAACTATTTGCATCACGAACATTCAACAACAAATTCTTTGCTTAGTCACAAAAAGTTTTGAAAAAAAAATTGTGAAGATTTTAAATATTTTTGTTTTCTCCCTAGAGGTGGATTGTCGTTATCTGCAACTTTGTGGTGAAATGGTTAAGGTTGTTTTGATACACAGAGAGGGGTGTTTGTTCAATTGTCATTATGTTCACCTAGAATAATTCTGGTCGTATTGTGTTCTGTTTCTCTTTATGCTGTATATAAATAGAACTTCTACAGTGTTAATAAATTAGTTAAAGTAAAGGCATTACGTCTATCTGATTTATACCAAAGGATTCGGTAAGGCTTTGTGAGACAATTTTAATATTAGGTTAAATTAAGTTTAGCTTTATTTGAAGGTAATCATTGACAATACTGAGTAATAATTTAATTATTTATTTAATTTATATTGCCAATAATTTACTGAGGTTTGACCTGGGGGTGGCGGGCTTTGTGGGCCTGCCCGCCATCCGTTCAGCACCAGGTTCAAGAGGCGGCGTGAGTGTTCCCACGCGCGCCTCTGTGTCGAGTCCGTCTGCCCTCTAGGGGGGAGACAGTAGGGAATTTTTGAGGGAGTCCTTTGGGTAGGTCTCTCTGGGTAGTGGCCTGCCGTTTCATACGGCAGGCCGAAACCTTGGCGGGGTCGCGACCGCATGCGAAAGCGATTCGCGCGGCCCCGCCGATAGTGGTTTTGTCGAGGAACACCGTGGTAGGTTTAGTCGGTATTCCGGGAGGTACATTATTTCTTTTCCATCTTCTTTTACCCCGGCGAGTCCGACATAATCCCTCCGCCCACCCCCGCGGAGGGATATGCGTCATTGCATTCAATCAAGTAAAAAAAAAAAAAAGTTTAGCTTTATTTGAAGGTAATCATTGACAATACTGAGTAATAATTTAATTATTTATTTAATTTATATTGGCAATAATTTACAGTCATTCATTTTATAAATTGAATTTCTTTGAAATAGATATTTCAAAGAATAAAATATGTAAATTTGTTGAAGATAAGCAAATTTTAGACTTAAGAATTTCGAACTAAGAAATAATTTCATTAATCATTCAAAATCTTTCTTGCTAAGTTGCTTATTGTTTAACAAGTAATACTGAAATCATAATACTCAGATCTTATATTCATTATCATAAATATTATGAATACTCTATCTGCTTAGAGTTTAACGACAAATAGTTTTTTTTATATACGAGGTCAATTAAAATACTTATGTTTAAATGGCAAGCGAAGAATATGATGCTGTAAAATTTTTACTGACGCTAGCTGACATCTTTCAAAGATTGAAATGAAATAATCTTGTCTTGTGTTCGTTCTTAAGTAGGCTATCATGGTTGAGCGGGACCACTTTTATGCGCAATCAATGCACCAACTGCCCTTTAAAGAGTCGGCCATGCGCCCTCTGGTGTTTATTATTTCCACAGGCTTCACTAACTACTTACTATGGAGCAGATCGTATGCGTATTAATCATATCACATGTTTACCACCTCAGATGACTATAACAGAGCACGTTAAGCCGTCGGTCCCGGCTGCCATGAACATCTATGGCAGTCGTTATTGGGGGAGTCGACACAAAAGATCCCACTGGGTCGAAGTGTCGCCGGTCTGTACTGACTGGCCCCCACACAAGATAAGATAAGATATGTATATATCCCACCTTCCCCTTTCCTTTTGAGAACCACACGTGCCGGTCTTCGTAATCACCGATTGACGGTTAGCACAATCTCGTCTCGCACCAAAAGGTTCAGCAATTCCTTTTTATGCCGTACCATTCAACTTTGGAACAGTCTTCCAGCTCATGTGTTCCCTCCCTTCTATGACATTGGGTCCTTCAAACGTAGTGTGAAGAAGCATCTGGTCAGACCGGTTTGACACTGACGACGACTAGAAGACATCTATCTTCTCCTCTTCGTCACTGTCTCTGGACTGTAATTGGGGTTTCCATCAGGTCCGTTACAATAACTTTGCCGCGTCACGATAAAAAAAAATTAATATATTACGTGTAAAGTCTTGTTTAATCATCTAAAATTCTCGTTATTCATATCACTGTGTACTGTATTTTTCTAACAATTGTTCCGACCTTCTCGATACACCGTATTATCTCTGTCATTGTTCGAACGTCCCCAATGGTTACGCGCCAAAAATGCCCGCATTTCTATGCATAACCAATTCATTGATATTCAATAAAAGTAGGTTTTTTTACTTACTAACTTGGTTTCAGTTACGTAAGTAAAAAGTACAGACGAATCGAGCACACCAGACATGGCAGACCACTTATGTGTTGGTGTAGTCTGCAGACTAACCAATGAATAATTCGTTAGTGCAGGTAGCTGCAACCTAATTACAGTCCACTCAGCCAGGCCACTCCAGAACACCGCATCCAAACGGCGCCTGCACTTCTATTCACTTTCGACAGATAACTTTATATCTGTATACGAAATAACTCGTGCATTTGGTAGATATACGAAGTATTTTTGTTTAAAATTATATTTATTTGACTGCTTGGACGTTGCAATAGTGATAACCACACCATTACCAACGAGCAAAGTGCTACAAGCTATCCAAGCAAAGCAAAACATTAGTTAATCACAAATGAATGTGCAAAGTCTAGGTGTCCTCTCAATTCACTGTACGAATGTTTGTAAATCTCTCGCGGCAGAGACATTATCCCTGGCACATGTATATTTGCTTTTTTTGTACTCACGTAGCAGTGTAAAGCCTGGTGCATATATTCCTAAATGAAGCATTTTAGGAACGTACTGTTTGAGCATAAGTCTTTTCAGTTTCTGTCTAACAATTATGAGCGAAAATAAATGTGAGTACGCTTGTATATCACTCAAAAGTTAAGCCGAGTTATATGAACTTTACATATGTATATGTGTTAGGAACTTCTTTATAGTGTTAAATGTATATAATTTATAAAAATATGTGGCGAAACAAGGGTGGGCTTGCAATTAGTGCGAAATTAACAAACACAGAACAAACACACAAAAAAAACACAAACAGACGCACAATAATGAAAAACATAATAAATGACGACAATATAATTATGTACTCCTTTCTTTCACAGTTTAACAGGTTTCCTGTCCGATGAGTCACATATAATAGATATTCTAATGTGTCTATCACGGGTCAGCGAAAGGGTTAAATTATAATTGTATAATCATGTATTTTTATACGAAATGTCACCATTTCCTTGGTGCGTTGAATCTCATATGCAATTATTTAGAGTACAATGTAGCCACTGTCAATACATACAGTCTGCTGACGATCACACTTATGTAATTGGACATTGCGGTACAATAAGGGTAGGTCAGTAGGTACCGGCTTATCAATTGTTGAGGTATCTATGTAACCTGTCAACGAAGATGATTAGTTTAGCTATATAATTGAGCTATCAAAATCTGTTATTATTCTATTTTTTATTGATTTCCACCCACATTAATTACTAATTTATTTTCAATTGCCCATGTAATAAATAATATTTAGACTACCTTGTTGATCCAGTCGCATAAATGTGATATATGGATTATATGGATGACGTAAGGGGCAAGTCACGCCTCGCCGCGCCGCTGCAGCCGCGCGCCGCACCGAATGTTGTAGGTTCAAATCTCACACAGGTCAATTGTTTGTGTCGCAAAAAACAAATTGTTCCAAGTTTGTGTATACTTTGTGTACGTTGCCTCTATTTTTATAAAGTAGTCACGGGATTTAATGGATAGTGCATGAGTTAACTTTAAAAATAGCATTATGCAACTCTCAAGGTTAGAGTCAAGGTCTTAGAGTCCGTTACTATGCCCGGGCGTGAACAATATATTTACAGTACAGGAAAAGTCTGATAATTAAACACCGTAAGCCCTATTAGTTACAGGACTAATAGCCACAGTAATACTATTCTATAGGAAATTGTACAATTACCTTGAATATTGAAAGCCTAAGATCGTTCGGCACTTGAAATTAATAGCACTTGATCTAATTACAGCGGGTTCCGAATTAAATAAACAGCTATTTTCGCTATCTGCCCATATAAATTATGAAAATCATTGTACTAAACGTCTTTTTAAAAACCTCCATTGTTCCTGAGAAACTTTGGAAAATGCCTTAGATATAAAGCGTCATAATGTCTAGTATATAAGTACGATTATTATATATATTATTTTATTATTAAGTACTAAATCGAGGCGGTTACATCTAGATTATTGATAATATCATGCTTATAGGTTTTTGTGGGTCTGCCATGAACCTGACACACGTTTAATCGTCCGCAAGAATTTCCATATTTTCTAAAAGTACCTAATTACAGTACAGTCTTTAGCGCTATGCTAAAGATATTATAAATTTTGGTGTATAGTACTTGGGTTAGATAGAAAAAAACAAAGATGTATGTTATAATTATACATAGAATAGGTACTTGACAAATATAGCGAGGTGTTTTATCTTGTCTTACGGTAACGTAAATGTAATGACATTCGACTATTTGCAAATTGATGTTATTAAAATTGTTGTATTGATCGCTATTGTAAATTTTATAGGTTATAAATTAAATTATTATTGAATTTTTATTTTCCTACAAATCAGAAGTAGCAGTTTAAAAGTTCTCAAACAAAGTTTAATAAATAGTACATATGTAAAGTTGTTTTCAAGTAGTTTAATTTCATGTACAGGTAATATTCGCATTAAAGTAGGACAATATTAAGATACGCTTAAAAAGTAATGGCAAGCTTAAACAAAACTTAATAAATCTTATATTCTTCATCAAAACATTTTATAAGATAGCTGATATTATAAATAACAATAACTGCATGAAAACATGGATAATATATAAATAAGAGCTTTTTTCCTTTTCGTGTGGTTAGTGGCCAACCTGTTGTCAAGAATAGTTCAAGCCGCCCGTAGGCCTCTGACATGGCTTAATGACTGCTGTCAATTTGGCAAAAACCGGGACCGACTTTTTATGTGCCCTTCGAAGCACGGAGACGCTGAGATGAAATATCACTAAGCGGTCACCCATCTATAGACTGACCGCACTCAACGTTGCTTAACCTCGCTAATCGTTTACAGATCAGTGAGTGCAACTGGCTATGAGCGCAAACCAAGAAAAAAACCAGCTAGAACCAAGACATTTTCTGGAGAACCAACAAGATCATAAATATCTATTTTACTAAATCATCAAATTTCATATTTGCGTAGTGTTTTTTAGAAACAAAATGTTGACATTAAAATATTTTAGAGGCTCCTTTGGGACATTATTGGAGCTAAAATTAAACTGGTTTCTATAATAGGTTTTCTTAGAAAAGTGTGAAATAATTTATTTGTCGACTCAGGTCCTTTGCCTATTAGTTTTATTATATAAAAGACAACGTTAATTTATATAAACCTAACTAATATTAGGTATAAAAGCGAATGTAAGTTTGTTTGTTACGCTTTCACGCCTCAACTACTCGACCGATCATCATAACATTTCGCATTCACATTGTAAGAGGTACAGAAAAGGACATCGGGTACATTTCATTCAGAAAAAGTACTGTTCCCGAGAGATACAAATTTATTGACAAAATCTACATTAAGCCGCAGAAAAATTCTAGTATCATTATATTATGCAAATTCTCTTCAAAATCAGCGGTAAAACGATTTAACATAACAAAATCTCACTATTACAGCTAGGGTATGAGCTGACGTGAAACAGCCTTTGTGTCACAAATTGAATCATGAGGCAGCTGTAATAAATTAATCGCTAAGTAGACCTGTCGCCCTTTCAGAGGCCTTTGCTCTTTACTAGAATAATTTAATATTCGCGATACTCGCGCCAATTAGGTAACTATATTGAATTAACCGGCGGCGGCGCAGGTGTTCGATCGATCACACTGATGGCTCCCTAAGGCAACTACTACATTGTTATTTAGAAAGAATTGAGTTTCGTGCAACTGTACATCGATAGAGATTGATAGGTTCTCGTTTACAAGACGAATTTGGGGTGGCTTAATGTTGTATTGCATGACTTTAGACGCGTTTCGTTACGATGTAATTATGATTTAGACGGGGCCGTTTTTCTTAGTTGTATTTTTTTGTAAATTAAT
This sequence comes from Catocala nupta, assembly GCA_963675205.1. Classification (NCBI taxonomy): domain Eukaryota; kingdom Metazoa; phylum Arthropoda; class Insecta; order Lepidoptera; family Erebidae; genus Catocala; species Catocala nupta. The sequence goes on from OY776084.1 coordinate 14,114,719, forward strand.
ATAAAGTACTGGTAGTTAGAGACAATACATCGATACCCATCTTTTTCTTATTTTAGAAACGCATATAGACTGAAAAAGGATTTTAATGATTTTATAATAAGTCTGTACAATATGAGTATAGTATAGATATGAGTTTGGACTATATTGTATATTATGATCAACAAATATACTAAAATTATATTTTATCTGAATGATAAGTTTTACAAAATAACTATACAAAGTATAACTGAGTCAAGAATGTAAACATAGAACGTGTCGTGTGTTTATGGCTCATAATATAAGGTATTAAATTATTTACTTTTAAGGGTGTCAACAAATCTTCTATATATCTATATTATATAGTAGAAAACTATGTCGCAAAAATTACTTAAACCGATTTCCTAATAAAAACTTCGCTTGTTGCTTAGGTCTTATAAATAAATATATATTGAACATATTGAACGCTTTTCCGGTAATAAAAGACAGCGAACAAAACAATAATTTTCTATTGTTTGCGACATGGCATTTAATGTGTTAACATAGAATTATTGTACACAAAATCAAATAATTAAAGCTACTGAGAAGTACCCATTATTATAATAATATAATGCTTTAAGAACGCTATTCAAGGTTGAACAATGCGTGCGTTACCTTTCGCGTTCATTTACGTACAAACGCAATGTTGTGTACCTATCTCGTAAGTGGATCTCTCCATCCCAAGAGGGTAGACAGACACACTTCCGACTGTCAAGCTGCAAGAGCCCAGGCTAATGACGTCACACGTATGACGGCTTATTATCACAGTTACGTTTTGGGGTGCGGTTATTTTCGTAACTGACAGTCACGAGATTTTTCAAGTATTCCATTTTTCTTTTAGCTCATACTGTCAGTACGTGTGTTGAAACTTGGTTACGTAGTAATAATTATCACTTGTATTTCTTGGTGTCAAATACAAAGTTAGTACACTATAAATAATAAATAAAAATAAACAATTTACTTTCCTTTAAAATGACATATAGTACATAATGATATGACATGATTACTTAAGAACTATTAACACTGCACTTTTATGTGTATAGGACTCCTGTCTCCCAAACTAGGTGTATAACATGTATCTTGGAAGACTGTTCCTCCGCTAGATTTATGACGCTAAACAGCAGTGAAATAGTTATGATTGTAAGTTTTAGTTAATTCACATTATATAGGTACATGTATGTGGATAATTATTAAGTTACATTTTATATATATGTTTTTGTAGTAATATAATTAGTATAAGAAAGTTAACGTCATGCGGCTTGTTCCGAGAGGCAACCTCCGTAATATGAATCATGGATAGCGCAGTGATTTATGTGGTCGCCTCGCCATTGCCACTGAGCCAATTCAATCTCATGATACACAAACAGTTATTTCGAGTTATGGTGTTTTTTTTGTTTTAGTGTTTGTAGAGTCACACAAGATCTATTCATAATGTGGTAGATATCCTAAAAAGTAAGTCATATTTTAAGGCTTTTATCTGTAAAAGTAGGCTTTATTTAGAGTATATATATATATGTATATATTCTAAAGACTAACAAAAGTGCATCATAGATAACAAATTTTTTTTTTTTTAAATATCTCTCTCTCTTTATATACGTGTACGATGTGATACTATTACTATGTAAATCATGGCGAAATCACAGATGCGTAATATGCATAGTAGAAAAACAAATATAATTTTGTGTGGACATTTAACGTTAATAATTTTCCCAACTAAGATCAACTAATCAAATTATATAAGAAGACGCGTAACTCTTAAAATAATCGGTACAAACTAGCTATAAATAACAGCCAGCTTCTAAAAGCCTAATCAGAGACTTGTCAGAATCAAACTCATGTCAAGTAATTGGCTTAATTCTTATTCCCTGGGGTAGGCAAGGTGTGACTAATACCCCAGGGATATTGCCAGCAGTAATGCAAGTGATTATAGGCTACGATAACTACTTACCATCAGCCTGACTATAATCTTATTTGTCACCTTTGTTGTGTGCTGAACTTTGCGCAACTTTGTACGCGTCGAATTTGGAAGTAGATACTTATCTATATTTTTCGACTTCTCGGCGACGTATCAATATGAAACATGCACCAAACTTTTAGTTAGACCTTCAGCAATACATCTATGTAAACTGCATTCAATTTCGTGTAGAAGTTTTTGCGTGATGCGGGTACAAACATACAGATGGACAGACATTGAAATTAAAAATAATTGGTTTGGCTTCTATGAAGAATCATATAATTTTTTTAAATATTTCCTATCTACAGACATCGACCAATTACAATATTTATATACACATGAAAATGCTTTTAAAAGAAAATAGTGGAAGAGTTTTCTTGCAAACACGTCGTATATTTATTCCAATTTAACTGTGAGAATCAATTACCGGTAATAGCATAGGACGCTTTCGTACCGTAACAACTACAACATGAGCACTAAGACGTTGGCTTTATGGTATACTGGACTACAACAGTAACAGTTTTCCACTCCATCTACTATGAAATGCTCTCAAAGCTTTTGTACTCTGTTTGCTTGTTTGTTTAAGCGTTGCACGATACTGCCAATCCATTTTTAATGCAGTTCACGGTTCGATTTCCTGAAATGATTTTACTTAAACTACATTTGAGTGTGTTCGAGTAATGTTTGGAATGATTGTCGAGGCTTGTGCAGGTTATAAAGATATTGTGCTTTGGATTTGTCTAGCTGCTGTTTTCGCGCAGTGGTTGAAGTCGCCATTGCCAGGGCGCCAAGTACTGTGGGTTTGATTTTACACAGACAAAAATTGTGTTTACACATGGAATGATAAGAAAGAAATAGGAAAGTTGATCGTGTTATAGAATATAATTTCTCGCTCGTATTTACAATCTTATAAAACAAATGCTTAGTTGCCTTAATAAAAAGTGCTGTACCTACTTTTTTGTTGGTAATTTCTCCATAACATAGAATTTTAGCCTGTGCTTCATAATATGGTTGTCACCATAAGAAGCACAGTCACAAATAATAATTGTCATAAGTTTATCTTCTTTTTCATAACTCCGAATCTCTAAAATCTCGGTTTTAAAATACGAGATGCGGGTTGGCATTTACATACAATAAATTTAATAATTTGGACGGTAAACAGTTGGTTGTTTCGAGACTTTTATTTATGTATAAGTGTTTACAAGGTCTCTTGCGACACAGCTCCATACATTAGTAGGGCAAGAATAGTTACGCCTGTACTCTCGCAGAAATTACGCGGTGGTATATTACACGCTCATTACGCGGTGGTATATTACACGCTCATTACGCTAGTTTCAGATTTAGGTTCAACGTAATAGGGGCGAGTCTCAGGCGCCAATTACAATAAATTACAATTGGCGGCCTCGATGGCGTAGTGGTTCGTGGAACCGACTGCCACGCCTGAGGACGTGGGTTCGATTCCCGCACAAGTCAAATATTTGTGTGCATGAACATGGATGTTTGTCTTGGTCTGGTCTGTTTCTATGTATGTATTTACAATAAAAAAGTATATATGTATGTTTATTCATTGTCTAGTATCCATAGTACAAGCTCTGCTTAGTTTGGGCTAGATGGTGTTGGGTGTATGTGATAGAATATTATATTATGACTAGATGTGCCCGCGGTTTCACCCACGTTTATCGTTACTGCGCCGCCCCCGTGAGTCGTAGCGTGCCTATAGCCTTCCTCGATAAATAGGCTATCCAACACTAAAATAAATTTTCAATTCAAACCCGTAGTTCCTGAGATTAGCGCGTTCAAACAAACAAACTATTCAGCTTTATAATATTAGTATTGATTATTATAAAGATGAGAATCTCTTGACAAAATAATCCCAATAACAATACCAATAACTGACCCGAGAATCAAATCCGAGTTAATACACTGCTGATCACCTTACTTTCTAATAATAATAAACATGTCTTCTTTTTTCTTTCTATGCTTAGATCTCTGAACGTTTCAATCAAATTATGCTTACATACGGCTAGATCGAGATAAATGATTCTATCAGAACTCATTATGCGATCTCATTACTAACATACCGAAAATTTTAACCAGATTAACGTGGACCTTCATAATTACTTTCCCAACTTCCCAAATCCGTGCCACCATTCATTTCCGTTAAAAAATGTTTTAGGCCGTAGTCACAGTGTGAAATTTTTGTCGGCGACAATTTCACCAGATTAAAATTTGTGTGATTGTTATGAGAAAAGCGAAAATATTTTTGTGTAGATGTGAAAAATCTGTTCTGTAAGACATACGAAAGTATCCAACAAAAAATTGTATTATTTAATTGTTAATAATTAACTTACTCTGAAATTTTAAGCTTACTTATAAACCAGTCTCCAATATTTAAGAAGCAGCTAAATATTATGCAACGCAGAAAGAGAGCTATATACCTACACTACTTAACATTAAGTTAGTTAAGTTGAATTGAAGTTAAGCAAGAACGGCGAGTCGTTGATCAAAGGTTTGATTGAGCAAAAAGTTAAGAGCTATTCAGTTAAGAGGTAACTATTAGTTAGCGATATTTTTATACGTAAGGTTATTTATGCGTTTATCAGTTACTCTAATTTTAATTTCTCGTGTTTTTATCTTTATCATCTTATTGGTTTAATAATAATAATCGTTTATTCAACTTAAATTGGTACCAAAAGATACAGAGCTTAGGTTACAACGTAAAGGTAATATATAAGAGGTGCCTGTACTAGGGTAAACCTGTGCGACAGGCATTAAGGGCACATACTGTATAATATAGATATAAATCAAAAACAATACTTATAAAAAATTATTATTTGTATATAATAACTTATGAATTACATTATAAACTAAGTGATTTTGTTTATATTATTATAAAGAAATGAACCTAAAAATGCGAAAAACCTATTGGTAAAAATATACTTAGATTGAGAATGAGTAGTACAAACGATATCTTTCCGTCGCTTAGTGTTAATTAGTTCCGGGTTATAATCAAGAGTAGTATGTTATTTTAGTATGATATGTATAAAAAAGCTGCCTGACTGTTAGTACTTTAGAATTTGATATAAAAGGCATGTGAGATAGCGAAAAGGTCAATGTATAGCTACTTTTGACTATGCAGCTATACTATAGCAGACTATAGCAGCGATAGCTCAATGGGAAGACCAACAGACTGCAATGCAGAGGGTCTCGGTTCGAACCCACGTCGCACACCTCTGACTTTCGGAAGTTATATGACTTTTCGAAATTATGTGCGTATTGATTGACAATTATCGCCTGCTCCGTGCCTCGGAGAGCACGTTAAGCCGTCGGTCCCGGCTGCCATGAACATCTATGGCAGTCGTTATTGAGAAGTAGCCTTAGGGTATCGTTAGACTTCGGGTTGCGGAGGTCAGGTGGCAGCCGCTCTTGTAAAAATTTAAATCTAGTCAAATCCGGTTAGATTAAAAAAGCCGACCTCAAGTGACTTGGGAATAATAAAAGCTAGGTAGAAGAAGTGTTATGACTATGATGCATGCTGAATTCACCTAACATTAGTTATAAAATTGCTTAGGACTAGAAGCGTTTCTCGCATATGTATGTGGTATTGTAACTGTTGGTGAATCACGTATAACAATATCATAAGGATTGCAATTAAACTACTATATACGGATTTTATCGCGTTGTTTATTTAACACTCTATTACATAATTTAGAAACTGTTACACTACTATACTATACTATTAAACATGACTAATTTTAAGCTAATTAAATTATTAAAACTATCAAATCTATTTGTTTTTAAGTTTACACTTTCCCCGACGTTTCGGTTTTCGTTTCGGTAGTGTAACAGTTTCTAAATTATGTAATAGAGTGTTAAATAAACAACGCGATAAAATCCGTATATAGTAGTTTAATTTCAATGAATAACATTCGCGTAAACAGAAGACAATATTAAATACCATAAGGAGAAAAGATTAGTATTATTATATTTTTGTTTATAATGTATAAATTTAGAAACTACTAGACCGATTTTATTAAGTAACATATAACATCACGATGCTAGCCACGGTAACGGATCAGTAATAATCGTGGATAAAACCACGAGTGACGGCTAGTGACAAATAAATATTTTATCTAACAGTAATACTAATGGTAGAGTATTAATATCTATACTAGCAAAATATATCCATCTATACTAATTGTAGACAGTGGAAAGATTAGATTTTTTTGTTTGTTTGTAAGGGTCATCTCAAAATCTACTCAACCGATCTTAAAATTTTTCACCATTAGAAAGCTATATTGTCAGCGAGTAACAAAGACTATACGTTATTTAAAAAAAGTACTGTTATTTATTAGTAACAGTAATATTTTTAAATCAAACCTGACCTCCATTTACGCGAGTGAATCCGCGAGCAAAACCTAGTAGAATATACATTTAAACTCTAACAGATATTAAGCAACATCCTCTAGTAGCAAAAACGCGCCTCTTTAAAAACACAGCAATAACTACTTACATATATTTTACTTAAAAGACATCCATTCTAGAACAATGGTTAAAACGTACCTCACTACTGCAACGCTATGCACAGTCCCTTACAACGCTTAACTTTATTTTCAAGTTGAATTGTATTCTTCAAGTTTAAAGGTGTAATTTGAAGTTCTTTAGTCGACGTGGATGGCGAAATAATAACATTTGCAGTTTAAAACTTTTGCAACTATGAAAATTGTTGACACAATTGAGTTTAACTCCCATCGTTCAACATAAAAGTTAAGTCACTGCAGCAATTTTTTGTTTATTTACTTTAAATTTTATTACGCTGTAAAGAAGGATCTAAAATTATCTTAAAGCTTTAGAAATTGTAGGTAGTCTTGGCGCAAAATACGCTAGACCTAAGTAAATTAAATTCATTTGCCTTAACGCTGACCTAAGTACATTTTTTATTTCTCTCTGTCTTAGACTGCGCCTTAGGGAATTTCATTGAAGAGTAGTGGAGCATATTTTAATAAACAGAAATAAAATAAATGTAAATAAAGTATAATAAATAATGTTCAGGTTAAACTTTAAAGTATTAACGGAAATCAAACCGTCGTTACTAACATTATACAGGTGTCCGGTAATTAATGGATAACCTGGAAATGTCTTATAGTGAAACTGATGACCGTTCAGAAAAAATATGAAAAAATATCTATCCTAACTACTACCTGAGATATGTGTTTTTTTTTAATTAACATGTATAACTTTCTTGTATAGGTATTACTTTCATTATCGAAATTCATCGGTTTTTTGTTGTTTTATTATTAAACACTAATTATGCTAATAGATAGACAGTCAAAAGTATGCTATGCTATAATAGCTTGCACTTTTTAATATATATATAAATATATATATTTTTTTTTCCTTTTTTCCTGAACGGCCTTCAGTTCTACTATAAGACATTTCAAGGTTGTCTATTAATTACCTGTATAGGTAAATGTAAAAAGGGTCTTTATTGGTATGTCTTTTTTCACGCAGCAACGAAGCGCGGTTATAAGCAGCCTTTTAGGCATTTTTTGCATAGATATGTATGTATATGTTACATATGTACATATATATATGCAAACAAACGCGTGGTGTGAAACATGTGGTTTGGTGTTCAGAGAGTGTCAAACATTTTCTTCCCGATGCACAGTTTCTATAGGAGGAACATTGAAACCAAGAACTGTAAATTAATCGCAATATAACCTTACTAATATTATAAATGTGAATGTATGTTTGTTTGATTGTCACGCTTTCACGCCTTAACTGCACAACTGATTATCTTGAAATTTTGCTTACACGCTGTCAGGTGTTCAAAAAAGACTTAAGCTTACCTTTCATCCAGAAAAATAATGTTATCTCAGAAATTTATTGACCAAGTCTAGATTAACACCAGTGAAGCCGCAAGCAAACATTATTGTATATCCTTAATGTAATTTGACAACTAAAATGTTTTTTATTGCAATTTCAAATTAATTGCCAACTTTATACGAGTCGAGAAAATGTTATTAAGATGTGTTGTAGGAAATTCTTACTATAAATATATCAGCTCTTATGACGAGGTAATGAGGCTTACATCATAAGGGTGGCATCACTACGTAATTTTTTGAATACAGGCGTGATAGTAAAATAATTCACATAGCATACGGAACCTAGTAAGCACTCACACAACACAATGATTGTAAGCCGTTCCCTCGTCCGCATGCAACGTCATCGCCTAATTGACGGAGCGCGGCCTAACTGACGGCTAACACCTCGCTTCATAAGTTGGTCTCGCCTGTTGGGCTTATGTGCTGCCCTATATATTCATACGCTATATATTTTGTTCACGTTCTCTGTGAAAAAATGCCGTAACAAGAATTGATCCTTATATAGCTGCACTCTTTATATATTTACTAACGCCTAAACAAAAATAGACAGTTTTTATCGATGGCGTGCTTACTTGATTGTTATGCCACTACTAGTGCAATGTCGTAAGACATACGTAGTCTACAAATATTTGTCTAGAAGAAGCAGTAATAGGCATACCTACTTGTCTAGATTTCGCGGAGACCTAACTACGCTAACACACTGCCAGACTCCAAGCCGCCATTGGAATTTTTCAGAAGTAGACAGAAATATGAGATAGAGCATCTTATTTCAGGTTCGGCTTTGGTTTCACGTGAACATACAACGGTGTACATCTCTCGCCTGCACTACACCACTAAGGCGGAGGACATCGCGGAGTATGTACGCCAGAAGTCTAAGTACATGCCAAGAGTACAGCTGCTGGAATCGCGTTGCAAAGTCAACTTTAAGGCGTTCGTATTGTGAGTTCCGACTTGCTTTTTGCCTTTATTCATGAAGGAGGACTTTTGGCCGAAGAGTGTGGTGTTCCATCGCTTCCGCGAACAAGTGCTACATGAACGCACAACTATAGAGTGCAAGTAAACATTACTAACATAGTTAGTAAGTTATATAAATACTTACACAAATGTATGTCTGTTAGTCTAAAAGGTATTTATCTATGCGTCTATACCACGCGAAATAAATGGTTATTATTATTATGTTTCTCTTATCACAGATATTTTCTAACATAATATTAGAAAATACCCGGCCCTTTGGGAGGCTTACACAGTGACATGGGCCCAGAGTGAAGAAGCCCTTCGATAGTTTTAATCAAAGGTGGGATGGAACACCTACAGTAGCACTAGCCGTAGCAGGCTTAGGACTATTGTTACGTATGGATTCTAATATATGGGCTATGGCTATGGGTGTTTGATGGACCGTTATATTGGTAACTATGGATGATAAAACGGCGCCTGCCCTGAATACTCTAATATCATCAATCGAATGGACAGACGGTGACTCGCCAACTCACTAGATGGGCGTCCTGAATAGCCACGATACAAGCCAGCAGCAAAGGGCAACACCGGTGCGAGTGGCTAGGGGTGTCGAGCGGTGCGGCGCCGGTTTCACCATAACGGGTCTCGTGACAACGGAGAACCGGAGCGGGTATCCCCGTAGTTATGCCCATAAAAATGATTCTTCTACCCCCAAGCATGTACCTTTAGCGGCCCTCCTCTAACCTCTTTGGCCGACCAAGGCAAGCCAGAGATGAGAGTCCTACTGGCGGTCTTGAAGTTCCTCCCCATCCAACCAGTAACGGCAAGCCGGAGACAAGGCCCTAATCGACTCTTTTCGAGGCATTCGAGATCGCAGTGTCGCCTCTCACATTCAGCTCGCCACAATCTGCTTTGCGGTTTGTGCGCTTTTATTTAACCTGGTGATACATTTTTTTATTTATATCAGAAGGCGAAGGTGGTAGTTTAAAAGCTAGTGTACTGTGCCCTCCGATATCGCGTGAGTCTCATGATAAGATAATGACTGTCCCAGAGGGGTTTATTTATTATTATTATGTGTCTCTTATCACAGGTATTTTCAAACATATTATATTAGAAAATACCTGACCATTTGGTAGGCTTACACGAAGACAAACGAAACGTGTTCGATGCGTTTTATCATCCATAATTGCCAATATTCCATCAAACACGCATACCCATAGCCCATATATTAGAATCCATACGTAGCAATAGTCCTACGCCTGCTGCGGCTAGTGCCGCAATAGGTGTTCCATCCCACCTTTGATTAAAACTCTCGAAGGGCCTCTTCACGTTGGATGCATGTCCCCGTGTAAGCCTCCCAAAAGGCCGGGTATTTCCCAACGCATTAGGGAAATACCCGTGAAAGAGAAACAAATAACAATTATATAATAATAACATTTATTCGGCTAAAAGGAGTACAATGGTGGACTTAAATAAACTCTAAATTAAATCTTAATATCTAACAATGACTTAATGCCTTAAGAAATTAGTTTACAACCAAAATAATAGTCATAGTTATGGCAAGAAAGGATACTTTAACACCTTTACATTATTATAAGCTACTTGCCTGAACTAGGTTAGACCTGTGTTTCAGGCGAAATATTATAATCTTATGTCAGTTTAGTTTCACTCAAGCTTATACAATGACATGTACCTTCTTACTCAAACTCCATTAAAATAAAATATACTCTTACAACAACAACACTTCACAGTAAGCAAAGAAATATAGCATCATAATAATTCAGCAGTACTTACAGCAGCTTAAATCTACCGTACTAAATAAATACTGTGCTTCAGAAACATACTGAGTAGTCGTGGCTCCGTACAAATTTTTATTAAAACACAGTCAAGTTTTCCCACGGTTCCTAGGCACTAAAAGTAAAGTGTTCAAGAATATCGGCTTTTCTCCGGCAAAACAAAGGAAGTTGAGTAGACAATCTCCCTGCATATATGCACGGAAATTGGGTAAGTTAGATTGTGCATACGGCATGTTATAAGAATGTAGATGTCTGCGTTTGTAATTTCCGTGGTGCAGCCTATATATATTATATTATACTTGTGAAAATATTTGACTGTTTGTTAGTTAATCACGCATTGAACGGATTTCGATAAAACTGATCAAACAGATATTAGTGTATATAAAAATAACAATCGTTGGATCTTGAGTTCAGTTCAATCTGCCAGCAATATTACTGCAACATGTTTTTTTCGTAAAGGCCCTTTAACTGTTCGTGCATTAAACATGCTACAACATACATGTTACTGACATTGTTTGTTTTTATACAAATAAGGTGATGAATAAACATACGGTCCGCTTGATAGTAAGCGATTCTCGTAGCTTCTCTCGTAGCATAGACACTGACAAACGCACGGATGGCCTACATGATTAATCAAATAAGTATTCACAATGCAACCAGTACTAGGTTACCCAAACATATTTTGCCACCTTTATCTTATTGTGTTCTATTATTGTCATAAACTATGTTTCAACCTCAACCTAGTAAACAATTAAATCGCGTCATAAATTGGTTACTCGGTTCTACGTGATGCTATTACAGATAGATTCTGATAGAAAGACAGACAAATACATTGTTTTGTTCAGTGGATAAGAAAGATAGTTTATTAGATTACAAAAGAATATACAGACTATAGATACAACATCGTTACATTTTTATAATAGTATAGATATGGAAGTTTTATCACGAATATACGATATTAAAAATGTTCACAGATGGCGTAGTAGGTAACGAAAGCAGTCCATTATAATTTCATGTTAGTAGTTACAACTTGTACGCGCGGTGTGCGACATCCATTTTACGATCCCAAAGGACAGTTCAACACGAAAAATAAAATATTTGTATAAAGAATGCCATTAGAAAAATAAGGATAAAATCTTGGATCCCTAATAGGATTAGGTACTTGCGTGAAAAGGAATTATTTGAACAAATTTCGTTTACTCAACGAGACTATTTATATACTTATGAAAAAGAAACTTCAGGAATTAGGTTTTTATTACGAGATTTTTAATAATATAGTTTTATTTAAAAGCGTAGTTACTCAATAGCTTGCGAATTGCATAATATTACATCGGTATCAGCTTTCTGGAACCCCTTCAATTGAGGGTTGAATTTTATAGTACTGCTACAAATACTACTACTGGCTCCGCTATTATCATGGTGCCGCAGAGATTTTTTTTTTTTATCTTGGGGAACTGCTTTGACGCATACCTTTCCGCGGGGCGACGGAGAGGTTATGTCGGACTCACTGGGGAAAGATGTTGAGTGACATCCCGGTAATACCGACTAAACCTACCACGGTGTTCCTCGACATAACCGCAATCGGCGGGGCCGCGCGAATCGCTTTCACATGCAATCCCGACCCCGCTGAGGTTTCGGCCCGCCGTATGAAACGGCAGGCCACTACACAAATTTACAACCACTAATTTTACTGTCCCCCTGAGGGCGGGACGGACACTCGACACAGAGGCGCGCGTGGGAACACGCACGCTGCCTCTCGGACCTGGTGCTGATCGGGTGGTGGGCAGGCCCACGAAGTCCACCACCCCCAGGTCAATCCTCAGGGTGGATGGTGCCGCAGCGATAACGCAGCGACAATATCTGCAATGCAGGTCTAATTAACCTTTAGGGAGGCAAGAGACTATATTATTTGTATGCTTATAATTATAGATGGAAACAGTACTAACTGCGTAGTCGTTTATATGGTGGCCACGCCACTGCCGGTACACCGACTGAACCCACAACGGCCAAAAAGTCATGTGATTCACAAATACCTCCGAATCTCGGTGTTCGTTGTGACTTTTAGCGCGAGCATTATATTTAAAATCTTATTTAAATGTCATATGTGGCTATTACTGCTTTATTATGTACCTACGTTATACATAGAAATCTGCAAAAAAACACATACCTGTTCTGACTACTTGCTTTTCAAACTAAAATGAATCATGAGATTTTTCTTGGGCTAACTCTTTCAGACTACAACGTTAACATATGGTACTGAACCTCCTGCAAATTAAATTTAAATGACAAAAAATATTGCTCGCCTCAGAACGGATACCACAAAATCCTGTTAAACAGAAAATGTTTTCCTTAATTGTTTCCTGCAAATCACACGGCGTGATAAACGTCTGGGGAACGTTTTTTGTTCTCAGATTTGCGTAAAGATTATAATTTCCTTATATACTTTTTGGTTTTTCTCAGAGAAGAAAATCAATAATTACTATACCGAAAATATAAGACAGACAGAGAGAATCGAATCCAAATAATGTGAAAAGGCTTAGGAGAAGAAGAAGAAGAAGTGGATTTTAGACATTACATTTATTTCTAGTACAGAAATAAATCTAATGTCTAAAATCTATTTCTTTCCTTGCGTCGCTGGTCCCGTGGCACAAGACAGCGCTTATTTTTTCTTGACTAGGAGATCTCTGGCTTAATTCCCAAACAAGGCAAAATGTGTTTTTTGTTATCGAATTCCCAGTAGCAACACGGAGTTCGGCAATTTGGGTATTTATATTTTTATTATTATATTTTCGAATAGATAACAATTAGTAATCTATTACGTGTTACCAACGAACATAGACGATGAAATATCAATGCAATAGATCTCTGCCTACCCCTTTCGGGATATATATGATATTGAGCACTATAGGCAGGTACGTTTATTTTTGTTTTTAAAAGACAACTACCGCACTTGGAAAACATTCTGTGTCGCGGTAATATTTATAATCATTTAAACAACGGACACACAGGATACCTGTTCAGAGCAACTATTTATGTATCATACATTTTTTATTCCGTGTCAGGATCGAACCCATGACACTTGGCGCAGCGGTAATGAAAAGGCTATCACTTAAACCACTGCCTTATCCGCGTAATCAAAAAGACGCCATATTATGATGGGGTAGACAAGTGTGCGTTCCCATTGAGGCACCACATATGAATTTTGAGCATTTGAATGCGTCAGCCTTTAGTAAAAGTTCTCAAACAATTGTAAATATAGTCCGTAGTTTGTAAAAGTAGCCACTCAAAAGTTGCAATCGATCAAAGGTGGTCCGTCAGTCGTGACTGAGAGGCATCCATATCTCATAACCTAGTTAAAATTTACAACTGCTATGAATGACTACTCTCAGCAAAAGATTTGTAAAACTAATCATATTAAATATCAACCTTTTCCGTTCACTGTATAATAAGTACTAGCGTGCAGAAAGTGGTCCCTCAAACGATCACCTTAAGTTCACTTTGAGTGAAGACCACAATGGAATTTGGAATGTTTGTATAGTTTTAGCGTTAGTAAAAGTATTGGAACGATTGTAAATTCAACCCCTAGTTTGTAAAAGAAGCCATTCAAAAGTTTCAATCGATTAAAGGTGGTCACCCAATGGGAACGCACACGGTAGACAATACTTTTAGTTCTGAGTGGTATTTGCCTTCTTATGATGTATTGAATGTGTACAGCGTTGAAGAAAATCAAATATTTGTAATATAGTATGGACATCCATAACATAAAAGATTATTCCTTTATGGCGTTCCTTAAAGGCGTTTTCATTAAGCCTATATAACATTAAATTTAGACTAGTTGAAATCTTTTCCATTTAGTCTACATGACATTTAAAAATGAGGTCGGTAGAGCACTTAGAAAATTATTTTTGTTGAGATACTAATCCAGTCGGTCCATGGTCACTACAAGAGATTATGAGTGGATTAGTCTTTAAACAAAAATATCCTGATAGCTGTCTAGATTTCGTGAAGTTTTATTTTAAGTAATACCAGCGTTTGCTCACATTTCCGTTCACATGAACATAATTTGTTAATGATTTATTAATTTAGGTCACAAGTAACACTTATGAACGTCAAAGTTTATTTGATTATACTGCAAGAGAATACACGATACAAAACTTATGGTCATATATTTTGTGCAATTTTGTGTATACTTTCTTTATCGGGATTCAATAAAAATGCAACTTAAAGCGAAGTTCTTATATCTTAGGCATTTTGAATTATTTCTTGTCTACATTTTAAAGGTAATTTGTTTCCAAACTTCAGCTGTTTAGGTTTGAGATTGACATTGATAAGCCAGACACAGTGAGTGAGTCACGTCTCTTCCTATATAATACTAGACCTTGCCCATGGCGTCGCTCGCATTAATCTAGATTTTGTCTATGAATTAATTTCTCTCAGGAACAGTACTTTTTCTGGATGATGTCCTTTTCTGTACCCGTGACAATGTCTATGCGGAATTTCATGATGATCGGTTAATAGTTAAGGCGTTATTTATATTAGTTTGGATTGATTATAAGCTGATTAATATGTCATTAATTAAAATAAATATGAATATGCTTACTTTTCGTCAACCTTTAAGCAACAAAGGTAAAGAAGATGTAAAAGAAAGGCAAGGTCAACAACTGATGTGGAAAAATAATTTTACAAAGAAGGTTTTAATATCGTACTTATACTAGTTACCTTTTAATTAATTAATTTTCTTGGCTAAATGTCTACTTACATTTTGAATAAAAACCAGAACTTCAAAGGCTTAAACAGCCTCAAGCACTGCTGTCAACAGTAGGCTAAAATACTAACCTAATTAAAGTAATAACATTGTTTCATTTTTACGGTAAAATACCTTGAATATTCCAGGCATAGTTGCCATAGTTACTACTATATCTATATTAACATTCGTTGTCCTTTAGGGTAAATGCTGATTGAACACATACTACCTTTACAGCTTCGACTATATAATTTTTTTCTGGCCAATAGAACGCCAGGCTCTGGACACCCATACGGATGCCTAACGCAAATATTCGGTTAGGGTTTTATATTTTCTCTCTCTTTCTGGCTAATCATCTCACATGGCTTGGAGGGTCCACAACAGCGGTTTTACGATCATCCTCAATTTCGCTCTATCTTCGACATTGACTTCTGATACTTACGCCTTTGTCTCCCTATGCAACATGTCTAACCAGGTAGTCAGGTCTTCTCTTAGAACATGCTCCGGGGATGAACAGTCCTTGTTACCAATGTGATCGAATTAAAATTTATTAAAGACTATTTGTGCGTATCATATACATATATGTTTTTAAAAGGAGGGATGTGATATTCAGCATAGCATCATCAGTTCAAATTATTGTATGCTGAGTCTAAAATCTAAAGTTTAAATAACAGTTACGGTAAAATCGTACTCGCGTCTTTGTGTGGTTGAACAGTAACGTCGATGAGCCAATCTGAATTGTACTTGGTCGCAATAACTAAATTCTTGAAACATTTCTTTTTCATCCTATTTCTTTATGTTTCACCGACAAAATACGTCTTTTTCGAAAAATAAAAGAACAAACAACAACACTTGCTTATTAACTATATAAGTAAGAGATTATCCAAGTTTTTGCGCTTGTGTACGATGGACCTTAATCATAATTTACTTATTATACTTCAATGTCATGCATTGTTACTCGATCCACAGATTAATAACAAGTTAGTCCATAACAGATACATTACTCCCTACGAAGTTACTGAAGCCGCCAGAATTAAGCATCTACGAAATAAAATAGATAATACCAAAGAGCAGACAAACCAATTTAAACTTTATTGTAACAGTAAAAGGTTGAGTTTTAATAGAATATTACCCGACTCAATGCCTACGTGCTCCCACGCTGAAGTTACATATTGCATCATTATGCGGTAAATTATGTATCAGAAATCTGTACTATTCGAATGTTAATTTACTTAAGAAAATAATTTACTGGTGCAATTTAGCATGCAGGTGCAATTGAATACTAATATGCATAACTGTTGAGAGCGCATAATATCCCTTGTAGTTTTAGTCAGTTTTGTTGTTTTGTGGTTTTGTTGCAAAACAGTGAAAGCCTAGTGGGAAACCGTTTGACTGCCACGCAGAGGACTCGAGACTGATCCCAAGACACGTACTTTTGACTTTTCAAAGTCATGTGCTTATTTAATAGTTGCTAACATCGTGAGGAAACCTACATGTTTGAGAGCTATATATTATAATGTTCCCATCCCAGCCGCGCTGAGCAACTGTGGTAGACTATGACATAACCCTCTCGTTCTGAGAAAACGTCAGTGCTCAGCAGTTAGAGTTTACAAACAGGGCTGACAACAGCATTGTTAAAAATTTCCTCACGACGATAATGTTTATCGTAGTCAAAAACTACAAAAACCTACGTTTAATGAGAAAAAGATTATTATTTCTTTGTATTTTATAGTACATTTACAAATTTAAATACCAACTAATAAGTATAATAGGTACTTCACATAATAATTATATGTCAATATTTATATCTTTAGCTTTACGCGGCTTCGCTCACCTAAAAGAAGGTTAGGTTATGTTACCAACAGTACTTTTCAACAAAATATAGTCTATGTTACTCGGTGATCATATAGCTTTCTAATTGTGAAAGAATTTTCGAAATTGTTTGAATAATTTTTGAGTTAAATCCAAACAAACAAAAAATCAAATCTTTCCTCTCTATTATTAGTATAGAGTAAGCAAAAACGGTTCAATAGTAATTTCTGCTTTGATTGTCAAACGATATTTTTTTGTAAAATTATAAATTTTCCCCTCAAATTTTTAATAATGAATATGTTTGAACATCGACAACTGCCGATCACTAGTCTATAAAAAATTTCAGGTAATATGGACATCGTTGTTGTCCAATTGACATGTTGTTCTAACACTTAAACTGCGTTACAAGTGCTTATCCGAAGCCTAAACACAGGTTAATAGGCACCCTGGCGTGCTCGCAGAAGCAATTTACTGACTAACGATTACGTAACTACGTCAAATTACTACTATCGAGATATTGGATACGTGCTCAAGGCAATTATAGTCTCAAGCCACTTTAGCAGGTCTATATATTTTATAAGAACAATGTTCTAATACTTTAAGCAAGTTGAAGTAGTTTTTTTTTAAATGTAAATATATGTTATGTTAGATTCTTCTTGGGTCGCTATTGCATGTGAGTGTGATTCGGGCGGCCCCGCCGACTCTGGTTATGTCGAGGAACACCGTGATGGGTTTAGTCGGTATTAGCGGGATATTCTTCCCCCAGTGAGTCCGACATAACCCCTCCGCCCGCCCCGGCAAAAAGGTATAGGTCAATGCATTCACCCAGGTAAAAAAATATTCTTCTCACACTGAAAAGAGGCCTGTGCCCAACAGTGGGTCAATTTACATACAGAACTGATATTATTCTATATTATCATGTAGATATTGGTAATTCAACTTTTGGAGTAATCTGGCTGCCTGGCTGGACAATATCTTCATTCCAAGCAACCCTATCTTATAATCTTGCAATGAAAAGAGTTTTTGGATTCCTTAAGAAGGCGCAGCACAGCAATTCCTATTCTCAAGGAATGGCCACACGCATGTATTGTGCTTGGTTTTGTATTCGTAGATTATGATACCAGGTTAACATCAGACGATCTTTACGTCCTTTTCCATATAGTTAAAAAAAATAGTAATAACAATGACGAAAATAGTTCCTGGATTAATATGAATGTATCGCATTGGTGAACTTCATCATAAATCCAGCTCATATTATTATGTTTGTGATTCTGTGAGATAGCTACTCAATTAAACTATTGAGTTTAATTGAGTAGCTATCTCACAGAATTCTATAATATTTCAATAGTAGAGAGTCGAGGGAGGATGACAGATGATGATATCATATTCATGACAAAGGCAGCTATTTTGATAACTATTTGCCGTTGTAAGACTGTAGGGCAATGCGATGTATGTCCAGGAATAAAGTAAACCTATCTTCTCAAACTTATTTTACAGGGAGCAACAAAACAATGTAATTTACCTAGCGATAATAACTGATAAAGAAAATAATATAATGGTGGATGATCTAGTCATCCTATTTATACTTTGTTATTAATTTCAATAATATTGCACTATTGTTGTTATATTAATACATAAAGTAGTTTTAAAAAGATTCACCCGCAAACAACAATCAATAAAGTTTCCGATTAATATAAGTTAACATTTTAATAAAATAAACTGTTTATGTTTAATATCACTATTTTTGTTATATAATAAACATAAACAAAATAAAGACTATTTGATCTAATTACAATTTATTAACACTCATATTTGATTTAATAGCAAAGTTTGGTTCACCCGCCAGCCAATTCGATGTACTACGGTGATCATTTTAAGGTACCCTTTTTAATTGAAAAGTTTTGATGGTAAACTTCTCTTTGTAATGTTGTCTAACTAAATACAATTTGTTATGTTTTGTATATTTTCAAATTAATCAATTAAAATTTTTATTCAACAAGCAATATTCGGTGACAAAAGTATAAGTAATGATAGATATTACTAATAGACTTATTTTATATCCTTTAGACCTTTAAACATCAATGCTTTACGTAGTGATTCCGATTGATTTCTAGAATCGTTATAATTCGAAGCTACGTACAACATAGAATCCTTTTTGCGATGCGTGTGACGTGACGCAACGACCGGTGCAATTCTTTATATATGATTAGTAGATTTATTTACGACCTATTCCTACCAAATATACATAACATATTTCATAACAATCCTCTGAGCCGTTTCGGAGGAGTGCGACCACAAACACCGTGACACGATATTTTTATATATATTTAAATAGATAGATTATATGTGATTATAATAATAATAATAATAAAATACTTTATTTCTTTATCAACAGGTTAAAACAGAAATGTTGTTGTGGCCTTCTTTTAAGTATATGAATACTTGCGTCAGAAGACCCCACTCTTGCATATCTCTAAAAATTTAGAGATAGCCTGTGACTAAAGTAAAATTAACAATCTTAATGTTTTGGTGGTGAGTTCCTTTAACCAAAAAGTAAGGCTATTTTTGCATTCATAATATGTTTTTCAGTAAATAGCATAAATTTTATTGACTGCTTTACAAAGAAAGGAAGCCTGGGTGACAAATTGGTATCTAGCAAATAAAGTTTTCACTCTTTATCATCACAGTAGCATATCTTCTATTTGTTAATACATTTTGGTCAAATTCTGTAGATCTAGGCATTTTTAATAAAGCATTCAAAACATATAGTTTTCTTACTGTTAAAAGGTCACATAGTTTGTACAGAGCATATGTACTGTTACGATATGGTTTGAAAAATATGGTCTTCAGAAGAGCTCGCTGAGACCTTTCAATTTCTCAAATTTCGTCCACAAAGACATCATACAGGAACGCAATAACTTAAAATAGACTGAGTAAGAGCAATATATATTTTTTTAAGTAGACAACTTGCAGCTACGTGTCTTAATTGTTTAAAAATCCATATTAAATTTCTAGTTCGTTCACTTACTATTTCAATGTGATTATGCTAAGATAGTCGATGATCTAATATAACATCTAAATATTTAGTTTTGTCAACATCTTTAATTATCGGACATGCACAATTAAAAGTATAAACATTATTACATTGATGAATTTTTACGTTAAAGTTATTGTCGGATTGAGATTTTTTGCTTAAAGAAAAAGACATATAGTTTGTCTTTTCGGTATTAAGTGTTAACAAATTATTTCTTAACCAAATGCTTATTTTAGACATTCCTAACTTCATGTTTTTTCGTACATCTGGCCAGTTATCACCAGTAAAAACAATTGTAGTATCGTCTGCATAGGAAAAAACTCGGGCACCACCTGACTCTAGTTTACATAAATTAATTATGTAAATCAGAAACAGTGTAGGCCCATGAACACTCCCTTGTGGGACTTCGTATGCGATATTGGAATGCCTGCTAATATACTGACCAATCTTAACCATCTGTGTTCGATCAGACAGGTAATCTTCAAATAACTGAAGAGCTGTACCTCTAATCCCTACAGATTCTAGTTTGCGTACGAGAATCGGTACAGATTCAGTGTCAAACGCCTTTTTTAAGTCTAGAAATACCGAGAGGCATTTTTTACCTTGATCAAGTTGCTTAATAATAAGAGAAGTTATAGCTATCACTGCATCTTCAGTCAGTTGACCTAATCTAAATCCATACCGTATGTCTGAAATTATATGATTTTATTTAAATAGTTTACTATTAAGTAATTTCTCTAATATTTTTGATAGAGCACGGAAATTGGCCTATAATTATTGACTTCATCTTTTGGTCAATTTTTGTATACTGGCGTTACAAAAGACTTCTTCAGTAGCATAGGCAATATACCTTTATCAAAACATAAGTTAGCGAGATGAACAATAATTGGGAGTATTTGATCTTTAGCTAGTATAAGAAGACTTGTAGGAATATTTTTCCAACCAATCCAACTAGACTTTAGGTTCATACGTATATCATGCACTTCAGCGACGTCTGAACTCAGGAGTACAAATGATGTTAGTTGTGTGTCTGTGTCAAATACGTTTTCGTCGCCAGCGCTTGTGTGTAGCATAATGTTCTCAGCAAGCTGTTTATCTATTCGTACAAAGTATTCATTTACGTAGTTGACTGTTTCATCAGGAGTTGGCTTTTGATTTAAAAGTTTCGTGTTATCTATTTTCGTTTGATTAAGATGAATCATATTTTCAATGTTAAACCATAGCTTTTTAGTGTTATTTGTTGAGTTTGCTAGTTGTTTTCTTTCGTATTTACGTTTAAGTTTCTTAATTAATTGATTACAATAGTTTCGATATCTTTTGTAATTTATATTGAGTACGTCATTATGGGGTTCACTTTTTAGTTGAATTTACATTTTGTTTATGTTTTTTATACAACGCACAGCTTGATGTTTGATTAATTTATTGTCGTATAATAATATATTCTGTAACAGCATTAGATTTAATAAAGATTAATTAATTTAAATTAGAAATAATTTCTTGCCAACGAAAGCCCAATATTTTTTTGCTGGCCTGACTCGGGCATGGCTCCATCACCGCTTCGTGCACAGCAGTCACATTCGCGCTACTAAAGTACAGCCAACGACAAAAGTCGAGTAGCATCGTAAGGATGACATTCGCTTATTGATCCGAGCTTGATTTGATCTTTGTGTATGTGATGTTCTAACGCAAACAATGAAATATTATTTAATGTAATAATAGTAGATAAAGTTCGTCATGCGCATTTGTGCAAGGCGACACAAAAACGAGTTCTTGTATATACAACTATAATAACTACTATCCCTTATATTCAACAACAGTGTTTTTTGTTTACTTATTATGCTAGAGTGATATAAAACACAAAAAGTGAATTTAACTAAAATTTAATTATTTTATTATTATATAATTATTATTTATCAGAATTAGTTTGATTACTAAAATAACACATTTTGTTTTTATTTTTAATAAATGAATAAATAATGCAAGTTATAATTGAGAAAAACAAAATTTTATTCAATTTATAACATTAATATTTCATTATAAAAAACAATGTCAAAATATGATTACCAAAAATGAACTTTTATTAAAGGAGATGTTTCACTTTTATATAGGACTCCGGCTATAACTTGTATATCCTCAGGAAACCTGGGAAATGTACCCCTAAATACACTTATTTAAACAACTCTTTATTAATTTCTAGTATTTCCGTTGCGCAATATAAAATATAAAATGTTCGACGTTTGTCGTGCGGACTATCCATGACAAGTTGTTAGATGACATTTATACATAACCTAGAATGCCAGAATTTTCAGAAGTAAAAGATCTCTTGCTAGAATAATATTCACTCAATAATTGATAATACTTGAAATCAGAAATGAAAGGAAAACGTATGATTTCAGGAAAGTGTAATAAGAAACAGCATTGGAATATTTATTATCAGTCAATATGACATTGACAGTTAATGTCAAACATAAACAAAATGTTTCGTTCCGGAGTGCATCCTGCAAAATCAGTATCATAAAAGAATATATTTTTTTATGTTGATTATTTGTTGAAAATATGTGTATAATAGTTGAAATCAATAAATTATACTCTTAAACATATTTATTGTTGAGATATATGTATATTTATATATTATTTACATTATTATAATTATAGTACTTTCGAACAGTTTTCGATATGATTTATGAACGCATACAAAATTATATGACCGAGAATCACCGCCATATTGAATATAATGATGGCAATAATAAAAAATATTTTATTATGAGCAAACGTAAATTACATACTTAAATTCAGGAAATAATAGTTTTCCCCAATTCCTGATATTTTTTGCAATTATTTGGCTGATAGTACATTTCATAGCCGAAAATGAAACATCTCCTTTCCGTAAATGTTTCAATACTATATAATAAAAAAACATCTTTTAGTCTTTACTATTTAGATTCATTTTAATTACCAATAATATTTTACAATTATAATGACAATTGAGGTAGATAATTGAGGCTTAATTATTCTTTTTCGCAAAGAAAAGAGGATTGATACTTAACCTCAATTCTAACATCGTCAACCAGCACGCCCCTATTTGAAACAATTTTGTTTAATATTTAGTGTGATCTCCATTGTTCTTAACACAGCTCAAGTCTCACAGTCTATGCTATATGGAGGTCACAATATTAGCACACATAGTTCGCAACGGTCTCGTCGGTATGATACCCTTTGATTCATAAGCATTCACCATTCATCTTCGCTAAGTTTGGTTAATAAGAAGCGTTTTTCCACTTCCCGCCCGACTTTTTAAGCTCCCTTCTTCTTCAAATCGTTTTACCCAACGACTTACAGTATTTCTCTCAAATAAAATCAAAAATCTTATGACGTAATCGTAGATAGCGATTCCTTAACAGCGAAATCGCAAATCACAGTACTATAACATAATATTTAAAATTAGCTTACTCTTAGAGTTTATATATATTAAGCCCATAATAATGTCCTGGATTCAATATTTATATTAGTTTGCATTTTAAATGTAGACTTTCAATCAAAATATTTAAAGAAATATTGCAATAATAATAATACAAACGCTCGTAACAAAGATCACCAACAAACAACATCACGTAATTCTATTCAAGTGAGAAATTATTATATTTTTTAAATCCACCCTCATATTTTGAATAACTGCGGTTTAAATAAGTCTTAAAATAAAGTAACAAGTCATCGATGTTTTATAATTTAAGAAAAAATACAGTAAGATTATCACTGCCTGGGAATCGAACCAACAAGCGTTACATTTTAGATCGCACTGGTTATCAACGTAGCCACAACATCGGTCACTTATTTGTTTGAAATTAATATTCACAATCATAATTAGAATAGGCGACAGTATAAGTGGGGCGTTTTTTATTTATGTGTATGTGTGCAATGATTTTATTAAAAAAGGTCGTAAGTAAAACGTGTTGTGATTCTATCGCTTTTTAAAATTGCTACTCGACTTTTGCACCTGACCGTACCTATAGTTATGTATAAAATTAATGTATATAATTATTACTGACATCCTGGTCATTTATCCATGGATTTATTTAGTATTTCTAGGTTTTACTTTGTCGCAATAATTTCTTTTATCGTGTTTAGGTATCGAAATATTTTAGGTACTTGCAATATAAAAATAATGAATTTCTATAATATTATTATATTAAATTTTAATAAGAACATCGCGTGTACCCCGCGAAGGTAAACTAATATTTCTGCGAGAACGTTCCATACGATATAATCCAGTAATAGCAACGGCGTGTACAAAGTTTGTTTTCCATTTCAGAAATAGTGATAGATTTTGCTTTACAATCTACATTTGTACATGGCATCCACTACTTTTTTGTTGACATAAATCGTTCCCCTACGGTTATAGGAAGCGTAAAGGAAATGCTTGGCAGAAGGCTCTCTTGGGTGGTGTAATTTATAACCGTATGGGTAGTAGGCACAGCTATGGATGGTGATGTTCGCAGTCCAATGAAACACACATTTATCACCAGAGTTTATAATTTATTGCGGACATAGGTCAAACGGTACAAAACAAAGTTTCACATAGATACTTATGTAAAGTGGGTCCTCTGTTCTCTTTTTGTTTGTTTTTATCCTCGTTTGGAAATATTTAGGTGAGAGGTAAAGTGGTTAGTGTAACCGACTGCCACGCCTGAGGTCGCGGGTTCGATTCCCGCACAATACAAATATTTGTGTGCATGAACATGGATGTTTGTCTTGGTCTGGGTGTTTCTATGTATAATATGTATGTATTTACAAAAAAAAAAAAGTATATATGTATGTTTATCCATTGTCTAGTATCCATAGTACAAGCTCTGCTTAGTTTGGGCTAGACGGTGTTGTGTGTATGTGGTAGAATAGAATATTATTATATTATTATTATATTTGCCGTACTGATATATCTGATGTACTGAGATTGTACCACTGCTGGGCACGAGCCTCTTCTCAGTGTTAAAAGGATTAAGCCATAGACCACCACCTTGGCCCAGTGCTGGTTGACAGACTGTACAGTGTACATATATTTAAGAACGTCATAGGGTATCTCAGATAAGTTGGTTGCGTCACGATAATTACATAATTAATACGCACATATTTCCGAAATGTCAGTAATGCGCGCATTGGGATTGAATTCGAATAAAGGCTGTCCAACGGTTACTAACTAGTCTATTGGTGCTAGTAGTGTACATACCAGCCTAACGGCCAGTTAAGTAATTCTACCTATCCCTATACCATGCCATAGACGGCGAAATATAGCTATAAAACACATGTGCTAACCTATCCTAATAATATATGTTACTATTCCTATTATTAAAATTATTAAAAGCAAAAAATAATTTAGTCATACATAATTACAAAAATCATTACTCCCAAGAAAACAGAAGGGTATATTTTTATTAATACCTTAGATATCAAACAGATTATAATAAGTGACTGTAGCACCTGACTTCATAACCGAATTTCGCTCAGAGCTGTCACAACTATTATTTATGCTGCAAATATACGCATCAGAATTTCATTTCTAAGATAAGCTAGCTAGATACATACACAGGCAAAGGTGTATAATACCTATAACACACCATCATACACATACAGATCATCCTGGAAATAGAGCATAGTATTACTAAAAAAAAGATATTTTATCGCTCTAGACCATATTAGTCGGTATTCTAACAAGAGGCATCATGTGATGATATCACACAATAATTTGGTTCTGTTCAAATTTCTATCTATGGTTGTAGTCACAGAAGTTTCTTTGACATTTAAACGCGGAATCTTTATCACCTTAAGGATATTGTTTATTAGTACTAAGGAAATAGAAATCACAGCAATTCCTTTAGTAAAATGCTGAAGAGGCAAAAAAGGAATACCTTTAAAATTATTAAAAGGAAGATTTAACCAAACGTAACATTATCAATAATGAGGACTACATTACAAACCTTCAAAGAAACCGAGACTATTGAGAACAATCCACGAGATATGATTTACTTTAAGGTAAAAAAATGATCTATTATATATTTTAACGATTTTTATGACGATAGAACTCAACAATTACATCTTTTAAGATATGTTATTTTGTACCTTGCAGTGCCATAATGCAATGACATTCTATATTAACAAAGGAGATAACCTTTTACTGGCAGTAAGACATGCCATGGAAAGATTCACTTATATTCATATACCTAGGTTAAGTCAATAAAATGTGTCTTAAACGAGTAATCCAACTAATCACATTTCATATCAAACATACGCGCATAACAGTCACTATAGTTTAAAACCACAAATTGTAATCACATATATCTGACAAATAAACGAATTCTATTCTATACTATAAGTACGTAACTTATAAAATCTTTCTGTAAACTTTGTTCATAATTGAAATCTTTTCATAGAATAACCTAATGTTTAATGCATCAAAGACTTGCATACCCAATCACTTATATCTAGTCTATACATTAACGAAACAATGACTTGAAAGCTTTGCGTATTGTCTAAAGCTCTTGATATTATTGAACGTGTGGCAAGCTATAACGATGTACGGTACTTACTCGGTGCAAATATGGCTTAACGTCTGTATTGGTCTCGCAGATACGTGAGGTATGTAATGTTGATTGCGCTCAATAACCCCAAGGCCGACCCAAACTGATTGAAGGGTTTCGCCTACTATTAGTATACTAAAACTGGCAAGTACGTTAAGGTAGGGTCTCATTTATATGTATCTATAGTATTATTATGATGGAACATAGGTCGAGTAAATTGCTCGTTGCGATAGTCTCCGTTTAGTGATGCGGTCCGTGTGTGTTCTCTTTCACACCTCCGTTAGTCTTTAAACCGTTTGATAGAGTCAATAGTTATAATAATATTATTTTAAAAATTGGCAAGTAGTTTAATTATTCTGTTTATCAGTTATGAACTTCACGATGCGATGCTATGATCAAGTGACTTGTTAAAAGTTTCCATACCATAACCTTACCAGTGACAATCAGCTGAACAAATTACATAACGATGACACATAAAGCCAAAAATGTTTTCGTCGTATTATAGTTAGAGTAAACTTATTAAGAAAGATAGAAGAAACCTATAATAAGTAATAAATTAACAATATTTCATTTTTATTGAATGGCAAACATTATACAAAAACAAGATTAGTGGAGGGATGAATCCGTAATTACTTTTATAAAATAATATATAATTGTTTACTTTGCACTAAATACATAATATGATTTTGAATACTTCTGCAATAAAACTTTTCTTAGAACAATCTTCAAAATTAGTTTGATTAAATGCTCTCATAAAAACTTTCAAATAATTATTTGCCATCTCTAAAACTATAATATAATGATTAGTAAAGTGTGATTGTTTGTATTACTAATTACTTCAGTTTGTCTAAATCGCCTGAATGAGATGGTGCATGTATGTTATACTCAATAAATCTATATATACTGATTCAGAAATCCACCACATAATAACTAGAAGGAAGATCAATCTACGAAGTAGATATTTCAACCGAAACTCATCACAAGCCCGACCATCTAAACTCATTAGATCGCAGACGAGGGATGAAACTCGGAACAAAAACTTTATACTCCCAGAAGTGACATAACGCTAGTTTCATCCGCACTTTCTATTAATAATATAGTCACGTAAGTCCCTGCTTTGCAAGTCATAACCCTGATTATGAGGAGCACTTAAATATAATTGCATAGAGCAATTCAAGCTGAACAATATATGTATAGCGAAAACCTATGTCCAGTGTGCGAGAGGTTAAATGCCGCGCGAAACCATTCGGGCAGCCATTTCGTTTGGTCATAGCCATTGCCATTAGTGGACACTAACTAACGAACATAAACGATCCGAATTCGTCGCTAAAGATAAAGGATATATATTTATACTAGAATTTGCCCGCGGCTTGCGTAAATGTAGGTTACGTTAGTAACAGTTCTTTTTCTTGGATGAATGGTACCCCATGTCATTTTTAACGTTTATATGAAGTTTCATGATGATCGGTCGAGTATTCAAGACGTGAAAGCATAACAATCTCACGTTCGCGTTTTATAATATTTGTTAGGATGAACAGGGCTGGTTGTGCGTTTGTATAATTTTATTTTACTGTATCATTTGATGATAATATTTGGCCCTGGAGAAGCTTATGAATTGCGGTAGGTAAATAAAATATGTTGCAGATATTTTTCTTTATTAATGACAGACATGTTTCTTTATTAATTAACCTGTCAACTGTTAGAATATATGACATATATGACAACCTCTTGCGCCTGACCGCCAGTGTACCGCTGCCACTTAATAGGTTAATCGCAGATTTTTCATAACCCTATGTGTATGTATTGAAATTTAGCAATTTGGCTTTGATCGTAATATTGTAGTACAGCGTTTTGGCGAATGTATCGCATTGCGTGATTCGCTTGGCTTTAACAGGCCTTTTACCGAGGCCTGTGATAATGATTTATTACAGGCTTCGGTAATTGCATCTAGCTTTAATAAATAAACCCTAACCTGTCACGCTTAAAGTACTTAACCCATTGAGCGACAGCGGCCCGCCTTTGGCCAGACACAATAAGTTTTCAATTATGTCTGGCATTCCAACAGTTGACAAGTTAATTAGAAGTCAGAATATTTTTTGGTTTACTGTCTAATTAAAAATTGAACAATTCCCGCACTAGGTATATCTAGGATCCTGTGTGGCGGGGAACTTCACAAACATTCAGACAACGGACACAAAGAACATCCAGAATCGGAACGACTATTTGTAGATTACACAAATCCTTATACCGTATAGGGTTTGATTTTTACTGCACGGATGGCGTAGTGGTTTAAGTGGTCACCTTGCCACTGCCACTGCACCGAGTGCTGTGGGTTCAAATCCCACACGGGACAAAAATTTGTGTGATCAACAAAAAAAGTTGTTCTGAGTCTGGATATTTAAAGTGTTCGTTGTTTGAATGTTTGTAAAGTGGAATTATTACGAGTTAGGAAGAAGTCATAAAAATAAAAGGCAGACCCTATCGAGGGAAGTTTAATTTGTAAACAATAATTGAAAATATAAACTAAACCGAGAATAGAGTAACGATTTATTAAGTATAAAGTTTTTAAATTGTAGTATTTGTATGTCATACGTTAAGGATATTTTTATAAGACACAATCAAATCAACAAATAAGGGATTTCAAGCTATTAAATATTATTTATTTCTATAATGTGTAATAGTTTTGGGTCTGTGTGTTTATGCGAAAACCACAAAATGAAATTAAAGCAATTTTTACAGTTCAGCAATTTAACTTCAAATCTTAGTCACTCCATTAACTAAAGACGTATAATTTTGCTTAATGAAACTATGATTATGATACATAATTTGTTCCACTTAAAAGATAAAACGAGCGAATTGTACTCCACGCGGTCACAACCGCGGGCATGATCTAGCTAGTGTTACAAAATAAGCTGTTACATTCAGGTTATTGTCACAACTGAATATAAAGCAACGACTACAATGTATGTAAGAAACACAAAAAGGGTTCATCACAATCATCGGAATCACCCCATACGTCTTTCCAATACTAGAGAAAGATGTATGAGGATAGCTCGTAAACTTGAAAAGGTTAAGGTTGAATGAGGAAATGTAAACAACATCAATCTCTCATCTATCCGCGTAATAACATACCCTGGCATTTATTCGAACATATTTTGAAATAGACAACCTCCTATAGTAACCAATGTAAGTGGTAAAATGATATATTCGAAACAGAATAAATATAAAATTCAAGTCAAAATAGCCGTTGAGCTGCATTCTTTTCTTTTAAACAACCTAGCTTGCAAACAAGTGTGCGGCTCGTCGGATAGAATGCGTTTAAGATAGCCAAGTTTTGACTAAGGGTCTTTACCTGTGCATTGCAGGACTATTAAAAAAGGGAATTTAAAGATAGGATGGAAACAAAGAATTTAAGATGTAGGTTGGTAAGCATTCGAAAATTTTACATAGCGTTTGAAACAGAGTGGAAATTTTCGATTTATTATATTATTATGATTGGTAACGGCGGTATTATTTAGACGTTTTTTTTTTTTTTTTACGTGGGGGAATGCAATGACGCATGTCCCTCCGCGGGGGCGGGCGGAGGGATTATGTCGGACTCGCCGGGGTAAAAGAAAGATGGAAATAATAGTAAAGTACCTCCCGGAATACCGACTAAACCTACCACGGTGTTCCTCGACAAAACCACTATCGACGGGGCCGCGCGAATCGCTTTCGCATGCGGTCGCGACCCCGCCGAGGTTACGGCCCGCCGTATGAAACGGCAGGCCACTACACAAGAGACCTACCCAAAGGGCTCACTTCATGAAAATTCCCTACTGTCTCCCCCCTAGGGGGGAGACGGACTCGAAACAAAGGCGCGCGTGGGAACACGCACGCCGCCTCTCGGACCTGGTGCTGAACGGATGGCGGGCAGGCCCACGAAGCCCGCCACCCCCAGGTCAAACCTCAGGGTGGCTGGAGGTCATCTCGCGCCCTCCGGCACCCGGCTCTGCGGTTGGGGGGAGGGTTTAAACGCTCCCTCTCCCGCTCCGCCGCCTCCTTGATGGAAATAACTTCCTCACAAAAGGAGGCGACGGCGTTCCACGACCTCTCACTCCGGACCATCGACTGAACTACGGCCGGGAGCGAGAGGGCAACCGATCCGACTGCCGCGATCAATTCACGGCGCTGCGATGCCCAGGCGGGGCAAACCGCCAAAGTGTGCAGCGCCGTGTCCTCTACAGGTATTATTTATACCTAATATTAGTACTATTTAAAAATCTGTTTGTTGATTTTCGCTTCTTTTTCGCAATTTGCAATAGATTCGCATAACTTAACAACACGGAACATTATTCGTACAGATTATAGTCCGGCAAGTGATATAAACTTTTGTAACTGTTGCGGCAAAATGCACAGAACCTGTGGGATAGTAGTACCAAGCGAAGCCGCCGATAGAAGCTCATATAATACCAAGAACAAGAAGACTAGAAAACAAAAGAGATGGCTGTTGAAAAACAACCGAAGCGTCAAGGCAACTGTTAATCTATTTATTTAACCAGTCAGTTTAGGTTCGGCATAATGACAAAAGCATCGTGTCTGCACGAGAATCCGTACGCCGCGCCGATGGACGCATTAAAAAAAATAGAAAAGTGTTTTTAAAAATACATCATCTTTAATTATCTATTTTAATTTCCAACGCAAGAAAAATAGGTACAGTTATAGTACTAGCCAGATAAATTGTCTACTTACTTGTCAATTACTTCCTGATTGAAACGGGAACGGTTCGATAAAATACAATAGATTTCGCCGTTGGTTACGTCCAACAATTTACTCGTATAAAACCGGACAACAGTATCGTATCGTATTCCAATTATCAACTAAGCAGCCTGCAAAGTACGGGATCTATGATAAGCTGAGCCGATCATGTATAAAGGTTCGTATACACTAAATATATTTTGTTATAAGGATACTGTTTACTATTTGTTATATCGCCTATAAAATACTAATCTCAAAATCTCGGCAGGTTTACGTAGAGGTGTATTATAATCAAAGAAAACTGATCGGGTCTGGCCCAGGTGTTACCCAGAAATGGGATAACATTAATTTTTATTTAAAGTAATAGATATAAAAAAAAATACAATCAAATATTCGCTCCCGGTATTACCGAGAAATTACAAGTCTTATTTCAAGGTTTTATTACATTATTTTCTGTTTTTTTTTTTTTTTTTTTTTTTTGAAACATTTACATACTTCGGCGAGTCCGACATAATCCCTCCGCCCGCCCCCGCGGAGGGATATGCGTCATAGCATTCCCCCACGTAAAAAAAAAAAAAAAAAAAAAACATTTACATACAAAAACAATTGTCTACATACAGATGTATATATGTCTGTCTCTCTCGCGCACGTGTAGCTCGTCTATACCTACGTTGCGCACGCGCCGCTGGGTTGCATCGCACTTCGCGCAGTCTAACATCACTCGTGACGTGAACCATTGTGTACTGTGCAATTTTCTGTTTCATATTTCTTAACCACTCGGCATTTCTTCTGACAACCCTATAATTATGCCATGAACCACTTTTTATAGACCTCAGAATCGCTGCAGCTCTGACAAATGCCTTCCACGTTGATATTGTAGATAGCCCTTATGCCTTCGAATTCATTAATACAGTCAGGGAGCGGCTGAATGTTGCCAATTACTTGGCAGATTATGAAGATCAAAGAGGGCTAAACCGAAGTAGAGCCAACTTCGAAAATGTTTCTGTAGTGGAGGATAATGTTACTGCACTTCTTATGTTAACACCGAAGGAGTTGACTCTATTCACTGTAGCAACCTACCAAATCAAACTGACGCTAAGCACACCGAACATGTACGCCGTTACCGTGTCATTCATTAAACAAAAATATAACAGCCAGCTTAATGACCTCTCAGATTTTTCGATGCCTTCCAATAATGTCCAACTTGAACAAGCGCACATAAAAAGTAGACACACGTTCCCTAAAATCTACCATAGTGATATTTTACCAGGATAATAATGGACTAGATTGCATCAAACACAATTGCTGCTCTTCTTTTAAGGGACGAAGAACAACTGGCAGCTGTGCCTACGTTATGTACGTAGTTTGGTATTTAGGGTAGGCTAAGACGTTGTTAGGCGCCTTGCTTTATTTCTCTACAGAATTATTCTCAACGACAATGATGACGATTGATAAATGGCTAGCGCAGGCTTTAGTGGCGCAGCGGTAATAAGTGCGACTGCCGTGTACGAGGTCTTGGGTTCCAATTCCGAGTCGGGCCAAAAAGTGTTATTAGGTTTTTCTAATACCCAATAATAGCCCAGAGTCAGGAATTAAGCGTTGTTTCAGCCCCGTGCTTCGGAAGGCACGTTAAGTAGTAGGTCCTGCGCCTCACCTCTCTCCGATCGTGACGGTTTGCTGTCCCATAAGCAGTTAATTATGATTTTTGCAAAGTTAAAAATCTATACAAAAAATATTTTTTCTAAATACTCCTCGGATAGATTTTGATGTGCTAGTATTAGTTTAAGGAACATTATGCACTATGTGTCAGTGTTAGGCAGCACTTGGACCAACTTCCATATATAAATGGTCAGTCTCCTTTCGCCAGTTATATTTTCTATGTCCTGCATTATAAGACGCAAGGCTACTGCCGTGTACCTGGTACTTATTTAGACTCTGTGCTGATAAAAACAAATAACATTTTTCTGACCCGCGAATCGTACCCAGCATGACCTTATATCGTCATGCATAGTTCATAAACTGTGCAGATATTGAATAACATGTACCTAAACAAAATAACAGGAACATGCTAATCTAAGTGATGAAGAATGTGTAGTAGTCGATAGTCCTATAAATTTCAAAAAGATTCATTCTTAAATTGTACATTAAAATTGCCTTACTTTCAGAATCACTAGTATGTGTATAACAAAACATACCTTTATCTCACCTTGTTTGCGGTAACGTTAAATACACAAAACATATTACAAAAACCACAGAACAACAAACTTTATTACAAAAGAAAGGCCGCAAATAGCAAATATTTCCCAATCCTTATTTTCAAAACTTAATATATACAGTTCCGCATAGATTTAAGGGCGGTTGTCCCCCGAGGCGCAAGTCACAGGCCTCGCCTCCTATATATCACCCTCGGGACAATACATCTCATGCTTTCTCACGATAAGTAGCTTCATACAAGATACACTGATTTATAAGGGGCGAAAAATATTACAACCCGATAACGTGGGACGAGATCGCAATAATATTTGTGACGTACTCCTAGTATTGCCATGCATTGAAAAAATGTTTTATTACCTTCTATTCTTTGTGTTGAGATTTTATAGAAATTGTTCTTCTTGGAGTTTGTTTTATTTTCTTTTTCCTTAACGATTTTTGTCGCTTGTAAGACCCTTTTCTTGGCAATCGGCATTTGACTGGTGGCCAGTTTTTATCTTAACAGAATTGAATTTATTTGGGTACAGACTGACCAATAGTATTAAGTAAAGTGGGGTCATCTACACGACAATGTAATCTACACAGTATTGAAAAATGTCAGGTATGTTGGCCTCGCTGGCGTAATGGTTAATGTAACCAACTGCCACGCCTGAGGTCGCGGGTTCGATTCCCGCACAAGTCAAACATTTGTGTGTATGGACATGGATGTTTGTCTTGGTCTGGGTGTTTCTATGTATAAAATGTCTGCATTTCCAAAAAAAAGTTAATATGTATGTTTATCCATAGTCTAGTACCCATACTACAAGCTCTGCTTAGTTTGGGCTAGATAGTGTTGTGTGTATTTGATAGAATATTATTATTATTATTATCTAAATCTTCATACGGCAGTATATATGTTGCTACTCAAATTATCGTAACAATAAAGTTAGAAAGTATAGTGTAACCTTAACTGGCTTGGGAATGGAACCTTTAATACTACAATTGTTTAATATAACCGTTATCAATATCACATGTCACTATTAAAATGATATTTATTCTTTTGGTATACGGTAATCATAGCTTTCAAGAAATTTTTGTGTACTTTAATGCATACAAACACACTGTAGTATGCTTAAAGGACCGACGTCTGCCTGCGCTTTTCTATTTTTGCTTTGATCATTATGCGTATAATTTATATTTAAGATCCACAAAATAGGCGAAAAGTGAACTAGAGCCCTTACACAATCACACACTCGATTAAAACTACAGGACGAACGATCAATCACAATTCAACTTAACGGTATTTGTATTAATATTAACTATAATAAATACTAGGCAATCCTTACTAGGCGAGAACAATTACATAAACAATGTTAACAGAAATAATTCAATAACACTACAGAAGATAAAACAATTAACCCAAAACTTCTTAAGCTACATTAGCAGCATAATCCCTCAAGTGTACAGTTACGGAACGTCTCATAACAAGACGACACGTGTCGAACAAGACACTCGTTGTTCCACAACTTAGCTGGACCAACTTCCGAAACTCCTTTAATGCTTACTACTATATGTACATACATACATGTGTAGCGGACAAATGTTCCGTGTTATATGTGTTTGAATAAAACGTTTTAGGCACCTGTTTTCTAAGACGAACTGTAGGCATAATACATTTACAGACTTACCTATAAAAATACCGCATACTTAGTTACCTCTCAACTGAATAACTTTCAAGTCCTTGATCAATAATTAACTTTTGATCACCGCTGCTGCTACTTGACCTTTAATCAACAAAAAATCAATGCCGACTATCTTTATAGGTAAGATTTCCCTGATTAGTCGTTAAGTAATAGTTAACTATCTCTTAAATATTTGAGACTGGTTTATTATACAGTCAAGAGATCGTAACTATAAACGAAATATTACTTTATTGATACACTGCAATACTAAAAATGAAATAATTATAATCAGATTTTAAATCGTTAAGATTATTATTCTGAATGCACCTTTACATCTCGTAGTAAATTACAGGCTGCAGTTAAAACAATAACACAAAGCAGCTATGTCATTGGTAACAAATGTACACACAAATTAAATAGAAATAGCCTTTGATATCAAAATGTTTAATATCTAAGCAAACTACGCCAATACAATATAGCATAGCATATAAATACGTTGCAGAACGATCATATTTTTATTTTCTTAGACGTCAAAGGAACGAACAAATACTATTAATTTCAATACAATAATTATTGAGAGCATGCTTTGCGAAACATAATAGTTGCATTTGTTAAGATCAAATTTGGTATGTGCATATTGACATTACTTGCTCCAATTGCATTTAAAACTTTTAGTAGTCCAAGAGCACGCACACCACACACATTTACTCACACGACCATACATATCCATTACAATTGGGTGTTGTGTTTGTAATACATTATTACTCCCCCAGTGGCGTTTAATCACTGTAACTGTGGCTAATGCGCTACATTATTTGGGCGAAGAAAGCCGCGCGAAATATTGGCGTGACGTGCTCTTATACAAAATATTGCGCTATTAGTTCCCTTCGCCGAGGTTTCAGCAAACTGCTAACCTTATTTTGTAGTTATGGCTTTATCTTCGGGTATCATAAATAAGCTGGTGGGTGACACTATCGTTCTATATGAAGATGTTCTACAACAACTGATGGGCCTTTTATCGTTGGATCTTGTTCGATACTGTACGTTCTTTTTTTCAGATTTGCTTTCAACCGTTATCGCAGATAATGTAAGGAAACGACATGGTCAACGATAGAACACGTCTGGATATTACGAGTAATTTGCAACCTCATATGTAGTTAGTTACGATAAAAAGCGTATAATATAATGGTCAATTTTTTATTTTATCTGTTAATGTTGACTGCGATACAAAACATACTTTTGTAAGTGTAACCCGATGGCTTTGAATTACACACAAACAGTGAGGCCCCGTTGAACGTAAAATACAAATGTAGGCTGCAACGCAATAAGCGTATTCGCTTGGCGCGTGTTTGGTGGCTGTCATGTAAATATTTACACAGTGCAGGTTGGTACAGGTACAGATCAAGCAGATACAATTTAGTAGAAAATGGACATATAAAAAAAATACTACACTCAAAGTCTAAAGTACAAGTTAATACAATCTAAAGAGGATTTGGAAGTTGCGAAAAGAAGATATAACATAACCTGTTTTAGTCGCTTAGGTTCAACAGATGTGTGACTAAGATAATATGTTAGGTTCCAATGCACCTCAGATGCCAAAGAGAAGGGCAGTACAATGAGGATGTATTAGCCTCTTAGAGGTCACCCTCTAAGGTATGAAAGAAAGGAATACCTTACTTATATAACTATAAGTAAAGTATTCCGGTGGTCTGACTTTATAACCTAACGACTTTGGGATAAACTGGAAGTTGGAGTAGACCAGAAGTTATTATGCACAAAGGAAGAGGCTTAGCTCCAAGCAGTAGATTGCAGCTTTAATGTGTAAATAAACAATTATTAAAAAATGGCATTACGACGGTAACATAAGTGTGGATCTACAACCCTGTAAGAAGTCAAAGGCTTCAAGCCGGAACAAACACGCATATGAATGTGTAGGTATGTACAGATGTTTGCAGCTCAGCATCTATTTAAAATTCTTTTGAAACGCAGCAAATATGTTAGCCTCTTATTAACTGTATCGATGTTTGACATGTGCGAGCATTTTTTATGTAAATGCGGCCAACGCTATAAACAATTGAAATCACAGAGCGCCCTAACCACCAAGTTGAGTAACACGCGCGCGGTTTCATTGAAAGTACAAATCTTGAAATATCACACTGAAAAAGCACAGCGTATAACCATTTCTCTTGCACACATACCGTTACAAGAAATTACGGCGATTTGTTTTGTTGTGTTGTGACTATGTAGACGAGCATTTACTTTTAAAATCTTCTTTGAACAACACACTAACTCTTTAAAGAGCAGATTACATAATATATATTAGACTACATTTTGCCTACGGCTTCATTCGCGTTATAGCACATCTTGTCAAAAAAAATTAATCCCTCAGTAAAAGTAGGTACCTTTCAGGACCGGTCATGCAGGAGGATGAACGGTCCTTTTCTTTATTCCTGGCGACGTATATGCAAAATTTAATGGTAATTGGTCAAGTAGTTATGGCGTAAAAGCGTAACAAACAAACTCAAATTCGCATTTATAATATAAGTTAGGACTAGTTACGATATAAATATGCATTGAACGCAGATTGTTTATTTTTAAGAAGCAAAATATTAATAATTTCCCATCGCATGAAGTTAATATATTGGTTGTATATGTTTATTTCATCCACTTCTGATAAATTTTCATTCGGCAAGCACAATAATAATTTAAACTTCAAGCAGCAAAACTGCCATGGAAAAACTGCAGAATTTTCCAAATACGACGCCGAAATAATAAAGTGCCGTAAATCAATGTTTATGCGAGATGCGACTCAGATCGCCGGTGGGGAGTGGCCGCCTATGCCAAACCCACGCGGCCGCCGTTGTTCGACTGTACATTAATTATGTCACACCAGCGTCTCGTGAAATATGAACCTGCAGCGATATCCCATTGCATTGTGATGCCTTTGAATTATTTATGCGAGGCAGAAAACTTCGAGGTAAAGGTTCAGCTTTGTTGGTACGCAACGCTGTTTAATCAAATGCTTTCTCCCACATGATCATCAAAACTAAATAGACCACTATTATAATTTTATACTACTGCAATGTACACCAAATATCCCTTTTATTTTATCAATTTAGACCTCGTATTTTTTTAGCAGAAAATTTGTGTCGCCATCTGCGTCTCAGACTGCCACGGTTAGCACTTTTTGGAAGCCATTTGTGCTAATTTTGGCCCTAAGCTCATCTAGGATGCGGCAAGCGTATCGCGCCCAATATTACTCTAGTTTGGCAGATTTTTGGGGATATGTATTTGAAACGTTGTAATTGCTTATCCTCAATTAAAGAAGCATCTCGTGTATGTATGTGAGAAATAAATATAAACACCCGTATTTATGTACATGATAGAAATTGTAAATATATTAATCGCTAGTAACAATTTGGTGTTGAACTAGTAAAAACCACTAGCAAATCTATCTGTCTAAACATATAATATAAACACACCATCCAGCTATACAAGATTCAATAAAAAGAGTGTTTTCTTGAATATTCGCTCACGATCGTAGAACGTACGTTGTAAAATAAGGTGTAAGTTGTATTAGAGCCAAACGGGCAACAATGTTTGCCTTTGATTTTGAGAACGGCGACCCTAAAAAGCGAAATTACTTTGTAGTATGATTACTTTGTAGTCAAAACCTTAAACAGCTTGCTAGAGAAATGTAGAGTTTAAGTGTTCGATGAGAAGCACTGATTACAGTGTGTGGAATTGAACGTTTCATTAGATCATTCAAAACATGCGTGATACTGACATAACAAGTTGTTACAACATGAAATGCATCATTAGGGCTGAAGTCACAGTACATATAAGATTTTCTGTGGCTAAAGTCCTATTTTATAATGAAGATAAAACTAACTAAATTATACCTAATATAATTATACGATTTGATATCGCAGGCCGATTGCACCTAGCTTGATCGATATATGGTGTTGTGTAGCTCTTTTCAAATATATTGTAACAGGTTCGTTAGAAAATGCAATATATGCATATAAGAGCATCAGGTTCACATGCCAAGCAGATATCAAGTATAAACTATTTATTGCACTACGAAGTTTGCAAATATACCTACGGTCCTCCCGACGATAAGCCTCAAGATGAATAAAAAGACAACTACCGCCCTAAGAATAAATAATGTGTTGCACTTTAACATACATCCAAATAACGAACACTAAGTTCACCCAGAATTTGACATTTGTGAAACAACTACTTCAGCATCACATTCGTTTAAATAACGTGTGGAGATCGATCTCACAACACTCAGCGCAGCAGCAATGGCGACAACTCACTAACGATATTAACGTTAATGAAAATTAAAAAGGGTCATGAAAAGGAAAAGTGTGTTTAGCAGTAACAATTTAACTACCCATAAACCGTATCTCCTAAGAATTCTTTTCAAGCGGTTTCTTCATACCTTTACCAAACAATAATTAACGCAGACTCTTCCACTCTTGAACATTTACCTTCATTTTGATAATATAATAAACTATGTAGATATGTAGATACATCAATAACGTTGCAGATACAGTACATCAAAAGCGTCATAATCGACTAGCGCTAGCAAGCGTTCTATGTTCATAGGCTAGAAGCAAATGAAGTAGAAACTCTGGCAAAGCGTAGCTGCTGTCTCCGGTTCGCTAACTTACATGCATGCACTAACACTACTCTTTTTGGGTTAAACGGGACCGTATTTATTTTGCCTTTGATGTGTAATGTTGAACAATAAAAAGCGTTAAGTTATAGACTAGTTATTTTATGTTCTTGGGTGTATTCTTTAAGTAGTCTCACTTGGCGTGTCTTCCCTTATTTGACGCCAAACGAGGGTGTTCTTTATGGATTAATCATCAATGCAATGATTAAATTTACTTTTTTTTTAATGAGTATGTTTGTGTGCTTACCTCACCTACGTAATATAGCGCGCTTTAAAATTTAAATTTTTTGAATAATTTATAACCACCTCAATGCAAAATATCTATATGATAGCTAGAGCTTATCTTAATACATCATCATCATTGAAAATCATAGTACAAACACAAAGACTAACAGAACGTAGAGATAGTCAATGCAACTGCTGTGCATGAGGGTTAAATTTCCAGGTCAAAGTGTTATTAAGATTTTTGTTCAGAAATTCTCAGTGGCAGCACAGAGACTGGAATTATGCCCGGTCAACTACAGTAGACTCGCCCGTTAATACCGAAAACAAAAAACCATATCTAACAACATGGCGGTGTAATTCACCTTTCGAGAATATAGACATGAGACTATATAAGCCAACGGCAAGCGACAATCAACTAATTTAATTAAGCCTCACTCTAATCTCGCTACATAATTTGAACTTCGCACTTGCATCATCAAAATAGTGAATTAGTGTTGCCGTGGCGTCTTATCTATCGTCTCTAACATGACGCAACTAAGTCGCACCAGCAGCAGAGATTATCGAAATAGAATTGGTCAGGCTTAGTCCGAAGAGCACTTGCCGTCCGATGTACCACCCATCGTCACCCATATACGCTGTCTAGTTTTAGTCTTAAAGCGAAGCTTAAACTAAAACAAATATGTTGCGTAAAGCGATGACATCTGTGCGATATAAAATACATTCTATTCTTTCGTATGCGGATTTGCATTTTGAGGTGAACAGTCGCTAATATTATTGGTATCTCTGCTTCCATCGTAAATATTCAAAGTAGAGCAACACAACAGTGTAACGTGAAAACAAGACGTATTGTTTTCACGTTGCAACAAAACAGTACATTATGTGCGATATCATGCAAATTTTATTGATGCAACATAGATGCGTAAACTCTCGCCTGTTTCACGGAGCGGTAGGTGGTGACTGCGGATTTTCACTGGCTACGTTCCCGGTATATCTCTCGAGCTTCTCTCTCATTATATTCTTTATGTACGCTCGCTAGTTTACTTTTAACCAGGTCTTTCGACAGAGTATTACAGATTTGGTTGGAGAACGTTCGCGCAAGTTTTCTTTCCCGATTGTTAAATTGATATTTTTTTATTAACTTGTTTGATCGATCTCTTGATATCCATTTTTATTCTATTTTATTGTTTGCTAAAGGCTCAAGCATGCTGCAAGCTGTTATCAGAAGTAGGGACACATTAAAAAGAGTAATTTTAGTCTGTTGCATCCAAAATTATTTCTATTATAAAATCATTTAAAATGTCTAGTACATCCCAAGTTTTCTAGTAATTGACAGAAAATTTCATATATTTATATAGTAATAATAAAGACGTATGCAATAAAATTAAAACATCTAATGTTGACAACCGTCGTCAGGCACTGATAATTAATTGATGACAGCATTTAAAAAACAACGAAAACCGCTATATGGGAGTCCAAAATAGCAGCATATCGTGTTCTTGATTTATATTTCGACAAACAAATTAATTAACATTGTAACTCAAAAGCATAAAGTATAATTTTCGTATAATTAAATCATGATGTTGCAATTTGATTAAGAGTCTGTTCAGGCTATTCAAACAAAGCCTCATTTACCAGTCGATCTTTGAAGTTTGTGAAAGGCGTATATATAGTGTAAATTGACTATCAACTTAAAAGCGGTAGACCTTCATCAAGCTGTCCTAAAAAAGAAACCAACTCAATTACCTCGTCAATGTATCTTCTCTAAAAGGCCCATAAACTGAAGACTGCGACAAAACAATCAACTTGACACATTTCTTTCCTTTTCATTTACAAACAGCCTCTAAACGTTACAGGGAAATAAAAAACTTTTTCGTATTTTCATTAAGTGAAGTCGTAGAAGGTATAAATTTTAATGATTGCGAGCAAGTTGTGCAAGTAATGAGCTTTCGGATCGAGTCTTGGAATGGAGAACGAACTCGGTGACGAATTACAACGCATAAATATTCAACATGTTAACGATTCTTATTCTCATTGAGATTTCTTTTGATACACCTCGTGTTATCAAACTTTGTCTAACATGCTGAGGTATTACAGTTTACTGAAGTGTTCGAGGTTGTGTAAAGTCCTTTTATAATCTTTTAGAATCTGTGTGTACATGCGGATTCTAAAAGATTTTGAAAGGACTCGTATGTTTTACGACTTATACAATACGCACGACGTAAAACTCATTTAATATAAAGAGGCGGGGATATTAACATTTGCGTCAGCATTTTATTGAGACTTTGAGTACACACATATTTAGCAATATTGTATTTAAGCGTATGCCGATTCTTAAATACATTACATGATGATAAATAAATCCTTTAATAAATCTTAAAATGTGTGTGTGCGTATGTGTGTTTTATTTTCGTTAGTTTTTTGGTTAAGTAAGTAAATTAGTACAAGGCATGTCTGGCAATTACTATTTAGATCATTAATTCGGAAAGTGGTCCAGGTGGACCCTCAGGTGTCCAAGGGGTACTTGAGGGGGGTCTACGTTGGCGTGACAAAAAAGGGGATTCACAATTCGTAATCGGGGAAAATTCCACGAAAATTTATTTGCTTTCGATAGTGAAGAACTAAAATGTTGGCTAGACTTAACCTATCAATGTAGGCAAATAATATTCTAAGAAGCTCAACGACTGTTACTTGTAAGAACTTGCATATTCATATATAAATAACTAACTTGCATATTTATATATAAAATATATTTATGAAAATTTCTTTACATTACATTAAAATCGGTTCAGCCGTATTCATAAAACTCTATTATTTAATTAATCCATAATAGAGTTTTATGAATACGAGGTTTATTAAGCGATTTATTGCTTTTAATAATAAGAATCAGTTTGCCTTCGGTACTTTGTTTATTTCATTGCAATAATTAATTAGGTTAGGTAGGTAGGTAGGTATTCTGTTAAAATAGCCATATCTTGTTGAGTAAGACTGCCTTATGATTACTAAAACAAAGTATTTTTTATTTACAGGTAGGTAACTGATAGGAAACATGGCTGAATCTAAGAAGAAATGTCGACAGTATAGTGTTGATTATTTAAAATTTGGTTTTCTTCCATTAAAGGCAGACAAGCGATTGCAAAGTTTTGAGCAATGACTCTTTGAAACCATCGAAGTTCGAAGATCATCTAAGAAGGTGTCATTCTGATAAAATAGGTAAAGATTTGAAATATTTTCAAGCATTGAAGGAAAAATATGAAAAGAGACCCACCGTGCACAGTATGTTCGCTTTAACATCTGAAAGTAACGATGATGGCTTACGGGCATCTTACAATATCTCATTACTTATAGCGAAATCTGGAAAACCGCACACCATTGGAGAACAGTTAATTTTACCCGCTGTTGAAGAGGCTTTAAAAACTTTTCTGCACAAATCTCCATTTGACATACTCAAAAGAATTCCTTTCAGTAACAACACTGTACAAAGACGTATTGATGAAATGAGTTTTGATATTGCAAGTTTCTTGTGTAATGATCTGCAAAATACTCATTTTTCTATTTAACTGGACGAAACAACTTTACCTGATAATGAAGCATTATTATTGACATAAGTTTCATTTGTTATGGACGAAAAAATTCATGAAGAGCTACTATTCGCGAAAACTTTGGAAACGGACACTAAAGGTGAATCAATATTTAATGTCCTAAGTAATTCTTTTAAAGAAAAATCGATTCCATTCACAAATGTTATTTCGGTGGCAACAGATGAAACTCCTGCCATGGTCGGGCGATATTGTGGATCATGGCTATAAGCCATCTTAAAAGAATTATACCACAGTTAACTGCAATTCACTGTGTCATCCACCCACAACACCTAGTAGCGAAAAACAGTGATAGATTGCACCAATCGCTTCAATTTGTG
The DNA here is from genome assembly GCA_963675205.1 of Catocala nupta. Taxonomy (NCBI): domain Eukaryota; kingdom Metazoa; phylum Arthropoda; class Insecta; order Lepidoptera; family Erebidae; genus Catocala; species Catocala nupta. Next base: position 14,158,916 of record OY776084.1, read on the forward strand.
ATTAACGCAGTTAAAAAAATAAGAAGTAATGCGTTGAATACGCGTTTATTTGCACAATTGTACGATGAAAATGATGACGAGTTCCAACGAATGCTCTTACGTATTTAAGTACGCTGGTTGTCGAAAGGTGCATGTTTAACAAGACTTTAATCACTTTTTGAATCAGTTTTAGAGTTTCTGGAAAGTAAAGATCCAGATTTAAAAGAAAATGTGATCAATTTTAAAGCAGACATCGCGTATTTGGAAGATATGTTCAAAAATTTAATGACATTAACTTACGATTATAAGGGCACAGCCTCAATTTAATAAAAACAAAGAGTGTAATTTCAGCTTTTCTTGGAAAATTTAAATTTATGAAGCAAAATATTAGTCGGCGCGAATTTTCCCAGTTTTCAAACTTGTCACAGGTAGAATGCCTTGATAAGGATATTCAGACCTACGTTCAACATTTAATTGCCCTGCATGATGACATCAAAATCAGAATTGAAGATATTCTGACGATGGAAATACCACCATGGATCATAAATCCATTTGATGGAACGAAAGTGGAGAATGTGGTATTACAAGAGGAGCTACTTGAGCTTAGCACTAATGAGGAGCTGAAGGTGAACTTTAAGAGAGGGTATCTAACATTTTGGCTGCAGGCAGAAATACCCGGCAAATATCCTGGACTGTGGGCAATTGCGAGAAAGCTTTTGATGGCGTTTCCCTCGTCATATCTTGTCGAAAAAAGTTTTAGTGTCGTTACAAACATTTTAATTTAAAAAAAGAGCAGTTTGAATATCACGGAACGGGGAAATTTGCTAATTCCTAACAAAACTGAAGCGAAATATTAATTATTTGCTGTCAATCCCTCCCATTAAAATTATGACTATTTTGTGATTGTCATTGTAGAAGTTACGTTACAATATTAATATTTAATTTTAATTATATTACGACTATTATCATATTACAATGTAATATGATAACAATAATAATTAATAGTGTATTTACTGTTCACTTTTTGGCCAACTTTACTGTTTTGACATCCACTCACAGTACAATCAATTAATTAATTAACCAATCAATTCTCACCTTTTTTTTTCGAAACCTATTAATTCGTGGTTGGATCTCAGCCGCAACGCAAATTTCCATAGTTAGATCTAATCTTCACATTTTTTGTCGAGTTTTGGTAATATGGTAGAAATGTAGCTGCAAGGAGTCCACCGGAACCAGCTAAATTTTGAAAGTGTTCTATGAGAAATAAAGTCTGGGCACCTCTGATTTAGATGTAAGACATGTGTATCATTTGTTGGCGATTCAAATACATAAATAAAAAGAAGATCTATTTAAAAAAATATTTGCCGACGATCAAATGCATATCAACTGCTCTGTTTGGCTGACCGAATTAAAAACAGCTAGTCAAATTTCTGATATGACTTTGATTTCGACACGTCATTCTTCCGAATAGCCTGTAAGTCCTCCAATGATTTTCATAAAATTATGACTTTTAGACATAATGTGATGAGCATGGCAGATTTTTAAGGCAATATACAATTTATTACCTTATCAAGCCACTGTGGGGCTGGGCTGACTGGTATGCAAACAGTAACTGCTTTTCTGTTTTATTAGACATAAAAACTACAGGTGCAGTCCTATATATATAAGTTATTTGTATAAATATCAACAACGTCCATATTTTAAAGTTTTAAGAATAAAAACTCATCAAACAATATTAATAAGAATACATAAAGAACAAATATTTCTCCGTCCGAAGCAGCGAGACTAACTGCTAAGTTTGTACGCAAAAAATTTATCATAAAGTCCCTGCGAGCTCAGGCTGGGAAGCTATATAACATTTCATTAGTGGTCAGCCAAGACGTTCCGGTTGCGGCAATAAATTTTCATTTCTGCAAAGGATAAGTGAAAAGAAAAGATAAATAGTGAAGGGAATTTGCGTTATAAACTATTTTGCTATCTAGCAGGGAGTTTGGATTACTTTCGATTAGTGAAGTTTGATGATAAACAAATAAAACAATTATGTATGATTAATCTTGCAAGAAAATCTCGGTAACATGTTAATTGCACAGTCTACTCAATTTTACAGTTCTTTTTTATTAATTTGATTATTGGAGTTTACTCAGACTATTTGAAAGTCTATATCAGCAACTGTAATTGCCATAATTTATCGTTGTGTTTTTTATAATTAATTATACAAAATAAGTGATTTATAATTTAAATTTCAATATAATCTCTAAAAAAAATATTAATGTAAATTGTATTGTCTTACAAATTCGAATAGTATTCTTAAAAAAGCACGTTTGCTATGTCCGGAAATAAATAAGACTGTAATAATGGTAGTTCAATAAAACAATGTATGAATGGAATAACATTTCTTAGGATCACCGATCATAACATCGCTGAAATCACATGAAATAATGTCATCTAACACTACGTAGGAAACAGTAAATATGTCCAATTTTGACTTACAGTTCCCATAAAATTTCACAATGCATAATATATATTTGCAATGAACTGTGTCTTGTTTCGTGAAATCAAATATAGTGATATATATGAAGTTCCAGATTTGATCATCCTAACCGATTTAAAAAATATTTCGTTCATTTGCTATCCTCACAAACTTTCATAAAGTGTATTACACGTAGCATGTTTTATAGTCCATATTTAATGCATAAAGCTTCCACGCGCCTAAGGATGTCACATGACAAAAAAAATCAACACATTTATCTGTACCCTGCATTCTTAATTACGAATTATTTAACCCTATCACTTTTTGAGTTGGCTGTAAAAGAATTGTTCAAAACAAGAATTTGTAAAATTCTAAGACCTCTCTCACCTTACGGCTTTACTCAATATAATACCATTATTTTTATGTAATTCTAAATAAATATTAATGTTTATTTTTCCGTATACTGTTTATTTCTTATACAGTTCGTTGATCTAATTGTTTGCGTCTATTAGGAAATTCTTAGTGGCAGGAAGATATAGTTATTAAGCGGGACCTTAAAATATAGCTATCGAAATGTGTAATATTGTCTTATGTTTACGCGAATGTTATACATTGAAATTAAACACTTTATACGGATTTTATCGCGTTGTTTATTTCACTTTAAACACTGTTATTACATAATTTTGAAAACTCTAACACTACTATTATTGAATTTTACTACTATTTAAGCTATATATTTTTTCTAATTAAATCTATTTGTATTTAAGTTTACACTTTGCCCCGACGTTTCGGTTGCTTTACAGCAGCCATGTTCACGGGGAGACTAAGATGGTAGTTGTCCCAACGTTCTGAAGTGTAGCTAGTTATTTTAAAGTACCCGAACATAATTTAATCTTTGGTGTTCCTATTTACGCAGAATGAGCTCAAAGTATCATGAAGTCTAGTTGTGTTTTGCTTCTTCTTGGGTTTGACTATTTGAATGACTGGATCCCAAGCTGGTGGTACATTCCAACCATCCTCTCTATTGAAATTAGGATGTTTTTTATGAGAGAAGCATAGGCACCCGCTTAAAAGAACATATAGCTGATGTTAAACACCAACGCTCGTTGAAGTCTGCTGTGTGTGAACATGTGCAACAGGGAACCAACCACTACCTACGATTTGACAAACCACATATACTCGCAAAAGAACACCGATTCCTACCAAGGATGCTTCGCGAGGCTATTGAAATTAAAAAACATCCTAATTTCAATAGAGAGGATGGTTGGAATGTACCACCAGCTTGGGATCCAGTCATTCAAATAGTCAAACCCAAGAAGAAGCAAAACACAACTAGACTTCATGATACTTTGAGCTCATTCTGCGTAAATAGGAACACCAAAGATTAAATTATGTTCGGGTACTTTAAAATAACTAGCTACACTTCAGAACGTTGGGACAACTACCATCTTAGTCTCCCCGTGAACATGGCTGCTGTAAAGCAACCGAAACGTCGGGGCAAAGTGTAAACTTAAATACAAATAGATTTAATTAGAAAAAATATATAGCTTAAATAGTAGTAAAATTCAATAATAGTAGTGTTAGAGTTTTCAAAATTATGTAATAACAGTGTTTAAAGTAAAATAAACAACGCGATAAAATCCGTATAAAGTGTTTAATTTCAATATCGAAATGTGTTTGTAATAATCTCTACCTCTTCAGCAATACTCAGGCGTGAATCTACGTATGTATGTTTATGAGATATATTCTATAAATTCATGATAATACACCATACTATAAATTAAAACCATTTCCAAGTTACTCCTTCTTGTCGTAAAGGAAATCGTAAGGCATAGAGTTAATATCTAGAATTGCATGTGCAAACGTGAAACTTATGTTATACCGTTAGAAATTAAACATTGAGTTATCAAAAAAACACTAATAAAACACAATATCTGCAAAATTGAGAATATAATCTATACTAATATTATAAAGCTGAAGAGTTTGTTTGTTTGCTTGAACGCGCTAATCTCAGGAACTACTGGACCGAATTAAAAAAATATTTTAGTGTTGTTAGCTCATTTATCGAGGAAGGCTTTAGGCTATATCACATCAAGCTACGACCCACGGGGACGGCGCAGTAATTATAAATGCGGGTAAAACCGCGGGCACATCTAGTCTGCTATAATACTATTGTTTATAGCAGTAATACATTTATTAAAAAGACATTATTATAAATAATTAAGAGTTGATTCGACGTTATAAATTATAGAATATGGAAGCTATAGTTCATACACAAAGTGACCAAATTCTACCTGGCTACACTTATATTTTTAATGCTGATAAAAGTAATTTCTTTTGAATTGAACAATGTAAGCAAGTCAATACACATTTAAAATGTCAATCTTGTAGTTTATGCTACAGAGAGTTTCGTTAGAAAAATATCTCTTATAAAATCCTTTAAATATAAATATCAATAACAATAAAATCACAGAGATAAATTCACTCGAACTGTAAATTGAAGTAACTTTAACGAACACACTGTCTGTTGAACAAAACATTTTATAGATGCACTCCAACAGAAATTGTGCAAAGCTCAGCATCGCTTTGTAGCCTTAACCCATAGAATTGTGGTTGAGCCGCAGAATTGGAGCTTTAAACGCCTTAGTCTAGAAACGCTGAGCTCTGAGCCCAAATACGAGTGGTCGGGATTGTTGGCACCCCTGAGCACAATATGGCGTCTGATGCGTTAATTGACGCACTGTTGTACTTTTTCACGCTTTTTGTGATGATTGGTTTATTGTAAAAGCTATAGGATTAAAGCCTTTTTTACTCAGATTTATTAAGTAAACGTGTATGCACGTAGTACGTAACTATGTATGTACTGAATGTCGCTGAATCTTGCCTCTAATATTATTCTTTCGAATCATCTGAAACTAGGGACACGTACTAATCTATTAAGTCGTAGCGGTACACTGGCGGACAGATAAAATATGTTTTTAATTATGTACTACTATACTATATACTCTGAACTCAAAACAAGGGATCGAATGTTTTCTTTTTCTTATTTCTGGCGTCACGCAAAATCTACAATACGGTTTTGAATGACGAATTAATTCCAAGCTAGGTTGCATCTAATTTCGTTTAGTAGAACCGTAAATAAAGTTGCAGGTAAACAGTAGACTGTGATAAAAGCTAAACGCTGCGGGCAAATGGTCGCTTTTCGAAGCGCTTGGTGTTGAGTTCGAATCCCACACAGAGCAATTATATGTATATGTGATCCACAAATCTTTGGTGTGTCTTGGTATACTTTGCGTCATTTATCTGCATGTTTGTAAAGTCTCCCGTGACACAGGCCTTATCTAGTACGTGAGTTGTCTTATGAAAATCATATTTTGTAAACTATGAAGAATAAACGCAGATACATAAATGCATATTTTACATTTATACAATTGATAAAATATTGTATTCAGACGCGTTATGCTTAGATTTTACCTTGATACTTGCAAAAAGTCGACGATAATTAAGAATCTAATATTAAGTACCCTACGTTAATATTTGCGTTAATTATGTCAAATTTAAGTGAATTTAAAGTGACCACAGTTCGTATAAATGTGTTCACACCTAGACATAAGATTGTTACAAGTCATCCTAATTATATTCCATCTCTACACTAACATTATCCATAATTTGGTATCAGAGCTCAATTTCACATAATGAAAGCAAATGATTTGGTCACTAACACAAACAAACGCATAAAACAATTTTAAATGTGCAGGAGATTGATGTACGTTTTGCAACGAGCAATTAGTTAATTAGCTGTTAAATGAATATATTAAATAAAGACAGTTTTGATTGGCTTGTTTACTATACAAATTTGTTTACTGTGGTTCAATTAATTAACTAACAGATAGTCATTACAATATTATTTTATCATAAATACCTAATGGAACACGTCCCTGATAAATTTCAACAATGTACCAACTACACAAACTTAAATACGACTGGAAGAGATAGCCGTTGATACTTATTCAGTGACTCATTCAGTCAACAACATAAGTCGCTTCACACCTGCGATATTTTATTTACTCACCTATATGAGTAGTAGTTACAAGATAGTTGATTTAATCACAGTTTAAAATACAGATTTATAATTAGAATTTTTAATTCAGCGATAGCTCAGTGGGGAGACCAACAGACTGCAATGCAGAGGGTCTCAGGTTCGAACCCACGTCGCGCACCTCTGACTTTTCGAAATTATGTGCTTATTGATTGACAATTATCGCCTGCTCCGTGCTTCGGAGAGCACGTTAAGCCGTCGGTCCCGGCTGCCATGAACATCTATGGCAGTCGTTATTGGGAAGTCAGTGCCCTATAATATCCTGATACTGGTCTAGCCTTAGGGTATCGTTAGCCTTCGGGTTGCGGAGGTCAGGTGGCAGCCGCTCCGTGTAAAAACTGATATCCAGTCAAATCCGGTTAGACTAGAAAAGCCGACCCCAAGTGACTTGGGAATAATTAAGACTAGGGAGAAGAATTAATTAAATCCTTTACAAATTTGTACTTATGTTGCTGACTGTACGAATGAGTCGGCTTATAGGAGAAGTACCACCTTCTTATGTACCAACCATTTACGTAGGTACATAGTATAAGCACAGATTTACCTTTTTGTAGTCAGATGGGAATGATATCTCTGGCATGGCAATCGAGTATACACTTATGTTAAGCACTAACCTATCGCTATTAGGTGAGCCGTATAGATATATATATATATATATGCTTGTCCATAAAAAACATATTTGAAATATATACCAATTTGAATTTTTCAGTACACAGTTGTCTTGTCGACACCTGGTATGAAAATCTCCCATATGATCACTACTCACGAACACGTAACAATTATAGCACTAAATACTATTTTGATACATCAGTTTTAAAAGATAAGATAGTTACCTGCATTCCACAAAAAACATTTAAATGTGCTTTTATCAATATAATTCATAATTATTTCTCAAATAGGCGAACAGCCTAGAAAATCATATGAAATTAAAAACGGTTTGCACCTCTCGCGCTGTTATGAATATTCTTTTGCAAGATCATCCAACCTTGTCTAAGACTACGAAGATTACAAATATAGCAGCGGTGTAGTTATTATTCTTACTTAAAATATTTTCGGTATCCCATCTTCCTGTATATGTTTTTAAATAGAATGTTGTTGACGCAAATTTGCGACATGTGCAGTTTAATTGGAATTTTTATTAAAATGTGGCAACATTGTGTTGTCGGCAACTTTGTATATAAAAGTAAGCTTCCGTTTATAACCCGCTTTCTTACACCGAGCTTATGAGAACACTAAAACTAATAATAAAACCTTCTTCTTAGTTGTAGTTAACTTAATATATAACATTGCTGTTTTAGCTTTATAAACTTTTAGATGATGCTGCCAAAATGTGTAAGCATCACAGAATTAAGCAAATATTTTTACATAATCCTGACTAATATTATTTATCGCTTTATCTCCTTGTCTACTTGACCGATCATTATGAACTTTTGCATACACATTGTCAGGGGTACAGAAAAGGACACAAGACTTTTCACCTAGAAAAAGTACTCTTCCCGAGGTATAGAAATTAATTGACAAAATCTAGATGAGCGTTAGCGAAACCACGGGGAAAATCTAGTTATTACATGAGACCACAGTATCAAGTCATTGTATGCTCGCTAAAATATTGACTTAAACCTACTGAGTAGCAACCACACACCGGCGGCCAGACTCAATAGGTTTTAGTTTATGTCTGGGATTCCAACAATTGATAGGTAAGTAAGCGAGGGTTTGAGGGTGAATACATATTTTGCAGCTAAATTCGAGTGCTACGTCAAAGGAAAGTAACCTATTACTGCATTAAACGTATTTTCCGAGTTCGTAGTATTTTTTATTATCCCTTTTATGACGGAAAGGATTGATAGCAATCAAACTCGGTAGAAGGCTGGACACCGCGGTCATCATTTGCTAACAGTTACGATACTAATTAACTTAAAGATAATTAATTACCCTTATGTCATATTTTCTATTCATGAGATATATAACTACATCTAAAATTTGAAGCCTAATTGTAATTTAAATCCAATCTGCACTAACTGGTTACACGTGATTCCCGGGTCAAGCAAATTTATTAGTTATTTCTGTTAAGCATTTTAGTAGCACAGTAGAATATAAAATCTATTTTCATATTCTTCCGGTAGACAGTAATACCATAATGAAGCCTCATTAGTGGCTATTTTAGGAAGGCAAAGATTTGTAATTATATGGGTGTTATACACCTGTACCTATTATAAAAGGCATTATATAGACAAGACTATCTGTATATAAAACACATTTAAAATATTTTACGATAGGACATACACGATATCTCTAATGATGAAGTAGTCTTGAAAAGCTCAAGCGATCTAAATCTAAGTCCTAACTCAAAACATTTCAATTCAAATGAACCTTCAACCTTATCATATTCATATAAGGATTCAATTCATCAAAGAAATCTATTGAAACATCTATGTGTGCGTCACAGACTACTCATATCTGTTAATACAAGTATAAACTCAGATTACTTACACGTGCGTAACGTTAAACTTTCAGTCGAACCTTTAATTACTGAGAAGGTTAATTATATTCAACATAGGATATGCCTTTTGATTCAAAAGTTCCGCGCGGACCAACTTTTATAACGTAGTATCGTGGTCTATGAAGGATTAAGGCTCGCACAGACCAGAATGAGTAACGTAGGGCTTGCTCACAAGGTAGAAATTATATTTACCTATATTTTCTGAGATTCTAGATTATAGCATTGTCAAAAGATAGACATACACAGTGTACATATATCATAAACTTCAATGACGAGTGACGTCATTTGATCGACATTTGAATTGAATATTCGAAACTTTATTTTTTATTGCCAATGTGTCGTGAATATTTCAATGTAGTCGTATAATTGTTTTTCCCGATTAGCGTAGATCTCTAATATAAAGAACATCAATAGAGTGTGGCATAAGCAGTCAGTACAGAAATTTATATCTATACTAATATTTTAAATAGAAAAGATATGTGTTTTTGCCTGTAATTAATAAACTCAAGATAACCACACTGATTTAAAAATTCTTTCACTATTAAAAAGTTAATTTATCCAGAAGAAACCCACGCTATATAACATCACGTCACGAGCTTATAGGACCGAAACAGGAATCATAATCGTGGGTAAAATCGCTAAAGACAGCGAGTACTATGCCAAAAGATAGGCAAACCTTTTCTTGGAATATCTAAAGGTAATATCTGTTCTACAGAGTATTTAACCAATTTGCATATACTAATATATTAATAAACCAGGCGGTACAAATTGTAGTGCGGTTAATCTGTAGATTTATGATGATTGATGGGCATTTTAGGGTAAGTGCCGTGATACAAGATACCACTATAAATGTCAAATTTGATTTTGGAATGACAAGCATTATAAGAGATTCAGTATGACTTGATAGTGCAGCCATTCTAATATCCACCCTCAGGGGTTTTTATACCATAATATTTACAATTGCTTGCACAATATTAATGTCTTTGGAGGTTTTAAATTATTATGGTATTGTATAATTTAGTTATTATATGGACCCTTTTTATAATTATAGACAGTATACTATCCTAATGTCTTTATTCTTAGTATGAGAAGGGTTACGCAATAAGCTACCACGTTGTCCGAGTGCGACTAGGCAAATTTTCCACATCTTCAAAATACATTGAGGAACTCTCAGATATTCAGGTTTCCTGACGATGATTCCTTTCACCGTTAAAGCAAGCGATAGCTACGTATTTGCACACACAAATTTCAAAAAGTCAAAGGTGCACGATTTTAAATCGCGATGAAGACATTTGCATTATAGTCAAATAGTGTTCTCATTAGTCTAAATTATTATTATTGTATTACTATAGACCACTATGGATGGGATAGAGTAATGCCAAAGCATCTTCATTTTATTTTAACTTATCTGGAAGCGCAGTGTACACATGACTTTACTAAGATAAGTTACCAACTAGTCGTTGAGATTACCCCCGTCTAATTTCCACTGGCTTCCAGTTTATTCTTTGAGGCAATAAATTGTTAGTTTGTAGTATAAATTGCGTTGCTGCTAGATTTTGTTAGTTATGAAAAACGATAGCCGTCGGCGATTTGAATTTAAATAACACGGGAGCTTGTAACTTTTACGAGGCTAGCTAATTACATGTCATTGGATGTATATACGTACGGACATAATTAGCTTGCCTCATTTGACAAATAGTTATGAGGGCAGACGTAATACTCATAGTAGCTACGATAGAAAAAGGAGAGACGAAAACAGAATAGATAGAATTGATCAATAAACAATAAAAAAAAACGAAACACGAAACATACAAACAACAAAAATAATTAAAATAAAATACATGTTTCATTTTATATTTTATTTTATTGAAGAAACATATAGTAATAATCCCAATTAAAATAAAAAACATAATGTATAAATAAATCGGCAATATATATCTGACATAACATTGGTCTGAAAGAGTTACGTTTGCGCAAATATAAAACCACATTGAACTTAATGTATTTTATTTCATTTACTATTTAACTAAATTGTATTTAGGTACATTGTCGCATTTTCCAGTTGTATTTTAACAGTCATGGTTACGACAACACAAGAAACATAATTACTACTAACATCTGTAAAATAACGAAAAGGCCGCCCTTCCAATCGCTCCCATATCACACATGATTTTACAAACCATAAAATTATTGTTACAAATAATACCCACAGACAATTTGTCGAATCTTCAGCAAAAAGCCTGATGGCATTACAGCGCCATCCACGCCGTCAAATTATTTAGAAAATAAGAAAACAAAAGTCATAAATTCATTTTAACATTACAAGATGCACAGCTCTTGTAAAAGACAATCTGAAAACATCAAATTGCCTTATATTACTCCATATTCTATCAAAAAATAAATTCAATTATTACTTACCAACAAATATACCAAGAAAATCTTAGTACGTAGCAAATTACAGTATGCTACCAAATCCCTTTTCTGATGAAGCGTTATAGTACGAGTACATTATTTGGCAATTCACTCACGTCCGTGTTGTCTTACAAATGAAGGAGCGCCAAGAACCGTTCGTATTCGTTTTGCCAAAGCCTTAAAATGAAAATAAAAAGAAAATTACGACGTACCCACTTCATGTTAAGTGATAAGTTGAGGTGGTCGTGTGTGTGTGTGTTTTTTGATTTTTATAGGTATACGGAAATTGAGCGTCTTATCGGTACATTCCCGTAAATGTGATCGCTCAATGAATTTGCTAATAAAATCACTCATGATATGGGATATAGAGGTTTTCTACAAGACATTTGGAAATGTGCCCGATAAACAGGGTAAGATCTCCGCCGTCTCTACGAGAATTTGAAGGACCTAGGTTGAAGACGCCGATTGCGCCGTCATTTTAGCACAACAGTAGACCATAAGTACCATGAAACGTAAATGCCGAAATTTCGAGCGACTGATCGTACGAAATACGTTCTGAATTTCGGTACTTAACCATTTGATTGTCCTAAATCCTTTCATGAAATAGTTCCAACGACGATTTAATGTCAATATGAAAGAATGTAATCCAAAGAAACTTCTTTGTTAGGTTTTTCGTTCGGACCGAAGTTTTCAATAGTCATTGTGTAATAATGAGGTAGGTAAACCACGTTTGCATATACTCTAACTAACTTCAAGTGAGGCCATTTCTTATTTTTCTTAGAGCTGATACGCCGTTTAGCTTGATCTGTCCGCTTACAAATAAGCTTTCTCAACGGCATTTAATATTTACGTCGTTTCGTGTGACTCTTACTGTCGCGCTTGCACACGGTTGTTTATTTTGTTCAAACTTGTATAGTCATTCTTATAATCGGTTTGCTAACATAACAATGTACTCACCTAATTTTATTTTCATATCCGCTAATTGTGTTTATTTCTTTATTCTCACTATTGAAATGTGTTTAATGTTTTTTAGTGACTTATCCGCAATATGTCTGTAAGTCGATCGAGTGTATATGATAGTGTTGGTTTGAATATCTACTATCAAAACGTCCAGGGCTTTCGCTCTAAAACAACTATATTTTACCGTAATCTGTGTTTTAGCTCATATGACGTAATTGTTCTGACGAAAATTTAGTTAACTGATGGGTTTATGACTCCAAATTGTTCGATAACCGATACATAGTGTGGCGACGAGATAGGGACTATATTCTATATTATATTCTTATAAATAAAACCTGCGGCGGCGATGTTCTCATCGCGATGCGGAAAGAAATAACCGCTAACCTACAATTGAACTTTATGTCAACTGCGGAATATCTGTGGCTTGAGTTACCTTTAAAACAACCCAATAATCAAAAGATATATAATATATACATGTGTGTACTGTACTCGTGTAAGCAAAACCTAGGCTTAACATTTTCTACCCAACTTAGGATTTAAAAAAATAAGTTGGATGACATTATAATTAGGAACCCAGATGATAGATATTTAATCATTGGCGACTCTAACCTGAGCAGAATACCATGGCAGCACATTGATTCTAATCGCGTATTATTAACCTAGTAATGCAATTTCAATTGATGAGTACTCTCTAATAGATTCGTTGAATACCCACAACTTAAAGCAATATAAACATTTAAGTAACGTGTATAACAAAATATTAGATCTAGTTTTGTCTAATGACTTTCCTTTTGTCTCTGAATGTGAGGATCCGTTAGTGCCCATCGACCATCAGCATAAGGCGCTGACTATAAAGTTAAAATGTGATGAATTGCCATTTTTTTAAATATGCTCGGCGTACAACATATTATTATAAGTTCGAATTGGGTGATTTTGATGCCATAAATCAAGAAATTGTGAACATCGATTGACATGCCGAGTTTAAGTCTAAATGTATTGATGAGGCGGTCGAGTGTTTTTGTGTATTCATTAAGCAAATTATTCGTAAACATGTACCCTCACTTAATTCAACTTATGTAAAATGCATCAGCGTTAAAAAATCAATAAAAGAAAAATTTAAATTCTTTCCTAAATATGAAAAGTATTGTAATAGGTCAGATTTCGTAACATATAAGTTATTAAGAGAAAGAGTGAAACGTCTTGAGATTGACTGCTACACAAATTATATATCTTCTGTTGAAGATTCCATCAAAACCAACCCAAAATCTTTTGGACCTTTATTAAATCAAGGTGGAAGTCATCTAGTATACCAAGCTCGGTGAAATATTTATTTATTTATTTATTTTATTTATTTATTTATTTATTAGAAAACCATTTACAATATCTTTACAGACTACATTGTCCAAAACGAAATTGTAAGCTAAATTAAATAAGAAAAATAAAAACATTAAATCACAAAGTAGGGTTACTAATTACAATACACCTTTGTGCTGCCTCTGTGAATTTCCGCAGGTTACAGTTATAAATGTCTATATCTAAAGAAATTAGATTAATGAGTTGTATGGCACGTGATATGGGAGCGAGTTTTAGCAGGTTTGTTCTTGCTACTGGTACACTGAGTGTAGGAGGACTAATAGCGACAAACGTTGAAGGTAATGTTTTCTCGAACTATTTTTATTCAAAATTTTTGCAACCTTCATCTTCACCTACAATAAGACCTAGCCCATGTTATAATAATTCGATTTCGAACATTTGTAACATATTATAAAGTTACGGAACTAGTTAAAATTCTAAAAACCCTAGATCTTAACAAGTCAGCTGGGCCTGATGAAATACCTCCCATTTTATTAGCTATATGTGCCGATAGTATTTCAGTACCTGTAGCTATACTCTTCGACAAATAACTCTCTGAGTGCTCTGTGCCAGCAATTTGGAAGTCTGCCTATATCACCTCAATTTATAAGAGAGGTAGTAAAACAGAAGTTACTAACTATAGACCAATTTCTAAACTTTGTACATTAGCAAAGGTATTTGAAAAATAGTATATAACCAATTATATGCAGCGTTGAAAAACAGTTTTAGTTGTTTCCAACACGGATTTTTAAAGGAACGCTCAACAACATCTAATCTTGTACTTCTGAATGAATACATATCAGAAGCCATGAGTAAGGGGAGCCAGGTTGATGTCATTTACACCGACTATTCTAAATGCTTTGGTAGAATTGATCACAACATGCTAATTTACAAGTTAGAGCACATTGGTGGTTATCTTCTTTCATATCTAACCGCTCTCAAGCAGTTGTAGTTAATAATTAAATTTCTAGTTGGGTTATGGTGTCTAGTGGTGTTCCTCAGGGTTTATTGCTAGGACCTTTGTTATTCCTTATATTTGTGAATGACATAGGTCAATGCTTCCGTTACTCACAATTATTGTGCTTTGCGGATGACATGAAGATTTTCTCAGCCATTACAAACATTGCTGATGTTCATGCTCTCCAAAATGATTTGAATCGGCTATCTAATTACTGTACCTTAAACAAACTAGACCTCAACCCATCTAAATGCTCAGTTATTACTTTCAGCAGAATAAATAATATAACTCCGTCTGAATATTTTTTTAATTGGAATGCAACTTCAAAGATGTTCATCAATACGAGACCTTGGAGTTATTCAGGACCACACAGAACAGATTACAAGTATGGCTTTTCAAGCATTGGGATTTGTCATACGGACGTCATATAGCTTCACTCAGGTTAAAACCTTCAAGATCTTATACTGCACATTTGTACGCAGCATATTAGAATATGCTAGTCAAGTATGGAATCCTAGGTATGTCACCAAAATATCCCGCATTGAAAATGTTCAAAAGAAATTTATTAAATTTTTGTGCTACCGATAAGACTCGATTATAGTTCGGAGAACTATTTAAAACTATGTGCTAATTTTCACATGCTTCCTCTAGTTACACGTAAAGAAATAGCCGATATCACTTAAATTTTAACCATACTGAATGGCAAGGTTGACTGCCCGGATCTTTTGTCCAAAATTGCTTTTAATGTGCCTGGTAAAGTTACAAGACACTACAATCCCATTCATCTACCTCTAGTGTCAACCAATTTACGGCAAAATGCATTTATGTGGCGAGCGAGCAGAATGTAACGTTGATATATTCAACTGTAAACTGGAACCACTGAGAAGGGTGCTTAGTCTTAATTTTTCTCAAAGCATAACTTTTAATTGATGTTTAGTTTTAATATTATTTAATTTTATAATATGTAACCTTTATGTTCACATGTCTGATTATGTATTTTATTACTTATTCGTGAAGATCTGTAATATGCCTTTTGTGTCTTATTGTGTTTATTTCGCAAGTTGTATGTGCTCTTGGTCTTCCAAAGAGAAATAATAGACAAAGTCATAACATAAGAAAAGTTCATTTAAGTACAGCGGAGAGCTTTAGCATAACAAGTATGCTTATGTTGTTTACCTAAATATTACATTTAAACTTTAAAAAATCAGCTATTCTTAAATGGCGTAGGCTGCCAGCTTTGGGATCTTGCACTAATAAATAGATAAGGTATATATTAGCTAAGCCTAGTGGGAGACTATTGGACTGCCAGGCATCTTAAGTTCTATCTCGTCCAGGGAAGGACTACCCTCTCATAGAATATCGACGTGAAATAACAATATTCCTATTGTTGTGTTTCGTTCGGTGACTGAGAGTGCCGGAGGCCCAATCGCCCTCTTTCCCCCTTCCCGCTCCTTCTCCATCCCACTCCCTTTTCTAAAGGGTTGGCAACGCGCAAGTGATGCCTCTGGTGTTGCAGGCGTCTATAGGCTACGGTGACCATTTACCATCAGGTGGGCCGTATATAGGCATGCCAGCTTAGTTCATTAAAAAAATTAAAAAAGTTATGTGCGTTCTAAATAGTAAATATTATCATTTGCTTTAATGGTAACGGAAAACATTGTGTAGCAACATGTATGATTGAGAGTTCCACAATATGTTCTCTAGAATATTTACAGTCAGCTAACCCGCACTGGGTCAGCGTGATCGACCATGGTCTAACCCGTTTCACGCTGAAAAGAGACTCGTGCCCAACAGTGGGACAGTTTAATGCAGGGCTGATATTATTATAAGTGAAATATATTCTTACAGAGCCGTACAAAGCTTAATTTGCTAGGCAATGGTCACGGAGCGGCGGTCTCCAGCTTATAAAGATTTTTTTTGTTAAGCCACATAAGAAGTACCTAATTAGTAAATCATCGCGTCGTCATGAGACATCACACTGCACTATTAATAGCAATAATTTTCACAGGTTTAGTTATTGAATAGTATTGTATACTAGATTTTGCCAGCGCATTCGCTCGCGTAAATGTAGGTTATGTTAAGTTAGGTTAATAACAATAGTTTTTTTCTGAATAAAAGGTACCATAGGTCCCATTCTGTACCCCTGACAACGTATATGCGAAATTTCATGATGATTGATTGAGTAGTTAAGGCGTGAAAGCGTAACAAACAAACAAATAAACAAACTCACTTTCGCATGTACCTATAATATTAGCTAGGATTTTTCGTTGAAGAGAGACAAGTAACATGGACAACTTTTTACCGAAGGGATGCCTCATAAATATTACAAGAAAATAAATAATAAAGTAGGTAGCGTTGCGTGTCATTTAAAATACACTTTTTCCATGTGTTCCATGTGAATGATTCTGTCCATGGAAAACATTTAGATTTTTATTGTTTACTAGTTTTTACCCGCGGTTCCGCTCGCATTAATCTAGATTTTGTTAATAAATTGCTATCCCTTAGTAACAGTTTACCGGATGAAAGGTTTCCTATGTCCTTTTCTGTACCCTTGGCAAAACGTATGCGAAATTTTATGATGAACAGACAAACTTTTTATAATACATTTTTGTACGCAGGTACAGGCTTTGCGCACTACCTATATTATTTCCTAAATTTTTCTATGCCTTCTTATCTATTACTAACTTGCTTAAACTATATTTTTTCTAACTTAGTACTGGAACCACTCAAGGACTCCACAAGACAGGCCTGACCTAGTGTGTGGAGTTCATGAGCAATTTTTCCTTAATCTACAAATTATGTTTTGGTAATTTTAATACATTAGTTAGGATTTAAGACGACGATTCACAAGTGTTTTACATCCACATTTCTCGGGCTATGCTTTTAAGTCTTACATAATAATAACACAGCTCTATAAGGCACATACCGAGACACCGAGACGTGCATCAGCGAACATTTTCTAAAAGAAAGAAATAAAGCCTTATCCGACTCAAAAACTGAAACTGGGACCTCAATCACGATCGTTTATAAGCGTAAACTCAAACTGCAAATTTAGTTAGGCAAAATAAAATGTAAACTAAGTAAGGCAAAGTATTAAGATACGGCATTTACCTCATAACTCAGACTCATATTACCCGGATAAAACAAGAAGGTAGCACATTACTAAAATTGCCTAATAAAATATTAATACCCACACTTTCCGCCTAATCAGCTAAAACGAGATAAAAGTAACATTCTTTTACTTAATGACGCGTAAGTTAATCAACATGTGATACATAAAAGCGTTGAGTGCGAATGGTCAACCCTTTTCAAGGCCGTGGCTTAATGGCTACTGCTGACATTTTAGAAAAGGGTCACTAATTTATCTAAACAGTGGTACCGATTCTGTTGTTGCAAACTAAACTAATTTTGACCTCACTAGCTCCGTTATTACTAACGACTATACTATAGAAACTATATGAAAGATAGTTCAGAATTATGTAGATGTGTAAATTGTAAAGCCCATGTCAGGGTCTAAGCGCCAACGGAACTAGTAGTAGTAAACTGATAAGAAATTCTCAGCAGCAATTCTGGATCTGGAACTGTATTCTTCAGACATCAATTAGGATCGCCATTCAACACGATGGAACTAAACTTAAGAACGTCATGCTCAGGCCAACACTTCAATGAGACTGTTTGTCTCATTGAAGTGGTCGACAATACAGGAAAATACTTTAGAGGTCTAAAATAAATTGTCTATGTCCTATTCTTAATGCCTTTATTAGACAGAGACGTAGTTAAATAAAGCTAGTTGAGTTAGCCGTACAACAGAATCGACACCAATGTTCGTTGGAACTTGCGCTTAATTATAGTTTAACTTATTTTAGGGTCAGCTGCCCGATGTCAGCGTGTGCGCAACTACTCGCCCTAATTTTAGTACTAAATAACAATAGCATTGCGAAACTCGTTACTTGTTACTTACCCATAGTTGGACGAGGGTTTAACTCGTTTATCAGCCTAGAGTAGTTCGTATAACTAAAAGTTAATTTTATTAGTCTTCTTGAAATAGTTTATATTTCAATGCAGATAAATAAAGCTTAAAACTATGTTATTCGCGTTCAACGTGTAACAGAATTGAAATTATAACATATTTGAATAAATCACATTGAAATGCATGGTTAATATGAAAAAAAAGAATTTATGTAAGTCCACTTCTCTCAGAAACAAAAGGATATTTGAAATTCCGATTCTATGATAAAGTCAAACAAGTTGTAGAAATATCGGGTATCAAAGAGGTTTTGATAAGTTCTATAGTACTTATCGAATCCTCATTAAAGTCTATCTAGTCTCTAGAGTAGACTTTTAGGTATTTTAGACGCTAATAAAGGTTGATGTCGAAATTATTTATCGGTGATGGTCATTGACTCACATAGCGAAAATATTTTTATTCATATTCCGTGTATAGGCACAACATATATAAAATAAAAATAAAGTAATATCTACGACTTTGTAGCTACACGGAACAGGACTTTACCACACTTTTTAGGTAAGGCCTAAAAATTGCCAAAGCCGAATATTTGCCAATAGCGAACTGTTTTGTTATTGGACAGGAGTTTCATGAACTCTGAGTGTTACCCAATTTGCAGTAGGGTCCCAATTCGCTTCAAAAACAAGTAATATGTTGCGACACGTGTTTCTTCTATACAAAGCTTCGTTACGGCGACGTTTCAGGAACTTGGCAATGAATTAAGGTTGTAAGGATGCCTCGTGTTGAATCGAAAACACGTGTCGAACAGTACTTCTGTTACAAAAACATTAGCAGTAACCTTTTTTTAAACAATAAATATTTTTTTGTTTTTATTTGATTTGGATTAAGATACTGTTGAATTACGCCAATTTATCATTTCTTGTCTATGTAAATGTTGTATGATTAGACACTAGCTTAGGATTATTTATTAAATAAAGCCTGCAACGATGCATAAAGTACAAGTAAACTTTGATAGTGCGATAGATGGGAATTTTACTTATAAACGTATTGTTCGTAGTATAGGTACTTTACGAAAATGTAAGAAAAGTCAATGTCCTCAACCACCAAAAACTTAATAAGAGAGCGCAAAATATTCTCAATATTTCTAACCGGGTTATACAGCTACTACACATTTTTCACAATCGTCTAAGGGTTGTTGTATTCCGAATAAAATGACGCAAAGAGGGAACCCGTTGTCCTTTTGATGGCAATCGAGGCTTAGCCTTAAGCAGTCAACCTGCACAGCGGTGATAGGGGAAAAGCCGTCGAAGGAAAATGGGGAAAAATTCGTAAAATTAAAATTGTCCTGTGTGAACACTATAGAAATACATATAAAGTACATATATGGAAGAAAGAAAGTTCGATCCCCTAATTATTTTTGAGGTCATATATGTAAAGAAACTATTTACAAATATATTATAACTACACACTGAAACTGGGAAACAGGCGTGAATCTATGTATGTATACAACTGTCAGTCTGTATTATAACTACACCTATCAAGTATTAAGAACCAGCATAATGATTTGGATTTTTTCTCACTTATCAATTTTCTTGTGGTATCGATATCCCCTACCGGATACTTTTTAAACTAATTGTCTTAAAATATAAAAATAAAGTGATAAATATTACAAGTATGTGCTATATGTTCCTCCGTTCTTATATGCTATTTCTATTTTACTGCTGCAATAACAAAAAACAATTTCTATTTTTGGGCCACCTGATAGCAACCATTACAAAATAATAGTGTTACAATTTTTAAATAAAATGAAGTAAAATATAAAAGACTATAAAATTCATTTAAAGTGATTCAATTAAGAACTACTTATTATAAGTATGTTACCTATCACCAAGAATTTTGTATTAGCACCTCTTGAACGCCTGTGTTGATACAATAATACCTATTGTTAGTTCTATCCACTTACAGGTGTGCAAGGGTGTCGGGTTTCACCTCATTATGTTATCGAAGCTATGGTATCAGCTTGGTAATGTAATTACAGGATATGGTTGGTAATATATATATATACAAGATGATAATAGCTTGTATGTCAATATATAAATTTGTAACTGGTCAATATCTGTACATAATACAATAATTTTGTTAGGTAGTAGATCCTCGCTGGTTTCAGCATGAATGGGCCGGATCGACCGGGGTAGTACTACCCTCTCACAAATACCGGCGTGAAGTAACGGTACCCGTACTGTTGCGTTTCGTATCGGTGAGTGAGAGAGCCGGAGGCCCAGTTACCCCGACCCTTTTCCTATCCTTTCCTTTGTCCTTTCCTTTTTAAATGGCTGGCAACGCACTTGTAACTCCTTCGGGGTTGCGGGTGTCTATGGGCGGCGGTAATCGCTTACCATCAGGCGATCCGTCTGCTCGTTCGCCAATTTATGCCACAAAAAAAAATAAAAAAAATAAGTGATATTTAAGAAAAAATATATTAGGGTTTTAATAAGAGCAATAGTAGCTAAAACGATTATATTAAAATTTATGTCTATCTTTATGTTGATACGCAAAACTCTACAATTCCACGTAAACAAAATAGCAGACAAAAGCTAGTTTGGCTAGTATAAATTGATTTAGTTTATACTATTTATAAGCTTGCAAAAATACTTTGCTCGTAATAACACATAATATACACATTCACAATAAATATTTTACATAAACTACATACCTACGCTTGCTGTCAATAAAGACAGCAAGCATTGCTAAGACGAGTAAATCCCTCTAAACCTAGTACAAAACAAGACAAACGTGATCAGAATTTATCAAGTGTATAATAGATAGGATCATAATATCTGAGAAAATAGTCTAAACGATTCTGTCCGTTATACTGGCAGGATTACCGCCACAAAATAATAATAAGAATGAAAATATCGACGGTGTGACGAAGAACGAGATTGACTTCATCATAGCCGACAAGAAGCACATTTTTAGGGATGTCTCGGTGATCAGCAGGTTTAATACCGGTAGCGATCACCGGCTTGTACGAGGCACCCTAAATATCAATTTTAAGCTCGAACGTAGTCGCATGGTGAGGTCTGTTCTTCGTCCAAGTGTGCCCCAAGCTGGACATGATGCGTTCCAACGAGAATTGCAAAATAGATTCGCCGCACTGGAGACCCCGGCCAATGTTGACGAGGACCTGGACGGCATAATTGGGGTGATACGCGAAGTGGGAACGAGGCACTTTCGGAAAAGGCGATCAGATAGGAAGTCCAAACTTTCTAGCGAGACCCTGGATCTGATGCGATTTAGACGTGAGACACCAGAGGAATCTTTGTCAGATCCCCAGTCACTCCACAAGAAAATCAGGAACTTGGTAAGACGCGACCTTCGCAGCTGGAACACTCGCCTAGTACACGAGGTGATCGAGCGAAATCGGGGGTCGAAGGTCTTCACCAAGATACTGGGGAGGAGTCATCTGACAAAGTTAGCTACCTCGAATGGTGAAACCGTCACATCAGTCCCGGGGATACTCGCTGAAATTGAGGACTTCTACGGAACTCTGTATGCTTCGCACGCACCGAAGCCTCCACCAGACGCGAGAGACCCTAGAGCCCCACTTACCCGCCACTTCACTGACGATCTCCCAGACGTAGATGTCGACGAAATCGAGGCGGCTCTCAAACAGCTTAGTAATGGGAAGGCTCCCGGTGAAGATGGAGTAGCCTCTGAGCTCCTCAAGGCTGGGGGTAAACCTGTTCTTGGGGAGTTGAGGAGGCTCTTCAACTCTGTAATAACCAATGGGGCTACCCCGAAGGCGTGGAACAGAGGTGTAGTGGCATTGTTTTTCAAGAAAGGAGACAAAACGCTCCTTAAAAACTATAGGCCGATCACGCTTCTGAGCCACGTCTATAAGCTGTTCTCGAGAGTCGTCACGAATCGTCTGGCATCAAGATTTGACGCCTTTCAGCCACCGGAACAGGCTGGGTTTCGTAAAGGCTATAGCACCATAGATCACATCCATACTGTTCGGCAGGTTATACAGAAGTCCGAAGAGTATAACCAACCGCTGTGTCTGGCGTTTGTGGACTACGAGAAGGCCTTCGACTCCATCGAAACCTGGGCTGTTCTGGAGTCTTTGCAGCGATGCCAAGTCGACTGGCGGTACGTGGAGGTGCTGAGAAATCTCCACCAAATGGCGACGATGTCCGTCCAAGTGCAGAACCACCAAACAAGACCCATCCAGTTGCTCAGAGGTGTAAGACAGGGTGACGTTATTTCCCCGAAACTCTTCACCAATGCTCTGGAGGATGTCTTCAAGACCCTGCGGTGGAATGGAATGGGCATCAATGTCAATGGTGAATATCTCACACACCTCCGCTTTGCTGACGACATAGTTGTAATGGCAGAATCGCTGCAAGACCTGCAGACAATGCTGTCCGGTCTTAATGCTGCCTCGAGACGCGTTGGGCTCGGGATGAACTTGGACAAGACTAAGGTCATGTTCAACGAGCACATCGTACCTGAGCCCGTTTTCGTCGAAGGTGTAGCCCTTGAAGTTGTCCAGGGGTACGTCTACCTAGGACAAAAGTTACAGCTGGGTAGAGACAACTTTGAGGGTGAAATCACCAGAAGAGTGCAGCTTGGCTGGGCAGCGTTTGGAAAGTTGCGTCACATCTTCGAGTCACCCTTGCCACAATGCCTGAAGACCAAGGTATTCAATCAATGCGTCCTGCCGGTCATGACATACGGAGCCGAGACGTGGAACCTAACAGTGAAACTAGCGCACCGATTGCATGTCACTCAGCGAGCTATGGAAAGGTGTATGCTCGGAATCTCGTTAAGGGACAAAGTCCGGAACGAGATTATCCGACAAAAAACCAAAGCTACTGACGTAGTTCAGAAGTGTAGCAGGCTGAAGTGGCAGTGGGCCGGTCACATCTGTCGCAGAACCGATGAGCGTTGGAGCAGACGGGTTCTCGAGTGGAGACCACGACTCGGCAAGCGTAGTGTAGGACGCCCTCCGGCCAGATGGACCGACGACCTGAAAAAAGTGGCTGGTGGTGACTGGATGGCGAAAACGGGAGATCGGGCCTTGTGGCGCACCCTGGGGGAGGCTTATGTCCAGCAGTGGACTGCAATAGGCTGAAATGATGATGATACCGATGTTAAATAGGTGTTTGTTGAGTGAGCAGTGACCTGTTATTATACCCACTAGATGACGCAGGTTTTTCCTTGAAGAACGTAGCACTTTGCGTGACAGATGTATGTCTAAGGAGGGAAGGGCTTCCTTTGTCTGTCTACATTCCTTTGTTTCTGCCCATTGTTTTTCATGTAGTTTCGTGGTTCTGTCACATAACCATGTTTTGAGTTGGCAGAAGGGTATCGGGGCAATTGGTTCGGGTCCTACCATTTTAATGCTCGATCCTCTCTTTGCCAGTTGGTCTGCAGCGTCATTGCCAGAAGAGTTGCTGTGGCCGCGTATCCATTGCAACGTTACCCGATTTTTCGTTGCAATTCTTTGCAGCTCACGGTGACACTCCAGGATGAGTCCACTGTTAAAGCAGTTGCTTTTCAGAGCTTGTAATACCGCGGCACTATCCGAGATAATGCGTATCGTCTTATCGCTTATACCCCTTGATGTAACCGCTGTTGCAGCCCGGGTGATTCCAACACATTCTGCCTGGAAGATAGTGTTGAGGTTTCCCAGGGTTGTTGAGTAATTGATGTTTAGGTCGTGGGAGAAGACTCCGACTCCTGTTCCTGATTTTGTTTTGGATCCATCCGTGTATATTCTCACTTCGTGTATACCAGAGCTATCTTTGAATTCTTCATGAAGTTGGATGTGGTATTTTTTGTCGAAAACAAAAGTTTTTGGGATGATATCACATGTCGCCGCTATCATTGGAATTTCGTTGTATACTAACTCCTTTAGGCGTGCATGAGTTATCCTACTGTCCCGTTTCCAGAGCCCTACCTTTTCAAGCCGTATGGCAGCTGTGACTGCTTCCTGCTGTATGATTAGGTGTAGGGGTCTGAGGTTTAGTATGGCCTCCAGCGCTGCCGTGGGGGTTGTTCTCATACAGCCTGTCGTCGCCAGGCAGGCGAGTCGTTGTAGGCTTTGTAGTTTTTGTATAGCTGTGCTTAGAAGAGTGCGAGGCCACCAAACTATGGCGCCATATGTTATCATTGGGCGTATTATGGCCGTGTAGAGCCACAAGGTTATAGATGGTTTGAGGCCCCATTTTCTGCCTATTAGTCTTCTGCATTGCCAGAATATTGTGCATGCTTTGGTTATTTTTGTGTTAAGGTGCTTACTCCAGTTGAGCTTCTGGTCGAGTACTACGCCCAGATACTTGACTTCTTGCGATAGGGTAAGGTCCGTTCCAAATAATTTTGGCATGTTAGTTAACTGAGTTTTCCTTTTATGTGTGAAAAGGACCAGTTCTGTCTTCGTCGGATTCACCGTCAGTTCATGATGGTTACACCATTGTTCCATGATCCTAAGGGGTGATTGCATGCGATTACAGATTATGTTTTCTGAGTCGCCTTTGATCAGGATGGTTATGTCGTCCGCATAGCCAACCGTGTAGTAGCATCTGCTATTAAGGCGTTCTAACAGGTCATCTACCACGATATTCCATAGCAGCGGCGAGAGTACTCCTGCCTGAGGACAGCCCTTCGCTACTATGCCTCTCGTGGTAGAGTTCACCGTGAATTGTATCCAGCCACTAGTGGTTCTATCAACTCCAAATGTGATGAGTGACTGGTTAATGCTGTTGAATTTTGTCTTATCAAAAGCTCCTTCTATATCGATGAAAGCCCCTAGTGTCATTAATTTGTCAGATAATGCTGTTTCTATTGTTCCTACAACAGAGTGCAGCGCTGATTCCGTTGATCTGCCTTTTCTGTAGGCGTGTTGTTGGCGGTGTAGTGGCTTGCGTCTTAGAGCACCTTCCCTTAGATACCGATCAGCTAGCCTCTCAAGAGTCTTCAGCAGGAAAGAGGTTAGGCTGATCTGATGTAATTACGTTACTATTATGATTAAAATTTAACCATAAAAACCATTTTGATGAGTCTGTTTTAATGTAAAAAATTAGTTGGCATTAAAATAGGCGAAGATCAAACTAACTATCTCTTGCCAGTATACCGTTACCGATAACTGTTTACAGAGCCCAGCATACCGTTTTTCAATTTCCAAAATATTTTATTTTAAGAAATAAGCCACTAAAACAAATAAATAATTAAATGAAAATATAAAACAAGGCATCTATACCGGTATATAATATAATCTTTATACTATAAGGCTTTTAATCTAAAACAGAACTAAAAAGAATACTTTATACTCTAGCCACTAGTTTTGTAATATATTTAGTATACCTATATAGCTAACTAGCTGACCCGCGCAACTTCGTCTGCTTCATATAAGATAAGAGAATTTACTCTGTTTTTGCAACATTTTTCATTACTGCTCCGCTCCAATTGATCGTAGCGTGATGTTATATAGCCTATAGACTTCCTCGATAAATGGGCTATCCAACACTAAAATAATTTTTCAAATTGAACCAATCGTTCTTGAGATTAGCCCTTACAAACAAACAATCAAAGTTACAAACTTTACCTCTTTATAATATTAGTATAGATTGAAACGAGATACCTACTAATTCAACATTCCAACCTCGTGATATGCTATCGCGTCCGTAGAGTATAATGACGTGCTATCACAAGTGCATTCAATTACCGTATGATAATTAAAATAAATATTACATTGGATACACAAATATTACAAAAAATGTGCAGAATGTTGTGCAAAGGCCAATTTAGTAAGAATTTGTGAACAGTGTAATAACTAATAAACGTTGTGTAACTGAATGAATATATGAATAGTGCTTAGGATTTTTTATTTTTCTTGTGTAATATTTAAAGTCGGTTTATCACAGGATAAAAGTCACATATTACACAAACAGTCATGCAAAAGTGTATTGTAACCATTTTTCGCCAGCCTGATTTAGATTTCGGTTATTACCATATACAGGAAACATTCCGAAATTAAATTTTATTATATGCGTCATGACGAAATTTTTGAATCATAATAGCACCCGGTGAATTCTGACATACAAATGTAATAATAAAATAAACAACAGCTGGTCAGAAAACAAAAAAATATATTTCATAATTTAATTTTATGCAATAGAAACACTCTTTACAGCCATTTGCGAAAACATGTTTCTAAAGATAACAAAAATGTGCTGCGATCTGGCTGATATTGCCGTAGTCATGGTGAAAGGGTTAATGCAGCGAAACCCGACAATCGCACTCGAGGGGCGGCTGGGGCCGGGGGTTGAATCCTATAATCCGATATTTCACACCTCCACCAAAGAGCCAGGTATCTGATCATAACCGAGTCCGTTTTAATGGCTTCCAGATACTGTATTGAATATTTCAACACTTTGGAGAACTTTGATTTGGTTGCTATGGCGAATGCTTATTTGTTTATTATTTATGATGTTTCTTTTATTTCCAATATTTTTTTTTATAATCTGACAAAAGATAACATTTTGGCCCATTGTATATTAAATTTATCTTGAAGATATCCTTTAATAATATAATTCTGCGTAAATAGAAACACCAATGATAAATTATGTTCGGGTACTTTAAAATAACTACACTGGAACATTGAGACAACTACCATCATATTCTTCCCGTGACCATGGCTGCTGAAAAGAAACCGAAACGTCGGGGAAAGTGTAAAACTAAATTTAAATAGTTTTAATAATTTTATTAGCTTAAAAATTAGTAAAGTTCTAAAGTAGTACTAGTCAAACAGTTTTTAAATTATGTAATACAATGTTAAATAAACAACGCGCTAAAATCCATATAAATGAGTTTAATTTCAATGAATAACATTCGTGTAAACAGAAGACAATATTATGTATATTTTAATTGCAAAAGCATGTTTTTGATGTTACGATTACCACTGCGATGCATGAGATTTCCGTTTTGATTCCCGTTTCAGACAAAATGTTATATATAGGTCTTTCAGACATGGATCCTTAATAGCAGCATGGAGTCTGGAGCTTTGCGCGTTATACGTAATACTTTAAACAATACTGTGACTAGTTTGCATAATAATTGATAGCTGTGTTGAGTACGTAAAAACAATGTCAGCTGTTACGATGTTACAAATACTTATCCAATGAAGTGCTTACAATCATGACGAGTTTACAACAAACCTTTAATCCATCATCTAATTATCCCATGACGTACTTACATTACATAGTATATTAAACGAAAAATAAATATCCATTAAAGAATGAGGCGAGTGAACTTAATCAATCTTCCACTGACAAAAGTTTTCAGTAATACCGTGCCCCTTTCGTTTCTTACTCGGTTGCAAATTACTTGTTCGCTCTTGAACACTAAGGAAACTTTCACTGAATCGAAATTAAATTGCTAATTTTGCTACTAACCCCAGAACCTATCGATCGCTTCTTCAAAGTCCCCACTCAATGCCAGCCGAAAAGCAGAATTAATTTGAATTTGTCCGGCTCATTCAAATTACACATTAACTTCCCAAATGAGTTTCTATTTAGCTTGTACGCTCATTATAAGGCTTTTGTATCGTTGAGGCCGTTTTCTATTTTTTTTAACATAATTGATACCGGAGTTTTCTTTTTTAAAGTGGAATACGAGTTTCATTGTTAATGATATCGTCCTTACTTCTTAGTAATTAATATATTCAATTAATTAGTCATATATAAATGTATCTTTAAATAGTATATAACACATGTGTGTCAGTTACTGCTATTAGGATATCAGAAAACGATAATTAGTATACGCATTTACACCCAGATTTCACCAGTTATAATACGAAACCTAATGACATTCGTAGGGCACATTTTCAGGGCCCTTGCTGCTTCTATATCGCCAGCTATAATTTGAATCTCATTTAAAACGAGGCGAGCATATTGCTGAGTACTGGCGACATATCCAGAGACCTTGCTTTTTTATTTTGCCAGCTATAATCCAAATCCTGTGTAGTTCAAGGGCCTACTACTGTCAACGGGACACATTTCCTGAGTTATTGTTGTTTTTATTTGGTGAGCTTTAAATAAAATCTCATGTATAATGGAGCGAGCTTATTGCTTACCACCAGCAACATTTCCAGAGCCCCTTGCTGCATTTATTTCGCCAGATACTGTCCAAATCTCATGGTATATGGACCAAGCTTATTGCTGTTAACCGGACATATTTCCAGAATCGTCGTGGTTTTATTTCGCTAACTTTAATTCAAATCTCATGTAATATGGCACGAGGCTTATTGCTATCAATGGGAAATGTTTTGCAGAGTCCTTGCTGCTTCTAATTCGCCAGATACTATTCAAATCTCATGTACCGCATACGAGGTGAGCTTATTGCTGACGAACGCAAACCATTAACACTGCCACAATCCTTACTGCTCTTAAGAATTTCCAATATTCACTTTGTCCAATACCGGCAGCTTACGAATCGGCTCCAAATCTATGCAATGAGACTCACGAAATAGTCTATGGGTGCTTATTTCACTTTAAGTAATTATTATATCAAATTTTATATGCCTTTACAATACATTTGTGATCTGTAGGCATGTAAAGTGTTTAATTTAGGTAAGCTACAGAAATTGGTACCACCGCTAACTAAATCTAATAAAAACTTCAAGAGCAATACCGAGAAACCCACAAAAACTTACTTAACAATATTTTCAAAATATTTGTCCACGACGTCGAAGATCTTATAACTCAAAAAGAATCATTTGATATTGGCTTAGAATATCAAAAAGTTCGCGATAAATTTCATATCCAATATAAACTGTGGTGAAAGTCGGCACGGCACCAACAAGTTGGGGAACACTTAACTGGAAGTTTTAGGGGACACGAGGCACTTTAGCGGTGGATTATTTATTATCATATCATGGGGCGAGATGAGTGGCTAAATTGTGTGATGATGTGTGAGGTAAGATGAAAAGACGATGAAGTGCGGCTTTGAATGTGGCCCGTCCGGTTGGTCGACCCAGCTCAAAGGCAAGCTGTGCCTAATGGCTTGTGTCGATGTGTTATCCTCGCAACGCACGCCCCACTACACTAAAAAGACGATGGGTTACACCATTTCGTGACTCTATAAGTTGTGTCAGTTTTTGTAACGTTTAAGTAATATACTCATTTTGTAAAAGGACTTTATTTCCATTTAGAAGGACACTTTTACTCTGTACAATGGCTCTCATTCCTACCATCCATCGTGACATCAATTTCGATTCATACACATAAACCTTTGATAACTTGTGAATAAATGTTTGATAAAAGCCTATCCAAAAACTCCGCAGCGTCAAGAAGTATACTTATCAACAATAACACTTAAAACCCAAAAAGATATTCTATCTCAACAAAATCCACCAGGCGTATTCCCAGTTGGCACAAACTTACAGCCAGTAACTAGAGATTACGGATAAGAAACTTACGCAGCAACTTTAATATTAGGGAAAATTGTAATAAAACATCGTGAAAACGGAGCTACCACATAATCCCTATTCTGGCAACAGGGATAGTACATCAATTAAATATGTATACAACTTATAACCAACAATATCATATTTGATTATTAAATGTGATCGTAAATACGACTACCATATTTATATCTCACTGTTAAGGTAAACTAGATAATCGAATTAAAATCGCAATTGTCTCGAGCACATTATAAAATATCCTTAACTCAAATAAGAAAGAAGACAAAGACAATGAAAATTTAAATATAGGTATATGCATATACCTATATATGAATATATATTTTCATTATCATTGTCTTGTTTTGGCGATTTTATTTGTTAAATTTACGTTACGTGATCTAACTTTATAATATTATCTATTGTGTACGTTTATGACAAATTTGAATGCTTCGGCGCAGTGGAGGACTTTGTTTCGACTCGCGAGTCGGGCATAGAGTTATTTTATTTTTTTATCCAGAAATTCTCCGTAGCAGCTTGAATCCTAGATCCATGCTTAACAGACGGACTTAAAACCATAGCTGGCGCAATATAGGTGCATTACACTTTTGCCTGCCCTTTGGAGAATAGAGAAATTAGGCTATGGCTATATAAATGTCGACAACTTTACATCATCATTTTACATTAATCTGGCCAATCTTATATTGTACTGTGAACTGACCTATACAACATGAAGTTAGGCTATAGTTTTACTTTATCTACCTACATTTTTGTATATAAAGCATTTATATAAATCGAAAAATAATCTTATAAAATTTAATAGGTTACTCCCTTTAAGAACTAGAAGTCAGGCTCACAAGTGGATTTAAAATATCCGAAAACAGTCAAATGGAAAATGTGTCTAATAGGCGTATTTTAATAGGAATTATTTTAATAGGAATGTACAAAATGGTTTTTTGTACACTGCTAAAAGCAGTTCAAATAAAAATAAGGCGATTACATTGAAATTTTTTACAGCCGCTTCAAATTTTTTCATATTCATGCTTTAAAGCGTGACATCCATTAAGGGACTTCAATCGAAAATTTTGGCAATCGATTACAAAATCCGCGTCACGTACTGAGGAAAGATCATTACGCAATTTATTTTTTATGGTGCAGTAATATATTTAGTTAGTTCGCATTTTATAGTTGTAGAGTCAATTATGAGGTCCTCACTTGGATATTGAGATCGGTCAAAGCTTTGTTAGGCTTTTCTGTGGCAATTCTTAGCAACGACAAGCAGCCTATGAAAAGGTCTACGGAAATAGTCTCGCCGACTGTAACAAGGTGCCTAAAAACATAACTGCTAAAAAAGTATGTAAAATTTTTAAATTATTATTCTAATGTAATGTACGGTTGGTCTATGATACAAAAAGATAAACAATAAAAGCTCCTTTTTAATTTCCTAAAAAAGACAACTCCACACTAGAACTAAATACTGTCACGAAGGACTGAAGAAACATTTAAACAGCGGATACAAAGAACATTCTCTGAACAGCTATTAGTGGATCACAAATTGTTGTGCCTTATGGGTATCGAACCCACAACACTCGGCGTGGTGGCAGCCACAAGGCTTCCACTTATACCACTAAGCTATCTAAATTATTTTATGATTCAAAAGTTAAATAAACAATTTTTTTCTTGTTCGTTAAACAATTAACAAATAACAAATTTTCATTAATTTGTTTCGCTGTCTGTACTCATTTTCTACAGCAGTTAACTTTTTAATTTATATCATAATTCTTGAGCTTAGAGTTTTTCTTTCATAGTTGCTAATACAATAAATCAATTTTCTTTCTTAGGTACTGTTGTTGCAAAGAAGTAGCCACGTTGAGGTAAAATCCCGGCCCGGCTCGAGCAAAGTTTGATTAGGTTTTTCCTTTTTCTCTTAAATATGAAACATTCATGGTATATAGAAATAGACAGTACCTAAATCTTTAGATAACTGGCGAAATATGCGTTATATTCCTGTCTTACACTTTATACATGCAGGCATAATGGCCATATCTACTATTAAACTTAAAAGTCCCTCATAAAAGGGTGTATGTTCGTACACATATCTTATTCACTATAACAACGAACGTTTGAGCAGTTAAGTGATAACATTAAACTTATCGAATTAAAAATATATCTCAGCGATGATGATAAAATATTCCAACACTTAAAACAGCTTTGAAAGTTGATCAATTCATTGTTAATGATTATAGTTACTCGAATCGTAATCAAATATTCGAAACACGGCTGAAACTATTCCTGTTAACGATCCTTCTTTAAGTTTATATACACGTAGAGTCCATGCAATGAATCGTGTCGATCCGACTGTACATACATTTATATTTACTAATTGCTAATACGTAATCGAAAACGAATTAACCAACAATAGCAGTTTATACATTTGAATAATTTATTATGTGTCGAATAAACAGAATCTAAATAAAAAAAATGAATTTCGTTTTACTATTCGATTATCACAAATCGCTTCCTAATATTGCTCGACTTTTGAATTTTTAAAAGCACTATCGCTCTAGTGTCTGTCTATGTAACACGACAGCTTTACTTATATTAAAGCAACGGCTACAAAAACAAACAATAACGAAAAAGCTGTTTGTTCTATGCGTCAAACCCACAACGCCAAATAACATTCGAGCAATCAAAAAATTCCAAGCGCAATAAAAATTTTAGTACCTTATATTGTACCCTGTTTACAACGAGAACTTTAAGCTGCTGTTTAATGCTCCGCAAAGTTACGGTAGGTGTTCAGCACCGAGGTATTTAATCACCACGCTTCACACAGAATACATTAATTGATAACGCTGGGTCACACTGTGACAAGCTCATAACTCACGAAAATGCTCATATTTCATTGCGAAACTTTCATTAAGCACTCACTGTGATGCAGTGCTTCATTATTATGTACTCAAAGTTTTGATGCACCAGTCTTAACAACTAGGGATGTACGATGATCGATTAACATTCGATATATTTGAAAGCTTTAGTAAATCGAATAAATTCATAATATTGATAATTTTCTATTGCTTCGTTCGGTGATCAATTACGCAAAATATAAAGTGTATCACAACAACACCTAATAAAATGAAAATCACTCTTATCGATGTGTCATCAGATCGAATAATAACAATAAGCTCTAACAATTTGCATTACTAATTATAAAATAGCTGATATTCAAATATAAAATGGTATGATTATCATTGCTATTTTAATTTAATAGTGATTGTACGCTATACTGAATGACCAGATCACTGCTAGTCTAATTATTACGCATATAAACCTTAATCATTAAATGAATAAAAAAACGCATCAATGAAGGGGGACGATAGTGATTGTAGTTCCTTAGTAAGATTATATATTATGCGCACGGACAGAATATTAAGTATAGTAGTCGTCTCGCCTCTGCCACCGCACCACGTTTTGTGGGTTCAATCCCCACACAGATCAACGAATTGTGTGATTCACAAATTGTTATTCCGAGTCAGGGTGTTATACAAATAACGTATACAAGTCCATTATTTGAATAATTGTGAATTATTCCTAAAGCGGGAGTTACCATTTTTTCATTGAGGTTTAATGTGATCGTACATAATTTATTCTTGGATTTTCACAAACACTGTAACAAAATACATGAATAACTAGATTCATAGCATTTATATGCGAATCGGAAATAAAATTTTAACTCTAAAAATAGAGTTCACACTCAACATTGAACTAGCGAGGTATCTATGCGTTTGCACGGCCTTTGTATTGGCTAAGTAAAAATTAAATGTATACATCAATATTATTTGAAAAGTAAAATACGTCTTATTAAGAATATATCGCAAGGCGCATTTTGGTAATAGTCGAAAACCTTTCCAACAAATAAATCGGAATTAAATAAAAGCCTAAAATGGAATGGCATTAGAACTTCTGCAATGAATAAAAAAACAAATGTTTGAAAAAGTTTTCACAAACGCTTTTTCACCAATCACAACGCTACTATTTCTGTGAAACAAAATACAAAACAATTCGAAGTTGATTTCAATCCGTTTTTGTTTCATTTGTTCATTTAGTGCGATGAGTTTTAAAAACATTATCAATAAAGATTTTTCTTTCTGTTTGTCTTTTATTTAGATGCTTTTTGTAACAAAATCTGAACGTAATAACATTTTTTTTTAAGATTGGTATGATATGATATGTTTTGCGAAAATAAAAAAAGCAGCAGCAGAAAGCACACCACTGATTTGATGATGACAAGGGAACAAAAGAAGTCTTTATTATGTATTTTGTTTATATACAGAACAAGGAATCCTTACTAATATCACAAATGCAAATGTGACTCTGTTCATTTGTTGGTTTGTTACGCTTTCACGCATAAACTACTCAATCGATCATAATGAAATTTCGAATACACGCTGTAAGCGGTACAGAAAAGTTCATAGGGAATTCATGCAGAATAAGGTACTATTTCCGAGTTGACGAAGCCGCGGGCTGAGCTAGTATGAAATAAAATTTGGAATGTCTAATTCCAACATGAATTTATTTAATATAATTTCAAACACTTACTAGTTGTGATGTAAAACCTGTCTACTATTATATAGAAGGCTTAGCACAAGTCTTACGACATTCACTCATGAATATTTAGTAGCAATCGCAGTTGTGTTTAACTTCCCGGTGAAATCACCATAAGTGTTACATATATTATGTGTACTCATAAACTGATAGAAGAATACAGAAACATAATAGAATATCAGACCTCATTATACCTAATAGGTTCGAGTGGGATATATCACACACATGTTTCGCAATCTGATTACAGTCTATGTAATAGATTAAATCCAAAGAAATAGGTCTTAACGCGGAGAGACTGGCAGAGGATCTCTTGCCAAATTTTTTTAATATTACTTCATGAGTAGGTGAAGTATTACTACTTATCTCTTATATACCTTGGAAGATACTCACAAGACGAATAAAAATAATAAATAATTTTATGGGTTTTAAAGTAATGAGATGGTTATTACGGAGTCATGTAATGACTTCGTATTGAAAATATCCTTACGTCCGGTTTTGTACCACGTGACACCTAAAAGTTTAGCTGGGTAAATATGTAATACAGGTGTGCCTAAATCTATATAAAGTTATGTAATTCAACAAAACAATTATATTACACCGAGACTAAACACATAAATGAAACACACGAGAAATAGTTAGAATAACCAACACGGTTGGATGAATTATGACAATCGCAGACGCAAAAAGCCTCATATTTCATAGCTAAAATTTCATTAAGCACTCATTACCTGGTGCAGGATAGTTCACAATTTCTCTCCTAGCTAGATATTATGTTTAATTTGTACCTGGTAGCCCAGGGGAAAATGATTTAATCCTATTTGTTTTATGAACCTTTGTTTGCGCTACCATTTTGTGTTAACACTAAGTAATGTAGGTATTCCTGGGTTAGGTACGGGTGCGTTACGGCTACGTGTAGTTTAGATAAGGATACTCCTACAATATGTTACGTATGCCTAAGGGATAGTAGTGTTTGATGTTAATTTAGAAATTGTTTTCTTGTTTATCTTGATATATAAACTAAATGAAATAGGACCGAAATGAAGAAACGGATTAAATATGATTACAGCTAGGAGCGCGTAGATTTGTATAATATAATAATTATTATACAAATCTACGCGTTACGCGTTACGCGATACCCTAGTGGGAAACCGTTGGACTGCCACGCAGAGGTCTCGAGTTCGAACCTAAAGCACGCATCTCTGACTTTTCGAAGTTATATGCGTATTAAATAGTTAATTATCACTTGCTTTAACGGTGAAGAAAAAACATCGTGAGGAAATCTGCATGTCTGATAGTTCCCCATAATGTTCTCGAAGATATGTGAAGTCTGCCAACCCGCACTTGGCCAATGTGGTGGACTATGGCCTAACCCTTCTCACAGTGAGAAGAAGCCCGTTCCCAGCAGTGGGACAGTTTAATACAGGGCTGATATTATAGTAGATTTGTAACATAAATTAAATAAGTCTAACTATAGTCTAGCTTACCATATTGCTTGTGATACAATTCATAATTTACTACATAACTTGAAATGCAGTTTGAACCTTATTATATACATAAATTAGGCCTGTTATTCTATAAAGGTTTATCCAATACCTGTAATAAAAATTGGTTTTAATAGCAACTTTTAATTGGTTACTTGCCATTATTTTACTCAGTTTAAATCTATACTGTTTTAAATCTGTAACATACTGGCTGGCTGTATCTGAATGCATTTTAGGGTGTATGTTTGTATGGTTGCCTGCCCGTAAAATCAATGTACGGGTTATTACACGATTTTCAGAGCTTGTGGTTTAACTTAAACTTTAAGCTACGTTCTATCCGTTCTATTTTATAGAACATTTGGAGGTTATAGCATATACCGCGACCTCCATATATTATTACGTGGAGTAACTGCAATCGACGAAACTGAAATCACGGACAAAGGCTTATATTTAATTTTATTGCGTATTTATCAATATAACTCTATACAAGCTCATGCTGTGACGTCTATATGACGCAAACAATATTACACATAATTTAGACTTACAAACATACAAGTAGTTCATCAAACGGTCGTAAAATCATCCCATTAATCCCCTCCTTTGTTTGAGAAAGAGCATTCAAAAGTCTTTGTTACTGAAGGTAAATTTTCTCTAAAGTTAGGTAGGTAGAGCAATACCAACCGATCACTAAAGCTTACCCAACCCGCTCACCTACATACCGAGATTATGGCACCACATAGCTTGGTTCACTCGTGTATAACCATACCTACACATGAGAGGTCGACGTTCTGCAAAGGACGTTTATTGACTGCTGATGATTTATGATTCGTGTACTTATTCAATATGCCCTGTAAGCTAATAAAATGTTTTGTATTAGGTTAGCAAACATTAGTTATGGTTTTAGTGGGTTTTGCCTCGTCTTAATATGAATGTAGCGGTTGTATGTCCATGATAATATGCTTCCAATATATTATGCAAGAAAACTTTAGTGATGGTTTCCGTTTAATCCTGCAGCGTGAATAAAGAAATATATCAGTCATACAGAAGTTTGTAGACATAGTGTCTTCACTCACTTTACGGAGATGCTGCACTATATGTATAACATAATAAATTAAAAATTTTAAAAACCCCCGACACAAAATTCGTTTGAAACAAAAAATGTAATTCACCATTTTGTGGTAGCGGCAATCTTGGATTTGAAATTTATCATAGTGTATTCTACGAGTCAAGCCCTTTGATTTAATACCTATATTGAGGGAGTTGTGAAAAAATATGTAACCTGCCATTTTGTGGCGGCGGCCATCTTGGACCGATTTTCATCAAACATAACTAAGAACATTCCCGACTAATTCAACTTTCAAACAAAAAAAAAAGAGGGGGTGAAAAAGAATATAGTTATCTTTCCCCTTCTTCCCACGTACTGAAAACCTACCCGTACTAAACACCTTCAATGCGGAGTTCGACAATGTGCGAAAAATTCTCTTATAGATTTTAATGTCCGTAGGCTACCGATGCTTAATTAGAATCAAGTGTGTTCTGGGTGATCATGCCTGTTACTTGGGTAACATATATCAATCAAGTTTAG
Source organism: Catocala nupta (assembly GCA_963675205.1). Classification (NCBI taxonomy): domain Eukaryota; kingdom Metazoa; phylum Arthropoda; class Insecta; order Lepidoptera; family Erebidae; genus Catocala; species Catocala nupta. Next base: position 14,196,743 of record OY776084.1, read on the forward strand.
ATAAATAGGTATTATAACCTAGTTCTAGCACACCTGAGTAATTCTAGTCAAACTAAATCATTTTATTCTATGTAATTGTGTATCAATGAGCTTAATTGGTCGACGACGCGGCGACGTGAGCGTTTCTCGAACGTGCATATATGCCGCTTGCTTAAACAACAGATATGTACGTCATGACGTTGTGCAAATAAATATAAGCTGTAATTACAGTTGTAATTACTCAGTCGTGTAAATCTGTTCACCATGAAATGCGACACGTATTTGTTTGTGGAAGATTTATTTTCAATGTGCAGTTAACCAGCAAAATGAGGAGTTACTTGCTGTATGAAAATTATCTGTAAATAGTAATAGTAACATTGCTAACTAGTATAGAGTAGAATACTTAAACTTATATCTGCTTCCTCCGCGATAGAGGTTATTCCTAGTATGAAAGTAGACTTTTAATTTTATGAAATTTTGTGTACAAGTTTGCTCTTTATTTGTCCTCACACAAGTGTGATAAGTAGGTAAAAAGGTGTCGGGTCGTGTCGGATTACCGTCGAAAGAGATCAGATGCTGGACCAACGGTTCCAAAGCATACTACACCCACAAAGTTATACAAAGTGTGCAACACCATCAACTTCTTAATTTCGGGCCGTTATTAAGAGTTTATTGACAAAGAAACCCACTAGCTGTTTGTTGTTCTCACCCAGGGCCTAGGGTAATTGAACCTTGTGCACAACAGGCGCAATCACTACGGCTAAGCCACTGCAGTGACCACTTCATTTAATATTTATATTCAAAAATATCGACCATTTAAAAAAAGTTAAATACATTCATAATCTAATATTTTATTAATTGTTCTCTGAACACAATATTTACCACAGCCTAGAGCAAAAATAGACAGAAAAATTACATGTCTGTAAAAATGTTTAACAATTTACCAAAGGATTTAAAATTGGTAACTAAATTGATACCATTAAATTAAAATTGAAAGCATTTTAGCATTTTTCATTGAGAAGTAGGTACTATAACTCAATCAAAGCAAACCTTTAAAATAAATTAGTCAAAGTTTTCAATTTCAATTAAATATTATTTATACTTCGATATACTCAGATATTTTCTATTTCTCAGATAGGTATATGTTACGGTAAGTGTGATTAATTAAAAATTATTAATAATTATCTGTCATTACTAATAATTACCTTATGATTAGGTAAATGTGAATATAAAATTGAAATTCATCACTTTTACCAGTTGTTATTAATAATTCACTCATCTCGTCGGTAAAAGTAATAAAATAAGACTCGAACTTAGTTGTCCAGTAGGTATTTATTTATAATACCATACTTTACATACCATCACTATGGTTAACACCCCAAAGAGCTCGCCTTAGTGTTAGTGGTTTGTTCTAATATTTCTTTTTTTAAAGTTGCATTAAAGAAAATTTTGAAGGTGGTTTTAGGATACTAAAATAATAATTTTGTATTCTCTGATGCTCAATCGAAAAGAAAGACCCATAGCTCACATTATTTTTGAAAATTTATTGCCTTTATCTGTATTGAGGTTAAATTATTAATTATTACTGAAAAATGTGATTAATCTCTAACTTTTACCTCGCCTTTCGGTAATTATTAATAATGATAGATTATTATTAATAATTTTCAATTAATCACACTTACCGTAACATATATATTTACTTCTACTAAATCTATTCTTACGGTGTCTGAAAAGAGCTACTGAGTTAGTACAAATTGATAAGTACTTAAGATCTAGTATTCACCTAGTATCTAAGCTAAAAAAATCGGCTTGATTTCACTGGATTTGAATTTTTGTCAGTAAAGATCATAGTTAATAAGAACTTTTCTGTCTGAAATACAAGTTTAACCTAATTTCCAGCATAAAAAATACGTCATTTGAAATTGGTAAGACAATATTCTTAGTGTAAAAATGCATTACGCTTATTTTATAAGATATTATATCTTTATCATTGCACTTTTGCCAGCTTCTACGTTCCGTTATTAACTAATTCCTTCAAATTGTTTCCTGTCGCTTAAATACACAATGCATATGCATAATGCAATGTGACAGAATATTATTATATCATAATGCAGAATGCTATTGCCGATAACCCTTAAAAATGTATCTCTGGTCTTCATTTGCTTATATAAGACAGCATGCTATACATTCTTATGTTAAGAATAGAGCGATTATAAGAACGCGGCTGTCGCTTTATGACGCTCAAAGCAGACTTTATTCTTGCAAAATGCATATTCACCGAAAGGTTGCGGCATTCCGGTTTTGTGAAACAAAGGTAGTTAGCATACATCAGTATAGACATCTACTGCAAAGTATTCCATGTACAATTATGTCTCGCATACTCTAGTATAAATCTGGCTACCTCATGTCGCGGGGACTATAATGTGTGTGCCCAAATATTACAGCTTGGGGCTTAATATTCCTAAACATTTCCTATCATTCCGGAGATCCCGAGCCGACCCTCAGACAGTAATTACTGACGGAGTTTAATTAATTAAATAATTGTGATCTTCTTGTAAACGTCGCTTAATTAATTTCCAATTGTTCTAGATATATATTAATAGCAAGAATTTCGTCTTTGTGTGTGAGTGAGTGGTTCGTTATAACGTAGGTGACGGTACCATTAGTAATGTATTTACGTATGATACTATATAAAACATAGACAGGCACTAGTGTGATATTACCCGGTTTCAATCTTATATATACCTACCTATGTTTTACTTCGTTTAGAGACTTTAGAGGAATAACATTAGAGGAAAAGATCCGTGATTTTCGGTTAGAGATAAAAAGGTGGGGATCAAAGTACAATTCAGTAAACGCTGAACGAACACCAATTTGCTACTATTATTCCACTGCAACCTTATTTTATTTACACATTTAGGATGAAACTGATTTAAAATTATTTGATTTCGAGCACTCTTTTGTAAAATGTATTCGTCTCGTCTACTTTCATATTGCTCAGATAGGAGAAATACAATGGAAAATGGTACTTGCATCTTTGTATATACATATAATAACCTCATTTAACATTTTAAAGCATTGAGACATTGCCTCTGTATAAGTAAAAGTTTAAATAAAATTACTTTAATCGCGTTACCTGAAACTGCACTTAACTATATTAAATTCGACAACCTCGCATATTTAAATTGATACCAATCCTGATTGTTCTCTATCTACATAATTATGTATGTCCGTATCCATATGTCCGCTATACTCATGTTTGTCAATTCACTCGAAAACATTATTACCTACAGGTATAACCTATTCTTAGCAAATGAAAAATAATACAATATAAGGATAACTGTACATAAATAGATTATAACTTTATTTCTGACTAACTTTTGCCTGCGCTTCGCTCGCGCAAAAGTAGGCTAGGTTAGGCTATGTTAGTAACAGTTCTTTTTTAATTAAAATATAGCCTGTGTTACTTGGTGATAATATAGCTTTCTAATGGTGAAAGGATTTTTGAAATTGGTTGAGTAGTTTTTGAGTTATATTCTTACAAACAAACGAATAAAAATTCAATTCTTTCTTATTTATAATATTAGTATAAATGCATAATGACGTTTTATTAAGAAAAGTTCGAAACAATAAAAAATATGTGATTCCTAACAGATAATTGTACTGTAGTGATTTCTGTAGGGTAATTATTAGTATATTTTATACATAGTATATCACATGTTTTAAAAGCTCCTTTGTAATCTTGTGACATTTAATAGCAAAGTATTTAATTGCCTTTTATTTTATATTTATTGGAACTTATTATCATATACTATTGACATGTCATTGTTCTAATAATACCTCTTATCTCACTATGTTTAATAAACATTACATGTATACTGGAAAGAGCAGAATATAATGGATAGGTATCTATTTTTATAGCATTTTTGTAATCTAGCTTTTCCCCATGGCTTCGCTCCCGTAAAAGTAGCTATGATAGAAACAGTATCTTTTTAAAATAAAATATGTCTATGTTACTTGACGATAGTATAGATTTCTAATACTTAAATATTTTTTGAAATCGGTGATGTACCTAGTTTTTGAGATAAATCCTTAAAAACAAACATAAAATTAATTCTTTCCTCTTTTTAATATAAGTATCGATAAACTAGATTTATGAAACGTAAATCTTCCACCCCATTATAGTCTAGCTCTGTATGGTTTCGTATTTTGGAGCGCAGCGTGGTGTTTCGGACGTGATCTGTCCTCTTCAGTCCGGTAATGCTACGCTACATAGCTCATTGTCAGATTTTCAATTCGGGTTCTGAATCTCGTTCAAAAGCCGTTCGTGCAACATAATGTAAGTATTATATAATATTTACAATTATCAAAACTTTGTTATTAAGATGAAAGCATCTTAGCAAAATTCTAAAGTAAAGACTTTAGGTTAGTTCGAGCCAGCTACATTAGAGGGTCTGACTTAACTGGTATAGGGCCTGGCAATAAGAAATATGGTGGATAATAAATAAAATATTCTGGCAGCTGAATAGCTTATTGAAAACTTGGCGTACTTCCACACTATTTAAAATTAGTAATATGACTATTACAAAAGCGCTTTCGGTTAATCATCGGCATTATTCCGTTGCAATTACAAAAGCGATTTTCTTAAGTTTAGGATTTTAAAAGTAAAAATATTTGAAACAACACTATTTATTTAATAATCATAACACTTAAAATAATTGTGCGAATAGTTATTGATTTTGGTTTACCGGCAAGCCAATCAGTCGTCGTAATCGTAATTGTAATTGTAATTGTAATTGGACTCCCTTTTCCGCATTTGAACTCCAGGTTGGTCCATTATGCGTGAGAGTCGGCCGGTTATAGAGATAGCCAGCCCAACTCCGCCCAGAAGCACAGAAGTTTCCTGGGGTCTTCGCAGGCTTCGCGGAGTGACCTCGGGTTGTTGAGGATTTCCTTACGTTGTGCTGTTACTCCCACACATTCCAGGACCACGTGGGCAGCAGATTCTTCTTCGGTCAGACATCCCCTGCAGAGTGGGCTGTCTGTTACTCCGATGTTGTACAGATGTTTGTTTAGGGGGCAATGTCCTGTTAGGGTCCCCACGATGGTCCGAAGGTCCAATCTTTGTAGGTTGAGCAGGCGGTGTGTCAGACGTGGTGAGATGGCCGGTAGGGCTTCTCTCGACTGTCTGCAGTCCGTTGTCCGTGCCCAGCGTTCGTTGTGTTGGCACTGAGTGCGAAGCCGCATCCATGTTCTTAGTTGTGAGAATGGTAAAGGGAGGAAAGGGGGTGGACCTTCCCTGGTGGTTCCCGATCCTCTTTTAGCCAACTCATCTGCAGCATCGTTGCCCAGTGATTTACTGTGCCCCTTTATCCATTGTAAAGTCACAATGTTTTCCCTCGAAATTCTTTCAAGGGCAAGGTGGCATTCGTAGACGAGCCTGGAGTTGCAGCTATTGCTCTCTAGTGCTCTAAGTATTGCTGTGCTATCGGAGAGGATTCGTATCCTGTAGCCTTTAATCCGTCTCCTGTCGATCGCGGTAGCGGCCTCCGTGATGGCCACACATTCGCATTGAAAAATGGAACTGTGTGAGCCTAGTGTCATAGAGATGTTAATGTTGAGATCCAGGGAGTGAACTCCAGCGCCCGTTCCCTGTATGGTTTTTGAACCATCAGTGTAGACTCGGACCTCGTTGATTCCCGATTGATCTCTCTCTTCCTCATGGAGTTGTATATGGTAGTTTTTCTGAAATAGATGTTGTTTGGAGATCTTGTCACACGGGGCGGCGAGTAGTGGTTCGTGAGCTGTAGCTCGCTCTAAGATCAATGCATGTGGACTCCTGGTGGTTCCCCACAGGCCCTGGTGTTTCAGCCGTATTGCGGCTATAGTTGCTTCTTGCTGTATGTAGAGGTCTAAGGGGACCAGCCCTAGAATGACTTCGAGGGCGGTTGTCGGTGTTGTTCTCATGCACCCTGTTATTGCTGAGCATGCCATTCTCTGGTATTTCTGCAGCTTGGTGATGACGGTATTGAGTTCAGTCCTGGTCCACCATACGAGAGCACCGTATGTTATTGTTGGTCTAATTACGGCGGTATATAGCCACAATGTTATTTTTGGGGAGAGTCCCCATGTTTTTCCGATCATTCTGCTGCATTGGAAGAAGCATGCGCATGCTCGTTGTAGTTTGTAGTCAAGATGCTTGTTCCACAGCAGTTTGCTGTCTAGTATGACCCCTAGGTACTTGACTTCGTGGGGTGTGTGGCCAGAGAACCTCCCCGTGCGCTCGACGGCTGCTGGTCCTTTCTACATTTTTAGTGGATTGGAACGTCAGTCGTTGGGCCGGTACACCCCGGGCAACACGGGTAATAATGTCCTTTCGGGGGCATTATTACTCGTGGCTAATACTCTGGCACGCGCGTAGGGAACCCGAGGCAGTTTGTCTCGAGGTTATCGGCCCGCGAGAGCCGCGTTTGGGGGTCTCTCCACGTTTTCCTCTGATTAGCAGAGGACACGTGGATGAGATGGGGGGGTTAGAGGAAGAAAACCTCTATAAAAAATTACCAGTGGGGGCCGTCAGGCCAGGGTTAGGAGCGTAGGCGTCCTGCCCAGTCGGGCGGTCTTGGGGCGGGTGGATCGGTCCAGCATGGACCCCCATCCGGCCCAACACGGGGGCATAGAGGAAGACAACCTCTTTAAAAAATCACCAGTGGGGCCGTAAGGCCGGTGCGGGTCGCGTGGCGTCCTGCCCCGTCGAGCGGCCTTGGGGCGGGTGGATCGGTCCAACATGGACCCCCATCCGGCCCAACACGGGGGGGATAGAGGAAGACAACCTCTCTAAAAAATCACTAGTGGTGGCCGTTAGGCCAGGGTTTGAAGCTTAGGCTTCCTGCCCAGTCGGGCGGTCTTGGGGCGGGTGGATCGGTCCAGCATGGACCCCCATCCGGCCCAACCCGTAATCCTGAACTGACAGGACCGGGGGCCTTCGGGCTGCGAGGAAGAAAACCTCTATAAAAATTACCCAAAGCCCAAGTTTTTGGTGGCCCGGCGAGGGGCTGTATGGCTGGGGGGAACCCAGTCATTAGGGCCACCCAAAAACCAAAATCATGATGTCGGTCCAAGGCAATATACTACCCCAGGAGGGTACCAGGCGCCCCGCGCCTGGAGAATCCCTCACGGAGCCTTCTGGCTCCGTCTGCCCCTCGTACTCTGGGGGGGGCAACCAACATCTTGCCAGCGTAGTGCCGCGCGATATATCGGGCACAAAGAGATTCGTGGAGTCAGGTGCTGACTCTGCGGTAGGTGTCACCTTGGGCTTGGGCCCGAGCAAGGTGAGGATGGAAGGCCCCAAAAAGGCGAAGGCTGGAGGGGGTATGCCCCCGCCGTCAGTCCGGGATAGTGTGCCGGCCGTGCCAAGGACACGGTCGAGGTGTCGGGCGGCGGCGCTTGCACGCAGCGACTCCGTGTCGAGCATGTCTGGCGCCGGCACCGGCACTGACATAGATGTCGGGTCGCGGGCGGGCTCGGGCTCAGAGGCCAGTCGGCCTCAGAGCCGGTGCTCGTCGGCGGCACGACGGGAGACAGAGGAGGGGGGGGATAGCCCTGCTTCCCTCACCGTCAAGTTCTGGGGTGCACCCGGCGCTTCTGCAAAGCGCCAGAAGACGTCGCACCACGCGCTGTCCGACTCTGGCTCGGACACGGAGGTGGAGGTGGTGAAGGGGATGCCCTGTGGAGGAAGGGCTGGTTCCCCGATGCCACCTCCCTCCGCGGCGAAACTCCTCGGGCAGCCTCTGCCTGCCCGTCGAGCCATCTCGAGGACGGCTGGGGTCGCGGATGCGTCCCCCTTGGGAGAGGACTCGGTTGCCGACCTCAGGCAACGGTTCGAGGCTGGCGCCGAGACCGTCCCGAGGGTGGCGGCCCGGTCCGGCAATTTGAAGGGGGGGTTCGTCCGTGACCTCAAGGTTGCAACCGAGGACATGAGGGAGGCCTTCTTCGGCCTGTGGGGACGGGCTTCCTCCGACCTCCAGAGACGCTGGAGGTCGGAGAACGAGGGGCTGCATAGGCAGCTCGCGGAGCTCCGGGCTGAGGTGGCGGCCATGAAGGCGGCCGCTGCCACTGCCGCTCGGGCCAGCGCCGCCAAGACGCCCTCGGCCATCGCCGGGGCGCCTGCCGGGAGGCCGCGGGATGAGTTCCCGCCCCTCCCGCGGTGCACAGCGCAGCCCCTCACTCCCGCGGAGGACCGGCGTCCCACCTGGGCACACGACCTGATGCGGGCCACGGTGGCTCAGGCGCGCAACGTTGTGGAGGCGTGCCTGGCCAACTATGGCCTAGCGCCCGTCCCGACCCCGGGCCCTCCACTCGGAGGCCGCCCCCGGATGGTCGGGGGCACGCCGGCTGGCCCACCGCGGCAGACATCTGCCCCCACACCGTCGGCTTCCTCCTTCAAGGGGAAAGGGAAGGGCAAGAAGAGGGTGACCGTCACTGTGGCGCCGCCGCGCCCCGCCACCCAGCCTCAACCCGCCCCAGTGGCCTCTACCACGGCTGAACAGCCGTGGACAGAGGTCACCAGGAGGAAGAAGAAGAAAAAGAAGAAGAAGGCCTCCCGGGCTCCCCCAGGAAACACGAAGAAGGGTCCCCGCCCGGCTGACCTGCGTCCCCCGCGCTCCACCGCCGTTGTGGTGGAGCTGACGGAGGAGGGGCTCCGGCAAGGCGTGAGTTACGCGGGCGTCCTCCGGCGGGCCACACAGGCCATGAAAGGAGACCTCGCAGAGATGGGCCTTGCCGGAGGCTTCCAATTCAAGGTTGCCGCTACTGGGGCTAGAATTCTGGAGGTCCCAGGTGCCACCTCCGGCGACAAGGCGGATAGGGTAGCCGCAAAACTTCGGTCCCTTTTCACGCCTGAGGAGGTCAGGGTCTCCCGCCCGGTGAAGTCCGCGGAAATGCGGATAGCCGGGCTGGACGACTCGGCCTCCTCCGAGGATGTCGCCGCTGCGGTGGCACAAGCCGGAGCCTGCCCTCAGGCGCAGGTTAGGGTGGGAGAGATGCGCCGCGGCAAGAGTGGTATGTGCACCGTGGTGGTGCGCTGCCCCATCGCCGCGGCGAAGAAGGTGTCGGCCGGCCGTTTGCTGGTCGGGATGGTCTCGGCTCAGGTCAATCTCCTGGAGCCGAGGCCTAGGCGGTGCTACCGCTGCCTCGAACCGGGGCACGTGAGGCAGCAATGCACCGCCGAAACTGACCGCAGCGATTTTTGTTTTCGCTGCGGCCAGCCCGGCCACAAGGCCGCCGCCTGCTCCGCAGAAAAACTTTCCTGCAGCATTTGTTCGGCTGCAGGAAAGCCGGCGGAGCACCGAATGGGGAGCAAATTCTGCTCCCCACCCAAAAAACGTAAGGCCAGAGGGGCGGTCGCCAGGACTCCGGCCGCCCCGGCCTCGTCCCAATCAGGGAGCAGCAGGGAGGCGATGGAAACCTAATTGATTATGGCCCATCGCCTCCTACAGGTGAATGTTAACCACTCCGCCAGGGCGCAGGATATCTTGCTGCAGCACATGGCGGAGTGGTCAATAGACATCGCCGTGGTCGCCGAGCCTTACTGCGTCCCCAGCCGACACAACTGGTTTGGGGACCTCGGAGGCTCGGCGGCCATTGTTTCGTCCGGACCCTCGCTCCTGGTGATGACAGACAGGGGCGAGGGATATATATGTGTGGATTGGGAGGGAACCGTCCTGATCGGGGTGTACTTTTCTCCGAACCGGCGCCTCGCCGAGTTTGAGCGATTTTTGGGCGCGGTGGGCACCGTGATTAATCGGTGCCCATCGCGTCCGGTCGTGGTGGCGGGGGACTTCAATGCCAAATCATCGGCTTGGGGATCCCCTGTCACCAACGCTCGCGGCAACGCGCTGGAGGAGTGGGCGATTGCGACCGGCCTCGTGGTTCTTAACCGGGGGTCGGTCGCCACTTGCGTGCGCTGGCAGGGCGAGTCCATCGTGGACATTTCGTTCGCAAGCCCTGCCGTAGCGCGCTACGTCCGGGACTGGCGAGTGCTGGTCGAGGCGGAGTCGCTGTCGGACCATCGTTACATACGGTTCGACATCTCCGCCTCGCCGGCGATCCCGGACGATCGCCCGAGGAGAGTTCACATCCCGTCGTCCCCACGATGGGCGTTGAAACGTGTCGACGTAGACGTGCTGGTGGAAGCCTCCATCGTCCAGGCCTGGACCCCGATGGGTGAAGGGCCTGTGGAGGTTGAGTCGGAGGCGGAGTGGTTCCGGGGCGCGATGACGCGGATTTGCGACGCGTCGATGCCCCGGGCCAGTGCTCGACCTCCAAGGCGTCAGGTGTACTGGTGGTCTGACGACATCAGCCAAAAACGCGCCGCGTGCATTGCGGCGCGTCGCCAGTACACTAGGTACCGCCGACGCAGGCGGTACCGTGACGCGACCGTGGAGGCACGGCTGCGGGGCGATTACGTACAGCGGAAGTACGCCCTGCAGTCCACCATCAGCGAGGCCAAAGCCCAAAGATGGGAAGAGTTCCTGGGGACTCTCGAGGCAGATCCGTGGGGCCGCCCGTATAAGGCGGTCAGGGGCAAGTTGCGCCCCTGGGCCCCACCGGTCACCGAGAGTCTCCAACCCCGGCAATTGGAGGAGGTGGTCTCCGCTCTCTTTCCTTCGAGAGCGGAGCACACGCCTCCCGTAATGGCGCCGCCCGAAATTGAGGAGGGCGGTGCCGATGCCGGGGTGCCAGTACTAACAATGGCGGAACTCGGCGCGGCAATGGTGCGGCTCCGGGGCAAAAACACCGCTCCGGGGCCGGACGGGATTCCTGGCCGCGCCTGGGTTTTGGCCTTTGACGCCCTAGGGGACCGGCTCCTCAGGCTGTTTAGCGCCTGCTTGGAGTCGGGACGGTTCCCTTCCATGTGGAAGACGGGCAAGCTGGTCCTCCTGAGAAAGGAGGGCCGCCCCGCGGACTCTCCCTCCGCGTACCGCCCCATAGTGTTGTTGGATGAGGTGGGCAAGCTTTTTGAGCGCGTGTTGGCTGCCCGCCTCTCCAAACACCTGGTGCGGGTGGGCCCCGGCTTATCCGAAATCCAATTCGGATTCCGGGAGGGCCGATCGACGATTGACGCGATCAGTCGCGTCAAGGCCCTCTCGGCAGAGGCGGTCGCCTCGCGCGGGGTGCTGTTGGCGGTGTCCTTGAACATCGCCAACGCGTTCAACACCCTGCCGTGGGCGACTATTAGGGAGGCGCTCCGATTTCATGGGGTGCCTCCCTACCTGCGCCGAATAGTCGGGGACTACCTGCACCAGAGAAGTGTATTCTGTGTGGGGCGGAACGGAGAGACGTTCCGGAGGGAGGTGTCGTGCGGTGTCCCACAGGGATCGGTTCTGGGTCCGCTCCTGTGGAACATCGGTTACGACTGGGTGCTGCGGGGCGCCCTGCCCCCGGGCGTCGGCGTAACTTGTTACGCCGACGACACGCTGGTTACGGCCCGGGGAGAGGACTACGGGGCAGCTGCCCGTCTTGCCACGGCTGGAGTGGCTCTGGTTGTCGGCAGGATTAGGATGTTGGGACTGGAGGTGGCGCTGGAAAAGTCCGGGGCCCTTCTATTTCACGGGCCTCGGAGGGCGCCGCCACCAGATGCCCACATCATTGTTGGAGGGGTCCGCATCGGGGTGGAGCCGAGTATGAAATACTTGGGGCTCCACCTCGACGGCCGCTGGAACTTTCGCGTCCATTTTAGCCGCCTGGCCCCCCGGCTGATGTCGGCGGCGGGAGCGCTTAGCTCTCTGCTGCCGAATATCGGGGGGCCGAGTGTCATCTGCCGCCGCCTCTATTTGGGGGTGGTGCGGTCGATGGCCCTTTATGGGTCGCCCATTTGGGCTGGCGCCCTGAATCGCCGAAACGTCGCCCTCCTAAGGAGACCTCAGAGGGCGATGGCGATCAGGGTGTCGCGGGCGTACCGCACCGTCTCCTATGAGGCGGCGTGCGTTTTGGCGGCATCGCCGCCCTGGGATTTGGAGGCGGAGGTCCAAGCGTCAGTGTATTGCTGGCGCGCTGACCTCCGCCTCCATGGCGAGGAGCCCACGCACAGGGCGGTGGAGACGCGAAGGTCCCAGGCTCGACTGGTCCTGGAGGCCAGGTGGAATGAGCGACTGGCCCAGCCCCGCTACGGGGTGAGGACAGTTGAGGCTGTCCGTCCAGTACTAAGAGAATGGGCGGACAGACGGCGCGGACCGCTCACCTACCGGCTTACTCAGGTGCTCTCCGGACACGGGTGTTTCGGAGAGTACCTCTGCAAGATAGCCGGTAGGGAGCCGACAACCAGATGTCACCATTGTGAGGTGTGTGACCGGGACACGGCGCAGCACACGCTGGAGGAGTGCCCGGCGTGGGCCACGGAGCGCTGTGCCCTGGTCACCGTGATTGGCCCCGACCTTTCGTTGCCGACCGTCATATCCAAGATTGTCGGCGACGACAGGTGCTGGGGCGCAATGAGTTCCTTCTGCGAGACTGTCATCTCGCAGAAGGAGGCGGCGGAGCGGGGGCGTGAGGACGATCCTTACGCCCCGGACGTCCGCCGCCGGAGGAGGGGGCGCAGGAGACGCGCTTATGTCGCTCTCCTGCCCCCCACCTAGGGGCTCCGGGTGGCGGGGCCTCAGGGGACCCTGCCACCCGTAAACTAAAAGCCCCGAGAGGGCGCGCGCGGTGTTCCCGCGCGCCTTTCTGATGTCGAAAGGGGAGAGCAGTCAGGCTCTCCCCTGGGGACGAGAGGTGGTCGGGTCCGAAAAAAAAATGACCCGGCCGGCACCCACACGGGGGGGCCTGCTATGGTTGAATCTTTTAAGTTCCCAACTGGCCCCCCCCCATTGGGTGAGAGAGGGAACACCCCAGGTTTTTTAGTGGGTATACCAGCGCGTCTTCTTGCTGGGAGTCCCACACGCCCCGCCGGTGCCGACCCCTAGCCGGCGGGTAGTGCATGAAGCATTTTTCCTGGGAATCAAAAAAAAAAAAAAAAAAAAAAAGGTACTTGACTTCGTTAGTAAGTTTTAATTCGGTGTTGAATAATTTCGGTAGTCTGAGGTTGTTTGAGTTTCTCTTGCGAGTAAACAGTATGAGTTCAGTTTTTGCCGGGTTGACCGATAGACCATGGCTTATGCACCATTCTTTAATTATTCTGAAGGCAGATCTCATGGGGTCACATAGTGTGTCCTCGAAGCATCCGGTCGTAAGAATAGCAAGGTCATCTGCATATCCCACTGTGAAGAGCCCTCGTAATCGTCGTAATCGTATATCGCATCCCCAGTGGAATAAAAGCGCAAGAAGTATATGCTAACATTAGAGAAGAGCATAAAAACTGCTTAGTGTCCTATACTTTTCTAATCTTTTGTTTAATTTAGTGAAACATAGACATAACGTAAGATTAGATGTATTTTTATCAATTTTGAAGTATTCTAGTGAGTTAAAGTCTTTAATGATTGAAAAATATCAAAGACTAGAGTGGAAGGCCCTTAGGAGTCTGGAACACTCCAAGAATTTCATTGCAAACAGAGCCACGGGTTTCACCCGAAAGTTCTGTGGGTATAACAAGAGCCAAATACGCCTGCTCACAGGAGCGTTCACTGGCCATTTTGGCACCAACGACTTCCTGTGTAGATTGAGATTTGCAAACAATTTGATCTGCAGTGCCTGTGGCGAACAGGATGAGTCCATATTGCACCTACTGTGTGAATGTGACGCGTTGGCTGGATTGAGGATGGGTCTGATTGGATTGGCATATCCAAACCCTGAAGACTTTAGGCTTCTCCCTCTGAAGTATATGTTTCGGCTGATGCAATACATTTATAAGAAGATAGCTAAGGGATAGATCTTCGGGCCGACACAAAAGATCCCACTGGGTCGAAGTGTCGCCGGTCTGCACTGACTGGCTCCCACATAAAATAAGATAAGATAAGACGCGACAAATGTCTTTTTTTTTTAGAATAAAAACTTTATATTTTGTCAATTCACAACGAAAATAATTGAGCTTGTGTATCTTTACTTGCACTATCCGAATCTGCAATACAAATCTATGTAATTGTACTTACGTTTTTATTGCACTGGTGGTGCGATATCACCAAACAGTTTAATAATTCAATCCCAAATTAAAATTAATATTATAACTTACAAGCAATCTTTTAGACAAAGGCTAACCCCAGGCAGCTCTGTCATTTTGCACAGGGTAAAATATTCTCAAATCATGTCTGTCATTTGCTTCACAGGCATATATATCATGAAACCATACTGTTTTCGGAGATGCATGAACTTTAGTAACCCGCATTTGGCTAACGAGAGGAACTCTTATCTGACTTTTTTCAATCTAAAATGCGAAGACTCGATCAATAGTGAAACGCGTTTAAAAACATGGCTTCCAGTTCACTTTTGATTCATTTTCATATACTTGATTTCTCATCATTCAATATTTTACAGGTACTCTAAACGAGTTCAGCCCTTAACAATAAGATATTTTCCTTCTAATAAATAAAAATGTTCACGACCAGGTGGTTTGATAATTATTGTTTGGATTAGAACGGTACGGACCAACGATATTGTTTTTAAAAATTACCCCATCAATTTTGTAATGCCGTCCGACCCTTGTAAATATTTGTGTCTGGCAATATGTTTTATAATTACCTTGTTATAACTCAATACATTTCTACGGTAAAATGTAATATTTTATCATTATTCAGGTAGATGTTGTATATTTATATAAAACAAACATAATGTTTTAATGTATATGGAGAAAAGTATATTACTGTATTATAATTATTAAATCCATTAGGAAGGCAGTTTTTAATAAGCTTGTAATCGGTTAACATACCTATAAACCACATTTAAACACAGGTCAATACAATCTAAGCGTGTCATTTATTACAAATAAGGTCACAAAATAATAACATAAGACATTAATATTGTTAAACTGACAGTGCTACCTGTCCTCTACAATATTCGTCATTTGACAGGAATATTATTATTAAGTTCGTTCATAATGCAATTCCAACGACATTTAATTTTAATAGCTGTACCGATCTATACCTATAATATACTTATATATTATTATAATCTGCTGACGCTGGATAGAATCGTATATGTATGTATGGAAAATAAATATAGCAACAAGAACTGAAACCAGTTTCCCCTTTCTGTTCATCGGTGCCTCAAGCTATACAAGTCATATCGAATCAATCCCAATAGTCATGAATATCTTTGACCCTAGTAAAATGCCTTGCAAAGTACGATAATTTAGGGTTCCTTGAAAACTTTAGCTCTTGGATCGTAACTATAATACAGAAGGTTAGGTTGGAGTATATTACATCTATATTTTACCAGACATGTTTTTATTTCGGTGTCATAAGCAATGAGCCACACATACATTGCCAGATTCCACACCGATCCTGCAAATTTCCGAAGCCAGCCATCATTTTACATGGCCTAAGAACCACGGACCCCCACAAACAAAAAGTGCAAGCTCAGGTCACGTGATCGACTCACACACACAGAAGCAACACCCAAAACATACACACATATAAAACATATACCCTAAAGGTAGGTATCGAGTAATGTAAAATAGACAAGTATAACGAAGGGCAGCGTACTACAAAGCAAATTGAATGGAGGTGCCAATACTCGGAAGTGGCTCATTTCCGCGATATTTGTTGTCACTGGCCTATAGGCATTAAATTTTCTTCCTCGCTTCGTCGTACACCGGTTTCCGGGTATGATGTCCGGGTACTCCCCCTCATCTATTCGGGACAAAAGTGAATTAAGACTCCTTCGCTTTCGTTCTATTGACTTTTGCCAGTATTCGTTATCGAAAATCGAAGCTAATAGTTTCCGACGATAGGAACAATGCTTTTAGTGGTTTGGCTATTGTGTTTTACAAATTGTAAGTCCGAACAATGGTTGTTTGATGTTTGAACCATTTCATGTAGGTACGTAATAATAAAAAATGTACCAATCTTCTTATACAAAAGCTGCCTGTATTACAGTTTTTTGAACTATAATAAGAGAAATATTAAATGACAAGGGGGTATTAAATAGGCAGCGGCTTGGTTTTATTTCATTAACATTACTTCAATGACACCAAAAACAAAACTCACGCCTTGTCTCTGCGCAGCGCTCGGCGGTTACCGCCGAATCTATTTAATTTATAATTTAACGCCTACAATGGGAGATAACTATGTTTCTATGCGTAATTTTGTACATTATTTTATACAAGAACAAATACGTATCAAAATAAATATTTTTGTGCATACAATATAAATATTCATTACAAAATAAGGTAGTAATTTATATTTTAAATGATATAAGAAAAGTGGAGTCGTCTTGGGATATCTTGCTATCTCTTTCTCGGACAGCTGCGTTTAAATAGCGGTTCCGGCCCAGTTTGTATCGTGCATCATTTTTTGTCATTTGACAATTACCTCTACTACCGGAATTGAAACAATTGTATCTTATGTCGCTTTGTTTGGGATGTAACATATAAGTGTATAATATATGACTTAAATATTACAAAAATGTAAGTCATCTATCCCATCGGTGTGTGGTTGTGTGTCTATTTCTCTATGATGACACATAACTAAGTACTTGTGTTTACCAAAGCATAATAACTAATAGCGTGTTCACCTCAAATACATTAAACGTTTGCTTACTTCAACACAGACTGAAAACAATAAAAGTTATGTTAGACATTTTGGCAGATGTCTATGACAGTCCATAATTGAAATTAAACACTTTATACGGATTTTGTCGCGTTGTTTATTTTACTTTAAACACTGTTATTACATAATTTTGAAAACTCTATAACTACTATTATTGAACTTTACTACTATTTAAGCTATATATTTTCTAATTAAAACTATTTATATTTAAGTTTACACTTTGCCCCGATATTTCGGTTGCTTTACAGCAGTCATGTTCACGGGGAGACTAAGATGGTAGTTGTCCCAACGTTCTGAAATGTAGCTAGTTATTTATGACACTAAGTGTACTAGCTACACTTCAGAACGTATGTACGTACGTACGCGTAAACATAAGACAATATTAAGTCCATAATTACTCTGCGTAATTTAATTGTCCATGAGACGAAGTAATTTTGCAGTTTGATTTCGGAGACTACACTTTTATAAGGCGAGAAATCGATACTGACCTTACTAAATATGAACCCGAAGAACTTACCAGACAAGTTTTTAATTACTTTTCAAATATAAGTTAACGGCCACCTGCGTAAGGTAGCATAGTTATTGGCCCCTCGGGACGCGATGCCAATAGCCGAAGGACATACCGAACTAGGCTCAAGGGATGCTGATAACGGAGAAAACGCTTTATAACACCCTTAAATAAAGTTAATAGCTCTCGGGAAGTTTTTCGTTGTACCCCTTAGGGCCATTACGCAATGTACGATACGATTTATATAGCGTTTACAGACTTAGGCGCGGCCCGAAGGATTCCACCGTATACTCCTTATAGTATTTAGGTGTCAAATGGAGTTGTACAAGGTCGATTTACTGATGCGATAGCGGCCCCTCGCTCCTCTGCTTGTTTTGAGGGTTTTAGTGATTTTTATTGGACTTTTATCGTGGGACGCTCGCGATTGAGACACATGTACCTAATCAGCGTCTTTAATAGTATTATAGCGAGATTTACTTATCACGTTTCTTGTAGTAGTCAGTTAATAATATGATTAGCAGATATTACTTGTATTTTACACGCATTGGCAGAATTACAAAAATATATTAGATTTACACTTATAGGATGAAATTAATTACCTTAAAACGTTAATAAATATTAGTAGGTATTTATGATTATAAATACCTACTAATTATGATCATGTACAAATTATGGTCATGATTATGAAATATACCACATATACCAAACGTAAAATCTTTAAAATATGTTGATTCCTTCGTTGCTTTAAATATTAATCTGTCAGTTCTTGGAAAGCCAGACCACATCAAGAGAAAGAGATAAATAAAATCTTTTGTGTCTGGCCACCGGTGTTCCGCTGCGATTCGGACAGTTAAAACATAATAATCTCAAACAAACACACTGCAGAAGTCCATGTAACATAAACAAACTCTGAAAATTGCTACTCAATATTTCAATCCACGCATAGGGGCAAAATGTAGATAAGAAAAATCCAATTCAACATTTAACTGGTACCGGGGCCAGCTAACTAATCGTTTACCTATACCGGAACAATCAATCGCACCCGCCTTAATTTTCCAGCCAATAACGAAGGCCCACACAATCCATTCAAAGTACCTAATTAATTGGACAACATATTTTTCCATGCGGATCACGTACGAACACCAGGTGACGTCATGAAAAATACGCTCCCTATATGTATGTATGTAGGAAATGTGTGCATTTGGCGTCGAAACGTTGTTTTTATGGCTCGGACAGTAATTAACGTGGATCTGGGGACGACAAATGAAGAACGGATGGTGTTCGATGGATGCTATTGAAATGTTACTAAGATACTGTCGAAGGTTTTAGGTATTGGATGGTAGGAATATTTTTATTAATATGTTTATCTAAGAAGATTTGTTGAAGGTCGATTCGAATAAATTAAAGTAAAGACTGATACTTAAGTTCAAAAAAGTACCTGTGACAAGGGCCACGCTCCAGATTAATTCGACTGATAAAAACTTACGGACGCAACATAAATTCTCCAGAAACTCGCCACTTATTAGATTACTACGTATTTCTCGTACTTATGCTTCAACATCAATCTACGTCAGTAAACATGAACTAACTTGTCAAAAGTTTCGAGTTTTTACAAGATCGCCTAATAAAATCTCGTAAGAAGTCGAAACTTGAGGATTTTTTTTCGAAGTTGTGTCGACATTCGTATTCGCATTCGTAAAGAGGCTTTGTCAGCTCATTTCTCACATTTTGATCGAGATGGACCGTCTTGCATAAATCTGAAGCATTTAATTTTATTCCCCGCAGGAAAATATTTCAAGTTATGAACAAGAACTCATAATTCTACCTAATGGATGTTTCTTTTTATTAAGAAAATATGTTGCAATTGTTATGATATTAATAAATATTTGCGGATTTGAAAACAAGGTATCTATTTGCAAGAATCTTTATCATTGTTTTTTGTATACTCTTGGTTTGTAGGATAATAAAACACGGGTACAGAAAATATTACAAAAAATAAGAACCTATATAGCTATAATAAGTATAATTCGAGTGCTTTAATTGAAGTAAATGAAACTGCTATGCAAAGAGTTATTGGGTTTTTATCAAGTAATTTTCAATAGAAGGTCGATGTCTGAAACTGTGCCCGAGAGATAGCAATAGACTTCAATACGTGGGACTTAAAACCAAAGCTGGTGAAAATTGCATAATATACCTTGGCCTGCCTCTTCGCCAATATAGCATGACATTTTGTACGTATGTAAATGAAAGTTATGTATAACGATTAGCAAAAAGTTAATTAACTCCAGCTCGGTCTTTCACGACTTATCGGTTCGATAAGTCGTGTAAGACTTCTTTTTAACGAATATATTGTAGATAATAAAAAAATATCATTTTAATTCTGTATACGATAATATTGTTGGCAGAAACGTTGTCTTAATAGAGTGTCTAATTATCACTAACTTTTTTATTAAACTGTCACACATCCACTTATTAATAATACACATTAGATAATTTAAAACGTTCCATATCCAAAGCTAATAGTTTTTAAATAACGTTACCGGTTTGAAATGTGGCAAAATCTCGGCGAGCCCAAATAGGCTTAAGACTTCAAACTGGGGTGCGGTACATACTCGCTAACGATCGTGTGATGAACTGTATGAGCGTAAAACAGCCTGTACGAACCTTTTCAATGATAACTTGATGGAGTTACCGCCTCTAAGGTACTCGATCAGAGCGTGATTTGCAGTTATAAGGCTTCTAAACGGCCATTATTTTTAATGCAATGTGTGCGATACTCTCTGTTTATTAGAGTCAACTACTTTATTATCTGAGCCAAATAATATATAAAGCAAATAATATAAATAATATTATTTGCAATATAATAATAATATAAAATATTGCAGTATGGCTCAGATAATAAAGTAGTTGACTCTAATAAACAGAGAGTTTTTGGAATCTACTCAAAAATAAAAAGACTCAAGCGTTTTTAATCTGGTAGTAAGGATTATTGACAAATGACTGAAAAAGGATGCACGATACAAACTAAGGCAAACACTATTTAATCGCAACTATGCGAGAGAGATAGTTAGACATCACCACCACGATCCCAGTTTTTACTATACCCAAATTTAAAACTTTAATTAGTGCTTTATTTTGTAGCAAATTTTGATACTGTTTGCACAAAACGATTTCTTTTGATTGCTATTTGCTCTTATCTGTACAGTACATAGGCAACTATCCTATTGTATTTGCTATGTCATACGCATTACAAGGTTGTGATGGCCGGACTATAGTTTAAAATACTGTAGCCACATATTACTAAACATATATCTCATTTACAAAAAATAATATTTATTAAAAACAAAGGCTATTGGCGCGTGGCACGTGTTTACTAACATGAACTATAACATAAAAGTTTGATTTTCCGTTACAAATGGATTGTTTACCGAAATATTGCATATTGAAAAGCCATTTAAAAATTGGAAAACTAGCTTTTATTGTACCACTGCGTGTTTTGTTGAATGTTAAAAGTAAAACAGCCTGCGGAACATGTATACATATTTTAAAGAATGTATTAATTAATTTGCTTCGATTTAAAAGGCCGCCACGGCGGCACAGCTGTAGTGAATACGACTGATGTACATGATGGTTTCAGGTTAATGTTATTGAATTTTTCTATCAATGAACTTTCAGCAGCAACTAGTAATCTCACGCATATATATCCCATCAATGGTAGGAAGAGATGCATTATACCCACCCATATCGTAACCTAACGTAATGATTATAAGTCAGTAAGCCACTTACTGACTTAAAATCAACAAGGACATAGTTAGAAACACTTTTTCCTACTCGGGAATCGATCCTGAGACCCCATGTACGGCAATCGTATTCACTACCATCGAGGCATTTTTTATTACGGACCTTGTTATTTCATATATCATTTATTGCATAAATTATAAGATTAATTATTTATCTGATATTTTTAACCCGTTTACGGCTAAATTGAGTTTGCGTCGCAATATATATTTGCTAACATTATGTTTATTAAACATAATATTCACTTATATAATAAGAATAGTGATATCCATAGCGTAAACACTAGAAATAAGCATAAGTTAGTAGGCCCATATCATCGTTTACATAAAGTTCACAATACATTTGCGGGACTCGGTATACGTTTTTTTTAATAAACTACTTATTAAATTTACCATTACTTAAATTTAAAAGCGCCGTTAAAATACAACTTATTCGGAAGGGTTATTATTCAGTCAAAGACTACTTAAATGACAAAAACTCATGGAACTAGTTGCTTGTTGCATACAGGATTTAAAGATCTGTATTACTTTTAAGTCAATTTAGTAATCTAGAGGTACCTCGTGATTATTTGTGATGTTAACAAGTAACTTGTTTCTTGATTTGACTATTATTGAAGAATATAAATGCACAACCGCATTTAGTCGCAGACTGCCTTTGCATTGTCACAAAGTGTAAGTGTATGCGCCATCATGCCATCTTACTGCCTATTTTAGATTTATATTAAAACATATACCTTAGCCCAAATTATTTAATCTCTATAATATTATTAAGTTATTACTAGTATATGGCATAATGGCTTTTTTTTTTTTTTCATTTTTTTTTTTACGTGGGGGAATGCAATGACGCATATCCCTCCGCGGGGGCGGGCGGAGGGATTATGTCGGACTCGCCGGGGTAAAAGAAGATGGAAAAGAAATAATGTACCTCCCGGAATACCGACTAAACCTGCTACGGTGTTCCTCGACAAAACCACTATCGGCGGGGCCGCGCGAATCACTTTCGCATGCGGTCGCGACGCCGCCGAGGTTTCGGCCCGCCGTATGAAACGGCAGGCCACTTCCCAAAGAGACCTACCCAAAGGACTCCCTCAAAATTCCCTACTCGACACAGAGGCGCGCGTGGGAACACGCACGCCGCCTCTCGGACCTGGTGCTGAACGGATGGTGGGCAGGCCCACAAAGCCCGCCACCCCCAGGTCAAACCTCAGAGTGGCTGGAGGTCATCGCGCGCCCTCCGGCGCCCGGCTCTGCGGTTGGGGAGAGGGTTTAAACGCTCCCTCTCCCGCTCCGCCGCCTCCTTGATGGAAATCACTTCCTCGCAAAAGGAGGCGACGGCGTTCCACGACCTCTCACTCCGGACCATAGACTGAACTACGGCCGGGAGCGAGAGGGCAACCGATCCGACTGCCGCGGTCAACTCACGGCGCTGCGATGCCCAGGCGGGGCAAACCGCCAAAGTGTGCAGCGCCGTGTCCTCTACAACGTCGCGGCAGTCGCCGCAGTGGTGACAACCGGGCGTCTCTTGCCGGCGTATACGACACAGGAACCGGCCAAAACAACCATGGCCAGTCAGAACCTGTGTCAGCCGGAAGGTGAGGGCGCCATGCCGCCTCTCCAGCCACTCCTGTAACACGGGACTTACCGCCACGATCGTGGCGTGCCCGGCACTGGGGTTCACAAGTCGCTCTTTTCAATTTGCCACTAAGACCTGGCGGAGCTCGGACCTTGCCGCCTTGACAGCGGGAAGATCCGGTCCCTCGCCCCGAGCTAGCGCCTCCTGGCGCCAACGGTAGAGCGACGCCAGGAGCGCCGCTTCCAGGTCCCATGGCATCGATCCGGCGAGGAGGCTTGCAGCCTCGAACGAGATCGTGCGGTATCCTCTAATCAACCTGCCGGCCATGGCGCGCTGTGGTGCACGTAGCGCCGAAATGTTTCGGGCCGTCAGGTTGTCCGCCCAAACTGGGGCCCCGTATAGTGCCATGGACCGCACGACCCCCTCGTAGAGCCTCCGGCAGGAGGTGTTTGGCCCCCCAAGGTTGGGCAGCAGGTGCGAAAGCGCGCCTACAGCGCCCCGAAGAATGGGGGCCTAACGACGAAAATGGGCTGTAAAGTCCCATCGGCTGTCGAGCAGAAGACCCAAGTACTTCAGGGTTGATTCGACGCCGATGCGGACCCCTCCTACCATAATATGGGCCCCTGGAGGTGGCCGTTTCCGAGGGCCGTGGAAACAAACGGCCTCGGACTTAGACAGGGCCACCTCGAGGCCCAACCGCCGGATACGACCAACGACTTGTGCGACCCCAGCGGTCGCCAGTATGGCCGCCGCCCGGTGCGACTTACCCCTCGCCGTGACATAATGGCTGCAACAACTTGTTAATCTGAGTTGTAAAATACTGAAATTATATTTAATTGGCGATTTAAAAGAGTGGCCGTGAGTTTCTTGCAGGTTTCTTCTCATAGGCTCAACCCTTTGCCTGAACCTAGCAACTTACCTAAATGTAGCTTCAGTAACTTAGTAAACTCACTAACCCATATATTTTGACGTTCATAAGTGTTACTTTGTGACCTAAATGAATAAATTATTTTTGATTTTGATTTTAAGCTATCCATTAAAATATAATCCTAAGTACGTGGGACCAAGATGCAGCTAACTAAATGAATTATCGAGCATCTCTGCGTATCGTTTCGTAGATATACAGTCGTAAGTCTATATTATGTATAATATGTATGTATTTAGAAAAAAGTTATATATGTATGTTTATCCATTATCTTGTACCCATAGTACAAGCTCTGCTTAGTTTGGGCTAGATGATGTTGTGAATATGTGATACAATCTTTATATATATAATTCTTCTGTACGTATGTTGACAGTGAACTCCTCCTAAACGGCTGGACCGATTTGAATGAATTTTTCTGTGTGTTCAAGTGGATTCGAGGATGGTTTAGATTGTTTTTTTTTTCCGCCTTTTCAGGACAACGTCTGTCCGGACAGCTAGTATTATTATATAATACTAGATTTTACCTGCGACTTTGCTAGCGTTAATGTAGATTTGTCAATAAATGTCTATACTTCGGTAATAGTACTTCTTCCTAGATGAACGGTAACCTATGTCCTTTTTTATTCCCCTGAAATCATGTATGCGAAATTTCATGATGATCACGTAGTTAAGGCGTGAAAGCGAAAGAAGAAGAAGAAACAAACTAACAAACTCATTTAAAATATTAGATAGGGTGTACATTACATCCACAAATAAAAGTTACCTAATATATTAAATGTAACATCTTTTAACATCTTAGCTAAAAATACAAGTTAATTAAATATTTCCATTAGCCGTAAGTGTATCTTATTTACAAGTACTTATTGAAACAGATATCTATACTAATTTATATGTATCCTAATCCTAACTAATATTATAAAAGCAAAAGTGAGTTTGTTTGTTTGCTACGCTTTCACGCCTTACCTCCTGAACCAATCATCATTAAATTTCGCACACACGTTATCAGGGGTACAGAAAAAGACATAGGGTACCTTTCATCCAGAAAATAAGTACTGTTCCCGAGGAATACAAAAATAACTTAAACTCGGCCTACTGATATGAATTAATTACAACGTGATGCCTGGAGTACAAAAAATAGATCTTCTGTATCCCGGTGGAAATCTGTTAGGGGGGCCTGCTATGGATGAATCTTTTTAGACTCCCAACAGGCGTCCCCCATTGGGTGAGAGAGGGAACACCCCAGGTTTTTTTAGTGGGTATACCAGCACTCGGCTGGTGAGTCCCACACGCCCTGCCGGTGCCGTCCCCTAGCCAGCGGGTAGTGCATCAAGCATTTTTTCCTGGGTATCAAAAAAAAACAGGCACAGCTATCTCTCCGGGGGGCCGAGTGTCGTCTGCCGCCGCCTCTATCTGGGGTTGGTGCAGTCGATGGCCCTCTACGGGTCGCCCATTTGGGCCGGCGCCCTCGATCGCCGAAACATCGCCCTCCTAAGGAAACCTCAGAGGGCGATGGCGATCAGGGTGTCGCGGGCGTACCGCACCGTCTCCTTTGAGGCGGCGTGCGTCCTGGCGGCATCGCCGCCCTGGGATTTGGAGACGGAGGTCCAAGCGTCGGTGTATCACTGGCGCGTGGACCTCCGGCTCCATGGTGAGGAACCCACTCACGGGGCGGTGGAGACGCGAAGGTCCCAGGCTCGACTGGTCCTCGAGGCCAAGTGGGAGGAGCGACTGGCCCAGCCCCGCTATAGGGTGAGGGCAGTCGAGGCTGTCCGTCCGGTGCTAAGGCAATGGACGGACAGACGGCGCGGACCGCTCACCTACCGGCTTACTCAGGTGCTCTCCGGACACGGCTGTTTCGGAGAGTACCTGTGCAAGATAGCCGGTAAGGAGCCGACAACCAGGTGTTACCATTGCGAGGAGTGCGACCGGGACACGGCGCAGCACACGCTGGAGGAGTGTCCGGCGTGGGCCGGGGAGCGCTGTGCCCTGGTCGCTGTGATTGGCCCCGACCTCTCGTTGCCGACCGTCGTATCCATGATGGTCGGTGACGACAGGTGCTGGGGTGCAATGAGGTCCGCTCCGCCGCCTCCTTCTGCGAGATGACAGTCTCGCAGAAGGAGGCGGCGGAGCGGGGGCGTGAGGAAGATCCTTACGCCCCGGATGTCCGCCGCTGGAGGAGGGGGCACAGGAGACGCGCTTATCTCGCTCTCCTGCCCCCCACCTAGAGGCTTCGGGTGGCGGGGCCTCAGGGGACCCTGCCACCCGTAAATTAAGAGCCCCAAGAGGGCGCGCGCGGTGTTCCCGCGCGCCTTCTAACGTCGAAAGGGGAGCGGTGAGTCTCTCCCCTGGGGATGAGAGGTGTTCGGGTACATTTGACCCGGCCCGCACCCACATGGCAGCAGTCGTCCATAGCAGGCCCCCTGCTATGGACGAATCTTTTGAGAGCTCCCGACTGGCACTCCCATTAGGTGAGAGAGGGAACACCCCAGGTTTTTTAGTGGGTATACCAGCACTTCATGTGGTCCCACACACCCCGCCGGTGCCGTCCCCTAGCCGGCGGACAGTGCATAAAGCATTTTTCCTGGGAAACAAAAAAAAAGACACCCAGCTATCTCAAAATAATTATATTCAGCTACATAATTAAGCTATGTCTGATCACTTAGTTAAGATAATTGACAAAATTGTCAAAAGAAGTTTGGTATACAGTGTTAAATTCAAATAAAAATATAATTTTATACTAAAGTGCCTTTATCATTTATTATTTTTAGGTTCATTATCTTACTTCCAATTTTATTTTTCACAATACATTTTATTTTCAGTTTAATATTTAAGCAATAGTTTTCAGTTTTAATTTTTAGGTTACTACCTAACCTGTATTACTGTTTTTGGTTTTTATTATATTCTTTTCGTTAAGAGTTTATTTACTTTTTTCGGCATACCTGGCAAACGTAATTCTAAGTTATCTAGAAGCTCAACGCGGGCACGAGCAGCAGAAATTGCTCGATCCCAAGAATCATCCGTTCATACTGAGTTAAGGAAGCAGCGACAAGCTGCTTTAAGAGCTGATGAGATACTTTTTCAAAGACAGGAAAAGCTGGACGGCCAAGCCACCCGCCGGGTTTCGTAAGAGCGAAGAGACGCTCCTTCAAACAATATTGTGGTTGTAGGAACAAGCCGAACATCAGAGAGTCAAGAGCAGTTAAGAGCTAATGAAACGCTTCTTCAAACGCAGATTCGTTTAGATGTACAAGTTGAACGCCAAGCATCTTTAAGAGCAACTGCCATGTCTCACCAAAGGCAACGCCGTTTAAATGAACAAATTCAATCCTAGAGAGCTTTAACAGCTACGAGACGCTCCTTCAAACGCAGTTCCATTTAGAAGAACAAGCCCAGCGGCAGGCAGCAATTAGAGTGGCAGAAACTCTATTAGAGAGAATCCATTAACGCATACCTCTAGTGGGACGATGAGGGGGTTATATCGGGCTCACCCGGCGAAAAATGGCAACATTCCGGTCATACCGACTAAACTACCACATTGTTCCTAAACATAATCAGAGACGGCGGGGCCGAACAAATCACTTTCACATGCCATCGTGACTTCGGCCCGCTATATGAAACGGCAGGCCACTACACAATACTACCTTTCCTTATTAGGATATAAATTTCATCTCTACGGCTTAAGACTACACAACTGAGAGGCGCGCGTGGGAATACGCACGCCGCCTTTCGGACCTGCAACTGATCGGTTGGTGGGCAGGCCCACGAAGCTCACCACCTCTAGGTACAACCTTATGACGGCTAGAGTTCTTCTATTGCCCTTGGGCGCCCGGTTATGCGGTTTGGGAGTGGGTTCAGGCACTTCCCTATCACGCTCTGCTGTCTCCTTAGTGGAAATCACTTACTGTGAGGAAGTAAGTTCCATTGATGGAAACTACTTCCTCACAATAATACGCAACTTCGATATTTTGGCGCCCGGTCATGCGGTTGGGAGAGGGTGCAAGCGCTTTCTATCCCGCTCCACCGCATTCTTGATGGAAATTACTTCCTCACAGAAGGTGACAGGGTTTCACGACCTCTTGCTCTGGACCATAGACTGAACTATGGCCAGGAACGAGAGAGCAACCATTCCGATTACCGTGATCAACTATATCCACAACAACATCGTGGCAGTCACCGCAGTGATGTTATCCGGGCGTCTCCTGCCAGTCTATGCGACACAGGAACTTGCCAAAGCAACCGTGGCCAGTTATTACCTTTTTTTATTTTATTTTTTCAGCCACTCTTCAAAAACTGGACCTATCGCCACGATCGTGGCGTGCCCGTACATAATATAACTTAACCTAACCTTCTTTTAGGCGGGCGAAGCCGCGGGCAAAAGCTAGTACTTATGTAATTATAAAGCTGAAGAGTTTGTTTGTTTGGTTGAACGTGCTAATCTCAGGAACTACTGGTTCGAATCGGAAAAATTATTTTAGTGTTGGATAGCCTATTTATCGAGGAAGGTACATAACATCACGCTACGACCCACGGCAGCGGCGCAGTAATCATAAACGCGAGTGAAATCGCGGGCACAGCTAGTCTCTAATAGTTCTAATGTTAATCAATATAATATCTTTCTCACAATTTATTATGACAAACAGCGCTTAATATAAGCTGGCAATATATTTTCTGAAAACGAAATACGCTGACGCGATAACAAATGGCAATAAATGATTGCACAATTGTTTGTTTATTAATTGTAGCTGCAGTGAGTTATTATCTGCATAGTCAGATTTTTTGTGTCGATTTTGCAGCACCAATAGTTAGTTGAGACTAGTGATGTGCGAATATCGATAAAAGATTAAAATATTCGGAACATTTATAATTGTTAGACCGCATTAATCTTTGACATTGTAAAATATAATAATTTTCGCTTTTGAGAACAACATCTATTTATGTATATCTAGACTAGACTACGGATAATTTTAACAACAGCTAATAGTTAATACTAATAATAATAATTAATCAGTTATAAGGCAGCATAATTGACTATGGACTAACGGACACAGACCTTTTCTCCGAGTGTGAAGGGTCACACTTGTAGAAAAGGTCCGTGTCCAGAATTGAGTCAGTTTATATTCAGAGCTGATATTATTATTACTATCAGGTTTGGAGATGTTAGATGTTGTCCTTTTTACTTCACAACCCCTTCATTTTATAATACCTACTCATTGTATTTATCAACTCGTTTCAACAATGAAGTGAAATTTTAATGATGACGATTCTCTAACAACTAAGAATAGAATAATTTTTCTTCTGAAACCGTTAAAAAATGATCTATATTGATATAAATGATTTTTATAACAATTTATATAATAAAGGTGGAGTTTTTTTTTGTTCGGACGCACTATTCTCTTGTACTGTCAATCGAATTAGAAAGCCGAATTCTGAGGAAGTTTATAAGCTATATAACATCACGCTTCGAACCATGAGAGCAGAATAGTAATCACAATCATTGGTGAATAGGCATGTGACAGCTGGTAGATAAATAAAGTATAAAACAAACCAACGCGTTCATAAACTCCTATCCGTTTCAAATTAAGTAAACTTAATTCTGTAACTTATCGTTTCCCTAGTTGTAAATAAGCATGAACAATCGAAAATATATTTCAAATACACTCAAAGGAGCAAAATATCAAAGCAAGTTTGAATCATTACCTGTTTATCTTTCCACCCAACTTCGATAAATGCTGAACGAGTTTGAAATAATCTGGCGTTGTTGTAATTCAAGATAAAATGAAAACGGATAACATTTCTTCATTGTTATACTTGCCTTTTTCTCAACGTTCAATCACGGTTAAGTAGCTGTTTCCCTCGTAAATATAACAGATTGCCGTTCCATAGAATCCCTTACAGACCTGCCTGCCTGCCTGCAAGTAAGTATCGCGGTAAAAAGCGTACAATATAGAAATACGTTCAGTTATTTCCATAACCAATTCAAAATCGCACGCATTCGTGATATGCCGTCTACATTCCTTGTTATTCAATTTGTTCAATTTGTATTAGCGGCTAAGTAAAGTGAAAGGTATCGCAACTGAAATCTGGAATGAAGAATCCATTGTACCCGACTTCCATAACGTGGATTGTTCATAAGTTGCCGAGTTGCCAATATGAAACGAACACGCTTGCGCCTATTTTCCCTAAGGGGCAGGTAGCTATGTATGACACCTACATTTCTACAGTTATGGTTTAATGTCCCAGAAGCAGGGTGTAGCGTATTGCAGCGAACCAGTCTCCGTGCTACTACTATGGATTTCTTGACAGAAATCCTACAGAAATCAAATCCGACACCATAAACTTTTTGCGCATTCAATACCTCTGCGCTGCTGAGGCATTCTAAAATGAAATTGTAACACTAAAACTGTATTCTATTTTCTTTTGCCAAAGTAATTGTAAAAATCTATAGTCAATTACGCTGACTATATACTTGACGGCGCCAGCGATGGCCGAGCGATAGAATCATGGTCCTCTTGATTTTGTGGTACAGGGTTCATTGCGTAGGCAGTGTAGAATAATAATTCCAAGTCGTCTTACTTTATTAATTGACACTAGGTACAATCAATTGAATCAGGTAAACCGACAGTTTCGTTCTGGAGGAGTGACCCGGTTGGTGTCTCAGAACAAAGTGAGCTCTGCACAAACCCCACTCCCCAATACGACTCCATCCACGTGCCGCCATTAAAATAACAACTGACGTCACTGCGTTTACCGATTCCTCGATACTACAATAATCAAATCAGCAACTTATTATTTAGCGATATCGTTTTCCACGACTTACTTATATAAGTGAAAACATACTATGTAAAATTTTAAAACTGAATAATGTATAAGGTCGCTTCCAATTTTATTACTTACGATTAATTTTTATTTTCCTTTTAATACGCAGAGATTAAAAAAGTCCGATGAACGTGCCTATAGTTTGAACTCGAGACAAACTTGCCAATCCAACTATCTCTCGCTGTCAATGCTTAAACGTACACTAAAGTAGAATTCTAAAAATAAAAGGGTCCCTCCAAAAGATCGAGGCCGAGCCGAACTGTGTTAACCACAGATGCGATAAAGAAGGCAATTTCCTAAATAGGACTTGTGAGGATTTTCCTAATGTTGGACAAAAAATGGATTGCTACTCGACGAACATATACCTTTCCTGCAAGTTTCACTAGCCAACAAAGCAAACAAGGAATGTATTTTGACTTTGATCCAATTCAGAAAGACGTGTCGTGTGAATAAGCACTCTTCCTTTATGTCCTCCGCACTTTCAAGTACTTCACGGAGTCGTTTACCCGATGCTAGTTCCTTTCACGACCTGACGAGATCTTTGTAGTTATATATCATCTTTGTATTTACGTTCCATTAGTTCTATTCTTCATTGTCTTAATATTGAGTTATGGGTATAGCTAATGGACTAGTTCTTAGTGTTCCAACAAGAATTTTGTTTTGCTTTGTTATCGACGCTTTTGTTACTTTCCTGGTTCTTTTCTCACAATCATATTTATTATATATCTCACTGTTTTTCTTATTACGTAAAATCCGAAGCAATATGCTCCTTAAAACATCATCTTGAAATCTAATCTACAGGACAAAACATGGGGATTAGCTTGTACAAAAGATTTCTGTAGAAAGAAGTATTTTCGCCTCACTGGTCTCTACAGACAAATATAATTAAAGACGAATTCTAAGGATGTATTGGAGCCAAAGTGGGACAAGCGGCCGCCTAGACACTAACGCAATTTGTGACGTCTTGTCAATTATATAAGTTTATTTAGAAATATACCTATAGTGATGTTCCTAGAAAATTTCATGAATTCTACACGTAGGAAATAATTGTCTGCCATAATATGCTTATTTCATTCTCTATCAAACATTATAATATACAAGAATATACAGGCTGCATACTGTATATTCTAGGTTCCTTGCGATAAGCGAGCCTATTGCCGTCACAATTCCAGACTCCGTGCTATTACAGAAGAATTGCTCTAAAATACCAAATTACACTTCGCCCGACACAGAAACCATTCGATCGACAGTAAACGGAGGTTTACATAATGCAAACAGCGATAGTCTAGTGGGAAACCATTGGACTACCATGCAGAGACCTTGAGTTCGATCCCAAGGTCGCATCTCTAACTTTTCGAAATTATGTGCATATTAAATAGTTATATTCATTTACTATGTATGTCTATGCAAAAAATCACGTATTATTATTACTCCATAGCTGCATAAGGACAAACCAACAACCATACATACATATTTATATATTCTCGCGCTTAAATCCCTGAAAGGTTAATTACGACTACGATTTTAGATACCACTGAATAAAGGGTAGCACGGTTTACTGAGCACAGTTTTAGTTTTTACTCAGTGGTGCTACAAAACACTGACTACACGGATGGCGTAGTGGTTTAAGTGGTCGCCTCGACACTGGCACTGCGCCCAGTGTTGTGGGTTCGAATCCCACACGGGACAAAACTTTGTGTCATCCACAAATGGTTGTTCCGAGTCTGGGTGTTCTTTGTGTCCGTTGTTTGAATGTTTGTAAAGTCCCCTGGGACACAGGAATTATATCTAGTGTAGAGGTCATTTTAAAAATAAAAAAAATAAATAATGAATTTCGGGGCAGATATCTCAATAACACTGTCCGACCCGACAAGAATACTATTACAATTACAATATTAAATAAGGATATATAATGTTATCTCCATATACATTTTAATTAACTCTTTTATATTGAAAACGGCAGGTATGTTATCTGCCTCTATATGTACTGAAACCTTTTTGTACTCTAAATAAGTTTGAATGTAGTATATTAAAAGCATGGGTTCCATTTGATGTGCTGCCCACGCATGATCCGTTCCGGCTTCATACACCTACACAAATACTAATTTAATTAAGTACGGACAACATTACCGCACGAATAAAAATGTATACAACATTTAAATTCGTTTGTAAGTTTTGAGAGCGAGTTACGTGAGTCGACTTTTACAAGACTACGTCCAAGTTACATGAAAAGAGAACCTTACATGTATGCTTAAGTACCTATATCACTTAAACTACTAAAGTTATTGAAATTAATACATTTTATAGAATTATCCACTACAGAGGGCGCCTTGATTCTATCCAAAAGCTTGTTCTATTAATAAAAAATATTAATTATAATGTGATGTTATATTGTGAAACAAAAGTGGCAAATAAGCATAGAGCACTGCCGATAGTAAGCGATTAACGTCGCATATGATCTCTCGCAATACCAAGGGTTTATTATTCGACTCCAGGCTTAACAGTAGAACCAATGTTACTACTCATCGTATATATTCAATTTGAGCAAGGTGTGACATGTTCTACGACCCACTCATATTGTTAAACTATATTAATACTAAAATATATTTCCAAACGATATATTTAACGAATAAGAAACAAATATCAAACTAATGCAGAAAAATAGCTGATAAGGAGAACCCAATATATTATTATGACTTGACGTTAAAGATACATGGAACCCTAAAAAGGGATGTATCTTTTGTAAGGCGTTCGTCTCAAAGCGGGGTGTATCGTAAGAGAGGCACGTTCGATTGGATTGAAACGTCGGCTACGCGAAGTGCTAGCCAAAGGGTCCTAATAGCATTTTTGTAGTAAAGATCCGAAAGGCGCTACAGAAAAATTGTTTCGTCGATAGAACGAACGCTATTTATCTTTGATTACTATTGTGTTGATTAAATTATGACAGCTATTTGAAACCTCTCTTCTTTCATCTTTAGGCTCAAGTCTCTTCAAGGTGACTAGAATGTCCTTTGTTTAAAGCTAACGATCTTAGTTGGTTTACAAAGTTACGTTTGATCATGACATTAGAATACTCCATTTATTTAGTTTCTATAAATTATCTGTTTCACCTAAATCATCCGATGACAGATTATGAAATTCATTACCCTTATAAATGAAGCCTTTAAACTATACTCACCAAATGTCAAATTTATAAAGCTTTTCCTTCGATCATTATTAAAGTTAGTTGTAACAAGTTTTTATTAAAGCCTTGGAGTATACGCAATCCCGTTCGTAGTATAATACTGTAAATTAAGATTTACATAACCAAAAACTTGAGAAAACACAATTACAGAAGTTTTAACATAGAGCTTGTAACCGTGGTAGGTAATCACATTTGGCGGGAACTTGCAAAGACAAAATTGTCTTTGGTGCCTGTAACAAGGTGCCCTTACCACTTGCGTCTGATGACAGAATCGATTCGATCTCTGATTACAATGCAGAAACATCGTTTCGATCTTCGATAATCGATACCCTCAGTATCGATTTGTCAAACTAATATGCATAGTTTATTTCATGCTTTATTAAGGCAGGAACGAAATACATGAACGAAAAATGTGGGTAGTATTTTTAAATTAACTTTAATCATTTTTTTTAACGATGTTCTCTCTTGTTGATTACTCATTGAGATAAATTTAATTGACGTGGTAAAAGCCGAGACGTTATAATTAACATAAATGTCAATTTGCCAGTAAAATCACGTAACGTGACACACTTTTGGGTGTAGAAACGGTAACGACAGTAACATCGTCAAAACTTCGTATTTACTTGAGTCTAGTTAGATAAGTACTCACTCTAATATGTCTGTGAATACCTGATAGGTTGAAACGGTAATGCAGATGCTATCTATTAATCCATTTGAACTATTTACTACGCTACAATTCCCAACTAATACATGAGACAGATGATCTTATCCGCTAGTTTTTATAAGCCGTAACTCTCAATTTGTGTATCTAATCGGTAAAAGTATTAATGCTTTTATACGTTAATCTTATTTTACTACTCAGTAGAGCAGTCTCAGGTTCTATTCCTGGATTAGGCATAGTATTAAACTATGTAGTTTTCTGTCAAGAAATGCTCATTAGCTGCGCGGAATCTGGAACTACGTCCGGTAGAGAGCAATATACGCGCCTCTTATTACTGGAAAAACCTTATCTGATCTGGATTAAGTCGTGAGAATATGTATGTATCTTATCTACGGTACTTAATATAACAGATGCATTGCTTTTCTTTTGGGTGAGCGCAGAAGGCTCCCAATCCGTAGATGCAGTTGTAAATTTTACTACATATGTATATACAGTGTGAGTCTTTATAAAGTGCACATATTAAAAAGGGTGAAAATATAAACAATTTTATCGACGGAAAAAATGTTAAAAAAAATCTTAAGAAATTTTTAATATTTCTATGGGCTTTTTATTTTTTTTACTCTTGTCTTGGTACCCCATGTAAACAAACTGTTACTACTTTTAAACTAAATGTGATATTAAAACAAAACAAAATTAATAATAATCTCGAATAATAGGCCGAGCTAATAAAGCCATAATTTTTTGAAAAATAAACCTCATAAATTAGTTATCAATGATTTTTTGAAGAAATTTTTGCAATAAATGTATGTTTTTGTGTTTACAACAGCGTGGCGGACATTTTGAGCAGTTAATGCATTAGTTTTAAGTTTAGTTTAAGTTTGCATGGGGTACCAAGACGAGAGTAAAAAAAAATTAAAAGTAGATAATTTTTTTTTAGATTTCTTTCTACATTTTTTCCGTCCTTAAAATTGTTTATATTTTCACCCTTTTTAATATGTGCACTTTATAAAGACTCACACTGTATATACATATATACCCCAGTTAATTTAATAATTGCAACATAGCCATCGCACCATTAGTATCAACATTTTCTATGTAAATAAAACAGTTGATAATACTACCTTTATACCGCTGGCAACTTTCAAAACTGTGTGGGCTGATAGAATAATTTAAATTAGAACGAGTTCCGAATTAATTTATTTCGTAACCAATCTTTTGTAAGTAAGTACTGTACAATTTAATCTTTATGTAGATTCAGTTTAAGGCGCCAGTGTCCAACGTTTTTATTGGTAAAAAGAACATGAAAAAGCAAATAATTATAAAAGAGTTGCTTCAGTTAA
The DNA here is from genome assembly GCA_963675205.1 of Catocala nupta. Classification (NCBI taxonomy): domain Eukaryota; kingdom Metazoa; phylum Arthropoda; class Insecta; order Lepidoptera; family Erebidae; genus Catocala; species Catocala nupta. The sequence continues at coordinate 14,232,220 of OY776084.1, forward strand.
TGTCAATATATTTACTTATCACCTACTTATATTAGAATTTATGTATTTATTTATTATTTATTTATTAAATTACAATAACAGCACCATGGCTTAGACCACTGGCTTGAACCACTAGAGTTTTTATGCGAGTGAGAGTTCATATGTTAAATGAAGAGTTTATGTCGTCTCTAATATACGCCATTTTAATTTTAAGTAAATAAATAAATGTATTAATTATTTATTTATTTTATCACTAGCCACGTAAAAGTGTAACCGTCTTATAAACATACTTCTATTTCTGAGTCAATTATGTGCCTTATTTCTATATTTTAAAGCTTATTATGATATCATAAATGTGTAGGTTTGTAAAGAAAACTATTATCCAGTGAAAAATCACGCGTTTGAGCGAGCAGAAACAAGCGTCTTATAATGCAGATAACAATATTTAATTTTACAACTCCAATGATAAGTAGGTATGTATAGAAAAATGCTTGTAATCTATCGCATGTAGACTTGAATATATTTTCAACGTTCTCGTCTGTCTAAGGAGTACTGAAAGACTGCAGATAGCAATGAGGTATATCTCGTATTCTCAAAAGAGGTGATCTGATGGCTGTCTGTGACACGACTTATCGGTACCTCTGTATTTAGTTTCAAACGAAAGTGTGCAGTTATGTAAATAAAACTAATACCTACTACATAATGATTGAATTGATTTATTGTTTATTTCAATTGCATGCTTACATAGATAGGTACATACATAAATTCACGCCTGTTTCCCAGAGGGGTAGGCAGAAACTACGGATTTCCATTTGCTACGATCCTGAGACATTTCTCAGCATGCTTAATATGCCTAAATAAACAAAAAAATTAAATAACACCTTTATAAACGCGGATTCAGTCGCGTAATACCTACGGCAACGGATACCGTGATAAAATAATCCTATATTTTATTAATCCTGACTATGGTCTATCCGTGTGCCAAATTTTATACAAATCTTTTCAACAGCTTCCTTGTAATAAAGCTACAAAGATTAAGAACGGTAACCTAGTGGGAAGCCATGGGCTCCCATGCAGAAGTCTCGAGATAGAAACAAGACAAGCAGCTCCGACATTTTTAAATTTTAAAAATGTTTAATTATCGCCATCTGTAACGGTGAAGAAAAACATCGTGTGGAAACCTGCATGCCTGAGAGTTATCCATAATGTTCTCGAAGATATGAAAGTTCACCAACCCGCACTGAGCCAACATAGTGGACTATGGCTTGTCTTACTCACAATAAGAAGACGCCCGTGGTCAGCAGTAAGACAGGTTTATGCCGAGCTGGTATTATAATACATTTTGAAATAACAAATATCTTAATCAAAAAATTTAGATTTAATAATATTAGTGGATAAGTTAAAACTAAGCATCCAGAATCACTTAATAGTGCAATATATATTTTACAAAGCTATCAGAGAATTGCATCAAGATCAAATCATGTATTCACCGAGTCAGGAGAATACTGAGAATTGCTACGAGAATCGCAGTCGTCTGCGAATTCTGGCAATTTGGGTATAAGGCCTCCATCTACATAATGATGCTGAACAAGTGTTTGAAACGTTAGGATCTTCACGAGGCAAATAGTCTGACGAGCTGACGGCGCAGTGTAAAATTAGAACTTCAATGTTGATATTAAAATATCTATACTAAAAGTTATCATAAAACGCAGATTTGTTTATTCTAACTTAATCCTTACTTAATATTATAAAAGCAATTGTGAGTTTGTTTGTTTGGTACGCTTTAACGCCTTAATTACTCGATCGATTGTCATAAAAAATTTCATACACGTAGTGTAATGGTATCCTATGTAGTTTTCTAAACCCATGACTACGTGTATGCGAAATTTTCATCCAGTTATAATTACCGTACCCGAACGATAGAAATTTATAAAGAATATCTACATTACCGCTATTGAACCCATTGTCAAAAATGTGAAACAGTAATCATAGTTGTTGATTTAGACATAACAATGCTCCAAAATAGCCTTCAGTTAAAGTGCTCGCTAAAAATAGCTGGTATCAACATAGTAAACAAGGCACTTTAATTGTCACTTGCCCATCGTTAACATTTACGCCATCAATAACAATTACAAAAAGTCCCTACCGAAAGCTTAAAACACCCGTAAAAGAGACGAGAACTAAGGCATAAAATTAAATTACCTAAAACATAATTACATTAAAATCAACTTAAAGTTTCTTACAAGGTCCGAAAGTCCTCGAAAGTTTGGAAGATCATTTACTTACAGGTACATTGGCTGGTCACAAAGTAAAAGCTGAAAGGACTCGTAAACAAAGCAAACAACGGCCGTAGACAACCCTACTTCTGGTCACGAATGAATACCCAAAGGAGAAATCTAGCTGGAAAGGTCTTGGAAGAATTTGTTAGATTATTCCTTCTTCGTTGAATTGTGAAACAAAAAAGGAATGCGACTTGAAATAGTAAAATGTTATAACTAAGTTTCAATTTCAGTAGCTAGATTCCATTTAGAGTTTTGATAGATAAAAGGAATGTTCATTTACGACAGTAACTCAAATAACTAGTTCAATCTGTACATATTTTTACTAATATTTTGCCGATATTTGTATTGGAATGTAATAAAACTATATCATAAAATGCTACGCTACCCTAACGCGTTATGTAACTGAGTATATTTTGTAGGTTTACAATATTCCAAATCATCTTCATGGAAAAATAAAAATCTCATAAGCTTAGATTAGAGGATAGTGTGACGCTACATCACATAATCTAATAATATAATCGGACAAACGAGAAAACAACACGCGTCTGTTTTCCTTCAAAAATGTGGCTGTCTGCCACATAAAAACATCAGACATATAAAAAAGCTATAACACCGCATAACACCAGCACAAATCCACATCTTCCTTGTAAACAAAAACTTGTGCACATTAAATATCTATAGGCAAGTTTATCCAGGAACTTTATTTCCTTAGGGCTGCCACCCAATCCCAAAAATCCTCCATTTCACTCGGAAGTCTTCAATAATATGATATGCGAAGCTCAAATACGCCGACCCCTGTGCGAGAAGTTAAATATATATTTTCGCATTGTATTATTGCCTTTGCTTGTTTTGATGTTTGTTTAATACATTCCATGTGGTTGGCTCTATGCGTTGTTAAACTTGTGTTATCGAGGAAGAAATAATGTTCAGGTTTAATTTATTCCACTACAAATATATGAACTTAAGAACATGGAATTATGTATGATTATGTCTAATATAGGATATATAGGGTAGACGAGTATAATTATAGACACAATTAAATATTGTTTTACTTCCATGTAAATACCAAATTCAGGATAACTTTGCTAAATAACTTTAAATCTTCACTCAGAATACGTCAAACGTATACAAAATATGTTTATGTTCATAAGGTGAACTAAACTAAACTTAAAAATCGCCTAAAAGAAAACGACACTTGTCAATTTTCTATTCTAAACCTTAACGTTATGCCTACACCAAGTTGTGAGAAGATTAAATAAAAGTTTCGCGTTACCCGACTACCGAGTTCATTTGGATGCATGTTGAGCTCCTCGTAGTAACGTAATATGCAACGTCGTCGCATCGTCGATATTCACTGTTTCACCTGCTTTACCATTCAGGACGACATGCATTGCGCCCGATGCTGATACGATACTGGATACACTTCCTTTTGTAAGACACTCGTTATGTTAGTGGTGAATGTTAGCCAACCGCTTTATGTACATGATAACATACGAAGCGTCTGTGCGGCTTAGTATTTCTGGCTTGTAGCGTTTTAATATTATATTTATGTGGTGGTATATGGTGCTGTAACAATTTAGCTGTCAAATCAAATATCACGGAGAAAAAGGACAATACGCAGGCACAAGAATGTACTTTTTGAATTACTTTTATATGAGAAATGAATGAGCATCAAACAGAGAAGAAGAACATCGCTAGTATTTCCAGAATGTCTTAGTTAAACAATATTTCCAAAGGTTATGAGGGCTTGTCAAAAACGAAGATAACTTACAGTTGGTTATCATAACTGAGGCCTCTTATTTTGATAGACGAGCCGCTGCTAGCAAAAGTAGGAGTTTACAAAAACAACGTTGTTTTGATTTATGTAAAGCATCGGATCCTTTAGAATACATTATTGATGTTGTTTATTATTTTCCTCAATCTATTTTCGGCGTTGGCAATCCTAACTTTAACTCACAGATCAGCTATTTATTTTCAATATCTCTGTTTACTTTGTACACATCTCTATCATATCAGAAGGATCTGCAAAATATTGACACTTACTGACCCAGAAACTTAAGTACAAAATACTTATATGTGTAGAACAATATAAATCCCATTCGTTATTCTTCAAAATATTGTAAGCATAAATATTTTCACGATACAGACGTAACCATAATGAGTCGGTTGGAAGTAAATTTTCAGAAAAACGTTTGGCGTTGAAGAGGGAAAACGGCTGCGTAATTAGTAATAAGAATTGGCGTAACTTCAAATTTCTTTTTCTTTCTTTTGAAACAGATCCTTTTCGGAAATAAATTGGTTGGAGAATTTATAAACAAATGATTTCGTTACGCTGTTTTTTTGGCCGATTTGACGGAGCGTGAATCTCAATCGAAAGTAGGCATGCGTTGTAATAATTTTCTTAACAAGGTAAGTTATGGGCTGGTATTTTTGTTCAATGATTTTCTTTGTAAATAAATACAGGTAAAACGAATACCCGGCTAGTAATCGAATGGCGATTTAACGCCTAAATATATGAGTATCAGTACCAGTGTAACAAATCTACATAAAATAAAATAAATGCGGTAAAAGAAAACTATATAAGCAAGAAATCGAATAAAATCTCTCAGCAACTTTTCAAGAGAAACTCGTTGAACAAGTTTACACTGGATTTTTACTTCAGTTTTGCAAGCAATGCGCGTAATCGGTCGTCAATAATGCGCTCCCATGTACTCGATTATACCTTGATGTTAGATATATATTGCCAAAGAAAATAAACGCGACGGCAGCCCGCATTGGACTTGCGATCGAAAGTTCGTAGGTTTGTGTCCCATTTAATGTATTACTGACCCATTCGCTTAACAAACGTTTAACATAATATCACACAGTTTATTAAAAACGTTATTAATTTGGAACGCAAATTGCTAGTAAGCTATTTTAAAAATGTGTTACTAAAGTTAATGCTAGTTCTTCACTCTAAATACTTAAAAGTATATTAGACAAATTTTTTGTAAGCAAACCTATAATCAATAATTATTTATTTTGTAAAGCATAGATTCAAATGTTTTGGCAATTATTGTACTGTGCGTACGCAAGAAAATATTGATGTCTAGAAACCATTTCAGTAAGATACCTACATAATACTTAAAACATAATTTACATATTACATAAGTCAATGTTAATGTCAATGATTAATCATTAGGTAAAGTTAGGTTAATATAATTATTGAAATAGTCTTCGGGCACGCCACGATCGTGGCGGTAAGTCCCGTTTTTGAGGAGTGGCTGGAGAGGCGGCATGGCGCCCTCACCTTCCGGCTGACACAGGTTCTAACTGGCCACGGTTGTTTTGGCCAGTTCCTGTGTCGTATACGCCGGCAAGAGACGCCCGGTTGTCACCACTGCGGCGACTGCCGCGACGTTGTTGAGGACACGGCGCTGCACACTTTGGCGGTTTGCCCTGCCTGGGCATCGCAGCGCCGTGATTTGATCGCGGCAGTCGGATCGGTTGCCCTCTCGCTCCCGGCCGTAGTTCAGTCTATGGTCCGGAGTGAGAGGTCGTGGAACGCCGTCGCCTCCTTCTGTGAGGAAGTAATTTCCATCAAGGAGGCGGCGGAGCGGGAGAGGGAGCGTTTAAACCCTCTCCCCAACCGCAGAGCCGGGCGCCGGAGGGCGCGAGACGACCTCCAGCCACCCTGAGGTTTGACCTGGGGATGGCGGGCTTTGTGGGCCTGCCCGCCATCCGTTCAGCACCAGGTCCGAGAGGCGGCGTGCGTGTTCCCACGCGCGCCTCTGTGTCGAGTCCGTTTCCCCTCTAGGGGAGACAGTAGGATTTTATGCGACGTAGTGCCTATTTTGGGTAGGTCTTTCGTGTAGTGGCCTGCCGTTTCATACGGCGGGCCGTAACCGCGGCGGGGTCGCGACCGCATGCGAAAGCGATTCGCGCGGCCCCGTCGATAGTGGTTTTGTCGAGGAACACCGTGGTAGGTTTAGTCGGTATTCCGGGAGGTACTTTACTATTATTTCCATCTTTCTTTTACCCCGGCGAGTCCGACATAATCCCTCCGCCCGCCCCCGCGGAGGGATATGCGTCATAGCATTCCCCCACGTAAAAAAAAAAAAAAAAAAAAAAAATTATTGAAATAGTCTTACCTCCGATTTCTGCGTTGGGAATTACATGTTGTGAACGAATCAATATCCACGTACTTAAGTATTACTTAAAATTAATTTATAATTTCTATATCAAGTTTCCTTAAACTTTTTATAACATTTTAATAGGTATTTGAACACCGTAATATGATATTATACTTAAGTAAATGCTCAGTTGATACCGGTTGATGAAATTAGTTTCTTTTTAATGTTTGAAAATACTCAGTTGAAATTTGCCACTTTATTCAATTTAGAAACCGTAGGTTAGGTATTATTAATAAAAATTGTCTTTGTTAATACGTTGCACTAAGATGACTCTAAGTCTTGTATATATTAGGTGTATAATAATATTAAATTATTAAGTGATACGTCCGATAAATCAATAAATATAAAACAAGTACACTCATATAAATACAAAATCTGCAAAGGAGTTATAACTATTACCAATCAAAAAATCGTACAAAGAACAACGAACAAAATAAATGAATACTGCATCATCATATTGGCTGTAACTAAATTATATATCCAGCGACCACAAACGTTGTTACTTGTCCAAGCTGATGCCTAACAAGAACTGTATATTACAAATACATGTACAAATCTGTGTTCCACGATGTTCTAAGACCGTGTGGGTTGGCTACGAACTTTGTTCATCAACAAACTAGTATTTCATAATATGGCAACAGACTGGCTGACTACACAAATATACACAAATACAGTTACGGAGCACGGAGTGAGAATGGCTACTTACATTTCATCCGAAGTTCAGAAAGTTAATAAGCTGCACCTGCCTTAGGTTAACTGAGTCTACACCCTATTGTTGGGGTGTTATGGAAATAAGGTTCGGATATAATTTATGACAATATTTTATCCAGTTTTCATAGAACGTAAATTTACGATGGTTGCCCGGAAAGGCAGGCAGTGAATAAGGATTTTGATGTCTAAGTATACAGATTATTTGTAAGTTACGGTTAATATTTATAACAACTAATTTGTGTGAAATAACGATAAGTAGGTACCTTTACTTGTTGTAGTGTAATAAATTGCACTTCTGTCGTGAATTTAGAGCCTCGCTGATTTCTGCATGAATTTGCCAGCTCGACTGGGGAAGGACTACCCACCCTCGCACAGAATATCGACGTGAAATATCCTTCCCATTCCTTCTCCTTCCCAATTCCATTTTCTCTTCCTCCTTTCGTAAAGGGTCGGCAACTCGTAAGTGATGCCTCTGGTGTAGCAGGCGTCCATAAGCTACGGTGACTTACCATCAGGTGGGCCTGGGTATGCTTGTTGGCCACATTGGTAGTATAAAAAAAAGTTATAATCGTAATATAGTCTCACGCCTACATACCCGAAGAGATAGGCAGAGGTGTATTACACTCATATTTCATCAACAATGTATTCAGCTCTCACTCTTTGAGCGAGTGACTATTGCCGTCCACCGGTCACAGATCACGCTTAGCACCACGGAGACTTACCATACTATTACTAATAATTTCTTGGCAGAGTCCATAACACTTTGTTCAGCCCGGGTATAAAACCCGAGACCTCATGCTGGCAGTCACATACCGCTACGCTACCAATATGTTCAGTCAGTAATGTTATAATCCTGACTACCTCAGTATTATGGTGGCATAAGTGCCAAGCCACTTACTGCGATAAGTGGCTTGTTTAATAATATGTAAATAAATATAAATATATTTAAACAAGATTAATACTGGCCGTAGCGTTTTCTATAAACTCGTTTGAATACTTTTCACTGTTCCATATTCATACACGGATTTTATATTATGTCGAGTGTGCAATGTTGGTATATTAAACTGCGTCCGATAGACAGCATCAAGCTTATTCTAAATTACTTGAGACCTAATCAAAGCTGACGTAATTAAGATTCAATTGCTGTAAGTAGTTTGGAGATTTTATACTGTTACTTACAATTAGACAAAAGATGGTAATTAATATAGCACTAGTCGAATGGCAAGTAATTTAACGCCGTATTAAAGGCAGATAATATGTCTTCTACGGTGATTAGATACAAACATTCGACGCATTCGTAATGACGGATAGTTTTTGATTCAATCCTACATTGATCTTACGTGTACCTACAAATCCTTATAAGCATATACAACTATGTATGTGTCTTGTTGTTCTATTTTATAAGTTACTACATTTTACACGCTGCATTGCTCGCATATTAATGTAGATTCTGTTTATAAATTTATATCCTTTCGGAACAATATTATTTCTGGATGGTGGTAGTGAAGGTTTCTTATCTCCTTTTCTGCATCCCCGACAACGTGTATGCAAAATGTCATGATAATCAGTCGAATATTTAGGACGTGAAGGCGTAACATACAAACAAACAAACTCACATTTGCATTTATAATATTAAGTTAGGATTCTCGATGCAACTAGTTAATCGAATTAGACTACAACAGACTTTACTAAACATCAGACATTTCTTCCTTAAGCCGACAAGATAAAAAAAAGCCAAGTCTTATCCGATATTCTAAGAAATTTGACGTATATACGGAAACTGCCTGATGTGTATTGATATAACATTCCTGATCCGTATTACTCAACGTGTACACATTAACTTCCTTCAACGCCTAAGACAGCATAAAGAATAATATTTTCAATACATATTTATCTAAGATCCTAGCCATATTTAAAAGGATCAACAAAAAACAATACATTTTCATCCAAGTAATCCAGTTTGAAGTCAGCTGCTCTCTCGTTACGATGCTCACCGCACTTAATCTAATACAGCGCTGTAATATGCGGCGTTGATCACAAGTTTATTACGTGTCGGCACACGACGAGACGCGTTGATACACTCAGTAAACAGACTACCAACTTACGTATTCAAAATATTAAACGTAATCACGTGAAGATGAAGCGAGTTATCTTTTACTATTTATTTCTTAGACAGATACGTGGGTAAATACATATGTCAATGCCTGTCTATTGCATATTCTGATAATACTATCAGCCATTGCTTTGCGCGGCCTTTCTTTTCAAAAGGACTTAAGCGCTTACCCCCGATTCTGAATTGAGATAAGTAACAATTCTCAACTCTCAATCGATTTTCATCAAACCGTTATCGACTGAGCATTTACTTAACCAGGTATATGATGTTCAAATACCTGTTTACATTTTCTTACAGTTTAAACTTGATAGAGAACCAAAAAAAATTTAAGTAATACTTAAGTAAAGTTGAGTAGTTCTTAACATGTAGTTCTCAATAATTGAGATTGATTTGAGCCTAAGCCGCGGTTTCTGAATTATTCAGAAACCGAGGGTTAAGCTCAAATCTGTCATGATAACTAGAACATGTTAGAGATCGGTAAACCTCACAAACATGCAGATTGTTTCGATTTAATACGCATATAACATTGCACCCTCGAGAATAAGACAGCACATTAATGCAGAGTGTTTGGCTTTGTCGTTGCAGCTCGTGATGTCGTTCCAGTAAAAGCATGGCTCAGAGTAAGTTAGGCATAGAGCATGCACTCAAAAAGGCGTTACAAATAATCTACTTGAGGTGGCTCTTGTAATACGTAGTATATATTTATTAAGTCAATGATTTAGATAAGCGTTACGTAATATAATGTTCTCTAAGAAACCAAGCCGTCTGCTTATGGGCGAAAAAAAAATCTACGCTCTTCATAATATAGATTAGTACCTATTAATATAAGAAGAGTGTAATATGTTTTAAAAGCTACCCACGGCTATGCTCATTCTGGAACAGTACTTTTATCCTATGTCTTATTCTGTACCCCTGACATCATGTACGCGAAATTTCATGATGATCGGTCAAGTAGTTGAGGCGTCAAACAAACAAACAAACTCACATGCGAATTTATAATATTAGTTAGGATTAGACGCTTAAACACCTGTCCTAGATAACCAATGATTAGGAAAACCATCAGGATAGTTGCAAATATTTTTATGAAAGGATATTTGATCTCGACTTTTTCTAATTTGACACTATCTGTTTGAAAATTGTTTATATAAAATACGTAACGGGTATTAACGGGATATGCATAATGTTTATCTTTCTTATACTTGACGTTTCGACCAGCTTACACTGGCCGTGGTCACAAGCTGACTGGTGCTGCGATGTCATGTCACCGATTGTGAGGCAGAAGAATCTTGATACACCCTCTCTTTTGGCATCTTTTTGTTTGTCCATGTACCGTCACACACTACACTCACGGTATCCCTATGACGTATGCTAGCCGTCGTGTCCGTATTCTGTGAAAACAGCGAAGTTGCGTATTATTGTGAGGAAGTAGTTTCCATCAATGGAAATTACTTCCTCACAGTAAGTAATTTCCACTAAGGAGACAGCAAAGCGAGATAGGGAAGTGCCTGAACCCTCTCCCAAACCGAATAACCGGGTGCCGAAGAGCAATAGACGAACTCCAGCCATCATAAGATTGTACCCAGGGGTGGTAAGCTTCGTGGGCCTGCCCACCAGCCGATCAGTTGCAGGTCGGAGAAGCGGCGTGCGTGTTCCCACGCGCGCCTCTCTGTTATGTAGTCTTAAGCCGTAGAGATGAAATTTATCTCCTTATAAGCATACAGCATATGTATATTATGATCATACGGCGGGCCGATGTAGCGATGGCATGTGAAAGTGATTCGCCTAGCCCCGCCATCTCTGGTTATGTTGAGGAACAACGTGGTAAGTTTAGTCGGTATGACCGGGATGTCACCATCTTTCGCCGGGTGTGCCCGACATTACCTCTCCGTCGTCCCGTGGAGAGGCACGCGTCAATGCATTCCATCTACCAGATAACACCATAACCCTCAAAGAATATCTATTATACTCAAATGCAATTATCGCTTTGCTCAAAGGTAATAAAATATAGAAGATAATGAATCTGCATATAAAGTAGTGATGTTGTCTAAAAATCTGAATGAAAGACACTACTGTAACTATGGATATTAAAACCTAAATAATATTAAGATTATAACCATTGTCATTTAACGTAGCAATGCTGACTATAACCGCGGAGGAACGCTATGTCGCCTGTTAAAGGATTTACTTTAAGTAAATCCAATAAAAGTATTCTAGTACGTAGGTTAGGTTGGGATACTTCTTTTTAAATAGTATATTATATCCTATGTAACTGTGATAATACAGCTTCCTAATGGAGAAAGAATTTTTGAAATCGGTTGATTAGTTTTAAGTAAAATCCTTACAACAATCAAAGATTAGATTTTTTGTTTGTAAGGTTTACTCTTTATAATATTAGTATAGAAGTAAGGATAGTATAGATAAAAGGATCGTTATCAAATGCAAATTTATTAAATACAGACTAACTGATAAGTATAAAAGTTCGTCGTCGCTCCGCTTGCATTTCTGCATGAACGATTCTTCTCACCTGCGACTGTTCTGCAGTTTGTGCCACTCTAATAGCTGCCAGCCGCGGGGCTTGTTCTGCTAAATGTAACTGCATTTGAAGGGGCGTCTCGTAGCTGTTAAAGCTATCTAGGGTTGAATTTGTTCATTTAATCGGCGTTGCATTATTATTATCATTACCATCTTTCTTTTACCCCGGTGAGTCCGACATAACCCCTCCGCCCACCCCGGCGGAGGGTTATGCATCAAAGCATTCGTGCAAGTTAGAAAAGAAAAAGAAAAATTACGGTACTTCTTTTTAAATAATACGTAACCTATGTTACTCAGTGATAATACAGCTTTCTATCGGAGAAATAAATTTTTAAATCGGTTGAAATGTTTTTGCATAAAATCAAACAAACAAAAAATCTAATCTTTCCTCTTAAAATATTAGTATAGAAGTATCTATACAACATTGCATGCATTGCTGCATTACATGCATTTCTGCATGAACGATTCTTCTCAACTGCGACTGTTTTGGAGTTTTTGCCACTCTATTAGCTGCCTGCCGCTGGGCTTGTTCTTCCAAATGGAACTGCGTTTGAAGGAGCGTCTCGTAGCTGTTAAAGCTCTTTAGGATTGAATTTGTTCATTTAAACGGCGTTGCGTTTGATGACAACATGCGGATAAAACACAAAGAAAAGAAAATAAAATATAAAATGAGAATCGTACTGATACTCAGCAATCATACCATTATACATTAGACATAACATGATTAACACTACTTTTAAATTTTGAGAATCGGCTATTGAATATGTCCAGAGTGTTATGATGTTCCGGTAATAAATCATTGTACAGACGACACATCCGTACCATTGAGTTGTAAAATGAGGTGTTATTAATGTGCACATTTAGAATAAAACTTTTAAGGTGAGGATGACGTGATCTAAACCTAGTATTAAAGTTAATAAGAGACAACAAGTCAGGGTAATCTATTGCAGCATAGATTATTTTGTGAAGAGACAATAGATCAGTGCTCGCACGGCGTGATTCCAAAGACAGTATCTTGAACTTATCTAGTCTTTCCTTATATGTTTGTAGCTCGTGGTTAAGATGAAATCTGTAACATATTATCCTAAGGCATTTCTTTTGTATCTGTTCAATTCTGTTTATGTGAACATCGTAAAAAGGCGACCATATAGGCGAATTAAATTCTAATATACTACGAATTAAACAATGGAACAAATAGAGTAGAGATTGTGGCTTTTTAAAATCTTTAGCTATTCTGAAAATGAAACCAAGAAGACTGACGCTTTTACTGATAATCTGGTCATAATGCGCACGGAATGATAGTTTTTCATCAAACATAATACCCAGATCTTTGACAACATGTTTTCTATCGAGGTTATGACCATTTAAGTTATAGTTAAAAAGTATTTTATGGGTTTTATGAGTAAAAGATATAACACAACATTTGTTAATATTAAGATGCATGAGATTATCCCGACACCAATCGCTGACACTCTCTAAGTCTGATTGAAGGACCTCCGCGTCACGACTATTATTTACGGCGGAGTAAATCTTTAGATCATCAGCGTACAAAAGATGGACACTTTAGCTTTTCCACAAGGTCATTAATGAAGACTACAAAGAACAGAGTGCCCAAATGAGAACCTTGTGGCACACCTGAGTTATTTGTCATCGGTGATGAAAGATCGCCCTTAATAGAAACAAGCTGACCTCTTTTACTTAGGTAAGACTCGACCCAGCGAAGTAGGTTGCCGTGTATTCCACAGCTTGATAATTTGGCACAAAGTAGAGAGTGGTTCACTTTGTCGAACGCTTTTGAAAAATCCGTATATATAGAATCAACCTGTTGTCTTTCACCAAATGCACTACATAAGTAATTTTTATAGAGTAAAAGATTAGAAAGAGTAGACCTATTCCTAACGAAACCATGTTGACTTGGTGAAATAGACGGGCTCAGATGACAGTACAACGAATCATACACGATGGACTCAAAAATTTTGGCCACACAGGACAAAATACTGATAGGCCTATAGTTTTCACAGCTCGATTTGTCACCAGTTTTATATATGGGGACTATATGTGAACTTTTCCACGTAGCAGGGAATACACCAGAGCGTAAAGATTGGGTAAATATGATCGATAAAGGTATACACAACTCATTGCCGCATGTTTTTATGAAATGAAGTGGGATGCTATCCAGGCCAACCCCTTTATTGCAATCTAATAGGCGTATTTTACGAAGCACGTCATCCTTTGTGACCTCTATAGAGTTCGATAGTCGAGTATGTTTATCACAAGCGAAGGTAGACGGTACATTAGCATTATTTTGTGAGGACGCCGTTTGGTAAACTGAGCTAAAATAGCGGGCAGACAGCACACGTGCCCTTGTGAGTTGAAGAAATCAATTCACCGTATTTCATGACTAAGGGTATATCATTTGTGCTTTTCTTAGAATTGACGTACCGCCAAAAGTTCTTGATGTCAATTTGTATGGACGATTCCACAGACGACACATATGATTTGTAGTCCTGTCTCATAAGATTCTTACACCTGGCACGCAGCATACTCAAGGTGTCATAATTACAAGGATTATTATATGTACGATAAAGTTTATGATATTTTTGTTTTTCACGTAAGATGCGTTTAAGAGCTGGGGTAAACCAAGTAGGATAGTTGTGTAAATTATTATTTAAAACAGGCGTGTTTTCTTCTACTATTTTGTTGAGAATTTCGTAAAATCTATCAACTGAAGAGTCAATCTCGTCCGCTTCTAAAACCACAGACCAATCAACGGCGCCTAGCTGCTGCTTAATTGTATCGTAATTGCATTTGAAAAAATTTAGTCATTGACGCCGTCGTGGTTTCAAATTACTCAACTTTTTATTAAGACAACAGTCAACAGCTAAAGAGGGATGGTGATCGTCTAAACGACTAAGAGTTTCCGACCCATAGACATGAATGCCATTAAGGTTAGACAACACTAGATCCAGATACCGATTATTTTTGTTAGGAACGTTATTGTACTGATTTAGGCCGCATATATTTAAAGTTTCTATTAGGAGGTTAGATTTTTGGTCTAATGGGTTTTTAGGTATAAGAACATGGGAAGTAGGGGAGGATAACCACGTAATGTAGGGTGTATTAAAGTCACCGAGAAGCACAAAATCACCTCGGTTTGAATTTTCCAGTACTATTTTTTGGCAATTGTTATGAAAAGTATTTAAAAGATGAATAGGAAGAACCGGCGGAAGATAGCATACACATAAGCAAATCAGTTGCTCTTAAAGCTGCTTGGCGTTCAGCTTGTTTATCTAAACGAATCTGCGATTAAAAGAGCGTTTCATTAGCTCTCAAGACTCTCTGGCGTTCGGCTTGTTCCTCCAACCACAATTGTGTTTGAAGGAGCATCTCCCCGCTCTTATGAAGCCTGGCAGTGGATTGGTCCTCCAGTTTCTTCAGGCTTTGAGTAAGTGACTCATCAGGTCTTAAAGCAGCTTGTCGCTGCCTCCTTAATTCAGCATGAACGGATGATTTTTGGAATCGAGCAATTTCTGTTACCCGTGCCCGCGATGAGCTCCTAGATAAGTTAGAATTACTTTTGCGAGGCATGCTGAAAAAAGTAAATAAACTCTTAACGAAAAGAATACAATAAATACAAAAAACAGTAATACAAGTTAGGAAGTAACCTAAAAATTAAAACTGAGAACTTAATGCTTAAATATTACACAGACAATAAAAATGAATTGTGAAAAATAGAATTAGTAGTAAGATATAGTAAGATGAACCTAAAATAATATGATTAACTATTGCTCAAAAAAAAAGTAAATATTACAATATTGTTAGGAATCAGAAGTGAAACAGCCCATACATACATACTTTCATTGTTAAATAATCATTCAATTTTGCAGGATTCAAACATTGTAGGCATAGGCTCAAAGTTTGTGTACCTCACAACGACTGTTGGCATGGGCACAAAGTTCGCATTCCACACAAATTCAAGCATTTTAGGCATAGGCTCGAGGTTTGCCCACCTCACAATGACTGTTGGCATAGGCATAAAATTTGCATACCACACAGATTCAAAACCAGATCATCCTTCCGATGAACTCGTGGCGACTGTAGGTTGTCATTGACACATTAATCTTGGTCTGTTCAATTCATGTGTAACCGTTCGGACGTCCCCTATCTTCTCTTCAACCCAAAGCATTACATAAAGGTAGATTGATTAAAAAAAATATATGATTATTTACAGACCTTAAAATTGTATCGCTCTTATCACCTTATCGGTACCCGCACTCGATACTTCAGTACTCGTAGCATGTGATGTCAATATTATCTGTGAACGGTCCTCCAACACTTTCAACCGTGAGACAATAGTCTCAAAAGATTGACGGACGTTAGCCAAAAAAAGACTCCACATACTCGAAAAGCATTGCAGATCGCGAAACGCTTGCGATCGTTAGACGTAATCGCGATCTTCTACCACAATTGTGCCTATTACATGACAGTCTCACTTATGTAGACCAAACTTTAAAAGAGAACGAAGTGATAATTTTTTTTTTGTGAACCCCAGGACCTAATTTTATTACTTGTGAGCAAAGGAATCTTTGTCCCACTTCTGCTGTTAGGAATTAGAAGACAAACACAAAAAAATATTACTATCGGACTTTAATTGTCAAATAATCATTTAATTTTGCAGGATGACTATGGTAACATTAACAAATAAAGTTAAACATAATAATTGACATCACCCAGCACGTCCGTACCGTCCGCCGCTCGATATCAAACACGCTTTTATAACCTGCTCGATCGAATGATTTGTGACGTCATTTGTTTACGATCTGCAACATCCTTTCTCCAAACTTCACTGTGTTTAACGCCATCTATCGAATTTTGGAGTAATTAATTTTAGTTCCGGCCTGACACTGACGACGACTAGAAGACATCTATCTTCTTCTCGTAGTCACTATCTCTGGACTGTAATTGGGCTTACCATCAAGTCTGTTATAATCACTTAGTCGTGTCACGATAAAAAAAAGTATTAGTACATTCAACATCACAAATTGATATTGCGTTTCTGCGCCATATATCGAGTTATTATAATACTTTAGTATTATAATATAATATATTTATAGGTATAAAATTATATTTATTGAAATTAAACTACTATATACGGATATATTATAGTAGTTTAATTTCAATGAATAACATTCGCGTAAACAGAAGACAATATTATATAAAATTATATTTTTATTTGATTTCATCGCTGTATAATACCAAACTTATTTTGACAACTTTGTTAATTACATTAACTAAGTAAATAGACATAGCTTAATTAGCCGAATGTAGTTATTTTGAGATATAATAATATATATATTTGAGACCTTTCTTTTTTTTTTTAATCTTTCAGCTATCTCAAAATAACTATACTCACCTAACTTATCTTGGAAACTTTGGAAATTTTTAATTGAGATATCAGATTTCTACCGGGATACAATAGATCTTTCTTTTGTACTCCAGGCATCACGTTGTAATTAATTCATATCAGTAGGCCGAATTGTTATAACGGACGATCGACTAGAAGTTATTTTTGTATTCCTCGGGAACAGTAGGTACTTATTTTCTAGATGAAAGTTACCCTATGTCCTTTTCTGTACCCCAGACAACGTGTGTGCGAAATTTGATGATGATTGGTTCAGTAGTTAAGACGTGAAAGCGTAACAAACAAACATACTCACTTTTGCTTTTATAATATTAGTTAGGATTAGGAAGTTAGGATTAGGATTAGGATTAACATCATAAGGTCATTTTACACATACCTATATTAGAAAATATATTCTGAAATTTTTGAAGATTTTTCTCAAAATATAGCAGAGATATCAGCTGTCGCGCATTGTAGGTTATATCCGACTGAGCGAGAGGATGCGTAATTTTTGGAGGCCGTAAACATAAAGCATGATTTTTACCATTTTTTTATATTTATTTTATTATATAAATAATACTTTAAACAAACATATTGCCTAAGATTCAGGTTCAAATGAAGCGTGAACATATAGAAACTATGTATACAATTTCAAAACGATTGGTTTAAAACTTTTTAAATTAGGGATTACGCCATTTCGAAAAAAGCAGTTTCGAGAAAAATCCGTTTAGAAACAATTATTTTTCTTTTTCGTGTGGTTAGTGACCAACCTGTTGTCAAGAATAGTTCAAGCCGCCCGTAGGCCTCTGACATGGCTTAACGACTGCTGTCAATATTGCAACAACCAGGACCGATTTTTACGTGCCCTCCGAAACACGAAGACGCTCAGATGAAATACCACTTAGCGGTCACCTGTCTATAGACTGACCGCACCCAACTGCACCCAAATTTGCAGCAGTAATGAACTAATTCAAACAACTTACCGGTTAATCAGTGATTCCAGGTTGTGGTTTCCAGGTGGTTAAGCTGATATAATCAGAGCGAAGTTGAATTCGTACAACCTACCCCGCCATACCTGAGATCTTAAGATCACACTTTATTTGTCGAATACACTTATAACATGAAGGTCGAATTTCCAATATGACGGCAATGTTATATGAAATATCTACCGAAACCATTATAATATTAATACTAATAATAATAATTTATTTATTGACTACAGTGGTAAAACACGAATACAGTCCATAAAGTACTTAGTATAGGTTATGTAATATGCATTGCGTCATTCGTAGAGCTAAAAACAGAATCGTAAGTCTTTCGCCAAGTATTTTCTGATGTTCCTAGTCTCATGTGGCAGATTTTATCAGAACTTAACACGAAACGACTGCCGCCTAACTTCCGCAACTAAACTAAGATACCGATAAGCTGCGTCAGACACGTTCTCAGAATTTTTCAGAGAGCTTAATGTTATCATGAAAGTTGTTACCGATGGCTTTACGTACTCCAGTTGATAACTTTGATAGGTAAACAGTATCCACCTAGCCAAAGTGTAGTGTAGTGGCTATATATTATAAATTAAAAATTATGTAATAAAACTATAACAAGTTGATGAATACAAAGATATTTAAAAAACCATATAATTAAGATTGAGGAAAATGAGGCGGTTTTAGAGCGGCAATAGACGGCAAAATTATTTTATTTAAATTTGTTTCTGAAGGTACAGATCTTCAGAAACAAACCTAAAAATATTAGTAGTGGTTTATGCGTGTTGCTCTTACAAACATATAGACATCTATATGTTTGCAACACGCATAAACCACGGCACAAAATTGAATGCAGTTTTAACAGTTGTATTGCTGAAGGTATAACTTAAAACCTGGTGCATGTTTTGTCTTGATACACAATATAAAAGTCTAGTATTATGCGTGTAAATAATGCTATAAAAATGCTTTAGTACAAATACAGTAATATAATAATTTTCTTCAAGAAATTAAATGGAACAAATCATTTTTTTTATATCTGTTGGTTTTCTGAACAAAACATCAGCCGCTTTCATATCCTATGACGAAAACTTCATAAATATGTTTATTATATATTTATTATACAACTATTTTTAGATTAAACAACTATCTCTAATAAGCGTCTTGGACATTTAGAGTTCCCAAATAATCCAAGACATTTTAGTTTTATTGCTTACTAAATTGAAAGTTCGCCAATAAGTTACATAATCTCCGCGAAAAAGTACATTATACTTCTATACATATAAAATATACGTATGTACTAGAACTTAATACATAAACAGAGTCACGATATTGGATTGAGATGGAAAGATTGTCCCGTGACGTAGGTTGACGTTACATGATAGATGATCGAAATCCTTTTTCGTTTCGATAGGAAATATCGTCTAAGGTCAATATTGGTTTTTAAAATAACTACGTTTATGTTACCGAGACTTTTTGGGTGTGATTTTTATCAAGTTACTAATGAAGGAAGTAGATATTATTTTATTTGCATAACCCGTGACTTTAGTCAAGAGTAATCAAATACAATTTGTAAAACATCTATTGCTACGAGGCTTGTCAGTCGACGAAACTGACGTCAATTAACGATACGTACCGAACATATCGACTAAACAAACGTTTGACTTTCTAACATGTTATAGGTACTTAAAAAGGTGCCCAATATAACTGTTCTATAATCAAACACCCGGTCAATACTAAAGTAACGCCTCCCACAAACAGCATATAATTAAGTAAAAATTAAGTTACCAGCAAGTTTTTACATCGGTACTGACTTGTGTTTAATATTATTTCATTATTCTGTCGCGATTTTATCTCTTTAGAGAGAGTCAATAAAGGGCCTGATTGAAAATCAATTTCAAATTTTGCTCAGCTTTAGCTCTCTCAGTGTAACTATTTTGTCACTCAATTCTGTTTTTAAAAGACATAGACAATAACGTCTATGTCTTTTATTGTGAAACGTTTGGATATTTATGTGCCAGAAAAACTATGTTTGTTACTTTCTAATATTCACCGATCGTATAAGACAGCAAGTCAGACAACTTATATTATAAATGTTAATGTTTGTGAAGATGTTCTGATGTTTAACGATGTTTCCAAACGGACTACATTCCCCGCGGGCGAAGCCGCTGGCAAAACATAGTAAGTTATAAAATTAGAAATAAATTATTTATGATACGGTATGAAAACATAAACTTAGAGAATGGCCAACGCCTATCAAAGAGATTTTAGAGACACCATTATCTTTAAATAAATTTTAAAATCTATGCTTACACATTAAGTAAGCTGTTATTCGTATTCTTCGTTACTTTCATAACAATATTCAGTTACAGCCTTCAATGGCGCTCCCTTCAGTCTCACCATCACCGCCTTTTATATATACGTGGCATACTTAAATGGGAGCGCATGCTTACGCGTGCTATAATTCGTTGATTGAAATAATAAAAATATTAGTAAATTTTAATACCGTGCAAAGCGTAACAGTTTATTTGCTTCAGCGTTGTTCCGTAGTATTCGATTTCTGTCAACAGTTGCGACTCACTGAGTATAACATTTAACCGAGAACAACATCCTACCATAGTCTCAGTATTAGCGCTAGCGCCTAAAGTAAAAATACACTAAGCTAGCTATGAAAAATGGCAGCGAAGAGCAAAGCTAGCAGAATACCTGGCACGTAACACCGCTTAATTTAAAGCTAGAATACCAACTACGCAACATTTCAGATTTTCGTCTATTATTACCAGATAACGCAAAGAACTTTTTAATAGGTATATAGAGCGACGGTAGCTATCCAAAGTGAGGTGTTGGACTTGATATCAAAAAGGTCATTTCACTACCGACATGAACCTGCTTAAAATACAAAACATACCAGCTAAGCTGGAGGAACAGGCATACTAGTAATTTTAAACCCAAATCTTTTGAAATATGTAAAAAAATCTAATACTTAAATACTTGACAAGATATACTTTGCCCGACCCGTGAAGTGTCTAGAATTTTAATTTCATAAAGATTGATTTGATCGACAGAGGCGTCGCATTCACTATCACTGCGTCACCAATATAGTCTAATATGAAGCATTTTGAAATATTATAGTTTGCACTTTAACGAGAACAGTAAATGTTGCTTCTTGTGGTAGTTTTAACCTACAAATATCTGTGCAAATGCATGTGGCATCCGTACTGCATTAATTATTATTACAGGGACTCTATCGGCAACCAAAGTTAATACTACATTCGTCTCTTATTTGCTGCGTTAAAGGCTGTACATCGTATAGGAATAAGGCTAGTACACTATGTGCAATATACCACTCGTTCCAAAGTTTACTTACGAGTATAATTATAATTTCAAATTAGCGCTTTATAGATACTAAGATGATATTTATTGTGTTTGAATATCTTTATTGTTACTATCTTTACTAATATTATGAATGCGAATGTGAAATTGTTTGTTACGCTTTCACGCCTTAACTACTCAACCGATCATCATGCAATTTCACATACACATTGTCAGGGGTTCAGAATAGAACATAGGTTATCTTGTATCTGGATAAAAGAACTGTTTCCGAGGGATAGAAATTTATTGGAAAAAAATATTTTAAATTTATTGACCAATATTAAGGCGAGCGTCTACGATAGTTGCTTATATTAGTTCAAATATTTATTTACATAATATTTATTTACATTTTTATCTATAATTAAACCTGTATTTAAAAGTCCCAATACCGACACCAAAGTTCCTCTCCACATGACAAGGGTTAGGTCATAAGTTCAGTACGCCGTCCAAGTTCGGGTTAAAGGACTGTAAATACCTTCCAAAATATGTACATATATTGGTTCACCGTCCTGTCATTGAGCTAGTCCATCACACTTATCGATCGTAAAATGAGCAGCGAATCTAACCAATATTCG
Organism: Catocala nupta; assembly: GCA_963675205.1. Classification (NCBI taxonomy): domain Eukaryota; kingdom Metazoa; phylum Arthropoda; class Insecta; order Lepidoptera; family Erebidae; genus Catocala; species Catocala nupta. The sequence goes on from OY776084.1 coordinate 14,254,337, forward strand.
GCACCGACCACTGAGACTACTAAACTATATTGAAGTTCAATACTCTGTCTGTTACGATGAGTATTTTGTATTTGTATACTCAACTTGTGCTTGAATATTGCTTCAACATCGAGTAATGTCAGATATTCTTCATGAAACTAAGGCTAGTGGGAGACCGTTGTACTGCAACGGTTTTCCACTAGCAACTGCAAAGGCACGTACCCCCTACTAGCTATGAGCATATTAAATAGTTCATTAACGCTCACCTGAACATAGTAAGACAACGTATATGCCTAAGAGTTCTACATAATATTCTCAAAGATATGTGATGTCTGTCAACCCGCATTGGTCATGGTAGTGGGCTATGGCCAAACATTTCTCACACTGAGAAGGGGCCCAGCAATGGGACAGATTAAATACAGGGCAGATGTTATCACCTAAAGGAACGTAAATACCCCATACAATCATATGAAAAACTTGCAAACGTTAAGAAAACCTGATAAAGTTCTAAATGCTTGATCAAACGTAACCCAAAGCCTATATACTGGACTCATTGTCCTGACCATTTCAGCAAAGACCCTAAACCTAAGTACGCAATCCTAAAAAATCATTATTCGATTATATTCCATTCTTCCTACTCATGTTTTCAATACGCGCGGGTCCGACATAAAAAGTGGAGTTTAGTTCCCCAGAATTTGGTGAAATTTCATGCCGGCGTATTATTATGGCTTCAGCAAGTTCGGCCTAAAAACCTTTCTTGGTGAATTTTTTTAGCCTTCAACGCGAGTTTCGTGCCTTTTATGAGAGAAGTTGGGGAGTTGTACACTTTACAAGCCCTGGGTCGAACGTCTTCACTTCTTGCGAACATTCACCAGAAAATTCAAGTCATGAACGCGTAATAAACACGGTGATTTTTATCCCGATGAGAATACGCTTACTTTTGCTTGTTATAATAATGGGGTGTCGAACATCGAGGTAAGTTTTTGAGGCGGTGCTTAAATAAATGAATCCGTTATCGGATGTCATCGTCTTGAGTATTACTTGTGTAATCTGCTTGTTTCAGCACTTTGTCTTCAGAAAATTTGATAATTTATAGACTAACAATAATTTAATTTAAAAGAGTCTAGAATCTGAAAGGCTCTAGACAAAATGACACAACAGGGCAAAGTGTTATTAGATTTACAGTTTTAACAAAATTTTGTAACGCAAATATTGTAGAATCTTGAATGAAAGTTTTCACTCTCGCGCCTGTAATAGTTTAACAAACGCCCTATAAACTGCTCTCATCACGTGGTTTTGTTCATTTACACATAATTTATGATTGGAGCATTCTGTAGGTAAAGAGTGACCCCAAACCTTGCTAAATATATGGTTTTAGAATGACATGGTAAAAATCACATAAGAAGAACCGCGCTAGCTTTCTAACAGAGATCCTTTGAAGTTTGTAATAATTATATACAATCCTAGCGTGTCAATGACAATTACACAGGCAATACATATATGAAGAATATGGTGGTACCTGCGATTGGCGACCGAAAATCGTAGTAAAAGAAACAGGGCAATTTGAAAAAAAGAAATTTATGATTAGAAACCGATTCAGAAACGTTTAAGAAGACTCGATATTGTTATAATTACGTCCTTGTAGTAATTCCGCCACGATTTTTTTTTAAATATTTAATGTATAGATCATTTTATTCAGCACTCGAGAGAGTGCCCTTTATTTCCTTTGGTAAGACTAATCTCTCTATTTTTACTATTTTTTGACATATCTCACATACTTCGCACTCGAAGGATTTTGGGTGAAAACTTGGGTGGTCTGCAACGGTATATAAAATTCTTATCAATAGTGCTGATATAGCCAATATAGCTGTCGCACCCATCGAAAACCTTTCTTAGGAAGCATAAGAGGCCAGAAATAAAGATTTTCGAAAGTACAGAGAGCTTCATGCTCAAAAGACAAGCAGGGTTAACACTAACCAGGATGTTTTAAATATGATGCTGCTCTCATCTGATCCCGTAATTTCATCAACTCGACCTGTACTCGACGCAGCACGAAAGAAGGAGCTAAGTACAGCCCTAGAACTCTTTTAATAATGAATAATAATCATCTTGATACAGATATCGATATAGATCACATTAATCCTTAAACAGATACCGATACAGAGTCAGATAGATATATACATAATATCTCAAGTGTATACATATGTATACACTTTAGATATATAAACATATAACACAGGTATCGCTATTGGTAAAGGTTTAGTAAAATAAAACATCGTTAATTTGCTGATTAGTTGGTAAGCTTTTATTAAATAAGTAAGGTATTGCTACCTTGGGCATTAAATCGTGGAAAGGAAAATAATAATATGAAATACATTTCATTTTTTTTAACCAAGTTCTTTTGAGTGCGAAGTATGTGAGAAATAAGAGAGATTAGTCGTACCAAAGGAAATAACGGGCAATCTCTCGAGTTCCGAATAAAATGTTTTCCTGTATTTACATTAATTTACCAATACTACAAGTGCGCACAAATAATAATATTGAGGATTCTTAAACGGTTCTGAATCAGTCCAATAAGACAGGTAACTTTTTTAAAAGTGGCAGTCTATTGCACTTCGGTTTTCGTTTCACTGTTCGCCGCCCGACTTCCGACCGATTCGCGAATCAATCTATCTGCACTTACCTTACTGTATCATAGATTCCTCAAATTAACGCCAAACTCACTAAGGCTATGTCACTGGGTAAAAAAAATATACTTCTAATAAGGTGGTTGACTCACCATTGTTTATTATTGAAGTCAAATAGTTACACTACCCAAACACTAAATAAAAAGAACTTTTGAAACCTACTCAAATATAAATAAGATACAAAGCTTTTTAAATTTGGTAGTAGGGGAATTGTCAAATAACAAAAAATCTATGCACGATACAAATTGCTATATAAATGCAGTTGTCTGAGAGAGATAGCAAAATATCCTAATTTTTCTTATGTAATAATTTATAAAATTATTTAATCATACCTTATTTTGAAACTAATATCGATACTACAATTTTCACAAAAAGATTTATTTTGATTGTTAATTGCTCCTGTGTTGAAAAATAAATCAAACATAGGCAACTATCCTATTGATGTAAAATTTACATACAATTGAATATTATATAATTTTGGTAAAAATATTTAGGACAACTCGTAAGAGCTTGTTATTTTATAATATTTCTATTTTTTTATGATTTTTAGTTTTTGATGACTCGTATTTAGGATCATAAAAACTAATAAATAAAATTTAACAAAGACTAACTATTGTTAGTTTAAAGTTAGTATACCTACAATATACGAGTACATGTAATAATATGCTATTACCTTTTATTTACCTATACAGTGTGAGTCTTCATAAAGTGCACGTATGAAAATTAGTGAAACTAGACATAATTTTATAAGTAGAAAAAATATTTAAAAAAATACCAAAGAATATTTTCGATTAATACCGATTTACATTTTTTTTAGTAGTCATTAACCTTGTATCAAGAAAACCTTGTAACTTTTAAAGCAGGTGGTGAATCGTGGGGTGTGTGTCAGAAAACCTCCCCGTGGTACACCCTGGGCGCCAGCAACAATGCTCCTCATTGTTACTGGCGGCTAATTCTGGCTACCGGTGCCTTTTGCCGTCGCGTTTGGTACCGGAGGCGGGGGGATGGACCCTAGTCCCATCCCCAGGCCGGAGGGCCTATCTTTGGGCCCGGCTCTCCCAGTACTGCTCTGTTTTAGAGTGGACATGGGAGAGCTCCTTTGTCGGGTTCGGCGTGCACTCACCGTGGCGCTAAACAGACAACGGAGTCTCTTTGTCGTCCCCCTTGTTTTTGTCCCCCTTTTTGGTTTTGCGTCCAATTTTGTTTCTTGCCCTCTTTCGTTTTTGCCCCCTTTTGTTTTTGCTCCGTTTTTGTTTTTGTTTTTGTTGTCCCCCCCTTTTGACTTTTGTCCCCGTTGTCACTGTCTAGAACATATCGTAACCCCGTATTGTGCAGCGTCGTGGATCACGCCCGCGGCTGCTGACGGGACCGAGGGTCTCGGCTTCACCGCCCGGACTGCGAGGGAGTGGCCCTTTATAAAAACCACCCCGAATCTCAAGTTGCTGCCGCACGGCGAGGAAATGCATAGCTGATGGGTAGTTCAGTCACTAGTGTAGTAATAGGCTTGCCCAGGTATCGGGATCTCTGCCTGGGTCGACCACCCTTTCTCTCATACTCGTGGGATTCGTTATGAAACAATCTATCAAAACAATTTTAAAGAAACAGACGTTGAGAGAGTCGCGCACGCCCAGTTCTGCGCGTTCTGAGGAGGAGTACGTGACATCGGAGCACGACGTTGAAGTTTTGTCTTCGGAGGCTAGTGTGGAGAGAGCTCCACGCAAACGGTCGCGATCTGCGTAGCAGTCTGAGTCAGACGGCTCAAGCGAGGACGCGGTATCGGCGCCGAAAGTTGCGACAGCGCGACGTGGATGCGGTCGTCCGCCCACCCACGGAAGATACGTGGGTCTGGGCCAGGCGAAGGCAACGCTTGCCGCTGCACTGCGGAAGACCGAGGATGAGGAGCGCACAACCGATGAGGATACCCTCATTGCTGCGGCAGCCCGGCGAGTCGCTGCGGGACGGAAGCAGCCGGTGGTGGAGCTGGATGCCCAGGACCTGCCGGTGTCACACCTCAAGACTCGGCTCAGTGATGCTCTGGAAGCCATACGACTGGTTTCGAGGAAGTCGAAGGGACTGAAGGGCACATGCCAGAAGACCCTCAAAGAGTCCCTCGAGGCCATTCAAGAGATTGCGGAGGTTGTCTTCAGTCGAACAGCGAACGAGGAGTTTGAAAAGTTGCAATCTGAGAATGCTCGTTTAGCTAGCTTTAGAAATTATCCGAGTTCAAGAGAAGACAGGAGGAATTCGAGAAGCGGCACGACCTGGGCGCGGACTAGACCGAATCGGAGCTTGTGGCTCTGGTCCGGCAAGAGCTTGGAGAGTTTCGCGCCAAGGTCTACTATTATTGTGTTTTTATTTTATTCTTTTCGTTAAAAGTTTATTTAATTTTCTCGGCATGTCTTTCAAACGTAATTCTAACTTATCTAGGAACTCATCGCGGGCATGTTCAGCAAAAATTGCTCGATGCCAAGAATCATCCGTTCATGCTGAATTAAGGAGGAAGCGACGAGCTGCTTTAACAGCTGATGAGACACTTTGTCAAAGTCAGAAAAAACTGGAGGACTAAGCCACTCGCCAGGATTCATAAGAGCGGGAAGACGCTCCTTCAAACACTATTGTGATTGGAAGAACAAGCGGAACGCCAGAGAGTATTGAGAGCTAATAAAACGCTCCTTCAAACGCAGATTCGTTTAGATGTACAAGCTGAACGCCAAGCAGCTTTTCGAGCAACTGAGATGTCTTATCAAACGCAACGCCGTTTGAATAAACACATTTAACCCTAGAGAGCTTTAACAGCTACGAGACGCTCCTTCAAATGCAGTTCCATTTAGAAGAACAAACCCAGCGGCAGGCAGCTATTAGAGTGGCAGAAACTCCAGAACAGTCGTAGGTGAGAAGAATCGTTCATGTAGAAATGCATGCAATGTTGTATAGATACTTCTATACTAATGTTATAAAGAGGAAAGATTAGATTTTTTGTTTATAAGGATTTAACATAAAAATTATTCAACCGACTTAAAAAATTTTTCGTCATTAGATAGCTGTATTATCACCGAGTAACATAGCTTACGTATTAACTAAAAATAAGTTCTATTATTTCTTTTTCCGCTTGGTGAAATGCTTTGACGCATACCTCTCCGCGGGACGACCAAGGGGTTATGTCGGGCTCACCCGGCGAAAGATGGCGACATCCCGGTCATACCGACTAAACCACGTTTTTCCTCAACATAACCAGAGACGGCGGAGCCGGGCGAATCACTTTCACATGCCATCGTGACTTCGGCCCGCCATATGAAACGGTAGGTCACTACACAATACTACCTACCCTCATTAAGAGATAAATTTAATATCTATGGCTTAAGACTACACAACTGAGAGGCGCGCGTGGGAACACGCACGCCACCTCCCGTACCTGCAACTGATCAGGGTGGTGGGCAGGCCCACGAAGCCTACCACCCCTAGGTTCAATCTTATGATGGCTGGAGTTCATCTACTGCCCTTCGGCGCCCGATTATGTGGTTCGGGAGAGGGTTCAGGCGATGCCCTATCCCGCTCCGCCGTCTCCTTAATGGAAATTACTTACTGTGAGACCTCACAGAAAGAGGCGACAGCGTTTCACGACCTCTCACTCCGTACTATAAACTGAACCATGGCCGGGAACGAGAGAGCAACCATTCCGACTACTGCGATCACTCGCGCTGCGATGCCCAGGCGGGGCAATCTGCCAACGCGTGCAGCGCCGTATCCATAACAACAGTTATGTCGATCGTGGCGTGCCCGAACATAACATTACTTAACCTAACCTACTTTTACGCGTGCGAAGCCGCGGGCAAAAGCTAATAAATATATAAACACCAGTCAATTTGATTATTGAGCCAGTCAGTGCAGAGCTACCACAATGGTTTAAGTGGTCACCTCCCCACAATCAATGCATCGAATGGTGCCTTTCCATGACTTATTTTATTTACGAGCCATACGCTCTTGGTAAAGCAATCGCCACCCTTATTCATTGCCCGCGTTAATTTTTTCCAGTAATCTTATTTCTGCCGGTACGTATCTGAAAATTGCTGCTCGGTTTCCCCAACGAATTTTTCCTTGTATTTTCAACAATGTGTACCCACAGACAGTCCGAGGCTTGTGTACTGTTTGTAAAATTCCCCACGAAACAGGCGCTGGTGCCAAATTTAGTGTATTTTTAATATGAAGCCTACCTTCGTGGTTCAAAGCTTTACTTATCGAAACTCGATGTGAAATTCACTCTTTTTTGACGCGTATAAATATAAATAATTTTGATTGTTAAACTATTGCCGATTACATAATGTTATTGATTGCTTGCGGGCAATTCTCGATGGAATAGTTTGCATTGTGTTTGACACATAAATGGTAGCATCATTAACATAATGACGTCATTAATATTAAGTTCATGAACATAAAGTTAAATATATGTTTAACCTAAATTAGCTCATGAGTGGAGAAGCGGAACGCAATGCTAACCGATCACGGCGTGACGCATCGTAAGCTGGATGAAGCAGCACAACGGGTCACGCCGTGAGCAACGTGAAGTGTCGTGAAAAGCGTGACACTACACGTGAAGAACCATTAGTAGTCCAAAGTATCGTAAGCCTTTGTTTACTTCTACATATTATATACATAAGCGATATCACAAACACTGGCTTTACTTAGGTACTAACCAAACAAGAACACTCAAATAATGATATTTCATTAACAGAATACACATCATCACAAAAGTAACCTAAATAAGGCCTCACCGACCTATTTTCACTACCTACTGTATTTTCTTTCCTTATTACCTGTGTTTTCAAAGAACCGTTGACTTGAAGGCTTGAAGGGCGTGCGTTTAATCTAATCTTCATATCTACGTCAGTCAACCAGCTACTCAGAGAGTGAACCCGACCAAATTATGAAGAGGAAACTTTTTCTGCGCGTACAAAATGTCATGGAAGACAATTTTTGGCTTATCGGTTCTACTAGACTATGGATATTGACATCTAGCGACATAATCAATGCCAATACCTATGCAGACTAGTAAATATCTACGTTGTGATTCCAATAGACTGAACATAGTTTTGTCGCACGAATGACATCATTTTAAGAAGAAATCTCGTCTTACTACTGGTACTTCGCTACGTACTGGTATCATGAATTTGTATTAATATATATATTTTTTTTTTTATTATGTATAATAGATTTTTATATTCGGGTGCATTGCTAGTATTATTTTTTATTGTTTGCAAATGTCTTTATTATACGGAGTTATTAACAAGTAATCGAATGCCCTTAGGTGAATGCACAGATGTTTTGCCAATGACATCAGCTTTCATCCCCTCTGTAACTTATCTACCATTCCTATCTTACTATTGCTAACTGTTACCATTCCTATCTTATTCTTATTAAAAACAAAACTCCTGTGTCGCGGTAGACTTTACAAATATTCAAACAATGGACACAAAGAACACTCACACTCGTCATTACCATTTTAAATCACACGTGTGGTATTCGAACCCACAACATTCGGAATAGTGACTATGGCAAGACGACCACTTAAAAAAGTGCGTTATTTATGCAGTCTAATATTATTACCAAACACGCTGCAAGTGTGATGACCGCTTATCGAGAAAGGTAAGACTGTGCACGGATAATATTTCCTGAATCCGAGCAACTATAAAGACTTGTTTGACCAAAGCACTAAAGAACATTTAAGACAATGTTAAAATTTTATAGATAGTTAGTTAGAAATTGCAATTAGCGCATTGGTTAAAGTTTTATTAGAGTTTTCTGTCTCTCTTCTAGCAGGGTGCTAGACTCAGTAATAACATGGAGTCCAGACTCCATGCTTTTACTGAGTCACATTGACAGCAATATACTTGGTAAATAGCAATTGACTAACCTAAAATACAGCTACCTCTATACCTATAGATTTTAGATAGCAGGCAGCGGGCCTTACCTTTCGGTGGTATACCAGCGGGGCTGCATATATATGTAGTCACGCTAGCATACCACCGAAAGTATATATCATTTCCTCTATACGATCCACACTTTCTCAATATTTAAATTGTTTTTAATAGTTTCTTAAGAGGAATCTAGAAAACAAACATACGTACTTAAACTAAAACGTCTCATAAATTACTGTAGGTGTCTGCGAGAATCTGAAGCTATTCTTCAACTTACTGTTTGTGAATGCAGCTCAAACTTTAGTCATTTTAAAATCTCGAAGCGCTTGAAGTGATTCAATCATACTTTTCTTCCGGCGCGACTCTGCGTTACATTTTCGTGAATAACCTTAAGACACGTACACAATAATCTCACAGTAAGATTGACTGCTAATCTAATACGTTCGTTTTTTCAATATGGCTAACTCGAAGTATGACTGATTACTATATGGATAGTAATCAGTCATATATAGAGTTAGCCACGTATGGTGCTTGACATAACTGTTGTTTCTAAGAAATGAAATACTGAAAATTCATATAAGTCCTTTGGAAACGTCATATATTTTCATCACGCACTGATTTCGTTGTGGTAGACATATTCAATCACAACCTTAATAAGTTACAGGGTAATAAGTTACAGGTCACTGACTCAATGTTCTACTGACTGGCTCAAACTCGGATTTCAAATTAATCTGGACACTTATCCATATCAAATTGCCATGTGTGTATGCAACCAATCAAGCCCCGATATCCAATATATCCAATGTATCTATAGTTAACTATCGACTAGATGTACTTAGTTTAGAAACGTATACGATGCTAACAGACCACACACTAAAAAATTACTAGTGAACATTTTCGGCAGATAGTTAGCCACAAATCTCTCGTCTTACATGAACGTGTTCTTAAAAGTTTATCTTTTACGAGGACCATTTCACGATGCCAAAAGATACGCCAATGAGATTGGTTAAATGAAATTGTTACGTCCAATGCACTGCATGCAACTGGCAGTTGAATTAGCATGCGATTTTCCATATTTTGAACACATTTAACGCAATCGGCCATAGCAGGTCTTTCTATTCGGTTGCCTTGATAAGCATCTGGTTTTGATATTATGTAAATGTTATTATTTCGACGATTGCCTTGTAGTCCGTATTGTTAGAATAAATATGTTGAGTAATCTTACATAAGTCTATCTTCTTGTATTATTTCCTTGTAGTCTCTATATTTTGGAAGTGGTTACAGCTGAATATTAGTGTACTTTATGTCAAATATTCTGAATGGCGTAGTTTTTCAAGCGTTTGTTTAGCCATAGTTGAGTGTAGTGATTGCGGGCTAAATCCTCGCATGGAAGTAAATCTAGTATGATACAATAAAGCTCCTCCGATTCTTCAAATGCTTTGTTTCTATGTTAATTAATTATACATCCCGTAATGCTTATTACATAATTGACTGCCTCGGTGGCGCACCAGTAGTGAATGCGACAGCTATTCATGAGGTCACGAGTTCGAGAATCGGTCTGGAGGAAATTATACATCCCGTGACACAAAGATTATTTCATGTTCGTTGCTGTAACAAACTTTAGTAAAATTTTCGTATATGCTTTGCTAATCAAATAATATTTTAATGTACCCAAATCTACTCGGCAGATTCATTTTGGGTGCCTTAAAGGCGCAACCCAAATTTGTAGTATACCCGGCCCCTTACACGTCATGACGTCCGATAAACATAAGAATAAAATTCCGCCCACATTTCGATGATTACATTATTTTTACAACATTACCAAAAGATTTAATCCAAATTGTTCGTGGTAAAAATAGCAAAAGAATGTTGAACAAAATTGGAAACTTCCCTTACTTTTCTTATTCTCATACATAATACATACAGTTCTTAAGCGTAAAAACTTAGGTAAGTACTTTCTGGTAGAAATGTTGTAAGAAGTTATGTTATAAATGAAATAAATTATTGTGTACATGCTTATGTTCAAAATATATAGTAATTTTACTGGTATGGTTAAAACAGACAGTGTAACTCATCCCTAATTTATAATAATAATTTGTGCATAAAATACACACAAAGGAATCTATAGTTCTCGCAGTAACAGCCAGTGGCAAGTTAAATAGAACATTATCTCACTGACGACGTTCAATCGTAATGGTATTTAGGCTTGATGTTTCTATTCTATATTTATTTATTATATAAAAGACAAAACTTGTTACACAAAGCAAGCTACAAACCTTTATTTTGGTAAATAAACTTATTATTATTATATATATATATATATTGTGGTATTCTATATTTACACTAGCTGTCCCAACAGACGTTGTCCTGTACAGGCGAATTCATTCAAATCGGTCCAGCCGTTTAGGAGGAGTTCATTGTCAACACACGTACAGAAGAAATATATATGTATATATAAAGATTTAATTTTCATATATTCTATCTTTAAAAATAATGTTGATTTTTTTCTTAAAAGGATAGGCTACTATTATATTTATAACCTCTTCATATATAAAACTGCAAATCCTGCTTAGATAACGTGTGTATAGGCGTGTTTTCCTAATTAGCACAATAGTAAAGTATGTTTAATCATACATTTTAATAATATTCTGCAAAGGTTTCGTCTCAAATCACTATCTGTCTTTATATAGGCTGCGTGTTATGGAAACGTATAATACAGAATCATTATTGATACGTTTCATATTCTATAAATTACTGGAATGCTAGTGGTAAATGAAAACAACTATGTCTGGCTTCCGAGGGGCCGCTGCAGCTCAGTAAGATGGTAAGCGGGACCATGACCATGACGCTACCTCGTCGTGGAAGGACAAGTATCTTATATTATTTTACTTCCATATTAACCAGTATAGTGTCCAAAGATAGAAGGAAACACAGTTAATAGTAATTAGAGCACTAGGATATGCGTTTAAAATATCCTCTAAAAGTAAAATCTAATTTTATATTTCAATGTAATTAATACAAATGATCACAACCTGCCCTGTTCCCAACTTAACTATGTACAAGGGAAAAAAGGCCACGTTGCGCCGAAAAAAAATATATATACGTTGCTATACAGCCAGGCGCTGCGGTGTTTTTCGATAAATAGCACCCGTTCAATTTGAGTCAAGGGTCACTAGATCGACACTTGACATCTCTCAACTCAACCCCTTTATAGACGGGCAATTTTTAAGCCACAATAATGCTGCAAAATGTCGGTCTTGTTGGAATAGATGAATTGATCCGTAAAGTTAAGACAATGGCGCGTATTTAATAGTAGATAACAGAAGTTACAAACATTTCGTAAGGTTTAATTCCAAATCTACCTCACTTAAAAAAAATAACTACCTTGATGGCACAGCGATAGTGTATGCGAGAAATCAACCAACCTTTCGCTCTTTCGATTCCCAAGTCAAGCAAAATGTTATTAGACCTACCTGAGAAAAAAAGGGTCCAAAAATATTTTTGACTCATTACTTTACGAAAATAAATATCTTTAATCTTGAAAGGCTGCCGTGAAATCTATAACATATAATCGAAATTTAAGTATAAAACTACTTTGCCTACCGCTTACGAAAAAGAGGCGCGAAACTACATATAAGTATGTACTTCCAAAAAAAAAGTGTGTATGTATTTTATTTATCCATTGTTTAATACCCATAGTACAAGCTCTGCTTAGTTTGGGCTAGATGGTGTTGTGTGTATGTGGTAGAATATTATATTATTATATTATATATTATTATACCTCTTTTACTGAACACTGTACATATATATCTACTATTGCTACTACATCAAAGCCCTAATTGCAACGATAGCTATCAAATTTCGAGTTCCAAACAAGTCTCTCGTCTGCAATACCCCGGGCTGTTTTACACAAGTGGCCACAAAAGCGTCGGGTCAGCACACGATTATCGATGCAGCCCGGACAATAGCTCTGAATAATTATTCAATTTGTTTCCCTTACAACGACGTCCTCGGCCAGCATGTAAAGTAGCCACTCGTTTAACTGTTCACTTTTATTTTGGAACATACGTTCACACAATTATCATGATATAACATTGTGCGTTTATACGTTATTTGTACGTTGGGAAGGACAGAGATATGACACGCATCTCTTTACAGTTATGTTCAAGTCCCACGTAATACTTGTAAATGAAATCTGTCATGAATGATCATAGAATCAGACTGTATGCTAATACTGAGAATTTGCTGAGAGAAAACGTTTGTCCGACCCGATATTCAATAATATAATATTCTACCACATACACACAGCACCGTCTAGCCCAAATTAAGCAGAGCTTGTACTATGGGTACTAGACAATGGATAAACATACATATATACTTTTTTTTTGTAAATACATACATATTATACATAGAAACACCCAGACCAAGACAAACATCCATGTTCATGCACACAAATGTTTGACTTGTGCGGGAATCGAACCCGCGACCTCAGGCGTGGCAGGCGGTTACACTATCCACTACGCCATCGAGGCCGACAACAATTATGTGGATATTGCATGATCGTGGTAACTTTTCAACATTGACGTATGATAACTTCGGCCACGAGTACATACATACATTGAGACAATGTAATTTTCTCATGTATGTGCATAGAAATAAGGCATCATCTAAAACATTGGCAGTATAGCTCTTGTGTTGGGTCCTTATAAATTCCATTCCTTTTTACTTTTACAATTTTTTTTCAAATAACCCTCGCACAGAACTCCCATAATAGGAACAGCTAATTGTGGATAACATATTTTTTTGACTCGTGTGGGGATAGAAACCACAACACTTGGCGAGTCGGTTTAACAAGGGACAATTAAATTCTGACATATTTTTAGAGAATGTGTCACTAATCAACTGTCTGTAGGAAAAATAACTCGTTTCTTGAATAATAGGAATTGGGTCTAAAACCACATCACAGATTTCGCGAAAGGGCTTTGTGATATTCGATTGCATCGCTCATATTCTTTGCGCAAACATTATTGTCTAGCTGGAGCATAAGCACAATATCAATCTACTGAATTCCCAATAGATTACTCCAGCCAATACCAAGACATATACTTCCAATATCTATAGACTTGCGCTACTAGGGTGGCGATTCTGTTAGATATTACAATATAATTTAATATACTTTTTTGTGAGCAATTTCTCCATTTTCATATACTAATAAGCATTATAACAATTTATGGATTCCAAAAGTTTGCTATAGAGGCTTAACAATTTCCAAAATATGACTAGTTTAAAACTTTAAACTAATCGCATAAATTTGAACTAATCTCATAGATTTAAGTAAGTTACTATTTATATTTGCATTAGTTGCTCACACTACATGGAACTAATCACAAGCGTCCATCTTTTTTTTTACATCCTAGAGTTTTATCAAATCATGTTTTTACCTCTATTAACCTATTACAGCACTCCGTCGCAGCGGCACACCGCACTAGGAATAATCGCTGTGTCGCGGGGGAGTTTACAAACATTCAAACAATGGACACAAAGAACATTCAGACACGGAACAACCGTTCGTGGCTCACACAAATTTTTGTCCTGTGTGGGGATCGAACCCACAACACTCGGCGCGGCGGCAGAGGCGACCATTTAAGCCTCTACGCCATTCCTGCAGTCATTGGCATCCCAACAATTGACTGGGTAATCAGAGTGAAGGCCACTATGTCACTTTTGTAATAATATGAACCGAGATACGTTTGAACGGGCTTTTTTTTTTATTTTGCTCCTCAAAATGGCCACACTCCGCCTGATGGTAAGCAGTTGTGTGGTCTAAGAGCAGTGGCCTCCACATCGTCCTCATAGCAGCCGAGGCGATGTTGAGATCTCTACTTTGACGGCCTGAGAAGGTGCTTTTTCACGCCCCGCTTAAAGGACCCAGGATTGAAGGAAGAAGGAAACACGTGCCTTGGCAGAGAAATCCATGCCTTGATCGTTCGGCAGAGGTATGAGGACCCAAACTTGTTGGTACGCACTCTAGTCGACTCCACCGTGTAAGGATGGCATCTGAGCCCAGCCATGCGTTGTTCTGGATAGGAAAGGGGAGGGCGGGATAAGGTGGAATAACTCTTCAGAGCACTCCCCGTGGTATATTCTGTAGAAACATGCCAAAGAGGCAATATCCCTACGGAGTTGCAGAGGTTCCAGTGAACGTGACCTCTAGATCTCCGATGATTATCTGAAGTAGGGTAATTTGCTAGACAATTCTAACTAATAAGCCTTTTATTTGTTACCCTTCCAAGCTTTAACTACTCGACCAATCATCACGAAATTTCGCATACACGTCGTCTGGAGTACGGAAAAGGACATAGAGTAAGATAAAAACACCTCACACCTTAGATAAAAAATCAAGTACTGTTTCGGAGCGAGTAAATCATTATTAATAATCTAAAGCCTTCTGAAATAAATTTTGTTTCATTTACTATCTCAACTGAACCGCAAAGCTTCTAAATAATTTTCTAAGGCTTAAGCTAGTCTAGACCGGCTCTAAGCTAGAGATAATTGTTTGAAACCAATTCTAAACAGTAATTTGAAAGAACAAATTCTCTATGCTATTCATCTAAAACCTAGTTGTTAGTCAGAGAGGTGGATCTTTATATTCAAGTTATGTTGTTGGTAACAGCAGAATAGGCATCAGCTTATGATATTGACATATCAAACTGCTGAGTTCTTATGGATATTTTATTACTAGCTGTGCAGGCAATAACATAGAATTGTCGTATATAAATCGTTTTGCGTAAATAGTTAACAATGTATGATGATATGAAGGGGTTGTTTTACTGATAGGCTCTCATGCGGCACTAATAAATTCCATTGTTATAATCATTCACACATGCGGAAGTTTGTCGCGATGTTATGATGATGTTATTCTTACATTAACGGGATTTACATTTTCAGATTTTCATTTATTTTGTAAATATTAGGGCTCCTGTGATTATGACCGGTTAAAAGTGTCTGTATAGGCTTATTAAAATGTAAGAATTTTATTAAAACTAGTGTTCGCCTTGTGGTCGAATTTTGACCATAATCATTATCAAAAACATGTTATATGAATTTACATAAAGAAAACTAACGGTTATTAAATTTATTATTGTTATAACAAACATAAAGAAAACCGATTAATAATCAGAGAAGAAAAAGGAGTCGAAATAACAATAAAATAGCTATAAACTATGTATTCTAACATATGCTACCCACTAGTTCCTGCCGGCTGCTTAGACCGCATTATAGGGACAAAAGTTCAACGTGTCAATCTAAGACAAAGTCTATCTGTGTAATTCCAAATGTGTTAAGCTATTTTAATTAAGTAACGTAGATTTCAATTCCCTTTCATCTTATAGTATCGAAATCGAAAATACTCTATTATTAAAATTATTTAGTTGAAGTTGTAAGCACAAAAGCAATATAAAAGCAATGAAATTGATTTCGCTTTACATTTGAGGTCTTTTAAGACGACCTTTTAGCAATCATATTTACGCGTGGTAAAAGGCAATTAGGTTTTCTAATCGTCAATTTGTCAACACGAAAAATGTTAGAATATTTAGGCTTATCTTCGAGACCACAGGAACATCACAGAAGGAAGTATCGAGAGATATGTTTTCTCCTCGTAACAGAGGATCAGGCATTTGCTATCTACCGGACACAATTCCAGACTCCGTATTGTTACTGAACATTATCTGATATTAAATTTCAAAAACACATTATCCGATCCGGGAAAGATACCCCAAACCTCATGCATAGCTGTAATATTCATTTCAGCCGCGCCATTGTGGCATTTAATGCAATTCAATCAAAGGAAATTTATGTTAAAAACCATCAATTGATTTACTACGCTCCGTCACGTCATTGTAGGGAACTTACTTAAGTTACAATTTATTTTGTACATCTTTTCTAATCTCTAAGCCTTCGTAAAGGTAAAGATTATGTGTGATAATCAAAAAACTTAACCTGAACATCTATAGGTTCTTGTCTAGAACTTTGGTATCACAATTAATTTTGAAATTAAACACTTTATACGGATTTTGTCGCGTTGTTTATTTTACTTTATAACACTGTTATTACATAATTTTGAATAAAGTTCAATAATAGTAGTGTTAGAGTTTTTCAAAATTATGTAATAACAGTGTTATAAAGTAAAATAAACAACGCGACAAAATCCGTATAAAGTGTTTAATTTTAATGTATAACATTCGCGTAAACATAAGACAAAATCACAATTAATTATTATTGCTAAAGCCTAAGCTGCACTAATATTTATGAAAGCTACGTAAAGGTCTTAAGATAATTTTAAGACTATTTTCCAGATAGAGGTCAAGTCGACACTAAAAGTTTGACCTCAAGCATAACTAAATAAAATCTTGCAAAGTTATTCTCTGAAGACTCATGAATATCGCATCATTCTTCATTTCATACCTTTTAATAGCTTTAGTTGGACACTCTTCTGGATTTGTTCCAAATACTAAAGAAATGTTTTCATGACATATTTAATCGTATTCAAAAAAGGATTTTGTCAAGTTAGCTGAATACCTACTAAATTACGGCTTAAAACATTATAATCATCTTTAATACACGTTGAATGCACATGGCACTTACATACTTCGATAAGCCTTGAGATAAGTAGTAATAATTTTTGATAACTAATATACAAATTTTATATCGAATAATATATTCGTTAAGGTAATGAGTAACATCTTAAGCAAACTATATTCAACTTTTGACGTAATTTATTTTGTTATTTTATTAGATAGACTTATAGGCCACCAAACGATTTCATGTCTTAGTGTGAACTTATTTAAACCATGATAATATCATACCACCGGTCACATTACTAGACTTCGTGTTGCTATCAAAAAATATGTCAGGAAAAACTTAATAATACTGCCCGATCCAGGAACCGAGCCTCATGCAAAACAGTCACCTTTACCAACACTACGTCACGTAATTATAATTCGTCTTTGATTCATTTATCCAAAACTGATTTTCCCTTACAGGTTAAGAAACATGAAGGCGATTTGCCATAATTTTAGTACGCTTATCTATTTATATTATACTTGGCCTCATATTATAACGGGTGTACACACATACTAGAACGAGAAGCCATAATTTAACGTCAACATTTAACTGTACAACACACAACCTACGCAATTAAACATCGTGTTTAATGTTTTAACGAGAAATTCATCTTTACAGTACTTGCTTTACCTACGGACGTTGATGTGTAGGTATGTGGCAATAAAATACCTTTTGTCTGACTCTTGAGACAGGTAGCTACCGTGTTCACGCGCCCACTCCTTAATGAAACCATATTTCACGCCCAATAAGAACTCACAACAAAAGGTAAACAATCTAAATGCTGTACAACATTGCTGTACAAAACATTCAATTCAAATTTCCTCGCTCCTCAACCAGTCGTTTTATAAACGTGCTGAATTTCAAATGAAATACTTATGAATAATTTTTTTTTTTTATACTTTTGCAAAGAACTTTGTGTTTGTTGCAGCTACAGATTTCGTTTTTGTTAAGTTACTCGTACTTTATTCAAATGACATATTGACACTCTTTCTTTTCCTTTCAATGTTTTAATTTACTTACGATAGGTTGTATTTATTGTGTTTATATTTAGTAGGTGTAGTTTAATCATATAAGACTGAACGATTACGATAAATAATACTTAGCCTATATTATTTGTAAATAGCAGTTTGAAATTAAACACTTTATACGGATTTTATCGCGTTGTTTATTTTACTTTAAACACTGTTATTACATAATTTTGAAAACTCTAACACTACTATTATTGAATTTTACTACTATTTAAGCTATATATTTTCTAATTAAAACTATTAATATTTAAGTTTACACTTTGCCCCGACGTTTCGGTTGCTTTACAGCAGCCATGTTCACGGGGAGACTAAGATGGTAGTTGTCCCAACGTCCTGAAGTCTTACTTACAATATTATGTAAATAGCAGTTTGTTTATGACAGAAAAATTTAATAAATTTCTTGAAGATTGTTGCTTCATTATGAGATTAAATGCTAGCAAAATCCACCGCCCAATATTGGCTCGCATTTATGTGTTGTGAAAATTTATTTAATTATGTTTAAGTAGGGGACAATATACAACAATATTTGATGTTTCTTTTATTTTTTGAAGTTTTCTTTTTGTTTTTTAAATTTAATAGATGATAGCATGTATTTAAATTTTATAGATCATTTCAATTATATAGTTACATTTGTCGTTTTATTTTTAGTCATATACATATGATTCGATTTTTCAAAGTAAATTTAAGCTATAGTGTTGTGTATCCTTAAAACTTAACATATTTAAACTACTAGTAAGCTAGCATTTGACCTTTTAAACATCTACGTACACATGCAGAGTATTTATTACGATGGATTTATAAACGTAATCAACCTATTATAACTATCTTATTCAAATATATCCTACGAACAGTAAATAATAAATTTATTCGACTATTGAAATTAAACTACTATATACGGATTTTATCGCGTTGTTTATTTAACACTCTATTACATAATTTAGAAACTGTTACACTACTATACTGTACTATTAAACTTTACTAATTTTAAGCTAATTAAATTATTAAAACTATCAAATCTATTTGTTTTTAAGTCTCCCCGTGACCATGGCTGCTGAAAAGCAACCGAAACGTCGGGGAAAGTGTAAACTTAAAAACAAATAGATTTGATAGTTTTAATAATTTAATTAGCTTAAAATTAGTAAAGTTTAATAGTACAGTATAGTAGTGTAACAGTTTCTAAATTATGTAATAGAGTGTTAAATAAACAACGCGATAAAATCCGTATATAGTAGTTTAATTTCAATGAATAACATTCGCGTAAACAGAAGACAATTTTATTCGACTACTTTTAATACAAAGTTAGTAACGTATTCTAAGCTATTGGACTAATTAATGTTGTCTCGAAGCACACAATTCCCCATTTTACTCGCCTAACAAATCAACAAAAGAAATTAGTATGCGTTGTTCCCAATAAGAATCTATTTATTGCCGGAAACATATTACAAATATACTCGAGAGTCCTACATTATTGTGCAAATAATATAGAGAGCTAACAAACAAGGAAAAACAGGGAATCATGACAAATGTTCAGACAAATTGTCGGAGCCGTTGAAAAAGTGAAGCCACCAAAGATTAATGAGACCCAATAAGGAAGCCTGTGTGCGTTTGCATTTCATTACGACGGATGGCATCGATCGTTACGATATTGGGAGCTCCTACACTATTTGTTATATCATGCTCGTATGCGAGCAATTTGTGCACTTAGCGTCGCAATGTTCTCCGTCTGTGTCATTCTGATAACAAATAGCTACAAGGATATAGCTTTAGTAACTTCATGCATAGTATTGTTTGGTAGAACGTTGCAATCATCAAGTTTATCAAACATAAATTTGGATTATTATATTTGCGCGCCATTTTTAGCCAATCTCAGATTTTTTCAAAAGATCCTTTGGATATATATGTACCTATGGTAATAAATGCTTATATTTGAAGTCTCTAGTATAACATATAATACAATAACAAATCAATTTTAAAGTAAATTTCTCTTTACTCCTAAAAAACCTTGTTAAGCTATTCCTAGTCTTGCTTTAATCCTTGTCCGCATTGCAAAGGGAACCTGTCCATGCTTAGTTTCAGCTTTCTAGGTCCAACAGTTTGGACTTGGTATTGATGAGTCAGTGAGTAAGAGTGAGTCAAGTCTTCGTTTTTTAAATCTATTGAATTATTATGCAATAATATTCTCAAGTAACTAAAGGAGTCCTCCTCATTACTTAGTTACTATGATAACAAGGTACCTTAAAATAAAAGGTACACGTTATAATGTACGTAAATATGACAATTTTATTCCACTTTTGCTGGCTTTATATTAAATAAATGCTATTAAATAATTTGTAATATATATTCCCATATCTTAAGAATATTACATAGACTTTATAAATGTACTACTCAGTGACAGCGTGGTGTCACACAGATTTATGATAACTGCTCCTCTCCCGTAGCTCGTAGCGTGAGCTATATAGCCTGTTACGTCTAGATAAAGTAGCTTTCTAAAGGTCAAAATATTAAAACCGGTCCAGTAATAGTAGTTTTTGAGTTAATTCACGAACGAAAAATATAAAATTTTCCTTTTATAATATTAGTATAGATAAAAAAATATGTTGTTACTGTATATACAAGTTTACTTACGGCTCGCTATATTAGTTAGTAGACTACCTTCCCTCACTTCGATTCAATCACTCTTGTCACATTCCTTATGTATGCTCGTGGGTTAGTTTACCCTTAGCCAAGCTTTTACTTTAACTATAACCTACCTGATCTGGTAAGAGCCGTTTGTCAAGTTACCTACGTAAGTTTAAAAAATCCGAGTCTTTTAATATTATAAATGCGAATGTGAGTATGTTTGTATATTACGATTTCACGCCTTAATTACTAGATCGATCATCATTAAATTATTCATACATGTTGTCAGGGACTTAAAGGATCTAGGACACCTTTCATCCAGAAAATAGTACTGTTCCTGTCCAATAGATTTTTTTTGACAAATTCTACATTAACGCGAGCGAAGACACCTGCAAAATATGGTAAATAAACGCATAACCTAATTAAATAATTCAATCCTTTTTCTCACTCCGGTCTTATTATTACACAACCATATTTATCGGCCCATTAGCTCAGTTGGTTAGAGCGTCGTGCTAATAACGCGAAGGTCGCGGGTTCGATCCCCTCATGGGCCACAATATACTTTTTGCTAATCTTTACATTTTTCGTAACAATATCTGAACTTAAACATATATGTTTCAGATATTGTTACGAAAAATGTTAAGATATTTTTATAATTAAGCTGAAAAGTTTTATTGTTTAGGCAATAATCTCTGACACTTTGATTTAAAATATTTTTCGCATTTGGTAGGGAGAATAGTTTTAGGCTATATATACTACATCACACTACGAGCGACGGTGGCGGACCAGTAATTATAGACACTAGTGAAACCACGGGATCACTAATAAAAAATTTAGCCAGCTAGTACCTGTGGCTTCGCTCGTATGGTACAAGAAATAATTTGGCCTTCGATTAGTAAAATAATTTTAACAATCGATTCCGTTGTTCCAGAGTAAGAATCGAATTATGTTACCTCTTATTTTAATTGATATAACATTATAGACCCGATAACTTATATATAAACCTTATTAACATACATAATATATAATAAAATAATAATATCAGCCCTGTATCAAACTGTCCCACTGCTGGGCTCGGGCCTCTTCCCAGCGTGAGAAGGGTTAGGCCATAGTCCACTATGCTGGCCCAGTGCGGGTTTGCAGACTTCTCATATCTTTGAAAACATTATGGAGAACTCTCAAACATGTGGTTTTCCTCATGTTGTTTTCCTTCACCGTTAAAGCAAGTGATCATTAACTATTTCAATACGCATATAACTTCGAAAAGTCAGAGATGCGTACCTTGGAATCGAACTCGAGACCTCTGTGTGGTAGTCCAACGGTTTTGCACTAGGCTATCACTTCTATTATTAACATTATTAACCTTAAATAACATAAGTTATTATACCCATAAATTATGAGCAATAGGTGGGTTATTCATCAGACATCGGCGCCGCGCCTCTGAGTGGCATAGATCCGATTTCGTCCTCTAACTTACTGAATTGTATCAGAAAATCCAATCATACTTATAGCTGAATCGGCGACTGGGATTTGATCTCATAACTCTAAGGGGTTTCCCGTTAAAAAACTCAGTTATGGTAGCTATTTATTATCTTCGATAAATTGGAGTGATGGATTTTCAGGGGTTGGTTACACACCATAGTGGAAAGCTGGACAGCGAATTTAAGAGAATGCGCGTAGGCGGGAAAAATAGGCCACTAAATTGTAACAAGCCAAAAATTTGCTTCAGTATTTGTGAAGCAACTTCGTTGCGCAAACAGACAGACAGGTTTAATGCTGCGTATTACTAAACCAGAGAAAATTGAAACTGAATATAGCAATCGAGTTACAAACTTAGGGTACCTATAGTACTATCAATATCTACTATAAAAAATGATAACACTTATGCTATTCTTTATTGGAGAAAGAGTGAAGCGTCTTTTCTCTGATACATATATGTAAATTTATAATATGTAGTGAAAATGGATGTAAATTCACTACATATATTATATATATTATAAAATAAAAGTAATGAACTGAAAAGATAAAAACAAGTATCACAATATCTATATAAAATTCGACTGTACAATGACTGAAACAATACTTTGTTACCTACGTTTGTCTCCGCCTGCAGCACCATAAAGTATTTACTTTAACTAATTTGAATATATTATTTCATTATTTGATAAAGTGAGCTTATAAAACAATGCATTAGTCAGTCGAATTTTATATAGATATTGTGATACTTGTTTTTATATATATATATTTGCTAACATTATGTTTATTAAACATAATATTCACTTATATAATAAGAATAGTGATATTCATAACGTAAACACTAGAAATAAGCATAAGTTAGTAGGCCCATATCATCGTTTACATAAAGTTCACAATACATTTACGGGACTCGGTATACGTTTTTTTCATAAACTACCTATTAATATAATAAATTTACCATTACTTAAATTTAAAAGCGCCGTTAAAATACAACTTATTCGGAAGGGTTATTACTAGGTACTGTGACTACTTAAATGACAAAAACTCATGGAACTAGTTGCTTGTTGCATACAGGATTTAAAGATCTGTATTATTTTTAAGTCAATTTAGTAATGTAGAGGTACCTCGTGATTATTTGTGATGTTAACAAGTAACTTGTTTCTTAATTTGATTATTATTGAAGAATATAAATGCACAACCGCATTTAGTCACGGACTGCTTTTGCATTGTCACAAAGTGTAAGTGTATGCGCCATCATGCCATCTTACTGCCTATTTTAGATTTATATTAAAACATATACCTTAGCACAAATTATTTAATCTCTATAATATTATTAAGTTATTACTGTTTTTATCTTTAGTTTTTTATAGTCTGTAGTATATGGCATAATGGCTGCAACACCTTGTTAATCTGAGTTGTAAAATACTGAAATTATATTTAATTGGCGATTTAAAAGAGTGGCCGTGAGTTTCTTGCAGGTTTCTTCTCATAGGCTCAACCCTTTGCCTGAACCTAGCAACTAACCTAAATGTAGCTTCAGTAACTTAGTAAACTCACTAACCCATATATTTTGACGTTCGTAAGTGTTACTTTGTGACCTAAATGAATAAATGATTTTTGACTTTGACTTTGACTTCTCTTTTCGGTTCATTACTTTTAAACAGTCGGGTTTTTTGTTTATATAATAATAATTTTATTTCAGACTTTTTAGTTTTATTAACCGAGTTTTATTTTAAAATATAACTAAGTACAGGCAATGTAATTCCTGAGTCAGGCAGACTTGAATAGATTCTTACTAGAAAATGATACTTCGGGCGTCTCGATATATAATTGGTACGCTTTTTGACAATTTGTGTTAAAACAGTAATATAAACATGATATGATATATATATTTTTGAAAGGTTATTTTCACGATCTTTCATTTAATACCCATATTGCTAAGGTAAGACAAAAAAACAAACTCCCTCCCCATTTTTTCTTCATTTGCGTGCGCCATTTTGAAATCATGTGTCAAAAACCGACCAGCCGTTTGGGCTGTAGGGCGTGCCAAAGAAATGGACATATATAACCACATACATTCATACATACGCTCGAAAAACATTACCCTCCTTCTGACGCAGTCGGGTAACAAAGTCACCTGCCGCGTCTGTCAGTCTGTTTGCGATAAACTCAAAAACTACCGAACGGATTTTCATGCTGTTTCCACCAATAGACAGTGTAATTCATGAGGAAGGTTTAGGTGTACAATTTGTATAGGTTAGTTCTAACCGTGTGCAGTCGGGGCATGTCGCTAGTAATATTATAAATGCGATAGTCTATCGGTCTGATATTTAACAGCTAAACTGCTGCACTTATCGTGGTGAAACTTTGTTTACTCATTAACCATTTGCATCGTTAAAATGCTGTATTGTGTCTCGACATAATTAAGCTGATAGGTTAACATAACATTATGTTATTTTTAGGTTAACATAACATTTATGTTTAGTGAATGTATACGGATTGTAAGACAGATTTTTATGATCATGATTTACTATTTTTCCCGGCTTTGCTCGCTCGGAAACTGTACTTATTTTCTAGATGGCAAGAACTCTATGTCCTTTTCTGTTCCCTTGTTAACGTGTATGCGAAATTTCATGATGATCGGTTCTGTAGTTAAGGCATAAAAGTGTAACAAACAGATAAGCAAACAAACTCACATTCGCATTAATCATAATATTTAGTTAGGAAATTAGGGTAATCATAGTTTGAAAATAGCTTAATGTATACATACAGTATATAATTATATATAACACATAATTATAATGTGCTTAGCAGCATCCTAACTAATATTATATATGCGAATATGAGTTTGTTAGTTTATTATTCTTCTGCCCGCGGCGTTTATTATGGCGGCATCAGAATCCAGAATTAGGGCGAGTTTCCACTCACGCGGAGCTGGACGGAGAGGAGCGGAGAAGAGCAGTTAAATGTAGCAAGTGTGTTCATTGAAGCGGAGCGGAGCGGCGAAAAGCAGAGCGGGGCGGAGTGGAGCTGAGCAAACCAGACCTGGAATGATCTTGTAATCCGGTGTCTTTCACTATAATTTCCCACGCCATACCTTTGGTTACATTGCATTTGTATGTTGTCAGTCGTGTATCCCATAAACATGGACATATTTTGACACTTTCAATTAGTTTCTCATCCATTTTGATTCACATACAATGTCGATGACGAATGAAGTGTATGAAGTAATATCGCTAAATTAACTAAAATACAGCGCACGAGCCTTTTCCTGACAAGTCTACACTACCCGCCGTGCCGCACCGTTCTGCTACCCTCCGCTTCGTGCGCTCCGCTCGACACCACAGCCTACTCGACTCCGTTCTGTCCGGCTCGGGGCCGCATGTTTATATATTTCATTTGAAAGTCCGGTCAACTCCGCTCCGCTCCTCGCAGTGGAGATATCGAGCACTGTGATTGGCCAGTTCACGGTCCGCTTCTCTCCACTTCGCCCAGCTCCGCGTCAGTGGAAAAGCACTCTAAGTTCTACTACTAACCTAACCTACATTTACGCAAGCAAAGCCGCGGGCAATATCACGTATTCATGTAATTATACATGTTATTCAGTTTTCTTGCTGTACTCAAAAACTTTTTACCGATCTTCAAGAAGTTCCACAGTACTGTTTTGTAACAAGTCCATATCGACAATCAATGCTACGTACAATAAACAATGTGTACCTACTGAACGACGTGAAACGTACATACAAAGGAATCGTAATCAAACTTTGCAGCATGGTTACTGATAAACATCTATTGACGGATGACAGTTGAAATGATATACGAAGATACGACGCTGAAGATATTACTTTATATTCTGTACTTATACGTAGAAATATTGTCTGCCGACAAAGTAGGCAAAATTTAATCACATTATTTAACATTCATCCTTTTTATGTTTCACGTAATGATAAAATTAAATTACTTTATATGGTTTCTTTCCCGTTATTTATTTAACATTTTATTTCATTATTTTGAAACTATTACACTACTACTGTTAAACTTTACTACTACTTAAGCTATTGAAATAATTATAACTATTTAGATTTAAGAAGCAGTGATACCTCAGTGAGGAGATCAAACAGACTGCAATGCAGAGGGTCTCGGGTTCGAACCCACGTCGCGTACCTCTGACTTTTGGAAGTTGTATGACTTTTCGAAATTATGTACGTATTGATTGACAATTATCGCCTGCTATGGCAGTCGTTATTAGAAAGTCAGTGCCCTATAATATCCTGACACTGGTCTAGCCTTAGGGTATCGTTAGCCTTCGGGTTACGGAGGTCAGGTGGCAGCCGCTCCGTGTAAAAACGGATATCTAGTCAAATCCGGTTAGACCAGAAAAGCCAACCCCAAGTGACTTGGGAATAATAAAGGCTAGGGAGAAGAAGATAAATATTTAGATTAAGGTTTACAGTTTCCCCGACATTGATTGTGCGGTATTGGTTGTCTCAATGTCTTGAAGTTGACAACCAACATCTTAGTCTTCCCGTAAACATCGCTGCTGAAAATCAACCGAAACGTAGGCCTCAAAAGCGTAAACTTATACTGCGGCATTCCCGGAGCAGTCATCGCTGATATATATAAATATAATCTCCATGGGTGTAAAAGATATATTTTGGGTTCGTCGGTTGCGTAACGGTTGTGAATGCGACTGCTATGCTTAAGGTCCCTCATCATCATTTCAGATTTGATTTCCGTCTCGGACAGCGTTATTGAATTTTTCTACAAATAAAAAGTAACAGCATTAATCTGGAACAGTACCCGGTTGACAACGTTCTTAAACGTTCTTAATACCACAGTTAGCGAAATATAGATATAATATTAGAGGTCTATTACACCCTAATTTCACCAAATATGGTTTATGTGTATCTTATATATGTATGTTTTTAAACGAGTCCTATTTCCAAACAAAAATCAAACCACAATATCTCATGCAACTCTCACTATGGAGCAACACAAACAAGTTATCATCAGAACTATGGATAAGTGGATACGTTTCAGTGTACGTCAATAATATCGGTGAGCAGGAATAAGTGCTCTAGGGATCAGCCACTTTGTACGTCCTATTGCATATGAATGAGTGTCGACGGCTCGGCAAATAAACCACTTGTTTCTGTCAGTGTACTTTAAAAGTGTTGGAGTACTATGTGGTTGGATGGGCCGTCTGTGTGATGGAGTTCTGCTGTTAATAGTGTTATGTGGTGGCTTTCGAGTTATTATATAACAGTTGGAGATAGGATATGTATTTACTTTAGAGTATTTAGATACGAGGATAGTTGGAGTTATTATATTCTAGCTATATAAAACGTACTTTATGTCCTTTTCTGCACCCGTAACAACGTCTATTATTTATTTATTATTAACGAAATTTCATCATAATCGGTCGATTAGTTAAAGTCTAACAAACAAACTCACATACCCATTTATTTACTTAGTTTATATAAGTTAGGATCTTAATCGTGTTGAACAAATGGGTAGTCCTCGCTGTCGTCGCGCAAAGAATTGTGGGTTTTAACATCACTTTACATTTTAATAATTTCCAACTAACAGTCACGAGACAATGATTTGTGTGATTTCTAAATAGTTGTTTAGAGTCTGAGTGTTCACATAGGACAGAAACAGGAATTATGCCTAGCGCAGGCGATGTTCTATAAAAAAACAATTTTATGCAAAATAAAATAAGATGGAAATAGATGTGAAGAAGGAAAAAAATATATATTTATCCATAAATAAATTTACTCCGTTCATTGTGAATGGAACTCCGTCTGTACATTCTACTACAAAATATAACTTGTAGACACAGTTGGTTCCACTGAAAGTAACTTCTTAGCATTTAAATTATTTATTAAGCTACCAGTGCTACTGTTTGTTGCTCAAATAAAAAAACTGTGCTTTTTCTAAAAGGCATAATCTGCAACGGCAAATTCTAGAAGCTTTAGCCACCATCATGGGTCCAGTATGATTTATTCACTAAAACTTAAGGAATGCCAAGCACAGCAAGACTTAATGATACTTTGAACTCGTTCTGCATAATTAGAGACATCAATAATTAATTTATGTTCGGGTACTTTGTATTATAATAATAATATTCTATCACATACCCACAACACCATCTAGCCCAAACTAAGCAAAGCTTGTACTATGGGTACTAGACAATGGATAAACATACATATATACATTTTTTTTGTAAATACGTACATATTATACATAGAAACACCCAGACCAAGACAAACATCCATGTTCATGCACAGAAATGTTTGACTTGTGCGGGAATCGAACCCGCGACCTCAGACGTGGCAGTCGGTTACACCAACCACTACGCCATTGAACTTCAAGAATGACAACAGCAACAGACTGCAATGCAGAGGGGCTCGGGTTCGAACCCACGTCTTACACATCTGACTTGAAGTTATATTACTTTTTGAAATTATGTGCGTATTGATTGACAATTATCGCCTGCTCCGTGCCTCGGAGAGCACGTTAAGCCGTCGGTCCCGGCTGCCATGAACACCTACAGCTGTCGTTATTGGGAAGTCAGTGCCCTATATTATCCTGACGCTGGTCTAGCCTTACGGTATCGTTAGCCTTCGGGTTGCGGAGGTCAGTTAGCAGCCGCTCCGTGTAAAAACTGATATCCAGTCAAATCCGGTTAGACTAGAAAAGCCGACCCCAAGTGACTTGGGAATAATAAAAGCTAGGGAGAAGACTTCAAGAATGAGACGCATGACACCTCAGTCTTACCGTGACCATGGCTGCTAACAAATAGTCGAAACGTCGCCGAAAGTGTAAATATAAATAATTTGCGGACGGTTGAAACCAATTGGTTTCAGCAAGAGTATACAAAATTAACGAGTATATTTACTACACATATTACATTAGCGTTTAAAATCGTCATCCGCCGGGCTTGACAGCTTTGACAGCAATAAAACACATTGATTTCCGCCGTGCTCCAGCTTAAAATTGTATATTTAATTCAATAAAATCCATAATAGATAGTTTAATTTCAATGCCCAAAGAAAATTCTCACCGAATGGTATTCGAATAAATTGACTTAATTACTTCGCCGTTGTTTAATTCCTTCCAACATAGGTACGAAGCTTTTGAAATACAATTACGGTGCCATCAATTGTCACTCATTATTCAAATTCAAAGGAAACCGTTTTACGTAACCAAAACACAATACTACAATGTCATTATCCCTTTAAGGGTATGCAATGTAAACATGCGGTGTGATAACAAGCGATGTTATGCATAATATACATATGTTAATACATACATATAATTATATAGGTACATATATTATTATATACTATGCTATGTAGCACATATACGTAACTTCATTGTGTGACTTTAATTATGTAACTACATGGCGAAAAAATAAATTATACTTCTATTTTTTTATTTCTTAAAAAAGACATTTCTCGCACTAGGAATAAATCCTATGTCGCGGGGACTTTACAAATATTTAAACAACGGACACAAAGAACATTTAGATTTGGAACAATCATGTAGATCACATACATATTCGAGAATTGTATATATTTATAAAAATATATGAAAATAGTTTGAAATATAAGCTAACACAATATAGTTTTTTATTTATAATAAAATTATAAAGCAAAACACAGAGGTCAGATCAAAGTTCACAACATCAACAATAGCCGTGACCTTTTTTTTACCCCGCAGTAGAAAATATTATTTCACCTATGTCTATTCAAAGAATAAATGTATCCAACTTTCTTTTTTCTCCAATAATATTCCGTGCAATAAAACCAAAGAAGGCTGAAAGAAAAAGTACGTAATCGATATCTACTAAGAACTGTCTAACTACACAAAAGAAGGCTAGTCATTAAACTTTCATCGCCACTTGGCCGGGCAATACGCGAATTTTCAGAGAAAATAAGTCAACCACAAAAAATACACAAAGAAAGAAAATTTCTTTTTCAACGGAACTTTATATCTCCGTCTTTGAAAATGTATTCTTAGTATATGTAGTATGCATATACATATATACATAGAAAATATTATGTGGCTTTATTTACAATATTGCTACTTTAGTAAATATATAAAAAGTCGTATTTCAAACCAGAGATTATTTTCATCACATTCTTCATACTCGTCTTACCAACCCACATAATCGGGTTTTGTACAAATGTCTTTAATTTAATAATAATAACACATAACCGGGCGCCGAAGGGACAGTACTTGTTTTATGAATGAAAGGTACTCTATGTCCTTTTCTGTAACCCTGACAACGTGTGTGCGAAATTTGATGATGGTTGGTCCAGTAGTTAAGGCGTGAAAGCGTAACAAACAAACAAACTCACATTCGCATTTATAATATTAGTTAGGATATTATCTTTCCTCTCCACAGTGCTGTCTTATCAACCTAATCCCCATTCTATCTATCAAAGAGATCCTACATTAACCGATAAAGCATCTGTATAATCGAAACCAATCAAGCATAAGTATATCACATCCATTACAACAACCATAATTTGGTCTCACGTCAGAGCGATATAGGAGCAAGTTTGCGAGCCGCTATTTCAAAGCGGTCTCGCTTTAGCATGGCAAACCTCTGTGACGTAATAGCACCCGTTCTCACATATTATACGTGCCCGATTTCCAAAGCATTAAAAAAGACACGCATAATACTTAGCAAGCCTATTAGACCTAGCCTATTAAATGTTAACTATATCACAATAGCCACAGTAAGTAAATGTACATATTTTGTTTCTTAATGTCAAAAGCACAGGTACCATTACGCGCAGCTTCGAGGTCTTCGTGCATACACTAAGAATACGTAGCATTAACAAGGAAACTGCTGCGTATACTAAGCGAGTTGGCTGATCTTCTTTCTATTACTAGTACCCTTGACATGTACATATATGATGGCTGCCTTATGGTACTACCATAAGGCAGCCATCATATATGTACAACGGTAAATGACCTGCTAACGACAAATACATAACAGAACAATATCACCCCACTCACATTACTTAATGAATGAACTAATATAAAACGTCAGCATATCCATAATGTTGTATCCACTTGGATTGGCCATAACCATCCTACTAAAATCAATTATCAGCCTATAATGGTTACGGTCGACCAGCTAATGACCGAGAATCACATTTACGTTACAGTTTCTGAATACAAATCGATTAAAAGTATCGTTAAAACACCACCAAGGAAACGTTGCGCATCTCCAATTTGTCTATTCCGCAGTCTAGTAGGCTCTAGGTGACGTTTACATAATCGGTATCGATGTTTAAGATTCCATCTTTTACATCTAGATTTTCATACATGTTTTAGGTTCTCTTTTAAGATAACGTTACTGTCAACGATATAATCTAAGGCAGAAAATAACTGTTATAATAATAGCTATCTTTTTTTATTGTAAGCTTGGTGAAAATTAAAAATATATTAGAATGAATGTTTCGCTTAAAATAATAGACATAATTTCGCAACTAGGAAAAGCAGTTCGATAAGTTCTGAACGGACCCAGCATTGGTAAATTAACTTTTTATTCTTGCTAATTGTTATACATTACTTACATTTACACACATACATACATGGTCTGGCGCCTATATCTGTGCATGGGAAGGTTGAGGTGTAAAGCCTATTATTGTATAAAGATGTATAGAATGTTTTAAAATCCTTGTTACGACGTAGATAATTTTTACAGAGGATGGAAATGGCAAATTGAACCTGAGATCTTATGAACAGTAGTTGCATTCACCACAGCTGCATTACCTTGATTTTGTTTTATTAGTTTTAATATGTATAATATGATGTTAAATCACCAATATATTTCGGCTTATATGCCATTGATCTATATTTAGGCTTTAACAATAGCACAATATAGATCTGATGCATTTCTGTCTAAGCCTTTGTGAATTCCAAATTACATGGTTTTGTATGACTTACGTATTTGGTTTATTCATTGATATACATAACATGATGAACCTTAAAAATATCCAGTGTTCAATTACAAGCTATAATACAACTAATTATATAGTTTAGTAGTTTTTAGTGGTATTATTCTCTCTATAATTTACCATAGTCTATTCATCAGTATAGAGACACAATTTAATAATACATGTTCACATTAAAATAGAAACTGTACCATCGACACTCGTTACCCTAATGAATAAGTACTTCAGATACTCGTATATTCACCTACTAGTTATCTAGTAATTTTCTATGTATAATTAAACTGTTCGCACATTATGTTTAAACCTATTTATGTTATAAATATGAAAGTTGTTTTGATGTTGTGTTTGTTTGCTAAATCACGCGTAGAATTTGAATGGAATAGGGGATTATTGATTTCAGTATAACAGCAATTAGTAAACAAAATTGCTGACACCGAAGATAGAAGTTAAATTGGCAAACAGATAGAACATTTCTTAACATAAACGTTTTTAGACTTTTGGGGTTTGTACACATCTTCTCCCTAGCCGTTATTATTCCTAAGTCACTTAGGGTCGGCTTTTCTGGTCTAACCGGATTTGACTGGATATCAGTTTTTACATGGAGCGGCTACCACCTGACCTCCGCAACCCGAAGGCTAACGATACCCTAAGGCGAGACCAGTGTCAAGATATTATAGGGCACTGACTTCCCAATAATGACTGCCATAGATGTTCATAGCAGCCGGGACCGACAGCTTAACGTGCTCTCCGAGGCACGGAGCAGGCGATAATTGTCAATCAATACGCACATAATTTGAAGAAGTCATATAAATTCCGAAAGTCAGAAGTGCGCGACGTGGGTTCGAACCCGACACCCTCTGCATTGCAGTCCATTGGTCTCCACACTGAGCTATCGCTGCGCCGGAGTTTGTATATATACTTAATGTAATATTAGGTCATACTCGCAGTGAAGGATTTAAAAGGTAATAAATACCTATTGATTGGGTTGACTTCAACCCGTGACCACGATCGATACAAGTCGGTCGCAACGTCGGGCTATAGGTAGTCGTATTTTTACCTTTTAAATCCTTCGTCAGAAGTATGTCTCAACATATAGGATACTTTACATCTGGGGTCATGGGTCTCGCGCGGGCAAAGTTACGTGATTAGAATGAAGTTATATTATCATTTAAAGCTTATTTACATAACATAAAGCATATACATGCCCGCCTAACTTCGAAAGGATATGGACATTTTACCGACTATGTTTTTAGTTCTCACATAATAGAAATCAAACTTTTTACTTACCATATTTTGCCCGCGACTTCGCTTGCGAAAATATAAGTTATGTAAATGTTTTACTCCTCGGGCACAGTGTTTTTCTGGATGAACAGTAATGTGCTTTTCTGTTCCTCTGTCAACGTGTATGCAAAATTTCATGATGATCGTTCAAGTAGTTAAGTCGTGAAAGCGTAAAAGCGTAGTAACATACAAACAAACTCATATTCACATTTATAATATTAGTTAGAAAGTTAGGATTAGGATTAAGATTCTCAATATTACCAGACTCCGTAATATTATTGAGAATTGTCTGACAGAAAAACACTTCGGCTGACGCGAAAATTGAACCCGGCACCTCGAGATCGCGCGCAAATTTAAACGCAAACTTATGCCACAGAACCAACGAAGCAGTCTAGATTATAAGCGTATATGAGAGGTTTGCAATCGTCACGTAATATTCTCGCATAAGTATTTAGCGTAGCGGCGGAACGAGCAAGCGGTTGGCTCTCCGCTGCCACCATGTTGAATTGTGAGTTCGAATCACACACCGCACTATTATTAATTTCCTTCGAGGATAGAAGGCAATGTACACATTACACATCTATGTATCTATAGTATAGATTATATATATGTAAGTTAGAGCTCTATCATAAAATACAATACATGTGTACAACACGAGTTTCCATTAAAAATAAGCTTGAAATAAAACTGCAGCTTTATTCCACTAGAGGGTGCTACCAGCGTAATTAGTAAGTGTAAATAACTAACAGCCGTTCTTTACGTTTGTATTTTTATTTACTTGCGCGATGCTTTATTCCCCATTGTACGCTAATGGGTTTTGTTTCATTTGAAACTTATTTTTTGAGTTAAGTAAAGAGAAAAGCAAGTCTTTGTCATTTATATTTTAATCAAGTCAATAAAGTAGGTATATTCAGCCACTGTCAACTTTTGGATGACTTACCAGATCGTAAATAGAACTGAAGTTATTTTCGAGTTCTTTTATATTATACTTCTAATTTAATTTGATGGGGCTCCCGAGTTTATCTTATCTGAAACCTTCATGAACGTCAAAATTCGGTGTTTTCCATAGCCATGTTGAATCTAGGATACACATGAGATCTGTACCACTTCTGTAGCCTAAATTCAGCAGTGGCAGCTTCTAGCATTGCGGCATAGCATTATACATAATTTTTTTAAATATTTGAATTGTTGTGAAATACTTTCCAGTATTATACACTAGCATCAATAGGAATAACAATAAAACAACAAATGTACTTCACACAAATTTTCACACTAACGAACATACACGCCAAATACATATACACATTTTCATACCTTTCAACTGCATATACGAACACGCAACACACATGAATACTTGAATACATACGCAAGCATGGTTTACTATTATTAACAACATTATTTAAGTTCATTTTTATATTCAATTTTATTTCTCTTTTTCTCATTTGTTATTGCCATTACAGTATTAATATTGGGTTGCGCAAAATTTAATAATAAGTACATGTTTTAGGATTAATTAATATTGGTTAGATCAGTTATCTGTGACATTGGAAGGTCGCTGGTACCAGCAAAATATTATAATAATGGTTTCTGTCTGCACAATATCCTGTACTACTATGTTACTTGTAATAAGTGTGGCAATAAAGATTTTATTATTATAAAAAAACGACTTAAATGAAGAATAAATTAAATCTTAGATATTAAATTTATTAACTTATGCTCATATAAATTAATATAACCAAAATAATATATCAAAATAATAATAGATACTATTAATGTAAATGTAAATTTTACAAGAATGATGTTTAACATACGTATACACTGATACCTTATTTATTATGTTGCGTGCACATGTTTAGGAAGGTAGTTTAAAACAAAATGTCGTGAATCTTGTCCAATATTTTAGTATTTCACTATACCACATTCTGTTTTGTGTACCTTAAATAAATAAAATAAAAAATATAACCAGGATAAAGTTATAATTGCGGCAGCAAAAGAAATTATTAAATGAAACCAATTTGTTACTTATTATCCGTCTGAACTAAGTTAAACAAGTTTTTCAGGCAATGGAATTCAATTAATTGGCAACATGAGATTCCAGTATTAATGCCTGGTTGCATAGGTTTTCTGTCTGTGAGATATTTAAAAAGCACAGTGACAGACACATTACACATATTTCATCTGAACAATTGCCAAAATGTGCGTTACGTTATATCTATAAATAGTATTTGGGAATACAAGAACGCGATGCTACGCAGAACACTAAAAAGTTCAAAGGTACAAGCGCCAAATTCAACACTAGCTCTCACCGAAACAAAAGAAAGCTCTAACAAAACTCAAGCTGCGTTCGTTTCCGATGTAGGTTGTATAGCAAGGCTCCACATCAGTATTACAAGTCGGTACACCGAGTACAAGCTCCTAACTGCCCGTCACCACACAGCTGACGGCGAACGACAAATAAAAGAAAACATGAAATACGTCAAACGTTGTCGATTCGACAAAACCGTAAAAACTAATCGAGTGTAAAACTCGCGAGCCTTTGTAAACAACAGGCATATAACTTGTATTTATAAGCTGTGTTATTCTGTCTGACTTTCGAGTGCAAATCTTGAAACGGAATTTTTTATTGACATTGATTTATGTGACGGTGTGGAAAACATGTAACATGTTCCGACGTAATGTGTCTCGATCGATCATCTTAGAGGAATTCTAATTTGTGTGACATTAAAAAATGCAATATTCTATATTATACTTGTAAAAATTTGTGAGGTTGCTTGGATGTGTGTTACTTACGTACGTATAAACTGGTTCAAAAGCCGTTAAACAGTTTATGCGTGCAAGAAATTTGCAAGACATATAGACAATGAACCGGATTAACGCATAAGATACAATAGACTTGTTTCCATGAAATCTGCTTAACGTAATGTAGATATATAACAGGTAGAATCATTATTTCGATATTATTTCGAGGAAAACTTCATGTCAATCTGCTTTCTTGAAAAATTTTGGGCTTAAAAGACATAATAAATTATAGAATAATTAATTCAATCTATTAACATGTATATATACATATATGTTTCGTGTTCAAATCAATCTCGCGAAATGCGCCGCCATTTTATGGACAAAGTGAAACTCTCGGTGGCGTAGTAGTTGGTGTAACCGACTGCCACGCCTATATATTACTGAGGCCGCGGGTTCGATTCCCGCACAAGTCAAACATTTGTGTGCATGAACATGGATGTTTGTCTTGGTCTGGGTGTTTCTATGTATAATATGTATGTACTTACAAAAAAAAAAGTATGTATGTATGTTTATCCATTGTCTAGTACCCATAGTACAAGCTCTGCTTAGTTTGGGCTAGACGGTGTTGTGTGTATGTGTAGAATATTATTATTATTATTATTATTAATTATAACTCTATTTTAATTAATGTTTAATAAGTGAGAACGCGACGCATGCGTTATACGGTTGTACTGCTTCCTTAGCCTGCCAACGCTTATCAGCTTTTTGAGTTCGTGTTTTTCATAGATTCTTGTTCGAAATAAGTATTATTACCTATCACCTCTGCAAATATGGCGAATGCAAATCAACAACTTTTATACAAATCAATATTTCTTGGGTCAAAGGGAAAGTTTTGGTATCGCAAATTATCGATGCACGGCATAATAGCATCACGATAGACCACATACAAGATAGTTTAAGGTTCTATATCGATCTGGCTGATCATGATTTTTGCAGTTTATTAAGTCCCCTGTAAGTAATTAAAATAAATCGAAATCTTTATTTTAATAATTTATTAGTTATATGGTGGTAACAACTCAAACTACATTGACGAATGCCTACCGCTGCACATAAACCCAACATATTAAGTGATGAATCTCCTCAAATCCGCTTGCATAAACTCGAACGCACTTATACTCACCGCAACATCTCTCGAACATAAACCCGATGATGCTTCACATTATCGAATATTCGCCGAAACTGTGTGGTTCATAAGTCGTCTACACCAACTTAAATTGGTAATACCTCGGTGAAAATAAATATTTTCCATATCAAGGGTTGATATGGAAAATATTTATTTTGTAAACTATCTCACTATTGAACATGGACCTCTTCTCGGTATGAGATGAGTTAAGCCATAGTACTTCACTCCGATTCAGTGTGAGTTGGCACACTTTACATATATTCAAGATCTCTCAACCGTATTCACGCAATGTTTTCCGATAAAGCTAGCGATAGTTAACTATCGAATAGGTACTACATATATAACTTTGAAAAGACATGTACTGTTGTAGATTTAAAAAATAATGTCTTCAGTACTATGTATATATTGAGTACATGTAGGTACAAACTTAAACTAAAAAGTAGAAAATATAAAACTTTTGCTGAAGGGTACCACAACAAAACAAAACGTCATCAAAGTATTTTTTTTGTTTCTGTTGACTTTTTCAAAGGCTCGAAATCAATTTCTGTGAAATTTATATGGGATGACCTCTAAAGTATGACTTACCAAAGACAAAAATAATCATTAAAATTAATTTATAATTGACGGTGTAATCGCGTAATATACATATAAAAAAGTCGAACTAAGAACTTCCTCCTTTTTTTAAAGTCGGTTAAAAACTTCTGGCTTATAGATGAATAGATAAGATAGCCCAAAACGATCCGTAAAAGAAACTATGAAATGACAACGAGCGATACCGATTTTTTCTTCATGTCGCATTGTTTTCCCCCGTACAAATGTGCTCCTCAATCATAAATCTGGAAAACTTCGACTGCACATCTGTTGCAATGAAAAAGTGTTCGCGTCGCCAACTATGAAGGCACAATAGGTTGCAAGCTCCGTCCTACATGGCGCTATATAACGTATGGTGCTATATACGCTATGTGACGTATATATAGTTGTACTGGCTCCTATTTTTTATTGGGACTAGTCCCACTATTGTAACACCTGTCTAACCAGGTTCCAGCAATCGTGACCATGAAAACAACGAGATTTGACACTCGTGAACTCCCAGGGATGTTAAGCAGTAATGACTATCGTGTATTTTGTATGGTTTTTAACCGTAATACCAATGTGTCTAAAGACCCTGTACAGCAAAAGGAGTAGGCAGAAGCGTTTTAGAGGTAGATTATTTGCTGGCTTTATTTTAAGTTCCACGTAATTAAGAGTGAATCTATTGCCGTCTACCAGGCACATTTCCAGGCTCTGTGCTGCTACTGAAAATTTTCTAACTGAAATATCCACTATCAGTATGCCAAACTCGGTTATCAAACCCGTGACATAAAAAGCACACGTAAACTTGAGCCGCCGAATCAACGACGCAGTCTTCAGTAGTTCGTTTAAAAATGGTGAAGCAGCTTCTACAAACGTTTTGTTCGTAAACCAAATGGCAACATCAGATACGAGGGTGCTCTTGATTTTTATCGCCACTTATTTACCGCCAAACAAGAAACGATAGTAAATACCAAGCCACTGGAAGTGCATCCAAAGATTCAACTCTCACGACCTTATTAAAATAATATAGCTCCGTAATTTCTCTGCACGATTTCGGTATCGAAACTCTCTAATATTACATTCAGCGCTGTATCAAGAAATCTGAAAGCAAATTAATGAAGACAATGAACCTTTAACCTATATAACTTAAGGTATATGGATAACAAGACGCCCAGCTTTCACTATCTACATTATTACATAGTACGAAGCACAATATCTCTCCGTCTGTTTGTTCATTTGTGAGCTCATTTCTCGAGAACTAGTCCCTTAATAGACCTAGTTCTATCATAAAATTTGGCAATAGACAATCTAAGAAACAATTTTAATGCATCATGTCAAAAGAGAAGTCAGGGAGCGGCCAATACAAGTATTACCCTCCCGACCGGATTCCGGTTACGGCGACCAACGTTTATGGATACTGGTGCATTAGTGTGTAGGTTTTCTATTCCCTAACTCTAATAGTTCGATATAACGACAATCCGACAAGACCCGTGAGATATCAAGCTCAGTACGACGTGCATGCCCAGGCCGGCAATTAATAATTTCTTGACAAAAAGCGCAAATATTTTCATTGACTGGACTCGAGATCTCACCGCTATCTAAAGTTGCTACCATCTACCGGTATGCCATCGAGGCATGTAGTGTATTCCACGTGAACGAATCCACAAGCAGTGCTAGTGCCATATAGAGTCCCTTTATCGTCACTCTATCTCCGCGTACATATACTGAAGTACCGGTATCACTTACTATCAACATTTCAAGTAACTGTACAGCATTATGCATCAACATGAATGGAGCACAGATGGCCAGTCACTTTTATGTGCACTCCGCCGCGGACACTTGGACTTTTATTGGAGTCATAGTGAACTCGAAGCCAATGCAATTTATTGCCTCCATACTACGGGAACGAAATACAGCGTGTTATAAAAATATCTGCATTTTAGTGTCCCGTGTAAACGTTGACTGTCGGAACGTATCAATGTTGGATTTTTATGTTCTTGTACATAGTACCTACGATATATTTCTTAGCAGATTACTTCTACAAGAATTTATATACAGGCATTAGGCTGCGACATTGAGGGGTTTATAGTTCGCACAATATGTCATTTAAGTGGATCCCATAACAAAGATCTACATATATTTACTGACCTGAATTAGAATCCAAAATGAGAAAACCGCATCTAAAACCATTTGGAGAAGAACTAATAGGCATATGAAAAATATAGTTCTTCAGATTTCAATTTAGAAACTCCCAATTAGTTGATTTGTGTCTGTTTTTTGATATAATTAATATTTAGAAACATATTCTATACAGTTTCACAATAATAGAAATATTATTGTGAAACTTAATTGATATAATATGTATATTATTTTATTTTTAAAATAGCACTACTTAATAAGATTTGATCTCATATCAATTTGTTTTGCAAATTTGTTTACGTTTTTCGTAATATTACCTCATACTTTAATCTGTTATAGTTAATCCATAGAGGGTGATTAGCATATAAATGCCCTACTAAAATTAGTTTGGTTCAAATGCTAGCGTTGGGGTGAAAGAGTAGGCGATAGCATTGTGGAGAGATCCATAATACGTAGCTCTAAATTTTAGAAGTTATGTACGTAATAAACCGTTAATTAGGGTGGATATTATATTTACGATTGAGCTGAAGGTTACATTATACTAATATAAACATTTTAAGAATGGCTAAAGCTAAATAGTGGAGGCCTATCTCAAGACCCTTATAATATAGCTATTGTAAAATTAGTTGTAAGAACATTAAAACTTTCGTCAGAATAGCGGAGTACAAATTGCTGATGCAGTATTAAATACTGCTAAAGTTAAACTTTTTTAGGTCAATGCCTGCACTTCATGTACATAGTTCCTGAATCGTAAGGGACTTTATAAACATTGAATCAACCAAGGACTTCTAAATTCCGAATAACTATTTGGTCACACATTTTTCCACCACCAATTCAACCATTCATTCAACAATCCATTCACCACAAACTCCGCACATTCATGGCATCGTTAAAATTTCGCTTACTCTATAATTTATTTATACTTTATATGAATTAACCTGTTAATTCGTAGAATGCTATTCATAATTAAAAACTTATCGTATCTGGTCGCCGTTGTGCCCTATGACTCAATAGGTTAATTCGTTACAATTTCTATAAATAATAACCAGCCTATAAGCAGAAAAATATTTATTCTCGCTATATATACAGCAGGCCTCATTACTTACAGAACGTAAACCCAAAATAAATACGTTA
This sequence comes from Catocala nupta, assembly GCA_963675205.1. NCBI lineage: Eukaryota > Metazoa > Arthropoda > Insecta > Lepidoptera > Erebidae > Catocala > Catocala nupta. The sequence goes on from OY776084.1 coordinate 14,295,686, forward strand.
TACCTTCATTTTCGAATTAAAATTGAAATTCGACTTATTTATTATCCACATTTACGCTTCAAAAACAACCCCCACTTTTCATTTAAACGTTATAAGTCTGAAAGGGTTGAAGGGGTTTTGGAATTACTTTCAGTGGATTCAGGTCGGAAATTAACTCATATTTTACGTATATCTATATGCTCCGTTCCACGGCATCTAAAGATGTCTTAAAGACTGTATACTATGCCTTGAGTCAGTCACTCATAACATATTGCATAGGTAGTTGGGGCGGTGCTGCGAAAACGTTTATGATACAATTGGAGAGAGCCCAACGTTCAGTACTAAAAACTATGCTCAAAAAACCCTTTAGGTATCCCACTACACAATTATATAACGATTGCAAGTTACTTAATGTGCGTCAGTTGTTTATATTAACAACATTCGTAAGAGTACACCAAAATGTTATTCACTCAAAAGAGTATAAACATCTCCTTAATCGCCGAGTATATAGAATCATGGTACCTCGAGTTTTTACATCATTTGCGAGACGTTTCGGCCCACATAAAGATAAATACATCTACAATAAAGTAGCAAAATATTGTGACATAAAAGAGTGCTCAGTAAAAGAGGCAAAAATAAAAGTATCCAAATGGCTCAATACAATGACATATGACAGCACTGAAAATCTTCTTTTGCACTTTAGTTAAACACTATATAATATATAAATAATATATAGATATATAAGTATTAAATATATAATATACATTCATATATACATACAAATATTCATAATTACACATACATCACCCGCGGTTATCGTAAATTATATTACTTACACTTTCTATTTTCCCCGTAAATATGTATAATGAATAAGTGTTAAATTTTAGTTTAATAGTATAAAATTTTCTCATAAACGTTAACTTCAAAAGATGTCGACCGAGCAATGTGCCTCAACGTAAATTGTAATCGTCACGGTACCCACAGGACAGGCTTGCCTAGTGTGGGACCAATGGATAAGACCTTACATTGTAACATTTTTGGTAATAAATATTTTTTAATTTAATTTAATTTTATATTATACTAGAAATTATTAATATGTACATGTTTCTTAAGAGTCGAGATACCAAGCTACGAGAAGTTCGTATAAGATCTTCTATACTTATTTAGCATATAAACTACTCTAAACAAAATAGGGCCTACCCCGAGTAGCTCTATATTTCTGTTTATAAATAATTCGTAAGGTAACCATTAGTGAAATGAGGCAATTAAACTTATAGTAGACATGTTTATATTTATTATTATATATCTTAAATCTCGTTCATATATTAGGTATACAAGGAAATGCAGAAAGTTTTCGTTTAAGATAATATAAGGTAGTATAATAACGAAACAAAAAGAATCCAGTATTTATCATAGTACTTAGTTCAAACACAAACAATCTCCTTCTAGATCGGCTCTTAGCAACTTCTTAAAGAGCTTACAGTTTTGCCACATACATACCAATATCCTTGACTTAACCCCAAGGTTAAAACGAAATAGCAAAATAAATACTTTAACAAATTCTCACAAATTACATGTTGTAAAATTTATGGATTTGCCATTAATGGGATACTTTTAAAATTGTTGAGAAGTATTATGCTAGTCCAGTATGAGGTACATAGTCGTCAAACTATTCTCATCATCGCCATAATGACAGTCAAAACACGTCCACTTCTGGACATAGGCTTCTCCAAGGTTTTTTACACAGACCGGTCGTGAGCCTTTCGTATCCAGTCACTTCTATAATAGAATAATTCGCGTGCTATCAAGGAATAATAGAATAACTTCAAATTCGCTCTGTACATTTGTCTTAAATCCAAACTTCGTCACGCCGTCATCTAAAGGTAACATATTCCCATCCGTGTGTAAATTATTAAACAACTGAGCACAAACAGATGTAGTGAACTATTTGATCCAATTTGCGACTACACGTAGTTTAATTCTTGCTAACTATCAATATTGGGACTCGGTATAACTGTATTAAATTATGCAAAATAAACTTTCCTTTGATAATGTAGTGACTGTTAAGCATTCAGTACGTAATTTTATGCAATACTAACAATATTATAATACACGTATTGTGTTAACACACAATGTTCCAAAGTGTTAAGTAATATTGCGCTTTTGCGGTGTCCAGTGGATGACTATGGAATAATGTTGTGTGAGACTTGCACATAATGGGCGAAATTCAAAAGTGGTACATCACACAAAGAGAAAAGTTATTCTAAGAAGCATTTTAGGTGTAAATAATTATGTTAATATGTTATGCTGCACATAAAGTAAAGAGAGTTCTACTATTACGGTAAGCAGCGGCTTAGCAGTGCACAGGCGGTAGTTACCACTTATCACCAGCTGGATCGCTAGCTCGTCTTCCACGAGAGGCAATAAAAAGCTTACAGTAATTTACCTTTAGAACCCGAGGGGTATAGGTTTTCTGATTTTTTAGTAGAATTTTGAGCGTGTGATCGAGCAAAGTCACGATTTAATGCAAAATATTGAGTAGGCTAATGTGTTTTGCGATGCTACGACGTAAGAGAACAGTCGCTACGATTGCTACGCAGTTGTAGCAGTCAACTTTTTGTCATCTACTGATATTTATCCCGGCGCCCGCTGGTTTGAAGAGACGCGTACATTAGCTGTAATGGGCAGGGCATATGTAGTTTCCCTTTTTAATATACGTATAATCTTGTGGTAGATAGACGAAATTAGTACGTACATATCGGGTCTATCCGCCACAAGACCTTTAACTTTATCAAAATATGTATATTAATGTATCAATTCAGTCTTTTACTTACAATCTATAATAACAATATTTTTTGCTAAAATATACACTAACGGACTCATTAACTGCATCAAAGTTCAGGAATTCGAATTAATATTTTCGATAAGTATGCAAACTTTTTAGATTAAACTAAATGTCGATACTGTCCATTAATCACAAAACAAAATTTAAAAATGGAACTGCAGTAAAAGATAGAATTATAGCCGGGAACAAAAATATATGCATAAGCTCATATTCGTATATTATAAGAGGAAAGTTTGAAATTAGTTCTATTTGCTTTTTTTCATCCGCGGTTTAAATTATTGTTACCAATAGTATTCATTATTAGTCTTTTAAACTCAACAAAATTGATGTGACAACATGTGATCACTAAGGAATACATTAAGGCTATAATCAGACACACGGTAGTGTGTCCGCCAAATCCGGTAAATTGCTGTCGACGCACGGTGAGTGTATATTACATTGATTATTTTCTTTTATATTAATAAATAATTTAATTATTTAACTTATTAAAATTTTAGGGCATTTTAATTGTATTAACTTTATTACTTTATAATTTCGTTAATGATTAATTTTTGTAAAAAGTCAATACCAAAGAACATTTGCACGCCACTATATAATTATAGCAAACCTAAATACCCTTTTTTTTTTTTTTTTTTTTTACGTGGGGGAATGCTATAACGCATATCCCTCCGCGGGGGCGGGCGGAGGGATTATGTCGGACTCGCCGGGGTAAACGAAAGATGGAAAAGAAATAATGTACCTCCCGGAATACCGACTAAACCTACCACGGTGTTCCTCGACAAAACCACTATCGACAGGGCCGCGCGAATCACTTTCGCATGCGGTCGCGACCCCGCCGAGGTTACGGCCCGCCGTATGAAACGGCAGGCCCCTACGCAATAAGACCTACCCAAGATAGGCACTACTCAAAATAAAGGCCCTACTGTCTCCCTCTTAAGGGGGAGACGGACTCGACACAGAGGCGCGCGTGGGAACACGCACGCCGCCTCTCGGACCTGGTGCTGAATGGATGGCGGGCAGGCCCACAAAGCCCGCCACTCCCAGGTCAAACCTCAGGGTGGCTGGAGGTCATCTCGCGCCCTGCGGCGCCCGGTTCTGCGGTTGGGGAGAGGGTTTAAGCGCTCCCTCTCCCGCTCCGCCACCTCCTTGATGGAAATGACTTCCTCACAGAAGGAGGCGACGGCATTCCACGACCTCTCACTCCGGACCATAGACTCAACTACGGCCGGGAGCGAGAGGTTAACCGATCCGACTGCCGCGATCAATTCACGGCGCTGCGATGCCCAGGCGGGGCAAATCGCCAAAGTGTGCAGTGCCGTGTCCTCAACTACGTCGCGGCAGTCGCCGCAGTGGTGACAACCGAGCGTCTCTTGCCGGCGTATACGACACAGGAACTGGCCAAAACAACCGTGGCCAGTCAGAACCTGTGTCAGCCGGAAGGTGAGGGCGCCATGCCGCCTCTCCAGCCACTCCTCAAACACGGGACTTACCGCCACGATCGTGGCGTGCCCGACAATAAATACCCTGTGTTATCCTACCATGCCTGAAATTGTACATAAACACATGTTTATGCAAATAAATATTATCTTATCTACAATACACGAACCACTTCGAGCTACTTTTCGTTCACCCATAACTACTATAACTAAGATATTAATTGATATTAATACTTGCAATTTAACATGGTTTATAAGACCTTCTTAATTTTATAACTGGCAGTTTTATGTCTAATAAAATGATTAGTATTGTCAATTAGTTACGTCATGTTTATAAAAAAATAAGTAAAATAGTAAGTATTTATATTAACATTTGCCAAGTTGTATAATTTATATAAGCATTTTCATAGCTAATAATAATATTATTTGAGAAAGTGCGATTGAACTTGACGTGCATATATGTAGATCTCAACTCTTTTATCGGCATCATTCTTAACCATTGGCGTCGTTTGCTAATACTGAACTAAGCCCCTTTTTTACCACATTTTTGTTTTTCATGGAATACATTTATAGTCTCAATTTATTTCTTAATCTGACTCAATATGGCAGGGGAATTATTAGACTAATTACCTTCCCGACCAATACCTAATCGTTACCTCAGCTGATGTTCAAAGCAAAAGAAAAGGATTATAAGCAATCACTTTGAACCTTCATTATGTAAATATGCCTAATTAATTATACAAAATGATTACATACATATATAAAAAAGTGCTCGAATTAAAAATATATTTTTTAATTCGTGTTAACAAATAAATTAAACCTGATTCAGTTTTGTCGGCTTTGACAACTGCGACGCCATATCCTAACTAATAATATAAATGCGAATTTAAATTTGTTTGTTTGTTTGATTGTTACGCTTACACAATTACTAGACCGATTATCATGCAATTTCGGAAACATGTTGTCAGGGATATAATAAAAGGACATAGGGTATTTCAGATATATGTATATGTATAGGCTTCATCCAGAGAAAAGTACCTACTTTTCATGAGAGATAGCAGTTTATTGACAAAATCTAGATAAAGGTAAGCGAAGCCGCAGGCAAAATCTAGTTTGATATAATATAAACGTATTTAGACTTACTTCATAGTCCTTTCGACAACGAGTCTTAATCGGATTGGTCATTATTTAAATGTATAAAAACTTATTTTTCCGTCTATACTATGTGATAAAGCCTTTTATCATAAAACTCACCAAGCTTGCACTGGCACCGTAAAAAAGATAACTCATCGACAAGTGAAACACGTGTCAATAGTTTGTTCTACAAGCGCGATATTACAAACTGCGTAGCATCTGGAGGAACATTTCACCCCTTTCCTACAAATACATAGATGAACACTGAATATGATGAACAACTAATGCCTGAAGCACAGTAAAGTAATTATGTGTAATATATATATTAAAATGTAAGTATATAATAAAAAAACTATTAACGTTACGCATTCGAAACAAAACCAATTAAAATTAATAATTCTTAATGTAACGTGTCGTCACAATCGTTACAGTGTTTTTACTAACTTTATTAGTCAAAGCAAGATAAGTTATGAAGAAGTATCTAAGAGTTCTCCATAATGTATTTGAAGATATGTGAAGGCAGTCAATCCACACTGGGCCAGCGTGGTGGACGATGGCCTTACCCTTCTCACATTAAAAGTACGCCCGTGCCCAGCAGTGGGGCAGTTTAAATACAGGGCTGATATAATATACATCTTAAGTATAACGATATATGCATATTGCTTTATCCAAAATACAACTACGCAAATAATTCAAATAGATTTCAACAAAGGAATGTAGATACGACAATTACGCAGAATTCACTGCCAAAACAAAAATTACATTAAAACGTCGTACAAAAAAGCTATTCGCATAATAATGGAGCGGAAATGAAATAAAAATGTTCCGTTAATCCAGTGACAGGACAAAACAAAGTCAAGAGGAACTGTCAATGCTAAACTGTATAACACTTATCCACGCCATCCATTGTTTATTTCGTGGCCCTTATCGAATTAGGGGGAAGTTTGCGAGAAATTACATTAACAGCGGAGAGGATGGGCGACGAGCGTTTTAACTTAATGGCCATCGCTCGGACTCCCTCGGCGTCACTTAACTCGCCGCTCGATAAAAGAAAACGTGGACAGCGCACATGCAAACCACCCAAACATTATGCGAACGATTGCCAGATAAAGTTCTTTTTATCTTTGGAAATCCTCTGAATTATGTATACTCCAGATACTATCAATATTTCTGCTAGTCTCTTGGAAACAACACTAAAAGTATTTCTTATTTTATTTTTATGGACGCAAAAGTTGGCTGCATAAGTTGCGAACTGACGTCTTGTCTATTATGGTAACGGCATCGATGCGGTTATGCTGAAGTGTGAGTGCTTTTGAATCGTAACTTAGAATGTAAGCTTACTTCTGTGTAGAAATATAAATTTGACATTTGAAGCTCTTCTAAAAAGCAATTATCGTTACACTTTTAAAGTTTAGTGTTTAAGCATAAAGACACTAACATGTCTAAGAGAATTATTTCAAAATTCTTTTTGACAATGCCAAGTCTTTTAGTATGACAAGTGAATTCGAAATATCAGTAATGCTTGCTAGGGGCTCGGATTTCAAAGCTCTGCGTAGCAAACTCGAAATGAAATTATTTAAAAAAAATAGTTTTGGTTTAGTCTAATGCACGTCAAATGTGAACTAAAATGCAATTTGTGTCATTCAGTTATTAAGTATTACGTACTAAAGAAGAGATCGTAAGTAAATTTTAGTTTTAGTTTAGTCACACGAGTTAGAGCGCTTGCTCTCTAACGTACTCAGTTAGAGCCAGGATATTACTAGAACGATACGTTTGATTACAATACTAAATTATTTAATAAGCAGTAGCGTAAACACACATAATTTTACGTCTCAAATATTAAAATATTGAACTAAGACGTGTCGTTGCAAAAATTGGTTATACAGCATGCACTCTACAACGTGTTTCAGAAATATTACGTTTTACTGCTAGATTATCTCGTGTATCTAGTGTCTATATTATTTAATATAACTTTAATAAATGTAACCTACATATGTTATAACACACATGCACCTAACGCGTGTACTCCGTTTCACGTTTACGTGTTCAGTGAGAGCACACAAAGAATACAATCTTGGTAGTAATCAAATACAAGATCACTATATACTACAGGTGTTACCGAATATGACACAGAAGCAAAGGTTAAGGAATTCATGAGTATATCAAATATTGATCGTACTAATGACTGCATGGCGCAATGGTTCAACTACCCTCTATGTGCCATGTGTTGTGTGTTAAATTCGACGCGGCAGACAGATATGACAAAAATGTATGTTCACTAATAATTTTGTCGAGTCTGGGTGTTATGGTATCCGTTGTTTACAACTTCGGTCCTAGATACATTGCTTTTTTCAGTGTCTGATTTCTGACCAATTGATGAGGTAAACATTTTTAAAGCACTCTGCGGTAAAACTTGAATCTGACAATTTAAAATTAATAAATAAAATACAAATATTTGACAGCTATGAGAGAACCATACCTCTAAACACTCATAACAAATTCACTTAACAAGAATAAATTAAAACCCGTCGGAATGAAGCGATTTCCGCATCAATAATTTTAACACCTTAATCTCGATGGAACACGAACACCATAGTGCTGACGCAATGTTTACATACAAACAACGAGGGACGGATCAAATTAGATAATCTGAAACATGACGAACAAAATGGCTCTGTTGAAATCGCAGCAAGAACAGCACTCGATAATATTGATAACAATAACAGAGGGGATGTTTCGAACGATCAGCAACTCGATTATTGAGAGGGTGTATGAATATTCATTATCCAGATGTTCGGCGCCGTTCGGTTATGTCCGCCAAAGTTCGTACATGAAATGGTTTCGAAGCCTGAATATCCTATGAATCAATGTTAGATAAGACCGTCTTTATAATGCCGACAATACGTCAGGGTGATGTGTGTGTTAGTGCGTGGCAGTGAACGTAAACGGAGCTTACGCTCAGTACCGATCCATGCAAATATAATCTGTACATTGTGAGCTTCTTTGTTTTACATTTACAGGCATAATCAGTACCTGACGCTGTTTCTGGTAGATGTATAATAAGATAAAAGATTTATGTTATGATTGCTGCGTTTCTACGCATAAATTTTCAGCTGTTATGAGGGCTTAAATCGCACTCGAGAACAATCTGACAATCCACAGATGATTGTGCCCCGCCTGGGTCTAATTGGTGTCCGTTACAGAGTTGGAGAAATCCACCACTATAGTAGGAGAAACCTATAAAAAAATTTGGCTTTATATTAACTCCTGCAATATAATTGGCGTCATGGATCTTACGACATTTTTACGAAATATTTCCGCTGTAGAAAAATTGCCGTTATAAACATTAAAACAATGGACACAACGAATATCTAGACTGGAAAAAACATTAAGTAAAAGATCAGCAGCCTTGACCGCACAGTAATAAAAATGGCCACCTCATTATTGTGACTGGCTGATAGTACGCCAAGCGTACGAGGTTCGATACTGTCACGTGACTCAAATTATGTTATGCACTAATAGCTTTTCGGAATATCAGTATTATTTTAATCAGTATCATTAAGGATCATCATATCAGTATCATTAAGAATATCAGTATTATTAAGGAAAACAAAATTTTTGAAATATATAAAAATATTTTTGCTCTGTCTACAAACACGAAAGCTTCCACAAAGGAATTTAAATTATCAAATTAAGACAACAACAACAAACTGAACAAGCAAAATATAAATAAAGAAGCGGAATGATGACAAACGCCAGTAGCAGCCATGTTTCATTTTCTTACGCAATGCAACCCATATCACGCACGAAATGTAGACAAATCTAATGAAAACATTCAACAATTCATACATTTACAATATCCCTCCAGCCGTCCCGGCCTTACAAGGGTACGGAGTATTAGACAAACATTATAAAGGAAATAGGAAGAAATATTTAACAAAAAGTGTGTTTACACAATATTGTTTTTATTTTGCTTTTTGGATCAAATACTTAAACCATAAATGCGCTCTGCTACGTTTAAGTATGGTCATTTTTATGGACGCAGAATCACAATGCTAACATGACATCTGCATTATAAATATAATGTTATGAAGCCCACTGATGTTGAAAATTGTACACTTTCGTTCTCTATCTAATATGTGAGCTCATTCTTCTTAGTATGGATACTTTATCGTGCGATCTACGTACGGTATATGCTTTAAATCTTTGTTTTAGATATACTAAATTAAGTTGTGGCTACTGTTGTCATTATTGTTAGGACTCCTACCAAGCTAGCCCAGTGTGACTTGAATAACTGCACTTGTCTTCGATAATAGATTTTGTCACGACCTTTTTCTTTACCGTTTAAGATGCGATAGTTAACTATGTATTTAATTTCAGTTGCTGTACTTAATTTTTCACTTCAGTTTGTATACTCAATTTGTTAAGTCACTTGTGAAGATTTAGCTGTGACTATGGAAGACACCACATTAGGACACACAAAGGAAATTTATACTGTCTTCAATAAGCTTTTTTGATTAATACATACATTACATGCCAACTCTCACTTCATGTTTGCATATTTCACAGATAGCCGTTATGAATATGAGTGTATGTTTTGAATATCTATGTATATAGTAAATCCTTATAGTATACAACTATTATGTAATGAATATATCCTATGTAAGATGGACACCTTTAAGTACAAAACATCAAGATATACTTATCTTAATCTGTATAAATTATGTACTTATTTTGACATTAAAATATATCCTCACGATAAAGCGACTATGGCTTCACTCTTCTAACACTGAGGGGAGGCCCGTGCTCGGCAGAGAAACAGTTTATATGCAGGGCTGATATTATATATAATTATATTTTATTTGTAGTATATATCAGTTTATATTTCATTCACATAATCTGTCAGTTGCTTGAATACCAGAAATAATCGTTAACCAATTATGTCTGACTGCTAGCGAGCAGCTGCAGTTCAAAACGTTAAAACCAAATCTAATGTTCGCTAATTAACACACTAACCACTGCAAGAAATCCTCACGTATTCCAGTAAAATCCAACCTTTTTCAAACTAATTCAACAAATAAAACCTTCTTACTTTAACCCAGTCCACATTAACAAGCTAGAACGTTCGTAGTTTAAATGTCTCAATCGTACTTAATAGCCGGGAAGTGCATTTCATGCGATAGAATACGTGCCTCAAAAAGATTTATTGCGCCAGACTTAATTTAAGCAGTCTTCGGACCGCCAACTGTGAAATTAATGTAGTCTAGCTAGACCTTATGCCTTAATACATTCGGCTATATTGAGTATTACATGATTGTTATATAGACGCCAAAAGTGTACTTAACATAAAGAATAAAACTTATTCAATAGCGTAAGCAAACTATTTAGCAAGTTTAGCTTTATAAGTTTCCAATATTATTTGTTTTGTGAGTTGATTGGTATAGAAAAAAAATATATATTTCGACGTATTTAACAAAAGGATCGTGCAAAGGTGCCATATACATCTATTTCTCGCCACCTTTGTTTATCCATTCGGCGGTATAAACGTTGTAGGATGTATTAGTATGTCATCACTGCGGCGACTGCAACGATGTTGTTGCTGACACTACGCTGCTCACGTTGACGGATTGACCCGCTTGCGTATCGCAGTGCTGTGATTTGATCGCGGCAGTCGGAATGGTTGCTCTCTCATTCCCGGCCATGGTTCAGTCTATGGTCCAGAGCGAGAGGTAGTGAGACGGTGTCGCCAACTTCTGTGAGGAAATAATTTCCATCAAGAAGGTGGCGGAGCAGGATACGATCAAAATAGGCACTTGAACCGTCTTCCCAACCGCAGAACCGGGCGCCGGAGGGCGCTAGATGAACTACAGCTACCATAAGGTATACCTGGGGATGGTGTGCTTCGTGGGAATGCCTACCACCCGATCAGTAGCAGGTCAGTTGCAGGTCCGAGAGGAGGCGTTCGTTCCTACGTGCGCCTCTCAGTTGTGTGGTCTTGCTTGCTATAATGCAAGCCATAAGGATGAAATTTATCTCCTAATAAGTAAAGATAGTATTGTGTAGTGGCCTGCCGTTTTATACGGCGGGCCGAAATCACAATGGTATCTGAAAGTGATTTGCCCGGCGCCGCTGTCTCTGGTTATGTTAAGGAACAACGTGGTACGTTTAGTCGTTATGACCGGGATGTCACCATCTTTGCCCGGAAGAGTCAGACGTAACCTCTCCGTCGTCCCGCGGAGAGGTATGCGTCAATGCATTTCATCTGCTAGATAACGCCATAACCCAAATAAAATTAATTATACTCAGATACGAATATCACTTTGCTCAAAGGTTATTAACCTAATACAGAAGATAATGAATCTGCATATAAAGTATTGATGTTGTCTTAAGCGTTTAAATGATAGGCACTAATGTAAATATGAACATTGGAATCTAAATATTATTAAGGTTATAAGCGTTGCCATTTAACGTGACAATGCTGCCAGTTTTCTGGGCATTGTACCTACTATAACTGCGGAGGAACGCTATGTCGGCTCTTAAAGGATTGACTTTTACATCTTTAACCTATTTTTATATTTTGTATTCTAATATGTAGGTTTGGTTGGGTTATGTTAGTAACAGTACTTCTTTTTAAATAATACATAACCTGTGTTACTCGGTGATAATACAGCTTTCTAATGGAGAAAGTATTTTTAATTCGGTTGTGTAGTTTTTGAGTTAAATCCTTAAAACAAACAGTCAAATCTTTCCTCTGTATAATATTAGTATAGAAGTATAGATAGTATAGATAAAAGGATCGTAATCAAATGCAGATTTATTAAATACGGACTAACTGTTATGCGTAAAAGGTCGTCGTCGCCCGACTGATATTTCTGCATGAACGATTCTGCTCACCTGTAACTGTTCTGGAGTTTCTGCGACTCTAATAGCTGTCTGCTGCAGGGCTTGTTCTTCCAAATGGAACTGTATTTGAAGAGGCGTCTCATTACCTCTCAAGGTTCTCTGGCGTTCGGCTTGTTCCTCCACCCACAATTGTTGTTGAAAGGGACGTCTCACCCGCTCTCATAGCAGCCTGGCGGGTGGCTTGGTCCTCCAGTCTTCTCTGGCTTTGAGAAAATGTCTCATCAGCTCTCAAAGCAGCTTGTCGCTGCCTTCTTAATTAGGCATAAACGGATGATTCCTGGGATCGAGCTACTTTTGCTGACCGCGCCCGCGATGAACTTATAGATAAGTTAGAATTACGTTAGCGAAGCACGTCGAAAAAAAAGTAAATAAACTCTTAACGAAAAGAATACATTAAAAACAAAAAACAGTAATACAGGTTACGTAGTAACCTAAAAATTAAAACTGAGAAACTATTGGTTAAATATTAAACTGAAATAAAAAAGTGAAAATAGAATTAGAAGATAATGAACTTAAAAATAATAAATGATATACTATCGCTGAAAGAAAAAAGAACAATATAAACTGCAAACGTAAAACAATTACAATATTGTTAGGAATCAGAAGTGAATAAGCCAAAAACTTAATAACGAACGTACTTTCATTGTTATACTTCGGGAACAATACTTATTTTCTGAATGAAAGGCACCCTATGTCCTTTTCTGCACCCCTGACAACGTGTTTGCAATTTGATGATAATTGGTCAAGTAGTTAAGGCGTGAAAGCGTAACAAACAAACAAACTCACATTCGCATTTATAATATTTGTTAGGAAGTTAGGATTAAGATTATATTCTTAAAGTCCTCAGTATAAACGAGTCTATAAAATGTGCCTCTACTGAGCTCGGGCTACAAGACTAGTTAAGTAGTACATCGTCAGCGATAACTAACTTTTTAATACGCACATAACTTCTAAAAGTTAAAGTTAACTGAGATGGAGACTCAGCCACCCACTTAGCCTTTGGGTGTTTATATGACTCGTTCGTATATAAAACTAACTTATTCAAAGTCACCAAATCCTATCCTATCAATAAAACAAAGGTATATTGGAATAATTACTCTTTAGAACCAACAAGATTCATAGAAATAATTAAGACTAAAGTTAGAGAATACTAAACGGAACTCGTTTAGTATTCTATATTCTAATATTCTAAATAAATTAAATTGTTACACAAATTTAAATACGTCTTATATAAATATTTACTTTTGCATTTCGAGTCGTTGCTAACCAGAGCTAGAAAAGGATGAATAAAATATTTTATTAACATTTCCTAATTAAAAGTTGGAGCGCAACATAATTTTAGTATTCTCTAGTCAGTACACTGCGTACTGACTAGAGAACACTAAAATTATGGCAGTTTGCGTGTTTCAGTTCAGGATTTGGGTTAACTTGGATTTGAAGAAAGCGGGTAGATATTCATACGTTTAGCGTAACAAAGCAACGTTGACCACGCTTTTAGTGAAGCAACCAAATATATTCTCTCATAATTTGGGTTCATGTTACAAATTGCCCCTCTTCGCACTAATTGGTAACGCCTAATTGGTAGTCGCTACAGAAAAATTACTTTCATCAACGAGCGAAGAGTTTCATAATTACTGCAATTAGGAACATTGCGGCGTTTTGTACAGACGAGACGGCGGGGATGTTGTGGACGTGTCGCGTATACAAATTTATCATTTTTGTGGCCATTCACAACCGTTTTGAATTAATTACGTAACCCACACGCCGCCCAAACAACCCTACGCATATTCTGACGTGATCTATCGACACTCGTAAGCCCACAAGATTTACAATTACTACTGTAATTATACTCGTACTCCCCTGACAGAACGAAATATATTACATTCTGATCACGTAAAAATTTTCATTATGCGGAGGAAGTGAAATATACATGGACGATAAAGCGAAATGCATTCTATATTATAGGGAGGAGCAATCTTCTAATGCAGCCAGTGTATCTCGGAATGAGTTAGGAGATCGGGATCGCTCTGAACGATGGAATAACCTGAGGAACAAGCTCGCAATCATTTTATTATCTCACAATTTAATTTTCAGTTCGTCTATAGGAAAGTTGAAACGTAGTAATTCTATTTTCATATATTTATCGTTGATTCTATTTTATAACAAATGTATAAAACAATTGTATGTAAATCTAAATAACAATAATAACCTAGTATTATAATATAACACTAAAAAGAAATTGAAAAAGATGGGGTACAGCAGGACTCTCATTTAAATCTGAGATTCAGACTCAAAATACAGCAGATCCGCTGGGGACTCTATAGAAAATTGTAGCTAAACAACTTTATGTCGTGTTCCTTAGGATAGTAGAGTATCCAGACTCTTTAACAGGACTCTGTTTCGCTACCAGGAGTGTATTATTTTCTCCGTTGACAGTGCGCGTGTAACACCCATCGCGCTGCAAGCTGTGGTAAATTTTTATAACTGCCAATTATTTATATCTGAGCTGTATGCTTCTTTGCCATTTTGCTTAGGTTAAACAGTTCGAAAATTCAATCACGAAACCTTCGAATCTAATAATCGTTAAAAGAAGATCGTAATTCAGTAAAATGTATTAAGTCCGCCAAACTGCTTCTGGGGAAACGCCAGTTTCGTTGACGAATTATGGATCTTCTAGAATCTAAGCAGTAGTATATACTTTTGCCTACACTCTTTAGGTCAATACAAATAGGTTAGTATATAAAAGATACTTATTAGTTACTGCGTATAGTCGATGTAAATCCATTACTGGGATATAAATATCTAGGATATAGTCACTGGATCAGTGTGCCATTTTTTTTCAAATCCACTCGGCTGTATACAGTTTACCCTTTTCTGTACCCATAACAACGTATATGTGAAATTTCATGATAATCAATATGTAGTTAAATAGTAGTTAAGGCGTGAAGGCGTAAGAAATAAATAAACAAACAATCTAACATTCGCGTTTATAATATTAGTTACATAAAAGACATTGACAAGAAATAGCTTCTTTATTAGACAGTAAAACACAAAAATTTACAAACAAGGAGAAAAAGAAAGCACATGTCACTGAGTTGTGCATTTAATGAAATTTAAAACATACCTTGGTTTAGTAGGTACACCTACCGCCGCACACAGGTCGTGTACCTACTTTAAAACACAAGGCATAACTCTTACTGTTGGGAACACACCAGTGCAATATTGCTGCACATACATTTGAAGAAATACAATTTTCGTGCAAAATGAAAGATAACGAAGATGTTTTAAATATTTTTCTTGATAAATAACTTTAATAATCGTATAATAATGCTAAAAGTTAGTCACTGTCTTATTTTGAGGCCAGCTTCTTTTAGTTGTGCAGTTAATCTAATACCATCATGGCGACGGTTTGCAAGTCATTCATGACAAGCAAGTAAAATTAAAGAACAGGTTACAAAGTTGCTTCCACTTCACTTGCTGTTAAAAATCATATAAGTATACGGAATGTCTTATTTTGAAATTCCAAGGACGCCACGTAGGCTTATGGCATACATTCATAAAATATAACACGCAAGAAATCAACAAATCTAGAAATATTGCAAGTATTTGACAACATATAAGTAATTAACATACTATAAAATGCACATACAAAATTATAATAAAAGAAAGTTCACGAAGTGACTCGCTTCTTAAAGACTGCTAATATTCACTAAGATTAAAGTTTCCTGGATATCTTCCAAATGAGTTAATTCAACTCTAGTTAAGTCACATTAAGTTTAAATCTGTTTATCCACAAATCTGTTTATCCACTGCTAGTTAAGTATATACCAAGCTTAAAGCTACATTTAGTAGAAAATATCACAGTGGAAAAATGTTCAGCGCTTCTGTGTTTTGGGCTAAAATACATAATGTAACAGCAATTTATCATCTGGCAATTGACCTCCAAATATTCTTAACATAAAACTGAAAAAAAACACGGCATAAATCCTTTTTGTTCTAGAACTTTTTCCTAACCTATGATATAACCTACACTTTGAAAATATATTACAGATCTGCATAAATATAACATCATATATTTTGTAACGCATTTACATACAACACATAAGCAAAACATTAGTGTGAATTTTCTCATTTGTGGTAGCAAGTTTCATTTGAACTTTGTAAAGCCGAACAATTATATTTACTATTTTGTGGCTCACTTGTTCATTGTGTGGACGCCACGACGTTACGACAAATCATTTGCTCATTTTAACTCATGAAATATGAAAATGCTTCTGAATAATAAATACAGTATGTATTGAATCTCTCTGTTTTGATCTTGTTTTTAATGTAAGTGGATCGGATGAATGAATATAACATCTTTAATAATGGATCTTTAAATTTTATTTTATTCCATATTTCTTGATGATCGATTAGATAATATCGTTCGAGGATATTGCTTTGGGAGTTCGAGGCGTAGAATTATAATACTTAGAGAATGTTATTACCTTAGATGAGTAAAAGCATTTTTACAATAATAACCTAGTAGGGTTACTAACGTAAAAAGCAGCTAAAATGGGTAGAGTATGCATTTATTATTCATCGCGAACATTTGTTTTACAAGGTATATGGAAAATAAATGTAAACATGGCTACGCTATTTCAATTTGCACTTTCGGCAAAATAAAATGGCAAAAATAATCGTAGCGAAGTTTCCTTCAACATTTTCCTGGCATGAAACATTTTGGTGCATGTTCCATAGTGGAGATAAAAGGCAAATGGATTAGCGGCTTTTAACTCGCCCACGAACTGACAGCGACGGCAACGCATACGGGAAAATTAATATACCTGTTCCACCCACTGATTTTACTTACTCGTAAATAATATTGCCTCGGTAAAATATCTGTATATTAACGGATATCGATAAGATATATTACGGGCATCAATATTATACTGCATTGATAGAAGTAGGTATAATTTGTTTATACTTAGATTGGTTAATGTAGTTATATAATATAATATATAATATAATATTCTACCACATACACACAACACCATCTAGCCCAAACTAAGCAGAGCTTGTACTATGGGTACTAGACAATGGATAAACATACATATATACTTTTTTTTTGTAAATACATACATATTATACATAGAAACACCCAGACCAAGACAAACATCCATGTTCATGCACACAAATATTTGTCTTGTGCGGGAATCGAACCCGCGACCTCAGGCGTGGCAGTCGGTTACACTAACCACTACGCCATCGAGGCCGACACTATATGATAAAATAATGTATCGATCTTTACCTCAGATCAAATGTCGATTCGAATGAGTGTATTAAATCATATTACATCAACATCTTGTTCTATTTATAATATCATAACTTATACTACTTATAAGTTTCCTAGTAATATTTTTTAAGAAACTGTACCTTGTTTGTGTTGTTTTATAAATGTAATTTTTCATTTATTTACCTGAATCGATGTTAGGATATGAATATTTCTGCGTTTTGTGACATTGATTGGAACTGTAGTACTTAGGAATGTAGTCTGAAGCCTGTATATCTTCAAAGAAGTAGTTAGAAGTGTCTTACACTTACTATTAGCTGGCTATGTTTAGATACCACGTAATGACTACATAGGAATAACTAAGTAGCAACTGATTATTAAATACTAGCTGTGCCCGCGGTTTCACCCGCTTGTATGATTACTGCGCCACTCCCGTAGCTTGTAGCGTGATGTCATATAACCTATAACCTTCTTCGATAAATAGGCTATCCAACACTAAAATAATTTTTCAATTCGAACCAGTAATTCCTGAGGTTAGCGCGTTCAACCAAACAAACAAACGCTTCAGCTTACAATATTAGTATAGTTGATTATTATTAATGACCTAATTATAATTTATGTATTATCAAATCAGTAGAAAGCTGAACGTATGATTGCTCGTACGTGGTTCTTACAAGCTTTGAACCAAATCCATGTAAAACATATCAAAAACGTTGCTCACTCTTGATAACTTGATTATAATAAAGGTTGCCACGTACCGCAGCTTTCTTGCGTAAACTTGTGAGAAAGTTTCCACGTATTGTAATGAAACAAAGCCTACATGATTTCACTCTGTTACTGCGTAACATGAAATAAAGTTCTCACCAAAGGGTTATGTCTTAAAACATAGATATCCGACCTCCTTTTATAGAAGGAACAATTTTTAGGCGTGCCAAATTGTTGTAATAAATCATGGGTGTACAAACTGTGGAGTATTTTGGAATAGATTTTCAGTTCGTATTTTAGCGTTCTAGTATTACTATTGAAAAAGGTGATTAACGGGTAGCGTACTAAATTACTGCCTTTTAAATAAAATTTATAGGACCGCAATAGGGATGTAGTCTTTG
Source organism: Catocala nupta (assembly GCA_963675205.1). Lineage (NCBI taxonomy): Eukaryota > Metazoa > Arthropoda > Insecta > Lepidoptera > Erebidae > Catocala > Catocala nupta. The sequence goes on from OY776084.1 coordinate 14,314,361, forward strand.
TTTTGCTGGAGACTTTGAAATAAAGGTCACAGAAATAATGTAGGATAAATGACTATTAAACAAGGTATGCCATAACTTTATAAATAGTGTATCTGATAAAGGACTTCGCATTTGAGACGTAGTAGAAACGAAAAATATTAATCTTATATTATACATATATTAATGAATAATAATATTTGTTAATTTGCAGCATTTTACAAGCAATGTACAATTTATTAATATTTTTATAGCAAAAGGTACTTTTTACATTTATATCTTACACTGGTATAGAAACTACAATAAATCAAAGAAGAAAATAAATCATTTTGTAAATAAACAAGAGTTGAACGAAAAGACAACAAAACAATGAATAAAAATAAAACAATGTTTAAGAATTCTGACGTGCAAGCTTTGTATCACAAAATACTAAACTTAAGTTGTACCAACTAAAAAAAGGACGAAAGCATTGTTCTTTTAAACAACAATATCAATTTTACTAATCAGGTATAAAGCCCATAATTCGCGTATGTATAAAAAATAATAAAATAACAGCTAAGTCGTGAACTACTTCAGCTGTAGGTATATAATATTATAACAAACATCTTGGAAAGTAGTTTCTAGAACACATCAAAATACTCTTCATTTGTTTATAATTTAAACATCATACATACAAGAATATTAAAATCTCCATGGCGTAATAGCTCTGATAAACGAATAGGATGCCAGTTTGAATAACAAGACTGCGTGCTGTTTTCTCGTAGAGTAATTTACTTCCCGTAAAATTATTGATTTTGATCGTTAAACTTTTGATAACCACCGTGGCATTGTTTGATACAAATTACTTGTTGAGGAAACTGAATGAAACTTTGTTAATTTTAGTCCAACAACAAATTTTCTTTATCGCAGATCCATAAACGAGATTCTACCAAATTTATAATTATACAAAAAAGAACGTGTTTTAATGTGTTTTTAAACTTGGAACCTAAATCCAAAGAGGATTTTCCTAAGCAAGCCAGCATATAAAAAATATGTTAACTTTTCGAAGTGATTATAAACTTTTTGTGTAGGTATATGAATGTTGGCGTGTATACTTAGAGTGATTATTTATTGCTTAGGTATATTGTATAATCACTCTGAGGTTAACATGTTTAATACTTTTCCTCAAATCCATTTTCTGGGCACTTTTCCAAACATCGTGTTTAATATATCATTTACTTCGCACAAGGCATTACACAAAAGCAAAATGTATAATACTTACTTCTTCAATATTATACCTACCAAATAATAAATAACAAATTGTTAACTTGTGTTTTTAAATATTGTAGCGGAGCGAGCTCTTTTATGGTTAATAGAGTACCTAGGTCTAAGGAGTAACAGCGTTTCAATAGATACTACGTATGGTATGTTAGGAGATATAATTTATTCCAAAGTCAATAATGGTAAAAACACTTAACAACTGGTTACTAAATGTTAAATTAATAGTAAAAATTGTAAATGAAATGGTAAACTTAATGGCTTAATGGTAGTTGAGCTCGGTCGCTGCTCCATTACGAAATGACTTAGAAAGTCGTATAAAATTAACTCGTATCAAATGTACATGCATTGCACAAATGTAAAGCGCTGAGCTGCTCGGATGCGTAGCTCCCAACATACCCCCGAGCACAAGATGATACTTACATAAGAAAATATTATACGAGACACACAAAAAAAACATACAAAAATAATTTAAACAAGCAAATAAAAGTATAAAAGTAATTACTGTAACAAGATTAAATGATGAAAGCAGTTCTTTTTTTATAACATAATAATAAAAAATAAATAAATTCATGCATAAAATAATTAAAATATATAAGATATAAAAAACTACACTTCAGTGTCCTTTATAGTATAAACCGTATTGTCTTTAGCGTAAGAGTAATTGTTTTTATTGGTCCTTCCACGCCTAAAACTAGGGCAACGGGCCGACAAATTTTCTAAATACACTGTTTTACTGGTTGATTGGTTTAAAACATTATAATTAAGCTGCACTGACCTCCGTCGTGGTCCTTCCCGACCTGCAATTGGCTTCGAGCATATGCAGCATCGTCCACTCCTCGACAGCCACATATGACCACTGCGAGTAAAATATAACTGATAGCGTAATGATGAATGTCGTGGTACGATATTATATTCTCCTTGGGGTCATTCATACTTGACTTCATATCGTTTATTTGTTTTCCGATTTTCGTGAAGGACCCGTTTAAATCTTCATTAGCTGATGCCTCTTCGATTGGAATTCCGATGTGGATTATATGATTCATTTGGTCAATCTTTGGTATGTAAATATCTGGAAATATAGTTTGTTAGTTACTCTGTCTGGTTGTAGTATCGCGTAAAGAACAAAGTCTTTTCCCCTTATCATGCACTTTTGACTCATGCCAATGACTCCAGCTCGGGTTAGCTGACGCACGGTTATTTGATCGTCGCATATAACTTTGCAGTATGCATCACAACAAAAATACTACTCTTGCTCTAAGATCCTGTATCGCGGGGGAATTTACAAACATTCAAACAACGAAAAAAAAAGACATCCAGATTCGGTGCAACCACATGAGGATCACAGTATTTTTTTTCTCGTGTGGGATTCGAGCCTACAACACTCGACGTAGTGGCCGTGGCGCAATAGTCTCGATCCTACCGATTTGCCGGTATTTCTACAGATTTGGTGCTTCTCCTACCGAAATACCGAAATGGAACGATTTTTCTACGATTTTGTTAAGAAGTAAGTTTGTAAGGAATTTCTCCCCATCTTTTTTACCGATTTCCAACAATCTCAGTTCATATCCCTATTTTTTTATACCTTTTACGGGGATCTCTACTGCTTAAACGTCGATCGACGGGTAAACGATATATTTTGGGGAATAGTCAAAGTCAAGTCAAAAATCATTTAATCATTTAGATCACAAAGTAACACTTATGAACGTCAAAATAAATGGGTTAGTGAGTTTACTAAGTTACTGAAGCTACATTTAGGTTAGTTGCTAGGTTTAGGCAAAGGGTTGAGCCTATGAGAAGAAACCTGCAAGAAACTCACTCACATACCATTGTGTCCATGTCCTAGTAGGTAAGTTCACTTAGGAACACCGTGACACCGTGGTAAGTTTTGTCGATAGATGACGAGAATACTAAAAAAAATTCAGCCAGCCTAAAATATAGAGATTTGATTAAATTTATTGATTTTAACCCAATTAATCCAATTTCTGTCCAAATATACCGATTTTACTTGGCATTTCTACCGATTTCGCATTTTTATTTTCGAGACCATTGCAGTGGTGAGACGACCATCACTATCCGTGCAGGCAACTTGACACACCTTTTGTGTGTATTTTTAACTAAGTAAATTACTTTATTACTTAGCTAACATTGTTAATCATTTGTAATACTTATGCCATGTTTACTCTAAGGATTTATGTATATAAACCGCAATTCTGTTGTTTGCAGACCTGTTTCATACGTGTTTTAGATTAAGCACGTTGCTTCGGACAATTGTGTACGTTCGTAGATGCTATGTTAAATACAAGTTAAAAGAAGAGATAATATTACAACAAAGATTGTTTTATTCTTTATTTTTATTCGAAAAACCACTATAAGGTGCGTAGATCAGGTTTGTGTTTTTAATTAATAATTGTCTTTAGACCGAAATGTTTACGATGAAATAAGTCTTTTCTCATGTCATCTCCCGCTTAATAAATAATTTCTGTATGTCGGGGGACTTTACGGACGTTCAAACAACAGGCGCAAAGAAAACCCATACGCAGAACAACTATTTCTGTCGTCCACTGACTAAAAGGACGGTAAGTGATATGAAATGTGTATGGCATATTGTGTTTTTAGTTAACGAACAGCAGATTTGTGGACCACACAATTTTTTGTTCCGTGTAGGGTTTGAACCAACAACACTTGACTTAGTAGGAGTGCCGAGGCGCCACTTAAACCATTTCACCATCCATGCAATCTATGTTGTTTCGATAACACTTTGTACTGTGGTATTTGCATATAAAATATGTATGCTCCTAGATCTCTCGTTATTAAACAAAAATCAAGTCTTAGTTGACGTTCGCACTTTCTTACGAAAAGCGTTAATGCTGCAAATGTTTTCTTGAAAGTCATTATTGTGGAATATTACGAATATATAATTTTGCAAAGAATATATTATTGCAACAAAAACAGCTCACATAAATTAACTTAAATTATTCACGTAATACAATTGAATAGAACGTCCTGCAATATCTGTGTAAACTAATAAAATTGAAATTGACATTAAAAATTATACGTTATAGGGTGATTTTTAATTCTTGTAATTCTATTAGACTCCGTATTCCATTGCCTTGCCGACCGGAAAATAAATGGCAGCGTTAATACCTTCTTTTACATTTGAATTAATTTCTATTGAATGTAGTTTTTAGTTAGGTGGTTTAAATTTCAGCAAGTTAGATAGCTTACTTTAAAACAAACGTGTTTCTCTTGCCAATATAAACTTTTATATAAGTTCAAGGTTATAAGCGGATAAGCAGAGGCCATAGGTCTACTAGGCTCACAAATTGCCAGCTATTGCTTAATGTTTTACATAATTAGGGTCGAGTCTATTGTCATTTACGGGAATAGTTCCAGAGTCAAGCTGTTACTGAAAATTTCATGCCTAAAAGACCAAACAACACCTCACCCGACCTGGAATACAAACCCGAGACCTCATGCACAGCAGTCGCTGTAAACACCGTAACCAAGGTACAATATGTTATGTCCACAAAGCAGGCACGTCCCGATTTATTTTTTGATTTTCGGCCTCGAGGGTATTCGTACAATGGTTCCTGGAGCACTGTTTTAAGTATTTATATTTTTCTTTTATAATGTTCCACATCTGTATCTTTTTGCAGTAAAAAATAATTTTTTACACGTGTGCTTACGTATACAGTAACTACATAATGAATCGCATATTTTCCACGTAAATAATATAACTACATCTCCCATAGAAATCACAGCCATTCAAAACTGTCCAAAGTTAGCTGAAACAGTCAACAAGCTATATAATACTATCTAACACAGATAGCATTCAGACACGAAAATTTATTTGGACACTCTCGATATTGATAGCAAGACTTGTATGGTGCTAGACTAGCAATACAGCCTTTTAGCAAGTCAATAAACAACTCACCGAGAACACTAGCGAGTTATTTATTTGCATCCAGCATTTGGACAAGACTGCTGTTTTAAAGTTGAGTGTACATGAAGCTACAGTGTTGTGTAACAAGATGCTTGTTACACTTACAGGGAGAGACACAAGATCAACAATTGACATGTAATTTATTTTCTGTATTCAATATTATCTTAAGTTTATGCAAATGTTATACATTGAAATTAAACAATTTTATACGGATTTTATTGCATTGTTTATTTGAAAACCGCTACTATAACTTATTTTTGTTTACTATTTTAAACTATTTATATTATTGATATATTTGGACTTACATTTCCCCGACATTTTGGTTGTTTTTCAATGGCCATCGATTTCATCCTCCGTACGGAAATATGGAAAATGATGGAAGTAAATAAACAGGTTGTATATATTTTTTTTACAGATTACTTTACTTTTATTACTCATACAAACTAAACTCTCGACCACTTGATCATAATTCTTGATCATTGCGGTGTTCCTACTACAAATGTATCAGGCACAGTGCTTGACTCCGTGCTGCTCACAATTTCTGGATATAATAACCTAGTAACACTGCACGCACGACCTAAGAATTGAACTCGAGAGCGTTTTGTATCCCTGACAACGTAATATGCGAAATTTCATGACGATTAATCGAGTAGATTAAGGCGTGAAAGTATAACAAGCAAACTCACATTCGCATTTATAATATTATTTACGATATCTCAAACCAGCAACACAGTTCAGCATGATTAAACTTATGATGCAACATGATGTTGCGCAACGAACATTAAATAGTGGGTGACGATCTCATAACATGTTGCAACGGATTTCAGGTTTCCCATATCAAAAACAATGCGGCATTTTTCAAATGTAACCGCCGTTTTCCTTAAGTTATTTGTAAAAGGATACTTGAAACATTGTTTTTTTTTTACGAGTTTCGGCTTATTGTGTAGGTTGTACTACCTACTCAACTATTTTGGGCCTAGTTGCTTCGTTGAGCGAGCGAGTAACTGTTGAAACAATAGAGCCTAGATCCCACGCTGTTTATCTTTATTTTCCTTCAGTGGATTATCTTTGATTTCCTTCTTAGATGATACAAAGTAATCATGTGAATTAATATCACATTCGTATACAAATAATCTGGTTTGTGGTGCAGAGCTAGCCTTGCCTCTGTCTATAAATACAAAAAAAAAAGTAATATTAATCTATTTTTTTTAAATAAATCTACTCCAACACTTGGATTAGTTCTTGTCTTGCGGGGTAATTTACAAATATCCAAACAATGGATACAAAGAACACTCAGACTCAAAACAACAATTTGTGGACCACACATTGTTTTTGTCTCGTGTTAGGATTGAACCCACAAAACTCGGCGCAGTAGCAATAGGGAGGCGATCACAACGACTACGCCATCTGTGCAGTCAAAACATATTTATAACGAGTCTGAGTGATTTGGTATTCATCCATTGTATCAATGTTCGTTTTATTATTTATTAAAAAATATTTTATGCTCCGTGCTGCTCGCAGCTCCAAAAATCGAACAGCGATCCCCACAACGTAACAACAAACTGCATATTACACAAACCACATAAACCCATCGATCCTAGTTAGTATATACACCTATGACGTCATTTAGACTCTGATGACTGTGGTCATCTCTCTTGTTTGTGTCAATGTGGTTAGCCACTGAGAAAAAGAGATGAGCAAAGTCTGTCAGTCGATGCCAGCCATAATCCTACTAATATTATAAATTTGAAAGTTTTGGTCTGTAGATAGCTGGAGACCTGGATGCCGTAGGAATATCGGGATAAAAAATATGTGTTAATACTTTTTATTCTGATATTCCTACGGTATTGGGACTTACGCGGGTGGAACCGCAGAGCGCAGCTAGTATTATAAATGTGAAAGTTTGTGGGGATGCATGAATGGATGTTTGTTACTCTTTCACGCAAAAACTACTGAACAGATTTTGACGAAACTTTACAGTATTATTGTTTATACATCAGAATAACATATAGGCTACTAAAAAATCTTAACATAAATCTACATTAATGCAAGCAAAGCCGCGAGCAAAATCTAGTAAATAATATTTGGTTTTGGTTAACTTTTTATTGCTCTTAGTAGCTGTCGACCAAGCAACTCAACTGATGGTAAGTGATAACCACCGCGCATAGACTTTAGCAAAGTCAGAAGTACACACAGCAAAACCACTGTCGTCATAGTAATATTATCTTAAAACTTGATGCAGCTCCACAGCACTTGTTTTTAAGTCGCCATGACTGCATTTGAAACGTATAACTTAATTTGTGTAGATCCCTATAAAAGTTGTGCAGAATTAAGAGAAATGACTATGTACTATAGGACACTACAGACCAACTCTAATGGAAACTGAAACTAACTTTAGCTTTGAACCTAAATATAACCTAAACGCAGCTACATCACCGAGGGAGCTATGTAAATTCTTTCATAACTCTATTAGAATTGCGGTGCGCAATGTTGCATCGATGTAGTTGCCTTTGTAAAAGAGATAATATGTAAGTGAAGAAATTTTATTGTGAACTTATATTTTTAGTGCTTTTATAGAAATAAAATTAATTGTAGGTACGTTGGTAAGTGGAAATATTAATTAAACTATATTGATTGCGCGGATCGGTCTATAGCTTAACAGGAGACCTCAGCAATGCAAATTTGGAAAAGCATTACCTACAGTAAGTACGTGATAAAAAAATGTGTGATCCACACCACAAATCCTAATTTGAATTGATTATTATCTCTTTGTTTTGTTGGTTTATTTGTAAAGACCAATGCATCATAGACAACATCCCAAGGATGAAATAACCATTTAAATTTTATAAAAAAAATAATTAATGGTGCATTACGATGTAATAAATTCTAGTTATTCAAGTTTAATACAACTGCTAAATAGTTGTCGTGAGCGCGTGCGTTGCGCAACTGCCAATGATATTATATTTTAAAAAGAGGGTAACTGCCCATAGTGATCTCAAGACACAAGTCAGATTGGGCGCCGACTTTCGAGCCAGTACTGTGATTCCGCCCTAGGCCATAAATTGAAAAATTTCATTGTCTTACTCCAGTAAGATCACCTCATTAAGTCATTAGCTAGTTCACATACTTCCAAAAACTATAAATACCAACGTAATTAGGTCAAGGTATCATTCACTTTTGTGCAGCGGAAGTGAGCGCATCGCGATACTAATTAACGCTACGTGTGAGTCATTAAAACTTAATCACGTTGTTTTTGAGTGTCACCATTTCAAATCAAGTGTTTACGTATTGTGAAGGTATGGATGTTCAAGAGCAAGGTATGTACTTTTATTTTCAACCACTTTTTTTTTTTTTATGCACATATTATTTTGTATCATTTTATTATTGAGGGTAGTTTTCTTTTTAAAAAATGTGATGTATATTTATATCTTTTGGACCTACAACTTTTCGCTGTACTTTGCTGCCCTTGAAGCATATCTTTTTAGAATAAGGAGAACATCCTTATAAAGGGCTATAAGTTTCATCTGCCTCTTCCTGCCTCTTCTTACGTTAGTGGGCTGTCAAAGTATGTATGCCCATAGAATAAAAATAAAGTCATTTTTTTAAGTTAAGTTTTTATATTGTTTCAGGTACATTTTTCAAATGTTCTGTATCGAGGATGTCAATTTTTAACATTTGGTACTCTAAAGTGGGTAAACCAAATGAAAAATCACAGCATGTCCTGAACACTTTGACTGAAACATCATGCCTTTCTGATTACATCGAAAACATTAACCTAGAACCTTTAAGCCTTAGAATTACGAATGTATGTAAACGAATTTCTCATTACTGGGCCAAGTCGAATCGTACTAAATCTAAATTCTTAGAAATGTGTTCAGATTGGCTGCATGAAATTGAAAATATTGATGTAGAGAAAACTAAGGTACGTGTATCTCTGAACTTTGACGAAGTTGAAGCATCAACATCTTCATCGTCTGGCCGTCCGAAAATGAACTTTGACGAGACCAGTAAACGTACAAAAAGGAGAAGATTAGCTAATTTGTCTAAGCAAGATCCTTCTCTTGTACATTCATTGCTTAGTGCTTCCGATGATAGTTTATTAACTTTTCCTGAAATCGATGCTAACGAAGTTTTATCGCTCATTGTCGAAGCTCACTTAACTCGACATCAATATTTATTAGTAAAGAAATTTATAAACAATAAGTTTTCAAAAAGCATTTTGCCATCTTACCAAATTGTTGTGGAATCGAAAAAACACTGTTATCCTCCAGATATAACTGTTAGCGAATCATCTGCCGAAGTCGAACTTCAAAGTTTATTAGATGATACAGCCAATCGGATTCTCAAGTCTCAAAAGGTTGTTTTGGATAGGGTACCTAAAGAATCCCAGGATAAGATAGCTTTGATAGGGAAATGGGGTTTCGATGGCAGTACAGGGCATTCTGAATATAAACAGTGTTTTTCTGACGCCACTATTGAAGACGGTAGCTTGTTTCTTACTTCATATGTGCCTCTTCAGCTTGTTTTGAAATTAGATACTGGAGAAAATACCGTAGTTTTGTGGAAAAATCCTCGTCCTTCGTCAACTAGATACTGTAGGCCTGTACGCTTTCGATATTTGAAAGAATCGACTGCAGTATCAGTTGAGGAAGAAGCATATTTTAAAGAGAAAATAAGTAACTTACAGCAAACTGTTTTCAAAAAAGAAGATCAGGAATACCGCGTTACTCATTGCTTGCAATTTACTATGGTAGATGGCAAAGTGTGTAATGCACTTAGCAGTGTTTCCTCGTCTAAATGTTATATTTGTAATGCCTTGCCCAGCGAAATGAACCAAATTGACAAATGTTTAAACAAGAAAGTCGATGAGAGTAAATATGAATTTGGTTTATCACCTCTTCACGCGTTAATACGCTTCTTTGAATATTTTGTTCATGTCGCATACAAGTTAGATGTTAAAAAATGGCAAGCTAGATCTGAAAATGACAAAATTCTTGTTGCAGCAAAAAAAACATATATTCAGACTCAATTTAGAGAAAGATTAGGTCTTATAGTGGATAAGCCCAAAAGTGGCGGAAGCGGGACCTCAAACGATGGTAATACCGCCAGACGGTTTTTCTCGAACTCAGAAATTTCAGCTGAAATTACTGGGCTCAAGAAAGATCTCCTAGATCGTTGCTGGATCATACTTCAATGTTTGAATTCGGGATATAACATTAATAAGACGAACTTCGAAGAGTTCGCATTAGAGACAGCTCGGCAATTAGTTGCCGAGTATCCGTGGTATAACATGCCTGCTTCCGTTCACAAAGTCCTAGTTTATGGTGCTAATGTTATTGATCACGCTTTATTGTCAATCGGAGAGCTGTCTGAAGAAGCAGCTGAAGCAACTAACAAACACATCAAATCATTTAGGAGAAATCACACGCGAAAAATGAGTCGCATTTTGACCAATACTGATTTAATTAATAGGCTTCTTCTTCATTCAGATCCCTTCATAACAGGTCTACGAAAGTTACCTGTCAAAAAAAAGAGTGTACTGTCAAAAGCTGTTTTAGATTTGTTATGTATTTAAAGGTAATTTTGCCAATATTTCGTATAGTTTGTAGGTTGTTTGTATATAGAAAATAAACTTATTTTATGTATTTTTGCTATTTTATTTTATTCTTTTGTGGTTATTGTAAATACAAATAACCATTATTTACAGGTTTACTATTAAAATTCGCAATATAAAATGTTTTAGATACATCGATCGTCTAAAATAAAATTACTGCGAGACATTTTTACACCTAAATGTTGTTAAGAATTTTTTAAACTTATATAATATATTATAATTTTAATTATTTACGTTTACCTAAATATATTCCAACGTGTAAAATAATAAAATACTTTTTATAACGGATTTGTGTATTTATGACCGCCTTTGTATGAAACCTGAATCACTGTGGCAGTGTTCAGTAGCAGAACAAAGCGCAAGTTTACGTAGTAAATAAAATTAGACTCGCTACATACCTATTGCATTTTTCTAAACAGGGGTTCCTTCTGCACAGGTAGTTTCTGTAACCAGACTCCTACAGACCGATAGCCTCGCCTTATATTAAGTAGATTTAATTATAGCTGATAAAAAATGGGTTCGAAAAATCTCCCAATTCTAACGGAATATATAAACGTGATGTCTATGCTTTTTGAACACAGTTCAGAAAGAGATAAGAATTCGTTACCTAAACAAACTACGTAAAAACTGCTGATTAAAAAACTAACTAACTAAGAACATAGACTCAATACACATATGTATAACGAACATAGATATTTTCTCCACGCTCAGTTTTAAAAGTCTCAAAGAGCCCATTTTATACAATGATTACAAAAAAACAAATCAGAAATTGCAATTCGGATACAGAATGAAAACTGTCGAACACTATTCGTGTTCTTTTTGTGAAACAGCGCGGGAAATATCAAAACATTGCGCTAGTGGCCAGTGTTGAAACACATCATACATTTATCCCGTACATGTTTCTGTACTCTGTACAAGTACTAACTAGAAGAGTGTTGCAAACCTCGAAAAATAAAAGGGGTAGTGCCGAAACGTGTAGTTGATCTATAGGAATATGTACTGCAGTAGAATAGTGTAGGCACCTAGTGTTGTTCAATATTTTCTGGGGTGTATATATAGATATATAATTAAATAGAGAGAGTGTATTTTGTTTTGGAAAACTAATTGTCGTGTTTTAAGCGAATGGCTTATACCTAAACTTCAAGATTATGTTCTCGAATATTCTAGTAGTAGGGTAGTAGCGACAAAAATCTCTAAATTTCTGGAACTTGAAGGTCATATCCAAAAGCTTAGAAATTATATAACAACATTTCTGAACGATATATCTATTGCATAAAATATAAAGTTTGGCAAGTGTAATCTCGACTGGCCTCGATGGTACGAAACTAGAGATTATGAGAAAATGAGCTTAAAACTTTCTCCACGGTCTATTGTGAACGCCTAACGCCAGCTTAGCTCGCTTAGTAAGGGAAAATTGTTACTCATGTACATTATGTTACCAAAAGTACTAAGCGCAGAAATAATAACGTTCTACTTACCAGACGAACGATAACGTTGGAGTTAGTTTAATGTATCGTCGTGTGATTCTGATCTCAATACTTGTATCCCTGCATACAATGAATATAGATTGAATTATTGGAGAGCGTGTTTAGTATAGAAACAACAATATGCTACGGTTATTCACACCGCCCGAGGTACGCGGCAGGGGTACATACTACAGTCACTGCAATCAGTCTAGAAGCGTGGCATTCCGCTACAATTTGCGTGGCGGTGGGTGCATAAAAGCCACTCCTATGCCCTCCCCCGCCTTTCTGAAGGCGACGTAGACAAGTTTCCACTGTGAACAAGTAGCTAACTAGCCCGGTAATGTTACTGAAGATAATGTACTCAATTCGTCTTGTATTCTAGCGCCGGATTCAAAGCGAAGCGAGGTTTACTCTTAATGTATTAAATAAACTAAGTATATATTACGCTCATTGTTTATTTAAATTTCGATTGTACGTTCTTAGGGAGAACGCTATTCATTATTTATACGCTACCTTCGTTAGTATTAATCTATGAACTACATCAGAGACAAACCTAATAAAACGCCTCCGCAGACGATCTAAAAGTGGAACAGAACTATCAAACGCTGAAAAAAGGACGTTCTTTAGTTTTATATATGGTTCTTCGATCACTACCATTACATTGAGTAAGCGAAGTCGTCGTTTTCAAAGCCAACTGTAGGGAGTCTCCATCCATCGATAGATATTATTTCCTCTTCCACTAAATGTAAAGACCTAGTGGCTGCCGAGTACACCGTTCGTCGGAAGCAAACTGAATTAGGAACGTTTTTCTCCATTTTATATCTCTCGCCCTCTAAGGAGCGGCGAAGTGTTGAATTATTGGACTTACTTTATTTTATAAAACGATTTCGCCTTCAGGAGATTTCTGTTTACTTTACCACAAAACGTTTTTCACGTTCCCCGTTTCATATTCTATTGATACAAATTGATAGTAAGTCGATTTCCATTCGCTTTATACACGTATACCTTCAATATTAAAGTAAACGAAAACGAGTTATTGGAAAGAAATATGACAGCATGTTTGATAGACAGGCGTAAAATCCACCGATTTCGATGCGTGTGCGTAATAAATAGGTGAGAATATATTATTTTTCATAGGTAGCTACTTGTTATTACTGATTTCGTGATCGTTTTCGATGACTGGCATGACAACCTAGACAGGGAAAGCTATTCGATATTGAAGTTTTATAATAGGGAAAATTATTCCTCTATTATATTAAAGACTCTTTTGAAAGCTTTTACGACGAAAATCTGATAACGTTTTATCAGATTCAACGCAAAACGAATTTAATATTAATATCATCCCAAACGCTCTGTAATATAGGGACAGACATTCGAGCTCTCAGAAAGAATAGTATATAGTGTATGTAAAGTGAAATAACTATTAAAATAAGAAAGCGACATGCCCAATTTTTGTTATACAACAAATAGAGTAGGTAACAAGTTAAAAGAAGACGTCTTGTACGTCTACACAATTAATTAATCTTTACAGAAAAACGCAACATCAACCCTATTACATCTGTACATCCATCCCTTTCTTTATTAGGCAGAGAAGCATACATTGTTCCGAAGGTTTAGGTTCTCTGCCGCATGGCCAATACTAGTGGTGTTTCCTTTTCATTAAGTTTCTACGCACAATATTGCAGTGGTCGTAAACCCGTGGCGAGGTGGTCGGCTAGACTTTGTTACCCGTTACGTCCGCCCAACGAAGTAATGAGACTGGAGGAAAAATTATAGGTTTAATGAAATGAGAGAGCTCATTTAGGCATGTTTCGCACTAGACGCTAAGCCAATTACAAGCAAGATACACTGAACTTTAAACGATATATATTAGAACAGACGCTCGGTCTTTAATTAGTTGTAGATAAAACGTATATTTCATTGTACCACGCATTGTTGTATTTTGTTCGGGTTATTTACGTACAAACTATTTATGTAATCAACAGTGAAGTAAAACAACTGTTGTTAGCGAAAAATTATTAGCCTAATTAAACTTTAACATAATGTTCTGTTGTATTAAATTTTTGGGTTCATTAATATAACTGACTCGTCTGTTATGTTCATGCGGTTAAAATATTCGGTGCTTTGTGATAGCTTTTCTGTTTTTATTTTTACTTACTACCAGTATATCTAGAAAAATTAAGTGATAGGCACACTCTACAGATTTTCCGTAAAGTGGCAAGGTGCTAAAAGCCCTTTATAACTAGAAAGGACTGGTATAACTGTATTATTTCTTCTCACAAGTTTAAACTAAGACTAAAATCATATTAAGGACTTATTCCACCACTTCCAAATAACATTTATCTATAAGATAAAAATCTCAAGACAAAAGAAAAAAGAAAAAAGGCCTAACAAGAGTGAGACAGCATGCGATTTATTTTTCAGATAACTTTTTCTAGATACTAGTGAAACTGGCCGTAAATATCAGAAACGCTATAAACAGTGCACTTTTTCTCAAGAAGCTATTTAGCAAAATTAAACATAGATATTCTGGCTACTAACCTTCGAACAAGCTTTTTAAATAGTATGCAGGCAGGTATTGGTCATTTAATTGTGAGCAGTAATCGCCTAAGAACGAATTCAATATCAGTAATCACTCGCTTGTTGACGACCTTATTAAAACGAAGTGGTTAGTTGCATGCTAGAGACATGCATTTACTTGCTGTTTCACTTATCGATAATAGATTGCCTTATAAAATTCTTTAAAATCATGTTCGTCGCGATAACAAAAATATTTTATTCAGCTGTTAGGTCACAGAAGATTCTGTAGAGTGTAGATTTCCAAATCGGAAACCTCCATGTTGAGCAGAGCATTAGTCTTTTTTCTTCTTTTTATTGTTGCAAAGAAAAAGAAGAGCAAGAACCTCTCCCTTAAATTTCTAAATCGCTCTGTTCTTTGCTGTCACCTGACAGTCATGTTTAAAGGCGTCTAAGTCATCCCGCTATTTATTTATTTCCTTTCAGGTCTTCCCGTCGCCGTCGACTGTCTTATGGAACTTGGGCTTGCCTTACCAGTATTAAAATAATGATAGCACATTTTGTTCTCTTACCACAAACACCCCACAGTAGATAGCAGATTCAAGTAGCAATTAAAGGCTAAGATAATAGGATGTAATACTAGTGCTTGCACTACGTAGAGATTGCCTGCAAGCTGCGATGAATCGAGAAAATTGGAAAAAGCAAAGTAAACCCGCAGTGAGACATAACCATAACCATAAATAACTATCTAGGTGACGTAGCGGTAGTAAATACGGCTATGCATGGGTTTGAATCCCAGGTCACGTGAATCTGCTGGTTCAGCACCTGATCTCTCAATGGTTGTATCGGATTGTCGCCAAATCAGAGAGTGCACTTGTGTTTGCCCACACACTTGTGCTCTTTAATGCGCAGGAGAGTTATTCTTCGTCAAAATTGGCCACTGTCGGCTTGGAGAACATTATAAAGATAATTTGGTCAACATTTCAACAATTAAACAATTAAACATGCAAGAATAATGTTGCATTGCGTATATTAGTATTACTTTATATTTGTGCGCAATTTTAAATCATTTTTATACAGAATATAGCAGAAATAACGAACCGTTGGAGCGTCAAGTGAATTAAAACTAATGGAACGGTTAATTTCTCATGAGAATAAAGCTAGCACAACTCTGCCCTACTGATTCAGCTGAACGTTGTTTGGGATTCGCACTCGACACTTGTTTTTATATTTACCGTTATAAATTATGCAAACGTCGCCCGTTTTCGGTGTAAATGTATGTTTGCGTTGAACATTACTGTGTGTTTTACCCACAATACTTGTGGTAATTTGGGCGAATGTAGGTGCTCTTGTGGCTTAAAATACTGGAAAAATAACTTAGGAGAATATAATGCTAGAGCTTTATGGTTCTAAGTGCGCATAACATTTACATAAAGAATGTTGGACGATCAATAATTAAAGTAGTAATCATTCGCGTAAACAGAAGACAATATTATTTTATAATATCAGTTAGGATTCTATTAGATTACTATACAAAATTCGTATACACCAACTGTTACGCGTCCAACAATTCACGTCACAACCCTATTATGTAAGGATATCAATCAACTTACGCAGCTGGCATTTAGCTTCTCGAACAAACCACTCGGTTACTAATAAGATAATGAAACAGTTAACACACTGTTTTTCTTCCTCTAACCCACCCTCCTATATCAACACCACTTTGATAAGGAAAATATCATTAGATACATATTATACAGATATTAATATCTATTTGTGGATCTACAGTAATCATCCTCAACAAAGAAGTATCTATTATTGCTTGAGGCAGTTAGGAAATCTCGTTTACTTAATAGTAATTTATTGTTAACATGTATAGCCTACTGAGTATGTTCGTTTCGAGGTATTGTAATGATTACGAGTGTTCTATTATGCTTGTATAAGTGGCAGCACTCCATCACTCATGAGCATCGTATTGGATGACTACAGAATTATTCTGTAGAACACCTGTGTCACAGAATAAATAATTCAATTTTTTTAAATTTTGTGTTTAATTATAAACGTAAATGATTATGTATTTGACAATCAACCAATGGGAAATCGATAGGTTAGTTATAAATACATACATCTTACGCCTAAAAGGGTAGTACAGTCATGATTCGCTAGCTATGGTCTTAGAGAGACTTAAATTAAAAACTAGATAATTTACAATTACGTGGGAACATAATAGATGTGAATTTCTTAACCCAATAACACTGTCCGACATGGACTCAAACCCCAGACCTCATGTACAATAGTTACCTACCTACCGCAATGCCGCCCGCCGCCGAGGTAGATTCAGAAATGTTCTATTATAAGCTTCGATAAGCTTACCAGCACTTGTTAAGCAATTAAAAAGATATATCAAAATATTGGATAAAGTTGTATAAACACTACCACTCTTTTACGCATTAATCCAAAACAAACTCGTTTGGTACGCCACACAAAATGTCGGTAAACAAAGTGTTAAGCTTTACAAATTATTGTCATTATACTTCTGTGTACAGGCGCCGAGTAATAGAGAAAAATAAACGCTGACGCCGCGCATCCTTGAGTTAGTATTTTCGCAATAAATTGTTCGCGCGATGATGGATGGAACTTGCCAGCAGATAATAAAAATAATTACGAACATAACACCCTTTACATCTACCTTTTATAGCTTTTCTTGACGTAGGGACACGGAAAGAGGGCAAAGGTAATACTAAATCAGCCCTAATGGCAGCTATCTCTGAGGTAAATACTGTTGTGTGGTGACTGCTTTATAAGAAAAACAGTAACTTAACATAAGCTTTGAGAAATAAAAAGCTAGGCTTTTAATGCCGATATAAAGTTACTTTTTGGAAAGCATTGCTTTTTTGTAGGGTATTTCTTATATAATAGCATAGCAAAATGACTTCATAGGTATTATATAAAACTAGCGACCGGCTCCAGCTTTGCACGGGTAGCAGAGCGTCAGTGTCGCATCAGCTTATCGCAACAAGCGATTCTCATCAGTGTGAGATAGCTTGAATTTATTTTCTCGCGCATTAGTTTTTAAATTGCGATTACTCCTAAGATATTAATTTAAATTGAATGGTATAAAGGCTATCATAATGTGCATGAAATGCTTAACTAACGTATTCAATTTAATAAGGGTTACTGTAGATCCTTATCCGTTCAAATAACTTTACAATTACCACTTTATATTTGACCATTTTCTTAGAAGTTTGAATGGGTATGGTAAGCTATCCTTAAAAGATATACATAGGCCATCTGAGACTTTTCTGTAGACCTATAAAAGAGGTACAAGCTCACCATACACTGTTTTGTTATATCTCAAATGGATTAGTCAGCGCTTTCGATGAAAGCTCCCAGACGGCTTAATTTTTTCCCACATCTACAACAATCATCATCATATTTTAACCAATTTACACAAAACCTTAACAAATTACTTAAAACTGCCTCATGAGTTATCAAAATCCATTCAGTAGTTAGAATTTATCGCGAACAGACAGACAGACGCGGCGGAAGACTTAGTTTTATAATATATAATGATAGTGAGAGAGTAAGTGCGGCTATTGACACAGCTGAAATACGGTCTAAGTAAAAGCAACGAACCTGGTGTCGAAACAATGGTTATTAAGATATACACAGGCTGTAATTTAAGATAAAAATATTTGTAGGGTAAATAGTCATACTATATTGGATATACGTTCTAGGTATATATAATAATAATATCAGCCCTGTATTAAACCTTCCCACTGCTGGGCTGGGACTATGGCCTAACCTTTCTCAGTGTGACATGGGTTAGGCCATAGTCCACCACGCTGGCCCAATGCGGGTTGGCAGACTTTACATATCTTTGAGAACATTATTGAGAACTCTTAGACATACAGGTTTCCTCACGATGTTTTCCTTCACCGTTAAAGCAAGCGGTATTTATCTATTTAATACGCATATACCTTCGACAAGTCAGAGATGCGCGCCTTGGGATCGAACTTGAGTCCTCTGCGTGGCGGTCCAACGGTTTCCCACTAGGCTATCGCCTAAAAGTTCTAATTAAAGATAATTTTACTGTTCGTAATCTGTGATCGTTTAGTTGTAACCTTAAACACTGCTTAGTTCAAATAATTTCATGAAGATGGGAGTTGTTTATTGAAGGAAATAACTTTATATAATTTTTTGTCAATGTTCACTTCACGTGCAGCGCATCCCATATGAGATCATTAAATTATTAGTGTGATCTAGAAGACTATTTTGAAACTAGATTTACTTTGTGTTCGTTATGTTTGATAAGTCCCCTGCGACACAAATCTTGACCGAAGTCTGGGAGCTAGATAATAAAACATTTTAAAAAATCACTGTCGTCCAGTTTCTGCATACTACACCTAATGAGGATTTGCTATGCTATTCTGTAGGTAATATTCTATTCTTAATACATAAAAACATATTTAATCTTACGTAATTTAATAACTACTTACTCGAAGCTGAATACTTCGAGGTAGAAGCCTAAACAACAACACAGTCAAATAATTCCAAGTCAACGATATTCGGCAGAAAAATTAACATTGAAGCCGACCGCACTGCAGCATCTTTAGGTTAAGGTGGGTACGCGAATTTAAATTCTACGCTTGACTTGACACAAAACAGAAGTTTCCTACACCGGCTAACTTGTTTACCCACTCAAAGGCAGCAAGAGTTGAGAGCTGTACGAGTTTTCTTAAGCCCGTGCACTTTTATTCCTCAAAAAAGCCAGTTAAAGATACATCGAAAACAATTTGTAAGCGGATCTGACGAAAGTTCGAGTTTAAATTGAGATTATACATTCAAACTACGTACATATTTATATGTTTAAATATGTACGTAATGAGTATGTACGTAATAAGTAATAATAAGTAAGTAAGACTAGGAGCCACGTTAAAATATTAATAATAATATCTAATAATTATTTAAATAACAGGTACAATAATAATTCATAATAAATAACTCATTAATTTATAAAGATAATTTTTTTGTTGTTTGCCCGAACTAGATTGAACCCATATATTACACCCATATATTTTCAGCCAGCTAAGTTTTAAGTTTCACGTGACAGGTGTGAACCAATTACCGTCTACCGAGTGCAGTTAACTACACAACGTTTCTAAAAAAATAATGACAGAAGGCCCAAAAACACTTTGCCAACCAACACTTTCGCACACAAGACCGTAGACCACGAAAGCTGTCTATTCAACATCGTTGCGCCATCGATAAGAATGCAATGAATATAAAAAAGCTGTTCTCTTGTCTTCCAATATGTTAAAGTAGCAGAGATACACTCTGCGAATAGCACTACGTATCTAAGTTAAATGTCACCAGAAGCTACGAATTACACTGGTATTTAATCATCTACAAGTTCCAATTACAATCTACTAATTGGCTCTAAGCACACAGTATACTAACTTACTCGTTTACTTGTTACAAGTCTATACTTAATCGAAGTTAGACTATTACCCTGACAAGTTAATAATACAAAATATATACATACATAATAGTAGGTATAATAGAACTGTAGCTGGTCGATGTATAGGAGATATTAGAAACAATCATGTAAAAGTTGTACTAGCTGAAAAATATTTTTAGAAATGATTGTCGGTCTGTCTGGACGTATGTTTGTACACGCATTGCTCAGCAAGAATAAGTATAATAATATTATACAATGATAATTGAATGTGGTTGTCACAGTTGCATTGTTGAAGGTCTAACTTAAAATCAGGTGCAATTATCGTGATCAACCTCTCTTTTAGGCAATAAAAAGAAAATGTAGATAGGCATTTACTTTCAAATTCCACGTAGGTACTTATACGAAATAGCGAGGAAAAAGATTTTTTAAATATTACCAAAGCGTTTATATAGATTACTATATTTATAAAATAGTTTCAAGTGACAGTAGCCTCGCTGATTTCAGCATGAATGGGCCGGCTCGACCGGGGAAGGACTACCCTTTCACAGAATATCGACGTGAAATAGCAGTACTTCTACTGTTGTGTTTCGTTCGGTGAGTGAGAGTGCCGGAGGCCCAATCACCCTCTTTCCCCCTTCCCGCTCCTTCTCCTTCCCACTTCCTTTCCTAAAAGGTGGGTAACGCGCAAGTGATGCCTCTGGTGTTGCGGGCGTCTATAGGCTACGGTGACCACTTACCATCAGGTGGGCCGTATGCTTGTTTGCCACCTTAGTTGTATAAAAAAAAAATAAAAAAAAAAATGCGATTGCTGTATGTGAGGTCTTAGGTTCGATTCCTGAGTCCGGTTTAAAGTGTTACTTGATTTTTCTGTCAAGTAATTCTCAGCAGCATCACGAAATCAGGCAGTGTGTCCGGTTGTCGGATACAGTTCTTATCTCTGTGTTACTACAGAGATTTTTTCACTCCCATGTAATGAACCCCATTTGCAGATGGAAATAAGTACTACAAATTCCAAATTTTCGTATTTTTCAAATACGTCTACCCACTAGGAATCATTTCTGTATCGCGGGAGACTTTACAAACCTTCTAAGAACATCTAGACTCAGGACAACCATTTATGGATCACACAATTTTTTATTAATAGTGGGATCGAACCCGCAACTCTCAGCGCGGAGCAGTGGCGAGGCGTCCACTT
The DNA here is from genome assembly GCA_963675205.1 of Catocala nupta. Classification (NCBI taxonomy): domain Eukaryota; kingdom Metazoa; phylum Arthropoda; class Insecta; order Lepidoptera; family Erebidae; genus Catocala; species Catocala nupta. Next base: position 14,335,793 of record OY776084.1, read on the forward strand.
AAACTACTACGCCATCCGTGAAGTTTTTACACGTAATAAAAGGCGAAAATGTGCTGCCTACCGTAAGTACCTTTGTGTTCATGCTGCTAATAAAAATTAACAAGACAAGTGAGAAACGGCAATGAATTGCCGTAAATTTTAGAGTTCGAAGAAATGGTTCTAGTAATATGCCAAGGTCACGTGATACCACGTGACACGTGGGGTCAAAGGCCATAGTAATGGCGGGGGTATAATATATAGACTATGCTGAGGCGAATGACAAACTCTAATAAAACCCAATTACACCTTTGGTACTGACGGAATCAATCGCCTCAACCTCAAGCGCAAACGTTATCGAAACGGTGACTAAAAATAAATATTTTTTATGTTTAATGTTATCATTAAACACAAGAAATACGGTCAAATATCCAATATTTATTATATCATGACAAAACTGCTCAAACAAAATAGTGGCAAGTATTTTTCTATTAAATAAAAATATCTTTAACAAGCAGTTATCATAGCTGGAAGCGTGCGTTGAATATTACTTTAGTTTCTGGATTCTGTTTGCTCTCATGTGGCTTATGAAAACGTGAAATTAATATTGTGGAACGAATTTGATACCGTATAATTGGTTTTGACGGTTTAATATATCGCTTTAAATCGGGTGATTAAGTGCTTAACTACGTTTTAATTAGTCTAGTAATGATAAATGTAGCGAAATTTGTAGTACGATAATATATGTAGGTTTGATGGTGTTGAATTTTAATTAATTATGTCCTTATTTGGTTAACTACTAAGGCGGTAAACAAGCATATGACTAAGGTGAAGGTAAATTTTACTGGAGTCTATGAACGCCTGCTTCTAGGGCCTCACTCGCGCGTTATCGCCTTGCAAAAAGAGACGCTAGGCTGCTGCCAGTGCAAGGGACAAAGATCAGTAGTTCTTCTGTTGGCAACCCATACTATTTTTATGGAGCTTCTAAAATATAATAGCAGGTACAGATAACAAAACATAAGATTATTTGAGTACAATCTTCTTTAGGTTAAATGTACTTACTTCCCGGTTTATTGCGGATGCACAGTCAGGCTAGAAAGATTTCCTCAAAAGCTTAGGTATAGGTATAACATTTGTATAACGAGTTAATTGTTAAAGAAGAGGCCGCAAAGCTTTTCGCAAATAGGGAGCGGCTAAGCCAGCAAGCACATGCAGCATTGAAAAGACAACCAATGATTCATGAACAATGTAAGGACAATCGAAGTACTGAAGTCCAATGCTACAAAGCGCCTACCAACGCCTTCTTTTTATAACTGACAGAAATGAACCTAAGTTATGTGTGGAAAAGGGAATAAATGAAACACACTTAAATACAACAATATTAATATTATTATTTATTAATCGACCACTGGCGCACATTATGCTAATACTGAAAAGTAATTGTTGTAGGTATTTAAGTTAAAGTATATATATACATATATACTTTAACTTAAATACCTACAACAATTACTTTTCAGTTATAGTTATTTTTTGAATACGTTTAGTTATTGCCAAGGAACGTTCCCTTCTGGGGACATAAAGTACACTGCAAATTCTTGTCCGACATCCTTTGCGGAATTATTTTTGTAGAATATTGATCCAGAACGAAGTATTGATGCAGAAATCGCCCAAAATCAAAGTCCGGTATCAAATGAATTAAATACAAATGATACAACAGTCCAGCCACCACCAGATTCGCAACCACGATGTTCAACAAACTCAGATACTAGAAAAATATTAAAGTCTCGAAAAGGAAGACTTCAAATTATGATCAAAGGCAAGAAGAGGCTTATAATGTACTAAAAGAAATTTAAGCTAAAAAATCTTACATAAGATTATCTATTTTCGGCGAACTTGTTGCAGCGAAAATAGAAGCTTTGAAGTCAAGCTATACCCAAAATATGGCGGAACATTTAATATCAAATATTTTATTTGAAGCAAGCATAGGGCAATATGATTCACCTGCTGCTAGACAAAAGCCTCCATTTTCAACACATTCATCAAATTCAAATTTCTCAATACATACACATCTTTCATCGCCACAATACGCGTCATCACATTCGCCATAATTAGAATACCCAACACTCGTATCATAATATACAAACACAGTATCACAAACAAGACATGAATCATTTACACAATATGCATCATCACCTTCGCCACAGTTAGAATACCTAACACTCGTATCACAACATACACAGAACACGGTACCTCTAACAGGACATGAACAATATGCATCATCACCTTTACCTGAACAAACTCCACGATGCTCAATTAATATTCTATCAGCAGCTATAAATAATGCTAATATTACATTTAATTCAGTTGTTATCACACTACATAATTATATTTCATTTAACTATGTGATGATTTGTGTAATAAAAAATTTAAATAAATAATCTATAGTACCTATGCGTTTTTGGTTACCTATTTACCTTAATTTGATCTTCCAAAACTTCACATTCACTTCAGGTGCGATTTTTGAAATCGCTTGCTTTTATATTCTAAATAAATACATTAATGAAGTATACGAATCCCCGGTGGCAAAGAATCTTAAAGTAATTAATAAACGTTCCGTAGCTGTGTGATTGTTTTTCTATAATTAGTACCTATCTGTTTTATTTTTATTGTTGATCCAACAAGATCGAGCAGTATTTCAAAATCAGAGACTTGTCCATCATCAATGAGGTCTGCTAACAGTTCAATCTCTTCATGTACGTTTCTTCCTTTGAGGCTTGGTCGTACCCAATACTTATGCTTCCGTTTATTTTTCTTATATTAGTAAATACTGCGGTTGCCTGCATAATATCATCATCGTTCGAGGATATATTGCCTAGTGGATGCTAGTGGAGACAGCTTGTTGTCAACTGAAATGTTTCCCAAATTATTGGCTATTCGATATGGACACAAATGAAACAAAAGTTGGTGATTTTTTGGAGAGTTGCAAACAGTTGGAAACGTAGAAATTGCCAACAATTTTGGTGGAAACGCGCCGTTAGACACCCGCATGCCTCGGTAAACAGGTAAAACCGTTGGCCTAGCACCTAATCTCTCTACAGTCGTGTCGTATTACCGTCCCATCGGATGACGAGAGTAAGGGAACATAGAATGCACTTCTGTTTGCGCACACACTAAGTTTGTGCACTATAGTATCTCCTACACAGTTGGCCAGCCTTCATAAAATTTTACCGTTGTAACCAAACTTCGGTCTGGAAATATCCTCCTGTAAGTATTATGATGTATTATACTATGTATATCTAAAGAAGCTTGAATTTAAAATTGGCCATGTGTAATTATGTTCGCTTTCACTAGAATCCATTGCAAGCTTCTTTGCTTTTCATATTTTGATTTCAAATCAAAGTGGGATGGTTGCGTTCCGAAAGTTTAGAAAAATAAATATATATCATAATCATAATGGTGGATGTGTGTATTAAACTGCTCATCATATAGTATTACTATGATAACAAATAAACTTGGATTTTATAATACGTTATCTAAAATTCAATTGGTCATATGCATCTTAAAACTAAATTGTACAGAACATTAAAATGTTACTTTTTTACTGGTATGATGTTCAGCAACTCAGCTGTCATTTCTGACATTTAGGATGCGTTCCATTCATTTGAAGCAATTATTAAGCATGCATGAATTCAGCGTCACTTTTTGTCAAAGGAATTCTGCTATACTTGATCTCAGAATATATATTTTAGAATGCTGAATATCACGAAACGGCATATGGAACTTTACGTCAAATCACGATGTTGATCAATTTGTAATGCGATTGTCAATTTACGTCAAGAAGCGAATATTATTGACCTTGTTCGCCAAATGTACGGACTGGTTTGTAGTAATTTATAAAAAAATAATAAACATAGTTATTTTTGTTCTATAAACATACAAGTGCTGTAGACTACCCTTCACAGACACAAGGTACGTAATTCCATTTACTTATATCTTTTTAGTTCATTGCGATTTTATATTTCTTGTCTTCTGAATACGGATATAGGATAAAAGTTGTTTCTTATATTGATGACGCATTAGATCCTAGCGTATCACCTTAATTATTAGGCCTCATAAAATTGTTTTGACCTTAAACGCGAACAGCCTGTTAGCTTGTCTCTATACAGGTAAATTATGACTTCATTATTTTGTTATAAATTAGACTTTATAAAACAAACCAAACATTGTTTAAACATGTTACAATAATTATTATTTTGCCTTCTATATAAACTGTGCCTAATATGAAACCTGGTAAAGTTATCATTTAAAGTAATATTTCTTTAATAAAACAAAATATTAATTAACACAGCAAATTTCAATTATAAAAACATATCTAATAAATAATTATTTATATAGCGGGCAAGTAATAATGTCTATTGCTAAAGAAGAAACAAGTGTCCCGTGAATGTCCTAAGGTACATTGTTGTCAGTTAGCTATGCAAACTTAAATGAGGTAGGTATATAGGCTGTGAATGACATTCTAAACTAGAATTAATTAAATTATATATTATGTTATAATATACCAGGGCACATGTTATGTGTTCAATAACAGGTTAATCTATTTGGACAATACACACATTTGGGAGTCTAGGATCCAAATATAATGTTTTTTAATGGGTCTGAATTACAGTTATTAATAACTAGCTATTCAAATGCTTTGTTTACAACAATATTTACCAATCTTAAGGTCACATTATTTGACCTTAGTGATATAAGTAAAATGTTCTATAATATAGATAACTAAAACTATTAGTCTAACAAGGAAACTTACAAGACGATATATGAAGCACAATTTCAATTGAAACATCCTGTTGTTATCATTCTTATACATATATAAGTTGAATAGACTAGGGCATGTGTAGAAATCTAAGAATAGATACTACCTATATTGCTAATGGGTTTTGTTATAAGGTACTTCTGAGAAGCTACAAAGTACTGTGCTGTAGTTAACACATAGCAGTAGGTCTTTTCCTAAAATATCACAGCAATACACTATGGACATTATGGGTACATGCCCATAGTGTATTGCTGTGGTATGCAGGGTATATATATATATATACCCTATATCCATGTTAGTATGTATATACATATTATGCAATTGGTGCCATGTTATGGAATATATAATATTAATATTTAACATAACATATATTACAGAATTACTTATTATTTTATAAACTTCCATCTAACTGTATGATAATTGATAAATGTTAAATACAGCTTGCATGTTTAAACAAATATTTATTATAATAAAACATAATAATAATAACTAGACAAATTATTTGTAACTATAGTGACTAATTGTAATGAAATGCGAACTGAGAACATTCAACTAAAAGCTGATTTACAAAATGCCATTAAAACGAATAACAGAATCAAGAAATAAAGTCCAATGAACTTTACATATTATTAATATTTTATTAGAACAAATATGAATCAGTTTACCATTAGATATCAGCATTATTTTACATCCTGTTATATTTGTAGTTACAGAATACCACAAATTAGAAGTAAGCATATAATTAAAGATTTAGTCTCACAATCAACAGTTAGGCCTTTAACTATTAGACCTATGAGAATTTAAAACTATGTGAGATATACATGTATTTCCAATAACCATTTCATTTAATTATGTTTAAAATGCAATAATTGAATGTAAAAATGTTCTTTTTTTTAAATATCAGATCTAACCAGAACTAACATATACTTACATATTTGAAAACATTACATACAGTGTACAACTGCATTCTGGTAGAGTATGAAATCTATATTAAAATGTATACATTAGGTACATGCATGTGTATATCTACTAAGACGCGATCCAAAAACTTGTTCTGTCTGTATTTGTGAGTTTAATAATTACATCTTAAGGTTATCAGTTGTCACTTTATTCATCTATTTTTGTAACATAGAATATACTTCACTAATAAATTTATTTATTTAGTGTTTGTCATAAAATAGGTAAGGCACAGTTGGATAAGGCTTAGACAAACTAGTCGTCCTCTTGCTCGAGGCTATGGTTCTGTCCATGGTTTCGAGCGAGAGGTCTTGGGATGCCGTCGCTTCCTTCTGTGAGGAGGTGATGTTAGAATAAATACCTGGATAAGAGGCACTTGAGTAAGTCACCAATGCATCATGTCTCTTATGCGGATAGTCTGACCACTTTTATTTTGCAAGCATATATGGATTGTTAAAACATCTTACCATCAAGTCATATGCTTGTTTACTTTAGTAGGCAATAAAATATTGTGTGGCTTAACCTGTCAATTGTTGACTGTCAGTTGTACTGTATATTGTGTCTCGCCGCGGCAGGCTGCTACCACTCAATAGACCAATCAGATTTTCAGTGCATACAATCATTCTTTGGTTGGACATGAGCCTCAATTGTTATCCACGCTTAAGCACAAGTGAACAACTTCTGTCACCAGTTATAGTAACCCGCATTAATCGAACTAAGTATGTTTTTTACTGCTTTATCGGTCTTATATTCACAAGCGACTGTAAGGGTTCAGCTTTGATTATTGGGATGGGGATTGCTCTTTATTAGTGGTGCCTGGCAGTTTGCCAGGACACTAGTAGTAGCCTTACTCTCTACAACATTTCTGAAGGAACGTGAGTGTAGTAGGTACATCTCTAATTAACTAAGCCAAGTTGTGCGCAGGAAGTCGACTCGAATTTATTTTTCGACGCAGGTAAACAGCATTTATCCATTGCAAACGACATTTAAGATGCGAGTCGTCAAATAATACGAGTCCTTATACAAAAATGTATCGCGTACGGTTTTTTATACAAAGCTAAGGAAAACGTGTATTTATATTAAACTAGCTGTTACCCGCGACTTCGTACGCGTGAAATTTAACAAAAATATTTTATTTTTCTAAAACCACTTTTATCTAAATTCCTAATTATTTTCTAAAATAAAAGTAGCATTAGTTACTCTTTATAAAATCAGCTATCTGCCAGTCAAAATTGGTCCAGCTGTTTCCGAGATTAACCGGAACAGACAGACAGACAAACAAAAATGTTTGAAATTGAATTTTATATTTTGTTATTTTGACATTGCAAGCAGACACCTCATTTTATTTATTGGTATAGATACCTCGATACGTATAAACAATTTTTTGAATGAACCAAATAAGCTATGTTTTTACTGCAATCGTTTTGAATTTATCGTACAAATTGCGTAATTTATTTACGCCTGAAGTTACGCTAAAATTCGCGTTCAAATAAAGACGTTTCGAGGCCCATAACTTTCAAGGCCATTATCTTTTTATTGTCTCGTTTAACACAATCCTAGATGGTAAAAAGACGAATCTATACCAAGGCTGCAAGGTAAGTTTTGGAGCGTTAGTTTTTAAAGAATTATCATTTCGTTTAAAATTGCTAACGAAGCTATGAGGGAAGAATTTAGCAGCGGGATCCCTACTTTAACCTAAACCTATAGCTCCATCTGCAGCTGCCTGGTTTACAGGTTCAACACCTCCATCCAACAGAAGATCGCAACAAAACAGCTTTGTACTGCGGTGATTAGGTTTCTCAGACTCCTTAACCTTTTGAGTCGCAGCGGCGGAGAGACACAATAGGTTTTTAATTATATCTAGTATTCCAAGATTTGACAGGCTAAGAATGCGCTACTTTGCTTATCACGCTTTTATCACGGTGAATTATTTTTAGTCCCTTTCAATCTACTATGAGCATTTCCATCAGGCGGCCAATGCTGATTAGTCAATCACCTAAGTCACTCATCACTCTCCAGCCCTAGAACTATCATTATTTTGCAAAAAAGTATGTCTATCCGTTGCATCGTTTGCAAACGTCTTTGGTGTTTCTAAGTTAACAACTAATTAACACCAAAATATTATCATATTAGTAAAGATAAGGATACACCTAAGTTAGTACTGTCAATAAAGTTATTTTACATAGGTACCAGATGAGTCGACACCTTGTTTGTTTATAAATTTTCTATGACGAGAAATGCAATCGTTTTCTTATTAGCATCAGTCAATAATGCGCCATTACGATTTGCATTTGATTTGCGTAGTTTATAAATAATTGCTTTATCGCTAATGCTATAGTGAAGTAGTATAGTTTATCATTAACTTTAAAGATCATGTAGATTTAAATAACAAATGGTAGGTACTGATCAAAGACCGCCATCTTGAACACACACAGCTGAAAATATTTGGTTACCTGTGAAATTGCGGTATCGTATAAAGAAACATTAGCTACCTTTTGATTTTCATACAAACAATTTCTTGACTTATCTTAAAATGATCCAAGCAGTAACAGTCATTTAATTACGGCGAACTAAATCAATACAAATCGGGCAGTAAGTAAATGACCTGACTTCGAAAATAAAGTGTAGAAATAGTATTCGAAATAACCATAGCACTTTGTATGAAAATGAAATTTCGTGATTTGCATATGAAAAATCATAATTTTAAGGTTATTAACAAGCCACTACTACTATGCACAAAAAGATGTATAATCCACAAATAGTTATATAATATTTGTGCCCCTTATATGAATGTATAAAAAATCCTCCGCGACACAGGAAAACATAGTGCTAAAGATGTCCTTATGGCCATGAACGGTGACCATATATACTTACTTTAATACCGACGGGATAGAAAAAATATGAATGATAATAATTTATTACTTTTATGTCCTCGAACTAGCTTTTGTAATTACGCTAATGGAAAAACAAAGCTTAATCGTGTATATCACGCCATTGTTATTATCAGCGAGCCGTGAATAATAAATTGAATACTTCGCGAACTATTATTTTCTATGTACCAATGAAAGAATACTAGAATAATTCCAAAATATGTTTCACACATGATGCATTGGTGGTCATAAAAACGTCTAGTTTGTGTGAGGGAACGTTTCCTCTGTAGTGTAGTAGGGCAAGCACAGGCCCGACGATACAATTATGGCATTATGCCAACGTCAGCTTGCTAATATCAGTGCAGAGTCGAATGGATATAAGTCACGTTTTACCAAAATGTTCAGAATCCGCCGCAATATTCTACAATGGGAGTGCAAACGATATCTGTGGGACAATTGCGGAAGTTTATACTTTATAGCGACGACGTTACTGCCTAACAATCGGTTAGGAATGTGAAACATACAATCTTGTACATATATATAGACTTATTGGCTCAGTGCTAGTGGACTACTATAGCGCATTTTTTATATTATTTGAGAGTATACAAGGTTATTCTTAGTATAGCCTAGCATAGCATAAAACCTCTCAGGGGTGATTATACTTGTTATTATGAACAACTTTTGTTCTGGGACATTGCCGAAATCGCGGGAACAACAGCTGTTCCACACAAAATTGGACTTTGATCTCGTCAAAATTAATGGAACGGCAGTTTTTTTTTTTGTGATTTCCGCAATGTCTCAGAAAAAAGTACCTAGTATCTGGTTTGTTGGTTTGCTTGTAAGTCATGCAGTTTAGCGCTAGATAGAATAACTTATATCACGACAGTTCCAATAGTAACAGCCTGTAGACCTCGGTGCACGTATTAGGAACATTCATAGTTATTTGACTATAATGCAGATCGTCGACTTAACCGATACCGTTTCATGCAAAGCTGGTGCAACTGTTACAAACTGTCACTAACTATAAAAACGCTATAAGAATAGCACCTTTAATAGTAGTTTGTATGAACTAGTCACAACAATAATTGTAATAGGTACGCTGCGCAGATATATTTTGCAGTGACAGCTATGTCAACTACAAAAGACTATCCCATGTAACCGTGACATCTAAAACCAGATAAGGCAATGCCTGGGATACATATCCTATATAGATAGGATATAGATGTCTGATTTCATGTAACGATATAAAGACACTCGCTTTTAGGAGCGAATGCAAAGTTGTTTAAAATTCTGGCTGGCCAATCAAAATAAACATTTATTTGACCTCGCAAATTTTGTATAGACCTTTAGATAACACCAAACGTTTCAAATGAAAGAACAAAAGTATCCATTAGTCCGAATTGTCCTTTTTTGATTCAAGGTTGAAACATTAAAACACAGTACCTATTACAAACTTTGTGTATTTTATTGTAAAAGGTATGGTACTGTGGCTTAGTTGTATACATATGTAACTTTGTACCTTGTACATTGGAAAATAAAGTAATATGAACAGATTTGTCTAAAACCACTGCGGTTTACGCTTTTTATGTGCCTTGAACAGACTGTAGAATATGTTGCTGTAGGATTGTGTTACTTGTTTGGGGCTGGTGATTTGAATTGTTATGTAAGGGAATTCTTCTTCAATATAATAATGGCGATTTGATCGCTTTCCCCTGAAATTTCACCCAAACTAAAACTACAGAAGGACGCAGCCAAAAATCCTTCTGTTGCTCGTTAGGTGAGCAGGTTTCTTTAAAGATACAGCCCGTATTAGGACAACAAAATAAGCATATTGTGGTTAATACTAGGAAGGAACCGCTACGTTAATAATTATAATGAACATTAAATACCAATATGTGAGTCAGATCTATTGTCTAATTGTAATTTTGCCCCAAACCCCTTCCCCTCAAGCAACTGCTATAAAGGATTCTGAAAGGAAATTCGTAGACAGGTTACACAACATAAGAATTATCAGACGGAGCGATGCCTGCAAAGTATATTCGTGACCATAATAAGAACACTCTCTTTAAAATCAGGAAGTCAAACGTAACTTAAGTAAGTCCAACCCTATTAAAAGCTGAGGTTATAATTATTGTGATATATAAATACATTAAAGGGATCTTGAAGTAAAACCTTTCGTTAATAAACCAATAATATCCAGAGCCAAAACTGCAAACAACATACAACATTCATACTGAAAATGCTGAGATCAACCAACCGAATATTTGGAAACTTTTACCAATTCTATACTTACATTTTTCGTTTTTACAACCATATTTGTGGGTCAGACAAATTTTTATTGCGAGTGAGGATCGAATCCTCTATACTCGGCGCAGTACCAGTGGCGTGGGGGTTGTCATGATTGTAATAATTATAAACAATGGCACATATTTGCCACAAATTTTAACTCAAAATATAATAATTGTTTTTTATCAAACACTATGAAAACTGACTATGGAACTGTGAAACTGGCGTTGTGGTCTTGGCAGAGCAAAACTATCTAACCATGTACTCGATATTTTTTTCTACTGTTTAAAACAATACATAAATAATAATATTATCTTATAACTTCGAAAAGTAAGCACATCCTTTATGTAAGACGTCCACCTCATTACTTGCGAGACTTTTCTTTTCACATACATACATAGTGATTGACTTAAACCTTATTTATTTTGTATGCACGGATTGTCTAAGAAGTTGCCTTGCCATTACCACTGCGCCCAGTGTTATGGATTCTAACTTAACGTAAAAAAATCAATCCGCAAATGCTGATCCGAGATTTAATATTCTTTGTGTGCGTTTTGCGACGCGGGAATAATGATTATTGCAGTAGTTGTCTCGAAATTTTATTTTAACATCCATCATGTTGAATTAAATTAACCTAACATAACATTACTTTCCTTCTCTCTCAGAATGCTACAATAAATGTGTCGGCAAATCCGCACAGCGTAGAAGACGTACTCTAGAAGGCTGTTGAGACAAAAATTCGACCCCAGCCGTAGGACAGTTTACAAACAAAATTGATACAATAATCTAGAAGACGATAACATTGTTTAAATAAAAACATGTTTAAATAACTACTAGATTTTACCTGCGGCTTTGTTCGCGTAAATGTAGATTAGGTTAGGTTTGTAACAGTACTTTTTTGAACAAAAGGTACCCTATGTAAGGATATAAAGTACATTTTATCCAAAAAGTTACAACAGAAAAGGTTCTGTACCCCCGACAACGTGCCTATGCAGTTTCATGTTATCGGTCGCTTAGTAAAGGCGTGAAAGCGTTACAAACAAACTCATAATCGCATTTATAATATTAGTAAAGATTTTAGAATGCAAATATTAAATTGTATCCGTCTTAAAAGTAAAAAAATATCGCGATTAAAACTCGCTGTATAATTGCTAGCAGGTTATTTTGAAAACAGGTTTGTTTGGAACTATCAAATAAAGATTCGTCGCATAAATCTATATATTAATACGAGAAGCAAAATCTTTGTATCCCTTTTTACGAAAATTGCGCGGACGGAGGAGTATAAAATTAGGCACAGTTAAAGTTTATATGGAGAAGGAGAGGCGAATCCTAATATTTATATAAAATATGCATTAAAAATACATTAAATTAATGAAAAACACTACACGCACACAACCATGCATTTGACACACACAGTCGAATCTTGTTTGTAGTATTTCGACATTATTCGGCTGATGTAGTAATATTCTTCGTAACTATGGTTACATATTTCAATGTAATAATTTGTTTGACAAAGATAGGGAAATTAACCTGTATAGATCGAAATCGAAATGAAATGTGATTGTAAAGGTATAGTTCTAGACGATAAAACCATAATAACTATCAAACTTAAAATTTAAATCAATTATGGTCAAATTTTGACCACTTAGCGACCGCTAGCAAAATATAATTGGCCCATCAGTTCGTACGTTAGTTGAGCACATACAGAAATAAACAAATATCCCAACATACTAGAATACCTTGCTTGTATTCGGTCTTAGACAAAGGCTTGATCGTAGCCGGCTGTTAGTGATAAGAACGATGCCTACATTTGCATACATGCCTTACTAAAATGCTTGGGCCAAACACACCTTGGATTAATATAATTAGCCTTTCGAGTTTCAGCGGCACATCTGTGGCCAGACGAATCCATTTTAATTGTAAATCTGGTATTATAAGACTTGACAGACTACTATCATACTAAGATCAATCAGTTCCTTCATCAAACTTCTTTTTTCCATTCGATGGGTATCGACTTCTTTACATGTCCTTACAGCTCGCTCTTCTTTTTATCCCGATCAAACCCAGAGGTCAAATGCGACATTACAAGACAACTAACTAGGGTGAACCAGATAATTCGTAGTGGGATGTCCTCATTCTGTTAAATGTCAACGACCGTCTACCTCCGTGTAGACTGTATAAAATTACATATTTCAACTGAACTGACCTTCGCGTGAACTCTTATCGAGATTGTTTTCGTAATAACAACTATAAAAAACCCTGTTCTCGAAAAATGTGACAGAACATTAATACATACATGATAAATATAAACTAATAATAAACATCGAGTCTTTCCTTTCCCGCTAATGATATTGCCTGTTTATCTTTAATGTGCAGAAAAAACCGCTTTCGTCATAATAGTTTTCTGAACATATCGTAATCTTCACGAGCAACTTGCTCTTAAAAAAATGGTTACGACTTAACCTACGGTTATCGGAATTCTCACTAGGGTTGTGAAGGTCAGACATACGTAAAGAATTACGTCACAGTCAGACCGAATCGATCCCATATATCTTCTTACTTATAAATTTTTAAGATTAGACTAGAATATTATTTGCTACCTTTATGAACAAATCTATCTAACAACACAACTCTTGAATAAATGTATGGGTATTCGAACTACCAGAAAATATGGAAATTTTTGGTACTATTTAAGCTTGTAGCACCTCTGGTGGAAGATAGTTGCATCTAACATTGAACCAGAATTTATTACAAAGCAGACTACACACAATGCTAGTACTATTCAGCTCCTACATTCACATCACTTTGCCTAATGGTCATATATGTTAAATGGAACGAAATCAGATAGTTCAGACAGAAACTAATGGGTCTAATATACTGAGAACAATCGCCTCGTCTCTCGTGCAGAATGACCTGTTTCAAGGATATTTGCATCATCAGATATCTACGTGTATAGCTACTGACAACCGGTTTGTTTTCTCACGTTAACGGAAAACTGTGTTTGATTGTAGAAAAACTAACGTAGGTAGGTACTATGGAGGCTGCACAACATAGATATTTATGTTTTATGTCATACCTAATTATTTTGCTTTTTATAACGAATATTATTTATTTTGTTAAGAGCCTTTTCGCTTTCTGGCCTATTCCGGACGTCGTAAATAAGTGTCATATTGTAAGGTTTTTAAACTTACTAGATTTTGTCTGCTGCCTTGCTCGCGTAAATAAAGATTTTGTAAATTTTCTATCCCTTTGAACCAGTACGTTTTTCTGGATGACAGGTACCTTATGATCTTTCTGCACCCTTGACAACAAACATGTAAAATTTCATGATGATCGATCGAGTAGTTGAGGCGTGAAAGCAAAACAAACAAACAAACTGACATTCGCACTTTAAGTAATATTATAGGTAAATGCGAATAGGCATTATTAAATTTCGCATACACGTTGTCAGGGAAACAGAAAAGGACATAGGGTTTTCCTACGAGAGTGAAGCCAATGGGCGATTTTTAAATGTTTTTAATACTCTCTATAGACACACGTTAAAGTGTATCATTGATAGATTATAATTATATTTGTAGTCCTTTCACTATCTTAATATTGGATCGAAAGTTTGTGATGCATAATAGCCATGTATTTAACTGACCCACTGCTGGGCCTCTTCTCAGTGTGAGAAGGGTTAGGCCATAGTCCACCACGCTGGGCCAGTGTAGGTTCGTAGACTTCACATATCTTCGAGAACATTATGGAGAATGGTCGCCGTTACAGCGAGCGATACACTAATTAATTTATAACATTTAAAATCCTCAAAACATGATACTTTTTTGCGATGTTGGCATTCGGAACACACCACAAGGCGTAAACGCTATTAAATACATTACCTATTTAAACTCACAATGCGACTCTAAAGCTCAGAGTGCCTACTGTGAGTTTGATTTACGTTAACGCGATCGACATTAGCCCGCTCCAAGCTCTTAACCAATCAGAGAGCCAAACGCGGTAAACGTTACAAGCGCGTCAATGTAAAAACAACTCGCACTAGGCACGCACCCAGTTGCATGAACTATCAATGACATCCGAGCTGTCAAATCCCCGGTTAAGATAATATACGGGTTACACTATTTAAACAATTGCTAAAATGACGTCATAAATAACAATAACTTTAACCGCTCAAATTCGGCTGGTTAGCGTTAAAGTAACAGCCTGTATGTTGTGTAAATGACAAAATATGTCTGAACATTCACTATAGCAATTATTTTATTGGTGCAACATGAAGATTTTTATAGTTATGCTGTGGTGAAATTGAATTTTAATAATGACACTAGCTTCTTTTAACTGGAAAATAATAATCTTTTTGTAATATCCATATCAGCTCATCCAATAACAAACAGTCAATCAAAAAAGTTCACTGCTCCAATGGCGTAGTAATTTGAGTTTAACACCTCGTCACTGTCACTGTGTGTTGTTGGCTGATGGTGCGAGGATATTTACACAATTATTTTTGGGGAAAAATAATTGTGTGATCTATAAATAGTTGTTCCGAATCTGGAGGTTCTTTGTGACCCCGCGACACAGAAATTATTCCTAATGTGGTAGTTGTATTTTTAATAGAAAACGAAAATCAAATAGAACAAATTAAACAGATTGAAAAAACTAGTTAGGAGGTGCAGGTAGTGCATGTGGCTGCTGCGCGCAAGGTCGTAGTGTTGATGGAATTTTTTGTCAAGAAATTCTTACTGACTGCACGGAGTTTGGAACTACCCGATAGAGGGCAGTACGCTCGCCTCCTATGATGTGGAACCTACACCAATAACTGATGGTATGTATATTGATATAATACGGTTAACAGAAGAATCCAGTCTCCATAATCGTGTTAGGTTTTGTCTATTTTCTATCCCTCGAGAACACAACTTTTTCTGGATGAAAACCTTGGTCCTTTTCAGGGGTACTCCTCCTGACAATGTGTATGCACCATTTCATGATAATCGGTCGAGTAGTTAAAGCTTGGAAGTGTAACAAACAAACTCATATGCGCATTAATAATTGTAGTTAGGATTGTGAGTATTTATACAGCATGATGCGCAGTACAAAGAACTGTAATCTGTATAAAAAATCTAAATTCCCAAGTAATCGTATAAAAGGCTCAGCACTGTTCACGTGTGGCGTGCGTGTCATCCTACATAATTATATATCGTTTACGTACTAACTGCCGTAGACGCGCATTACTTGATTTGTCGACTCAATCTTCAGAAAACTTTATTCCATGATATATATATTATTTTATGTGAATCTTTATTTACGTTAACTACAGATAAAGAATAAAGATACAGTATTCTTTAAAACTTTTTATATGATGTACGTATATAATCTGACGCCTAATCTTCAGAGATATATGGTAAGCATGGGTGTAACACAACTAGATTGCGCCATTTTATGTACTATGTAGTAGGGAAGAACCTATTGCTGTCAATCCAGCATTTCCGGTCGCCGTGACGCTACTGAAAGTTGTACTGAACACTGCTCGAGCTGAGAATCAACGCCTAGACCTTAGACACAGCAGTCGCATTCATTATCGCTACGCCACTTAGGTAATCATTTATCATTATAGACGAAAAACTTATTTATTGAGTGTGATCGTAACAATTAATTATTCAATAAGAGAACATAAAACTTATCTCGCAAGTAATGGTCAAGACAGCCATAAAATGGGAGCGCTTATTTGTGATAAGTAAACATATATTAGGATTGTCGTTGAATCCCCGCATTTACATTTGGCAATAATCCAACCAATATAAAATTGCTTATCCATTTGGAAGGAATGCCAGTAATTCACGGTATTCACACTTTTCTAAATACCTTTGTTTGGACATTTCTCTCGGCTTGTTTTTGATTTACGTAGGGGTGTTACACCCTCTGGCCGTTCTAATAACTTCGCCCCGATCAATATTCCACACTGTATATCGAATTATACTTACGTCGTTATATAAGTAAATGGCCGAAGTTTGATAATAATTGCCATAATTCTGAGAGTTATAATGTAAATAATGGTTATTTTAAGTACAAAAGATCGCCTTCACCGCTGAGTAATTATTGTATACTGAAGACGTGTTTATGAGAATTCCGCTCCTGCCAAGCGCTGTTCAACGGATATCTCTAAATAATGTTTTGGAAGACTTTTAACCTAAAAGTTGTGTCATAAGTCAGATAAAGCGCGCCTAGAAAACTGCTAGATTGCGTCATAATATGCCAAAATGCAAATATAATAGTTTAATTTATCATCCGTCGGAATAATACTGCACGATTCTTCAGATTCTCTAGGAATTTCAGCTCAAAATGTGTTATCCCACGACAGGCGCGCAGTCACATTGACGACTACCTATAAAATTACAGCATTCCTATTGACACAAATTTATTCATTTTGATTTGGTTACAAATCGCTCTTGCAGATTGCTGTTTCATCTAAATCGTAATGACCACAATTGGTGCAGGTTTGTCTCTGACTGATTATGACAAAGATTACTTTTATGTATGTAAATAGGTATTTTGTATTTCATGTGTTATTATGTCTTTAATTACCTACTTGAAGTTCATAAATATCCTGAGTCAACAACACTGTTGGCTGTAATAAGAATTAATTACATCATCGCTTGAAAATATGTAATATCTAAAGTAAAGTACCTACAAAACATAACATAATTATGTACATATAAGCTTTTTTAAAATGTCGCACGACAACACTCATAACTTGCTTCTTTTGAAATAATACCTAATATCATTAATTAGTTACATTTAACTAAAGGAGAATGCCAAGATTTCCTATTAGACTCGGACAGATCCGACAAAGATGAACATATATCGTTGAAAAGGATAATTTTTTTAAAATATATAGTAAACTTAAATAGTAACAGCAGTAAGTAAAAGTTACATCTTCATGAAAATATCCTTTGCGCGCGATGCAAATGGTATGGAATTCAGATATTATGGTTAGTTATACATTAAATCAATCTATCCAAACTCGGTAAAATATTTAAATACTTAGAGGAATCTAATATCAATTTGTTTGTTTAAACGGGCTAATCTCAGGAACTGCCAGACCTATTACAATATCCTTTTTGCACTGTTTAGCGTATTTTATGATAAAGGTTATAGGCTAACATCACGCTATAACCTACGAGGGATGCGCAGTAACCATAAACGCGGGTGAAACCACGGATAGAGCTAGTATTTAAGTAGGTATACATCATATATATCAAGTAACCTACATATGTCACATGTTTTCACCATGTAGCTATAAAGACCTTCACCTATACATCTATTTCAGAGTGCAGAAATAAAACATCAGTGTGTATTTATTAGATATTTTTATACTCCTTCAAACATTTGATCGTCGTATTTAATTAGTAAATCGTCTAGGAATTGGGCTGGAGGTGTTATATAACTTTGATAGCTTCCCCACTCGAGATACCATAATATAGTAATTTTATGTGCACAGCAATCTACAGTTCTACGTCAAACGTTGAATATCGTCGCATCCGAAAGACATTTACGCCACAATTAATACAGCTAATCATGATGTAACTTGAGATGTCCTTAATTTCATTCACAAAATAAAATATGAGATTACCTATGTATACAGCAATTAGTTAACATTGTAACTACTATACGTCCAAGAGGTGGGAGCCTGGTGTTTTCCTACTATAGACACCAATCTCCACAAAGGATTGAGAATTTGTTATACCTGTACTGTGTTATCTTATGTATTACCTTACCTTTGTAAAAGAGAGAAAGAATACTTATTATTATTATTTGCTTCTCTTTCACGGGTATTGCCCTAATACATTAGGAAAATACCCGGCCCTTTGGGAGGCTTACACGGAGACATGTGTCAAACGTGAAGAGGCCCTTATTATTATTATATATTATTATTTACACCACAGTTAATACGGCGAATCACGATGTAACTTCAGATTGTAAGAACAAGCCAGGTCAACAGTATTATCAGGAACAGAATCCTAATCCAGACCACGGTCAATAGCCAAGGTAGTCGGAACGAGTAAAATATTCGGAGTCCAAAAACACAGCAGTAAATAGCACAAAAACAAACTCAAAACGCATACAAAGACGGAAATGTTGAAAACAAGTCGCCATTAGTCGCAGACGCAGTCTCGCAACTGTTTGAGATATGTGAAAAAGAGAACATGTTTTAATATTGTTGCCAGTTTTTAAATATCTATGATATGTTGGAATTGATTTTGTACAAATATCGTAGTTACGAAAGTACAAAAAGAAAATATAAAATAATCACAATATAATAAAAAATATTACAATTGGCGATTCACCTCAGGGTACTTAAATACAAATAAGTGTTCTGAATGTGATTAATTAATATAAGATTTTGATACTGGCAACATTTTTGTCAATGTAGGACTGGTTGGTATTGTCGTTAATAAATTAATTACCATTTAAAATGAGTTTTCGTCGGTGAAGTTCTACAGATTTCTTTTACATCACCAGAATCTTATTATTTTCAACTATGAATTAACAATATTACAGGAAGTATGTCAAAGGCTTTTTAATTCTAGCCAAATCTTGGTATTCTCCTTTATATATAAAGTCTCCATAATATAAACAATCATACTTACGGTTAAACCCGCTTTGCATCAATTATCTCCGAGTTATCAAGAAATACATATTGTATTTCTTAATGACTATACCTATAAAATTATGATCTCATTAATTAATTACTGCATGTTATCAGTGATGAGCAACCAACGGTTTTGTCTCAGTACCAATTTAACTATCAACTTAAGCTGACCGTTTACGCCTAATACTATTATCGTCTACAACTACATTCCAGTAAAACATGTGAGTGATACAAGTCTGAATTTCAATATATGTGACATTTAATCTCAGCCAACCAACAAAGCTCCTTGTCGAAGCTTAGACTCCTACTGCGAATATAAATCGATGTGTCGTGTATAAGCTTAGTTTGGCGAGAACGAAAATCTGTTCAAGCCGCACGCGATTCCACCATCGGAGCATTTTTATCTGGAGTCGCCTTACCGCAAGCATGAAGTGTGAACACACCGGAGATTTCCGCCGATATAAATCCCGGTACGCGACACCCTTACTTTACACCCGTCGCATCTTCAGTGCAATCCGTGAATTTGTGGAGTGGAAGCTGCCGGCGGTGCATCGCGTCTAGAATTTGAACGCGCCAAACCTTGCAACCAACAACGTCGAAGTCTGTCCGCAGACCGTCACGTACGCCTGTCTATATATTCACAGCATTTCACAGTTCACACAGCTGCATCGATGTCACGTATTCTTTGTTTCTGTCTTGGACACTGATTCAGTTACGTCCTTTATTTACCAAATTACTTCACCGTCTACATTTTGAATTGGGTGACGCGATTAGTCATATATTTTTTTAAGGATCACTTCAGCTCTGAAGTATTTATTCGTTGCGTCGTTATGATCTGTGCGTGACATGAAAGATTAGAAAGCCATTAAATAGACAATAGTCAGTAAGAGGAACACTAGTGGACGTCTGAAATGCGGAGGTGACAGGCGGGCCGTTAACATGGCCGTTACAGGCTCAAGTGATATATGAGCTGCGAAGTGGCTTGGTGCCGCTGTCACTTCGCGTTCCGCCGCCACCGCGCCGCACTGGCAAAAAGATAAAAAGGATTCCGAAATACGATTCACAAGTGGGCTGCCGGAAATGGGCAGAAAGTTACCGAGCACGGCTTTATGTCGGGCAATATATCTCTCGTATCGCTATCCAATTTCTGCTCTATACCATGTAATATCCCCCTAGGGATCCTTTTAATTTGAAACTCCTTTATAATCAGCACCATTCATTCTAACCCCATTTCAGTAGGCTTTTAAGATACCGTAATGCTTTTCTTTTATCAATATATGTAAAACAATATAAAATTTAATACTGATATACTATTTATACACAGATAAATACTAATGTTCCATCAAACTGTGAACGTGTGTTTGTCATTGCTCATACGATGAAATCACATTTAAAACTTTACCTCCGGCAAGATAAACGTCACGGAAAAGCGGGCTCAAATTGATTTTACCGTGTAGTTTATTCAACCTGTACTTTGCTGTAGATAAACTGAACTTTAAGTTGCGTGACTGGGGCGAGCCCCGACTTGCGACCTTCATTGACCTACGACATTGAGGCACACCCTACAACTACATTCCTATTAATTCACTTATCTACGGATTTATTTCGACCGACGTTTCATTTAATGAAAATAAGAATGAGGAAATTTCATTTTTCTTATTTCACATTCCATTCTGCTTAAATTTTTATTGTATTAGTACCTAAATATGATTCGCATGGAATGTAAGAAGTGGAGAACTCGCCTGTTTTAAATTGAACATATTTTATTTTGATTTTATGGCCGTGTACTAGTTAAATGTATACAAATTCGGAACAGCGACTTGAACATGTATATGTACATAAATAGCTAGTTGACTACAGAGGAAACGACTAGTAACTAGACTAGGTCGGTCAAATCATTTGATCGTACTCCACCTATTTGTGTGCCATTGTTCAATTTTATTAGGCTGCCATCAACATCGATCGGTGATTTTGTATCTTGTAAACAGAATTACTTGTACCTATTCCAATAAATAAAGAGAACGGGTCTGCCTCCTGCTGCACATTTCAACGTGAAATACCTTGGAATTCCCGAAGTTACAGCCAAATTGCGCTGACCGTAATCTTTCTAACGACTGTTTCTATGAATTTACACTTTGCTAATGCTTTCGTTTAGAAAGATTTTCAAATTAAACTAAACAATATTCTATAAAAAGCGATAAGAATTCAATTTCAGAGGAACATCACTAGACGTGAACTACCAAACACGAAAGGAATTACATATTCGAAGTCGATGCATAAAGTACACAAACAGCGTCGCTTGTACTAACTAGATCCGTCGCGTCTCCTGTTTTCAATAAAGAGAAACAACTTGTGTCATATCCGCAAAACGTTTACTTACATAGTGGGAGCAGTAGTTGGTAACGAGGTTATACGAAACAGTTTTGGACGAAATTGCTCGGGGAATGTAGCTAGGTGTCATAAAGTTTGAGCAAAGCTGTCGGACAGACGTGTGCAGCGTTGAAATACACGTGTCGGCAAGCTATTTCATCTTGCTTACACTTCAACTTTGTTAGTCCATACTGGTACTAAGTAAATGTTCGAGTAATGGACTACTCACTTTCAGCGCTCTTTGTACGTCGGCAATTTATACGTAATCGCTTATTAACATCTCTCGCTCAGTGCCATGTTTAGTAAATATTTCACTCGTGTTTTGTTTGTTTCAGGTCAATCATGGATTGGCGAACAATTGTGTGTACTTTCGCCTTGGTGTATTTCGCTGATGGATACTCAAGTAAGATGTCTTTGCAATAAAATTTGCTGCCGATATCATTTCCATTGCACAACTGTAGCGTTCTAAATATGTGGTCTCATGTAATGGATAAGCAATTAGTAGTTTCTTTGATTATCGTTATTTACTAAAGTACCAAATAATTTACAAGAAATGATTATTTTGATGCGTATTCTCATTATAGTTTGTTCGAAAAGAAATATACATTAACTATAGCAACTATATGATTCTAGATATTGTAATTTTTAAGTAATACACTACAGATTATATCAACAAATATCATACTCTCAACTGGCTACAGACTTTTAGTTAGACTATTCATAGACTCTATAGCAACTATATGATTCTAGATATTGTAATTTTTAAGTAATACACTACAGATTATATCAACAAATATCATACTCTCAACTGGCTACAGACTTTTAGTTAGACTATTCATAGACTATCTGAATTAATTGTCTAACTGTTGGAAAATTGCTGAGAAAGAGAACGAGTAATACAATAATGCCGTTATAGATCAAGAAGAAATTTATTATTAATACTACAGTTGCTATTAAATTCTGCGCATCGCGTTTCGCCCCTCAGGAGTTACTCTCACTCGAATATAATCGTTAAGACAATCATGTTATCGAGAAAAAACTATGCAACGTTCATTCCTTCAGCTCTCTATCTACATTAAATATACAAGTTTTACCGTAACTCACTTTCGATATGAACCAACCATCATTTGTAGCATTATAAAACTAGGATAATCTAGCACATAATTTCTTTGAGTACTTTATACGAGTTCACAGAATTTGTAATTTGGGCGTCCAAACCCATTTACCAATTTAGTCTACATTGATATAAAAAACATCAATACATTTATTTTTATTGTAGTACACCAAAGCAGTTAGATAGACTATTACAGCTTCCTGTTATTACAAACATGTACGCAGTACATTCGACCTTCACGCCTACATCACTTGATGTTATATCTTATTTTAACCGATCCTGTTCAGTATCTTCTGGAGTTTGACAGGAGCACGTACACGACCCTCGAATAGCGCAGATATGGCTCGATTCCATTACCTAATGTTCGCGTAAACCGAGCAGCCGCTTCGCAGTAACAAAACAATGAGTTATGATCCTTACTGGCGATGCTCTTTTTATTTGCTTATATTGCTCCCAGAGTTCTACTTAACCACAAATATTATTACCACGAAAATTTTGTAGCGCTGTTAAATTTAAACATTTCTGTGTTCAGATTTTATGTTAGCAAATGAATTAAAAGCACTTTAAAATGATTAGTTCTATGCATGTACCTCAAATTATAAACTTATTGTTAGATCCGATATTATTTACGAACGTGAAATATATATTTGCATATATCTAAGGTAGTATGCACGCACAGCAAGCAGGGAGTGGTCAGTTCTGCTTTCTGCGTTCTAGTCTGATTAGCTAGTAATTCAAAAGAGCAGAGCGTCATCATTGAACACCCTAAATACCGACATAAATTTGCCAATAGCATGGGTTGGAGACACTATACCATCTGCTGAATAATCATAAACAGCTAAAATGCCTATCGTTACAATCCCAAACAATATTGACAAAACAAATATTCAGACAATGTCAATAATTATTCATATCACATTTATTGACGCGTAACTTTTTCACAAATTGGATCGCTATGGCGCTCGTAATATCCATCCAAAAACTGTACGTTGAAATATAAAATTGCCTCAAGGAATAGTAGTGTTAACTGGCAAAACTATTGTAATAACAATCGTAGTGAAATATTGAGACTTAAAGTGGAGAGCACTCGGTTAACATCCAGCGTTCAACTTGACTTCAGCGCCAGACACGGTTTTATTATCTGCGCCCGGTTTTCGTTTCACAAGGAAT
Organism: Catocala nupta; assembly: GCA_963675205.1. NCBI lineage: Eukaryota > Metazoa > Arthropoda > Insecta > Lepidoptera > Erebidae > Catocala > Catocala nupta. The sequence goes on from OY776084.1 coordinate 14,359,993, forward strand.
ATGATATGGATCTACAACTCAACTCGCGCTTCACAATCCGCTTTAATACCTACTGCTGTGCAGTTGTCCCATTCTCAAGTGATTAAAGTCCCGTCTGGGAATTTAACTTGGACTTTGTGTTTGGAAAGTTGGAACTACTTTCTAATGGCATGTTAGTCTATCGAAGTTCTAAAAACGTTTGCACATAGCGTTAGACGGAACTGCTATCTCGAATGTTTGTTCGTCTTTTAGCAAGTTGAAATTAGATGTCATCTGGTATTGTTACAAGACGCACTCATCATTTATTGTCTATTACTTTTATCGTAACTGTGTACTTTCGTTGACTGCACGGACGGCGCACAGTGGGCTGAAATTCGTGTTTCATAGACATTCAAATCCTTTTTTGAAAGCGACGCTTTTTTTTGCTTGGATACGATCGGGAATACCTTCTATATACCTGTTATGATAAACTTTTGGGTTTATAATCGAAAACAGCGCTCTTAGAATTTCTTTCGAAAAAATTTGTATGGAGTCTACACAATAAATGATGATATCTCCGTTATCGCACAATTGCGCCTAATATCCTCTTAGGTTATTAATATATGAATTATTTTTGAATTTTTGACATACTCCATGACAAGATCAGAATTGCACTTTTTTTTTTAAATCTTTAAAAATATTTATACAACATATTAAGAAATCCGTTCTTGTGTCCGATGGCTAAATCGTTTGAAGTGTAAAATAATTTCTCCAAAATAATGAAAAAATCAGAACTGAGCCTGAAACTGCGTCCAATAGACGGCAACGGGCTCACCTATTAATATACACGAAACTAAAACATAGTTTTTCTACACGATGTAGGCACTACTTAACACTTCAGCAGAAATCGGGCGTAAATTATGTAATGGTATTATATTCGTTAACCTAAATTGAGCGAACATCGATGACCAAGTTTACTTCAGCTCTGGGATGTTGTATTGCCGAAACAACATAGTGAATGACATGTTTACATGTTAGCTCGAAACCTAGTTTACGCTTCGACGCAGACGACACTTTGGTAAAAATGTTCTAACATAATATAAAGTAGAGTGCAAAATTTTTCGTACATTTCCGCAATGTTAGATAATGTACCTGTATTACAAAAACGTATTATGATAAAACACATAAAACCTACGTAGTGGAAAACAATTCGATGGCGAAGTTTTTCGGTTCGGTAGGCTTTTATTACGTGTGATATTGACTCTCGAAGACGACGGCGAGTCCAATCTAAGTATATAATCTTGTATATGCAAATGATCCCTATTCCCTTACAACCGAATTCTTTACCCGGTCACGCCCTTTGGGTTATAAAAAGGGCGAATTTCTCGTAGACACAGCGGAATAAAATATATTCATACGATATTATATAGAGTATTTTTTTCCATTTTCAAACACGTTTTACCTATACAAATCCCTTTTTATTATTCCAGTAAACGGGCATCAAACGATTGTAGGTTGCATACACTGTGGGTAACAATACTTCTAAGTAACTGAAATGATTTATGTGCTTGATAAATTTACAGTTTCTTTTTCCACATCACGTGTTAGGTAGGTACCTTGCGAGATAGACGTCTACGTCTACTACGTCCCTTCAGTCGCGTCGCGTGTATAATATAAATATAACTCAGAATAAGTGTGTGTATTTGGACAGCAAGAAAATATGATGGATATTTACGTTGCTCTTGATCCATATATTTTTAGATATATATATATATATAGATAGATACTAGGGGTGGCTAAATATTTTCTGGTGCGGATTCCTAAGGAAATTTCGTTGTAGACATGGATGACCAGTGACTTTACGAGCAATATCCACGATAAGACTATTTTATATCGAATTCGCTATATATTATACTACAAACAAGCCAAAGTATGAATTTAGAAAGAACTGGCTTGGCATTGTATTTTTTGGATTTCGTATACTAATAGATACAAAAACCTTTGCAACTTGTTATGAGCACTAAAAAAAGCTATTTTTAGTGCTCATATAAACTACACACATTTTGTCGGCACATATTTTTGACCGCTTTGAAGTAATAAGTCATAACTAGCGGACGGTGTTCGAAATTCGACCATATTTGATTTAAATTTTTAAGGTTTTTTTGTTTATAACTATACCCATATATGCATATTTCACTTATTTGTATAGATAAACTTTTAAAATTTAATGGCCAATACCGCGAAATTGCAAAAGGTACTTAATGGTAACCATAGTTACAAAGACTTACGAAATCATCCAAACAATGCCGAAATACTATAAACGCGATTCGACTGCGAGTGTCAAATGCATGGTTGTGTGCGTGTAGTGCTTTTTTATTAATTTAATGTATTTCTAATGCATATTTTATAAAAATAGGATTCGGATTATTTTCTGAATAACCTAATTGGGTCGATTCTATTTTAGGATTCTAAACCTAAAACAAATGATTTTAGAAGTTTTGTCTGTCTACCTGTTTATTATTATTCTGGCATCGCTCAAATAATGCTAAACAAATTTTATTGCGGTTTTCATAGTCTGGTAGATTAAAGGTCAACTAAAAATAATAAATACTTTGCACCAAATTCACGCAATTTGGTGAAAAGTAGTTAGCTATAACATCATATCCATGATGCTTAGTGTGATAAAGTGGGTACATGAAGTGACTGGAGCGAAGGGTACCTCACATAGAGGAAACCGGAACAAAAAGGAAATTCTTTGACAAAAAAGAAGCAATACGACTAGAACAGGCCAGGCCGCAAATATGTGTAGACAACAAATTCATACATAGTAATTTATCAATGACCTTTATTCAAACCAGACTGTAACACTAACTTACCTACATGTTTCCTAATTTTACAGAAGTTTTACAATGTATGGTAACATTGTCCCTGTTTCAATAGGGTTTTGTCATTTATTACTTATTGTACCTAACTACATAATATCAATAGACAATGTTTTAGATGTAGACAGGCTAACCTTGCTTTGTATGTAGGAGTATATGTCGCCAGAATGATATTCAGTATACGGAAACAACAGTTACGCGTATTATATTACTCATTATTGGTTTATAATCATTCTTTATAATGAGTAACCTCGGCGGTTGAACTACGTAGACAATGAATCAGAAAGTTGTAGGATGAGAAGGCAACATAGCATCACACGTCATAAATAAAGCGTCATGTCTGTATTACCTTACATGGGCTAGCTAGAGATGTATTACGCACACGTTAATATTCCAAAGTTCAAGCAAGCCTATCATTATCTACCGGGCACAAACTGCTGGTACTAAGAATTTTGGAACTAAATATATTATGACAATACTTTGCACAACCCAAGTTAGTTGTGAGCTGCTGCAAACATAAGTGCAAAGCTATGGCCAAGGGACCAACGTCGCGGCCTTGATTATTATAACCTAGAGTGCTGATCTAAACATTTCCCATATTATAAACTAAAACGGGCAAGTAATCAGCTGAATATTCGAATATATAAATGACTAACAAGAGTAACAAGTACTATGAAGTCGACAGCAATGCTCACGTAAATACTTGCACAATATCATGATTTCCGAGAGTATAAACAAATTTTCCTATATTAAAACACTTTTCGCCGTGACTAAGTAGGAATACTTCGAGTTGTCTACGTTTCGCGTACAACTATTTGTAACGGGAAAATAGTCACGTATTTTTAGATTAAACGTAGGTAGGTAGGTACTACGTACACTTTGCCATCCATTCGTATTCACATATTATTAAATGAAACCTTAGAATAGTTACGCGTAATATCCATAGTAAGTAACAAGAAGCCAGTAACATCTATATAGATATTACCGTTTATAAGGTAATACGTAAAAGAAAACTTTGGACACCTTTTTGAGCATATTACAGGCAGAGTATGAGATTTGGTATAGTTAAAGTTTATAAGGTGGAGGGCATCTCGATATAAATTGTTACTAAAAAGCAGTCCTTGTCCTTACTATGCGAATGTGAGTTTATTTGTTTGTTACGCTTTCACGCCTGAACTAGTAGACCGATTATCACGAAATCTCGCATGCACATTGTCAGGGGTACAGATAAGAACATAGGGCATACTTTCATCCAGAAAACCAGTACTACCGTGGAATAGAAAATTGACGTAACCTACATTTACGTACGTTAGAAAGGCTTTTTCCACATTAATTTAGCGTGCAAAGTCACGCTAGCGAATTATAAAAAATAATGGCTTTATATTTATAGTTGGCGCATATATGACAGTCAGTCATTATGTTTTAGTCACTAATTACATATCGCTTATATATATTGTACTGTTAATGCACACATATTATGATTGAATTAGTGACATCGCTTATTCAAACGAATTATGTGTGAAATTGTCTTTCTATGCGATGTTATTCTTAAAGATTTGGTAGGACTTTACCACAGATATTAAGTTGTGAAAATAAAAGATGAATAGGATGTACGTGTCAGTCAATAAGATTACACGCTGTTTTGTTAAATTCTCCGTGAACGATACGTGGCAGGGTTTGTATATAACTCAAAGTAGGTTTTATTTAGCCTTAATAGTCTAGTTTCCTAGAGACACCAAATATACGTTATGTTAGCAAAGCCGAAGTTTTTACAGTATAGGTATGAGTTTAATATACGTACTTAGGTACCTACATAAATATAGTAGGGTAAACGACGCACTAGTTTGGAAGTTTTCTTATATTGTTTTTCTTAGAGCTAATAGGCGTTTAATATCGAGATTGCCGCTTCGAAAAGGTCGTACATTAATCACTTAAATAATAACTATAAAATATTGGATCGGTAATAAAATAAATAAACCTAACCTATGCCCCATAGGGTTATTCAATTTAGAAATACTCTATGTTTTTGTTAGTGATAGTTTTCCGTAAAGCAATATACATAAAGGAGTCTGGCCACTACCCCGTCTCATACCATGACCGTGCTAGGAACGTGTCAGGCAAAAAAATATTCTTTGTATGGAAATGTATAAGACTATGCCCACTAGAACGTTCCGTCACCGACCAGCAGTTCCTATAGCAGGGCGTATCGTGTTGCTTTTCGTGTCTGATACGTTCCTAGCACGGTCATGGTGACGGTAGACGGTGCAGTCACGTCACCTTTGCTAAAATGACATAGATTTGGCGGCTCTGGGACCTTGTACTATAATCGAAAATGTCTTGAAAATAGTTGCTATTTTTGCTACAAAACAAAAACAAACAAACATTTCCACAGCTGTCGATGAATTTGTTATTTACATCTAAAGGCCATCCAGTTCGATGTTGACCCATACTGCTTATTCCTGTCCGTGGTCACTATTCGACAACCTTCTTTAGTCCGCTTTCGATATGTTAGACTGTGCATAATGATGGCCTGCCGACTAGCACTTCGATTTGCTTAGTAGGTACCACATTGTAGTTTAGTTGCTTTAATTCTTATACTGATTTTCTCATTCCAATTTTTAAACTTTCAGTCGCTGTATAGTATAATTAGTAAACAATAATTGTGTCAGGCCGCTGGTGAAAAGTTGTCGCTCAAGACTTCTTAGTCCTTTCTGTGGCGCCTATGCTTTCACTGACAATACAAATGGGTTAAAATACCTACTATTGATTTATAAACATCTTTGATTAGTTATACTACAAAAAAACCTCTTTATTTCTTTTCATTTTATTGCATTTAAACACAATAAATATTGTCCCAAATAAACAAACGTTTTGTTTTCTTCTTTTGTTATCTTCTCGTATTAGGTAGGTATGTATATTCTATTTATAATTGGCATACCACAATACAATATAAAAATTATACTATGTTATGTAAATGATTTATTAGTAAGACGGCATAATACAATTCAAATTAATGCGTATGTTGTTGAACTAGATATCGGTAGAGAATTCAGTTGAGATAAACTGTCATTATAAACTCGACCTTCACCTTTTTATAGACGCACGCAAATAGATCAAACTGTATAATCTGGTTCTATTGAACAGTGAAGAAACAGTACGTGGTATTAAATTGTAAGGAAAATCCCATGTCTCAAACTCTCTTCACTCGCCGCATTGCCAATAAAAAGTTGAAATAATAGATACGCAAACAAAACCATTGGAATGTAGACAACACGCGAAATATTATGTCTGTTTTTATTATCTTATCAACAACTAAGAAAACATTGCTATTTGAAATGATACCTTCTTGCCATACTATTTGAATATATTCTACAAAAATCTATAAATGTCAAATTTTATTTATTTTCAGAGTACGGACGAACATGCAGAGACATAGGATGCTTGAACAGTGAAGTGTGTGTGCTTGCCGAAGACCCGTGCTCATTTGGACACGCCAGTAATTGTGGCACTTACCCCACCTGCAAAAAGAAGTCTCAAGTCGAAGGTAAATATAATGTCAAATTGTACATCATCAGACTTAGTTTAACCTAAAGACTAGACACAAGAACCCTGCACCTTTCATTGTTTAATCTAACCCTGTCTGTCATTCCTGTAACTTATATTAGTCATGTGTCATACAGTATGTAATACATATACATCACGTTCTTCTAAAGTTATTAACATGTCAAGTCTTGGAATGCCAGACATGATTGAAAACCTATTGTCTGACCGCCTGAATGCCGCTGCAAGTCAATAGGTTAATTAATATTTTCTTTTCGATTTTCACATGGAATGAACTCCTAGAATATTAATCTATTGAGCTTCAATAACCACTGATAGCTTATTGTTCAGTCTGTGATTTTTGCATCAATGTAATGAAATCTGTTAACGACTTTGGTCAATATTTGACCTCGAACTTCCATATTTCAGTAGCTTAACCTGCTATTTTATGGTCTGTTATTCCTCAACTTCTTGTTTTAAAATTATACTGTATTTGTAATTTTTTTTATAGGTTCACACGCTGAACCTGATAAACCAGCGCCTAAGCCACCTCAAACACCCGCAAGAGACTTCGATAGCGTTCCTAACTACAACCGACCTGCTCCACCTACCAACGACCACAGCGGTGGAAACTCACCTTACGGAGGCAGTTCACCTTACGGAGGCAGTTCACCTTATGGTGGCAACTCACACACAGGCGGCAACTCACCCTATGGTGGTAGCTCACCATACGGAGGTAGTTCACCTTACGGCGGCAGCAGCAATACCCATGGAGGTTCTTCCCCATATGGTGGTAACTCACCCTATGGAGGCAGCTCTCCTTACGGCGGAACTAACGGAGGCAGTAACCCATACGGCGGCACTAACGGTGGCAGTTCTCCCTATGGAGGCTCACACTCCAACACCGGCGGATTCGGCGGCGGTGGCAGCCCTATCGATAGCATTCTGAATACTCTGAACAAGTACGCCAACGGTGGCGGCGGCGGTGCTACAGGCGCTAATGGCGGCACTGGAACCAACCCACTCTCCAACGTGTTTGGCAACATCCTTGGCAACCTCGGGAAAAACGGAGGTCTAAATTTAAACAGTTTGTTCAATACTAGACCTATAATGGAGAATCCAAATTACTCTTCATACAGTTCTAATGCGAGGAGCTCTAATCCCCAATCTTATTCATCAGGCTATCAGCAGAATAGTCAACCGCCTGCCCAAAACAAGAATTATGCGCAAAGTTATGCGCACCATAATGGGGCTTCCACGCGCAGACCCTCCTATTACTATAGGTAAATGATTAACAGTGACTAGCAGTGCTATGGAATTGGCGCCTCGGTAACATCTCTTTCTTCGCTTAGCTACAAGCTTATCCATTGCCGCACTATTTACCTCAGCTTTAACTCCTAACGCACTAGCAATTAATGTTCCAAGCAATCTTTTTAATATTGTTATTATTAGTTTTATGCTTGCTTTTATTGGTAAAGGTTTTTAGAACAACTGTACAATATAAATATGCGCGAAAGTCACAACCATGAGCTAAAACATAAAAATATTTGTACAGAAGCCAAAATGTAACCGCCTAACATAAAATACTATATTTTTATAAAATGTTTTTAATATGGATGCTACTATAATATAAGATTGACAGGATATAAGGTGAAGAATCTTTTAACTTGATTCAGTTTGGGACACCGATCTAAACCATACGTAAATATAGTAAGTTATATACCTAGTTTAATTGGTGATCTGTCAACGTATAATGAAACAGGGTATCGATAAAAATGGACTACCCCTAAAAGCACAGTGCTTCCTTTATTTAGGCTGGCAACACGCCAATGATACTTCTAATGTTGCTAGCATCCATAAAGAACAATGATTACCAAAATACGTGGAAAATTTCCTTAACCCAAGGGCCTGCCGATTGGCTCGCATGTGTCACATATTTCTTAAGATTCGTGTCCTGAACGAGCATGCATTTAACACAGGATAATATTCGGAGAGGTGTGACTGTATTGTAATCTCGAGGCTTTTTATTAATATTATTTTTAGTAGAGCACATCATTTTGCTATTTGATCTGTATAATACATACTCATTGTAATACTCGAACAAACTAGTGCTATAATTAATACTGTTATATTATATTTCTCATTTCAGTGTGACAGTGGTCTTGATGTACCTGATACACCAATGTATGCAGAATATTTATTAAGGAGATTATATTTGTCTATTTTTAAGGATATATAACACATGTAATTGCTGTTAAGTTTTGAAGTGTTGTCAAAATGCCTTATTTGCAATGAATACTTTTGTGATAAAAAAAACATAGAGATTATACGAAATAAAAGTGGATATGCATGTTTAAAATCACTTTTTATTCAGTCAATTGAGAAATACACGGACTAGAAATACTATTCGCTACTGAGTACATGATGCTTAATTAAATATTTGAAATAAGATACATGAAATCATTCTAGTAATGATGTGTGACCATATATTCCTGGCGGTTCAAAACATGACGCTGAATAGACACCAAGAAAATAAAATGGAATATAATGATAAATACAAGTTAACAACTATTGTTACGTGTAACTTTGGAGCTAAAATTAGTGGTTTAAACAACAACGAGCCCATTGTTAAGCCAAGGAATGTCGTGTACTTTAAAATACATCTAATTACACTTACGAGATAACCTACACCCAGTCTGACCAAATACATGCCTTTTTTTAATAAGTAGAATGTTATCCATCTGCGAAATATATTATAATTTTTATTCCTTCCAATTGACATTCATAATTTTTACGTTACAAAATTGATTCGTACGAATAGACATATATGTTATAGACAAGTATAAATGCTAGTTACAAATAACATGATTTCCCAACAATAATATAATAAAATACGTAAAGCTAATGCTGTCAAAATATTACACAAACCCTGAAACATAATAAAAATTAAAAATGCTACATTTATCTTTGCGTGTTTAATTAATTACGGTGCTCTAAGTTTAGTACTAATTTCTATGTCAAAATAAAAACAATATACCACTGGTACACATGGCTACACATCAAGTTAGACACCCTATATACGCATAACTACGCTACATGCAAAATAGAGAATAGTCGGAAAGGGATAGTGCATAGTGGTGTCGATGTTATGGTAAGGATAGAGCGTAACAAAAATGTAACGCACTCTCTTGCAAGATTCGCAGCGTTCAACTTCTAATAGTTCAAAGTCCAAATAGTCTAGGTTGATGTGTCGCTGTGTGTACCTACTGTTTATGTTGCAAACTATTTCTCTTTCTAACACCAACCACAGAAAAGGGATGAAAGAATTTAGAAATCTCAAATAACGATGCTTACTTGACCACCGCCATTCAAAGTCAAACTCTAAAATCATTTATTCATTTGGGTCATAAAGAAACACTTATGAACGTCAAAATATATAGGTTAGTGAGTTTACTAAGTTACTGAAGCTACATTTAGGTTAGTTGCTAGGTTCAGGCAAAGGATTGAAGCCTTGATTATTATTGGTTTCAAAGGCATATTATATTACTCTTACATAAACTACAAATTACACAAATCTCAGTAGAAAGCTTACTTTTACTGTCTAATCTCATGTAACAGGCTACAATTTTAAAACATAAAGTTATATAAATAAATTCCTTGTCTATAGTTTTTGTTAGAAAGATAAAATAGTGGAATGTAGAAACTGGCGTTGTTTAAATGAACAAATACTAACATTGCAAAGAAAAGAGGCTACATTGTACTGCTAATGCTTACAAACCCGCGTCGCCTAAATCTCATGCCCAAGTACAATATTGTCACTTACAAAAGATGTTACTTAGTTTTCCCGCCACTCTAATATTAGAGCATAGTCGCCGAGTAGATACACATATATATATAAAGCCTAGTAAGCTAAAACCCATGATAGTAGGGCGTCTCTTCCACTCCCGTGTCCAGTACAACAAAATATATCGCACATCCATAATTTGATTACGTATGTACCCTTATCCTTATACTATATAAACATTTACTAATTGAGCTACTGGTATAAATATAATGAGATCAAAATAAATTAATTGTTTGCAACATCACCTCTGATATCATTGTCGTTCCCTAAAACTCTGTTTCCATTATCATTTCCCTCAATGTTTACATTGTCATTCCCGTCGACTCTGTTTCCATTGTCATTTTCCTCAACTCCGTTTTTATCGTCTTTCTCTTCAACTCTGTCTTCCTTGTCAACTTTCTCAAAGCCGTTATCCGTGTCATCCTTGTCAACCTCTTTATCCTTGTCAGCCTTCTCAACGCATTCATCCTTATCAGCCTTCTTAACACCTTCATCCTTGTCAGCCTTCTCAACGCCTTTATCCTTATCATTCTTCTCATCGCCTTTATCCTTGTCATCCTTGCCAGCGCTTTTATCCTTGTCAGTCGTCTCAACGTCTTTATCCTTGTCATTCTTCTCAATACTTTTATCCTTGACATCCTGGTCAGCGCCTTTATCCTTATCATCCTTCTCAACGCCTTTATCCTTGACATCCTTGTCAGCGTCTTTGTCCTTGTCACCCTTCTCATCAGCTTTATCCTTGGCATCCTTTTCAGCGCCTTTATCCTTATCATTCTTCTCGATACCTTTATCTTTGACATCCTGGTCAGCGCCTTTATCCTTTTCATCCTTGTCAGCGTCTTTATCCTCTTCATCCTTGTCAGCGTCTTTATCCTTATCATCCTTAACACCGCTTTTATCTTTGTCATCCTTCTCTACGCCGTTATCTTTGTCATTCTTCTCAACTATGTTTTCATTATCATCCCCCTCAACTTTGTTTTCGTTGTCATTGCCCTCAACTCTGTTCACATTGTCATTCCCTTCAAGACTTTCTTCATTGCCGTTGCCTGCACGTCTATTCCCGCTGTCATTGTCCAAAAGCCTATTTCTATCGTCAAAAGCACCCATGCTTTGGTAGGCTTGGAATGCAATTCGTATGCGATACCTATTTAATTTCTTCAATACAATGCCGACGATCAGAAAAACGAACCAACATCCGTACCAGTAATGGTGAACAGAGGAATAATATGTCCAAACACGATCGAACGAAAGTAGCAGGAACGCGGCCGCTTGGTAAGACTCAGAGTGAGAACGCAGGAACCACAGGATAAAGCCAACGATTTTCCTTTGCTGAAATAAAAGAATAATAAGATTAGAATAATAATTTAACCAGAGCACTCTCAAATTTGTATGTATGGATATATTAATGAATATATCGCACTCTTAATAAAACAGCGATTTAACTCGAAAGGCAATTAGGCAATTTAAACTCTAACTAACGCACCATAGAGTTCAAATAGCTCAACTTCTAAATTTACAGTTAGGTCAGTTTTATTACAAGTGCCAAACGTATACTTATACACAGCCCCTACACGAAATGGCTCCGAAGCTTAATACCAGAATCGCTAAATACCAGATTCGCAAATTACCAGATTCGCAAATTACCAGACTCGCAAATCATCGGATTCGCCGTACTTATACTAAATATGCAAAATACTGAAAACGCAAAAAAACAGTCATCGTACAGTTCAAAACAATTGAAAAAAAAAATAAACTAAAGACTAAAGTATAAAACTCAGAATCACTAATTTAGTAAACTTATATTATTGATCTTCTGATCTTGTCTGACAGAAAGATGTATATATTAGTGATTCCTAATTAACCTAACCTAAATTTAAGCGAGCGAAGCCGCAAGCAAATTCTAGTATGATTATATATCTAGAACAATATTAAATATATGATAACAGAATTAGTCATTCAATTACCTAATCTATTAATAAAATCTCGAGAAAATGTGTTATTGCTGCAGTGTACTTAACTAATAAGTGTTTCTTATCAACGCTCTTCAAACTTACCATTCCGGTCGCATACTTATAGAACAACTTGCTGTAAATGTCTTCGGCCATCAAATAGAAAGGACAAGCATAAATGCAGAAGAAATATCCGGCGTGGAACCCGTGCCAAATCACCGATACGAACAGAGCGGCGTGAATCCTGAAAGAAAGTGCAGTTCATTATTTTCTACTGTTGTTTTAATTTGTCAAAGGACAATGTAGTCTGTATCTCTGCTAAAATATACTTGAAATTGGCATGCCATTGGATTTATTTCAAGGTTAAAAGCAATTTAATACAGTGCTTTCGCTGAATGGAAAGTTCACTGTTATCAGACTTTGTGCTGCTACTAAGAATTTTCCAACAGGAAACCTTAATAAAACTGCATAACCCAGGTGTCGAATTGCAAAATTTTAGATCTGTTATCGAGCTTATGCAAATGTTCCAAAGTTTACAATTTTATTTTTATTAATCACTCATCCTAACTAATATTGTAAATGTGTATGTGAGTTTCTTTGTTACGCATGCACGCCTTTACTATTTGACCGATCATCGTGAAATTTCGCATACACGTTGACAGGGCTACAGAAACGGGTATAGGGTATCTTACATCCAGAAAAAAATACTTTTACAGCCAGGGCCATCAATCGGCACTGTGGGGAATACTCTGCAGTTCCGCCTCATAATTTATTACAGCGTTCTTTCTATCTATTGACGTCTTACGGAACTACGTAGCTTGTCGATACGCGAAGAGTAGAGAGAACTCTGGCACATTCTCGAATCATCGTACTGTTTACATACAGGGTATGGCGTTTCTAGAAATCTCCAGAAACGCGTATAAAAGGGCAAGGCCAGCGCTCGCCGAGTCAATTTACAATCGTAAGCGGTCAACTATACATCGGAGGGAACGGAAGCGACAATACTACAGAGTTTAAAGGTAGTTATAGTGGAAAAGTGTAGTATAGTATGTGTTGTGTTTTAAGTTTAATTGTGTGTTAGAATAAAACGTGTTTTAGTCGATAATATTGTTATACATTCTTATCCCTCGAACCCAGCACGTAACAGTACTATTTCCGAAGGACAATTAATCTATTGCACTTGTAGTGTTGGTTTTCTATGTGCTACAACTTAATTAATCAATAGTATAATAATAATATAAAATCTTTTTTTCTGATTTTATAACCAATATCAACTTACTTCAAAGGTTTGATGGGGAATCGTTTGTAGACAACCATAGCGACCCAATATTGCACACCCTTGTTCCACACCTTCATGGAATCGCGCAGAGTGACGACAGTCTCACATCCCCATACATCCATAGATTCCACCGTGATGAAGTCATATTGCGCCTTCTTTGCTTCTTCGTCGGTCCTGAAAATTGCAACTTAATATGTGAAACATCGCAAACATGTTGTTAGGTAATTAGTTGTGCGTGATCTTGCACTTAGCTTTGTAGTATTAAAGCCTGCGCAAGATATTATGATAAGAGATTTGTGATTACTGCTTGTTAATAAAACACAGATATCTCAACTAATTCTATAAATGCGAATGTGAGTTTGTTTGTTATGCTTTCTTGTCTTAACTACTCGATCATCGTGAAATGTTGTAAACATGTTATCAAGAGTACAGGTATGGACATAGGATATATTTGTATCCAGAAAAAAGTAGTGGTCCCGAGCGACCTCAGCTGCAGACTATATTGGTAGGTGTGATGAAGAATAAGTAATATGGCACCTAAATATTGAATTCAGATCTTTAATACAAATACATAAGATCTAATAAGGTAAACAAAGGAGTTCGTTATTTTTTTGGATCATATACGATATGTCTGTTTACCAGTGTCGGAGACTTAAGGGGGGTGAAATATGGTATTTTCATCGACAAATTACTATCTCAATTTTCTCTCCCTCCATGATAAAATGGCAGCTATTTTGTTTTTTTACCTCGAATCTCGGGCGCCTGTACTGTTTTAATCATTGCTAACGATGTAGACGTCCTAGGAAAACGAAAGATATCTCATTTGAAAGCTAACAATGTAGACAATCAACTAATCATACATTTTATTCAATATCTTTTTCATAGAAGAACAAAAAAGGATTTAAAAACCAATTCTTTTAGAATTTTATCTTTTTCATGCAAACTAACCTGTCAAACTACTTTTTTTAGTTGTCTTGTCATAATACAGGATATCTTCCTCTGTGGCGCAGCGGTAGTGAATGCGACTGCTGTGCATGAGGTCTCAGGTTCGAATCCCGGGTCGGGCCAACATAAAGGTATTGGGTTTTTCTGTTAAGAAATCTCAATACGAGCCCGGAGTTAGTAAGTTGGCGGTGTTAGACACCCCCGTGCCTCGGAAAGCACGTAAAGCCGTTGGTTCTGCGCCTGATCTCTCTCTGGTCGTGTCGGATTATCCGTCCCATCGGATCATGAGGGTAAGGGAACAGAGAGTGCACTTGTGTTTGCGCACATACTTGTGCACTATAATATCTCCTGCGCAGATGGCCAATCTCCGTTAAGATTGGCCGCCGTGACCGAAAAAAAATCGGTCTGGAGGACATTAGGCACTTTAATAGACCTTACTTCTACTGGATATTTCCTAACTGGAGTACTCAAAAACTCATCTCGCTCTCAGGTAACTTATAACCAAGAATGTCATTGATGTCATATGATTTCTTATTTTAAAGATTTCTGTTCGGGTTTCAAATTACTAGTATTTTCGTTAACCCCTCCAACTAGAATGGTTGTGCTATGGGTAGGTTCCTAGCCATTGTTTTGCACCCACCTTTCTTGAACGCAAGTCTAATGCCACTGTACTACTGCTGGTTAATATATTATAACCATTTAGCAAACAGAACTATCATAATATACAATAACTGAAAACTTACATCTCCAATAACTTCAGATATCCCATAGTTGGCCCGTGACCGGACCTAGTCCTTCCCTGCACAGGGTACGCTCCAAGTCCCGCAGAAGTGCACACACTCTCAGCCAGTGTCATGCCGGCGTAGATACGCTGTCTGAAGGCCGCAAATAGCGCCCATGGATACAACATGCGGTAGATAAAGTGTCTATTGTTGTGCTCCTCGGTTAACACATACTGTAAAGAAATTGAATATAAACATTTAGATAAAGTACTATAGTTTACACATAAGGAGTTTGAGTACTGGTCACACTAAAAACTATGTATAATAAATACTGTTATATAAGTCAATCATTTTAATTTTACACCTGTTTATCTTAATAAATAACTACACAGATAAGTGTTGTATGTTTAAATGCATGCATACATGGGGCATAACATTTAATTCCGATATCTTCAAATATATAAGTCTAGGTGTAATTTGTGTCTATTAATATGTAATTGAATGTTTCTAAAGACCTCTCAGACATAGAGTTCAAAAACCGCCCTTGTTTTCGAACCCTATGACTCAGAGTTCATATTGTTATTTATATGTATGTTTATTATTGTGGCCTGTAAGCCGTTCTATACGTCTGTGTGTACACTTGATATGCAAGATAATTCATTTCAATAAGGACAAGAATATATGCACCTTGCAGTTTTTGATTCATATTTAAACTGTTATTAAATAATATAAGTCCGTATGATTTTGATTGCTGACATGAAAATTCACAGTTGACCTCGATAATATTTCGCAAATTATTGAATTAAACTAAACATGCATCAGCAAAGTATATAAATGTCGAAATAATATACTACTTATAGAATATTATTCATCATAGTATTGCGGCTAATTACTTCCAATATTAAGTGCAGAGAGTAGGCTTTCCCAAAACATCTCAAGGAGAAGCTGTTGTATTAAGGGGACCAGTGAATCTATTCTGCAAGAAGTAGCAGCAACTTTAGAATCAGCAACACCAGCGCCACTCACCTTTTTGTTATCAACCCTACCTCTACTACCTTCAGGTGGAACATGTTCATTGTTTGTCATCTTAAAATGAAAATAGATGGTCGAACATAGTGCGCCCGAACCAACGCATGGTACGGTGCTACAGGTTGCGTCACACCACACCACCGCACCGCGCCACAGACCGAATTATTATTTTTGGTACAGCTCCAAGTTCTATGTGCAAGCGATCGAACCAGCGTACCAGTATTAATAAACCAGTATTAATAATAATAATGTTTGGCGCACTGTGCGTCACACGATCAAATATGGTCTAAGAGGAGATCGCGTTCATAGTTCGGCCGATGTTCGTCTATTTGCACTTTTACTGGTTCTAGTATATATCTATACATATAGGAACAGTGTCAATGTTCATACATTTTTTAAGTAACAGAAAATGAGAATTGACATAGTAATGCCAGTCCATCCTAACTACAAAATCTTGGTGTGAAAAGGTATATAAAATTCTATTCTTTATTCAAGGATGATTGCGTAACTTTTCTGTTACGTAAATTATATTATGCGACACCAAGGTATAAAGCTGAATAACTACTTTAAAGTTAAGTTTTATGTAAGTCATTGATTTCCTCACCTCCACAGGCCAGATGTTAGAGAAAGCTAAGTACAGTGAAATGTACAATGGCACGGTCTTCAAGGTGTTGATGGTAAATCCAAAACAGTCAACATATTTACTGAACGGCAGACGGAAGTAATCATTAAAAGTCCTGTACCTGTAGTAGGGACCTGAAATAAAACATAACAAAAACATATCTAATTTTTATATCAGCTATAGTTATTGAATGTAGTTGAACTATTCAATTTTATAACCTTATTGCAAATCAGGCTTAAAGAACCAAAACGTCATTGAGCGAAAAATCAGTTCACAACGCGTTCGGGTCACTGTAAAATATTCACATCGCAAATTTAATGTTATGGCTTTGATATAACGCCCATAGCGCATGGCGCATTGTTCAAACTCGCAAAGAATATACAGCGAAATTTTATTTCTTGACTATCAAGCGATTCGACCACAACATTGTGTGGCAATAAAGAAAATCCAATGTTCTGAGCCCTAGTTGATGCAACTACATCACATTTTCAATGTTTTACAGTTACCGCAATGTGTTGCAAAAAAAAATATAATAAATATAAATTTTTAATTTTAACGTACATACATAATCTTAAGCCTATACATGTACGTAGATACATAGGTATAACTAAAAGGGTAACTTATCAGTAACAATATGTGGGTGTAATACAGAGACGTGAGACTATGTAGAAGCTATCTCCTAACATAAAATAGTTTGTGAGTTGCCTTTATAATAATGTTTCACATTATTCTTTGGCTCAACTTGTTCAAACACTAAATCCAGGCAAGGTAATGTTATGTTTGCTCAAAATATGTTTGGTGTGCACATTTTAAATTGTATTAAAAAACATGCACATTGTTAGGTATTTTACCACAATTAATGTTACTCAGTTAATTACCCTTAGAACACAATTTTAGAAATAATTAATTAACCTTTAGACTAAACACAACCTTCAGAGAAATATTGTAACAATAAGCTAATTATAATTTTAAAAATGATGTATTATCTACAATATGTACACAGAACAATAATTTCTTATCACCTTTAACATCTCAGTATATTCAGTACTTAATAAAAATCTTTTACATTTAAGTATCTAATATAAATTCCAAGTGTTCAAGATGATTACCTGTTAGTAATCCACAGTAATGAAATGAATAGTGGAATAGATCAATAAAATCAGGATCAATTATTTCAACAAATTCATAATCCTTCTTCTCTTGTAAATTATCTTTTTCTTTCACTTCTTTTTCATTAACATCTGTTTGCTTCACTTCTGATTCATTAACATCTTTTTCCTCTGTATCTTTTCCTTTGACATTTCTCTCCCTAACAGCTCCCTCTGTGCTATCTTTATCTTTAATATCTTTCTCCATGCTATCTTTATCTCTGAGACGTTTTTTCTTTTCTTCATTTCTCTTAAGTCTGGCTTCTCTTTCTGCCATTCTAAGTTCTAAATTCTTGATTCTTGTCACGGTCGCATGGGATCCATTGATTTCAAATGCCACTCCAACGACTCTTAGAACTATAATCATCTCAATCAAATTAGTTTGGCCAGAAGTTGGAGGCAAGCCAAATTTGTCCGATAGCCGAAAGACAATTAGATATCCAAACATGAAAAAGAATGTCACTATATGACATCGTCTGAAATAAGCAAGATAGAAATCTATAACATTTTTATAAGAAACTGCTGTGGCATAATATAACTTGAGGCAACACTAGACAAGATTCAGTTTAAATAATTCAGTTAGCCAATTTGATGAGCATGTGTTTTCCACATTTAGCCTTGCAAGTGGCCTATTGTGTGTAAATAAAAAATGTGTGAATAAGACAACATTAAATATTATCATAATAATAACTAAATAGAATCACATCTAGACATAAAGAAAAATAATTTCTTATGGTGTGCTAGCATCTGAATTTGGATTTAGGAATCAACTGATCAGCTGATTCATATTACAAATTATATGTGTCAGAGTGAAGTAAATGGCAGCACTTGCACATCATTTGTTTCACTCTGACCCATATAATCTGAAGTAAATTTGAAAATTCTAATATAACATTACTTTATTAATTTGATTGTATAAAACAACTAATAATAAAACAAATATTATCTAACCACTTTTCGTCTATGATGAGCATTTTATCAGCAAATTGCAAATGGCAGTTTTAATTTGATTCATATGTACTACAAAAGGACTAAGTATGATTTTTATACATTAGATCTTATTGACTATACACTGAATATACATAACTGGTTAATGGTAACTAGATCATTATGTTAAAATAACTTCTGATATGAACCTACTCATAACAAGAATAATTGCCAGTAATCTGAAATTCAAATAGCTAGTAATGTTTCAAAAAACGATATATATATAAATATAAATCCCGTTCCCGTTCACCCCTTATACGGTAATTAACACAAGTACATAACAATTAAGAATATTACAAAATCTGTCCCCATTTCTACATCAGCTTTGATAATGTTACCTACCTATTTTATATTTACACAAAGGTTATCAGTATTTTAATCAAATGAATAGTAAAAAAACATCTTACTTTTCAGTAGCGACCTTAATAGCAGTTATGCCGAATAATGCAGAACAAATCGGATGAGCAGCACTATATCCTGATACAATAATAATGAGCAGGAGCCCGAGAATACTGCCTGCCCATTTTTTAGCTTCTACCGTCTTCAGCCGTCTATAGTACGGCCCAATCGCAACACTAAATAAGAGTAAAGATAGATATATGATATCATTCTTATTTTTGGCAACAAAGTTCCACATATTTCTTAGTGAAATAAAACAAAATATTAAAAATCGCCGCCTCCTGAGGCGAATTAAATTTACAATACAATATGCAAGATGACAGCTAACAACAACGATCAGCTAAGATTAAACCACAGATACAAATTGCATAATGGACGGTGGTGGGATACATTTTACAGACACATAAATAGTCTTATATGTCTGTGGAGACACATTCGTTTTTTTTTAGTTTTCGTGCTATTGAATTAGATGCAGGTAATTACTGTACCCACAAGGATTACAAGTTGTAATCATACGATTAATTTGAAAATTGGCTAGTAAGCAAGTAACGCAGAGTTTTAACAAAACTCTGCGTTACCTCGTTTCCAAACTGTGTATTAAGTGTCATGATCTTGACATAATGTACGTCATTTTCGCCGTGGTGTAAATTTTTGTCAAAGTTATTGATCGTTTTTGCTTCGTGGATGTATGTAAATTTGCAAAAATCTGTTTATAAATTACAAAATGAAACGTATGTTAAAATAAACCCAATGCTGTCCATTCCATAGCACATGTTGTTTATTTATCCCTTAAGGATGAATGAAGAGGACAAGAAAGCGATAATTCAAAGCCTCAATTTGAAGATAGGGGGTGATATAAATGATTTAGGATGTGCTTACGATTTAGAAATTGAATTAGTGAATAAAAGAGATCGCCTTCAAAGTAGCGTAAGTATTACATATACCACCAGTACACTAATGTTAATTATTATATTAATTGTAAATTTATAATGTTATTTAATATTTTTGTTTATAAACAAAAATAATATATAACATTATAAGTTATGATATAATATCATAATGGTAATTGTCGTCTACACAATAATCATTTAATATAAACTTAAAATCAATATCATTAAAATATTAGTAACTCTATATTGTTATTGATGGTCCAAAACAGTATAACTTACATTGATTTATATTGCGTAAGCTATGTACAAAAAAGCAAAATGTGTGGTGTCAGGTACTGCTAATGTCTATGAAAATGCCTTTGTTTGGTCAATTAAGAATGTAAAGTGTGGCATAAATGGAGCTATAATATATATTAATATACTGTGATATATATTATATTATAGCAGCCTATCGCATATGGTAGCTATGGTATAATGTATATCAATCCGGTCATGAGCTCGGCAACAATTGTTGCTTGTGTATTTTTTACTACATGTTTATGATAAAGATTGTTTTGGTTTTATCCAAAAAGTGTATTATTATTTTATTTAAATTGATTCTTCAGAGGGTGTTTATGTAGCTGACTCTTATACGCATTTTGTTTTGCTGTGTACAAAAATAAGAGCTATCTGTTTGAATCACTTAAACAGAATAATATAATTCATGGTTAATTCAATTTATATTACAATCCATTATAAAAAATCCCTAAGCATTTTAATAGTTGAAGATCTATCTTCATCAAGCTTATGACTTGATTATAAATGATGTAACTAAAAAGAATACTGTCATGTGCACTAATATTTGTTCTAAAGAAAGTATTATAGAATTGAAATTAAATAAACTTTATACATATTTTATCGCATTGTTTATTTTTTTATAAAACATTATTATTACATAATTTTGAAACTTAAAACTACTATTGTTAAACGCTTACTAGTTACTGTTACAATGTATAACATTCATGTAAACATAAGACAATATTCAGTCTTATAGTAGTACTTAACGTAAGAATTGAAATCTAATTTAATATAAAAAATATTTCTATAATTTATTTTGTAATATGAAATTTTTAATTTTCGGGAATAATATTATTTCTGAAACTATGAACATCTAAAGAAGATTTGTAGTTTGAGGTGGTAGTGCTGCATGTTCATCATAATTCTACATTCTCAGTGCATTATGGTATGGACATTGCATTCTCACATGAGGTGATCATGGAGAATATTGAACAGTTTTTCAATGTGGTTGTAGAAATTGTGGAGATGCTAAATGATTTTGGAGAATAATGTGGCTTAGTTCTTTGAAAAGTGAGCCACTTGTAAAAGCATTAGTTACAGGCCCTGTAGCACTTTTTCGAGTGCTTGATGTCATTAAAAGTTGCCTTATGGCATCCATGACAATATAAAATTTAAATTTTTGAAAAAGTAACAGTATTCTTTGTAGGTATTCTAGTGACTGACATGTGGAATCTGTGTAATTCCACATATAAGTCACCAGTGTCTCTCAAAAAATTGTCCATTGCATGTTTTATTTACTGACTCTTTCTTCAATATGTCATGATCTTTTATCTGATTTTGTAAAAGATTTCTTCCTTTGGTTCTTTTTCTCTTATCTGATAGTTGAGTATAGAATATATTGTTACTTTTACATCACTTGAAAGCATGTTTAGACTCATCACAGTCATCACCCATCAAATAATCCTTAGAATGTTGATTGATTCTTTTAACATGCTAGTGCATGTTTAAACAAAAAATTCCTGTGTTCTTAAAATATATTAATTTATATGTTAATACATTGCTATAACTATATGTCTCACTATACTGCAAAATGGTGTGCTATATCTGTTTATATATTTTGATGATATGACAAATACGAGCCCCAATGCAAAAATGTTCGTCTAGTCACACATTATGAAGAACACATTTTTCTTTTTAACTTTATTCGTTCCTAGAAAGACACTAGCAGTAAACAATTTATTTAATAAAATACTCCATATAAATAACGTTATTTTGGTACTATTGAAAAAAATAATCCTTTTTTAAAATTATGTATCTTAGTTAAATTACTGTTTAAATGGTCACGCAAAATAATTCGTCTAGTGCTTAATTGATACAAAATAGTTCGTCTATGCCTAATGTTAATATACTTTTTTGATTGTTACACCAAAATTTAAAAATAAATTATCTTAAAAATAGAATTCTATTGTTTTTAAGATGTCAAAGGCTATAAAAAGGCGTGTTCCAAGTATTTTTCATTATTTTCGCTAATAATTTTGAGCAATATGGGTCGTGGAAAACCTATCGCGGTAGAAGTTCGAAAAAATATTATTTCAAGCAGTGATAATGGGAAATCTGCATACCAAATCGCCAAAGACTTATTATTGCCAAGATCAACTGTCCAGTCAATAATCCAGCATAGCAAAAATAACGGCACAGTTTCGTGTTTGAAGAGATCAGGCCGCCCTCGTATTACGAGTGAAGCTGAAAACCGTGTTTTAAAGAAAATTATAAAGAAAAACCGTCGTGCTCGTGCAGGAGAGCTTACCGTACAATGGCGTGATATGATTAAAAAAGATGTCTCGGTCGATACTTGTAAAAGAGTCCTGAAGAGAATGGGTTACGGCTTTTACACGGCTAAAGAGAAACCCTTACTCACATTACTTCAGAAAAAGAAAAGGTTAAAATGCGCTCGTGATCACTTAAACTGGACTGCTGACCAGTGGCGTCAAATAATATGGAGTGACGAGTCCAAATTCGAGGTGACTGTCGGTGATGTACGAAAAAAAGTTATCCGAAATAAAGATGAAGCATTTCACCAAGACTGTATCAAGAGAAAAGTGAAGTTCCCTGCGTCTGTAATGATATGGGGCTGCATGTCAGCACAAGGTGTGGGTCGCCTGCAATTTGTAGACGATACTGTTAATGCAGTAAAATACCAAAACATTTTAGAAACGAGTTTATTGCCGTCCATTCCGATTTTGAAACATCAAAATGCCTATGTTTTCAACAAGATGGTGCTTCCTGTCATACTGCAAGTACAACAAAGGCTTGGTTCACCTCTAAACAAATACCTACGATGGAGTGGCCGTCAAACAGTCCAGATTTGTCTCCTATTGAGACAATGTGGTGGAAAATGAAGAAGATGTTGCGAAAAAATCCATCAAGGTCAAAAAAAGATTTAAAGGAGAAAATTAAGACTGTTTGGGATTCAACAACTCCAGAAGAATATGAACAGTTAGTAGCGACGATGCCACTTAGGATTAAATCCGTTATTGATAGTAAAGGAGATACAACCAAGTGGTAGACGAACTGTTTTGCGTGTTCAACTGCGATAGCCGAACTGTTATGAGTTATAATTGATGGAAGAGATCATATTTTTTTTGTAACGACAAAATATTTTATTTGAGTACTTCACAGTAAATAAACTTAATTTAATTTACTAATCTCATTTTTATTTGTTAGACTCATTAAACCGACATTACTTATCTATATTACACTTACGATACATGGTTACATTCAATTTTCTTAGTAGACGAACATTTTTGCATTGGGGCTCGTATATATTGTGGCAGGTGGTCATTTTCAAGAAATTATTGTAAAAACGTGTAAGTTTTATATTTTTTTATATAAAGACAACTCCCGCACTAGAAATAATTCCTCTGTCGCGGGGGACTTTACAAACATTCAAACAACGGACACAAAAAACACCCAGATTCGGAACAACCATTTGTGGATCACACAATTTTTTTCCCGTGTGGAATTTGAACCCACAACACTCAGCGCACAAGGCAGTAAGGCGACCCCTTACACCACTACGCCATCCGTGCAGTCAGTTATATTAATATATATTATAGCGTTAAATAACAATACTGCTTATCTATTGCTGGATAATTTTCAACTTGAAAGCCTCATATCAATGTAACATGTTGATAGAGTGACAGTGTTTGAGAGGCGCTCCTGCTAAAACGTGTTATTATAACATTTTTAGTGTAGTATTATTGCGGTAAGTACAATATGGCAGTAAATGTAAATTCACAGGAAAAATTTAGTGTAACTTTGACATTCATGACCTTGACCTTGTAACCTAACTTGAAAAAAAAAACTTTTTTGATTTTGAAAAAAAAATGATTGTATTTTATTTTTATGTGAAATGATAAAGTGATACATTTTACTGTTAATTTGTAGTGGTTTAAATTTATTAGACATTGTTCTCGCGGTTATAATCAAATGTTATCTCGTATTATTTTGCATTTCCTTAGTATACATTATTATTAAAATTACCTACTGTTTATCAAGGTTATGATATTATTTTATTCAATTATTAGGTTGAATTTTAGTAGAATCATCCTACTGAGAGGCATTTTAAAATATATTGACTACCTAAGTA
This sequence comes from Catocala nupta, assembly GCA_963675205.1. Classification (NCBI taxonomy): domain Eukaryota; kingdom Metazoa; phylum Arthropoda; class Insecta; order Lepidoptera; family Erebidae; genus Catocala; species Catocala nupta. The sequence continues at coordinate 14,384,613 of OY776084.1, forward strand.
GTTTCCACTTTACAGCTTTATCAGTAAAAAATACAATGAATGAAGACGAGAACGGAATACAGAATGCTACTCAAAAGTACTTGGAAGAAGCTAGTATTAGTAATGATGTTTTGCCATTACAACAATTGTTAGAAAAAAGGAATGTTATATTAGAAACTATTAGGTTAATACCCCAACTTGACAAATTAACCCCTCTTATTCAACCTGTATGCGGCTTGCAACTCGATGATGTTGTAAGTATGGCGATTTTGACTACTTTAGCAAACAATGTAATCTGGAAACTACCGCCGTGGATACCAACGTTCCACCTACAATTTTAGAAGAAATTAGTAATACCTATAAGGACTTGAATTTTAATGGTACTCTGACGAAGGTACAGGATCTGATAATTCCATTGCAGACTAATCTTATGTTAGGTACTCTTTCGGAGATCACAAACGTGCAGTGTATAGATAGTTTTAACCTCTTGACTTGGGGTGGCAGAAAAAAAGTTAAGCCCTAATTTACACAATATATTTTAACGTTTCCGGGCTACGATTTGGCATGATAAGAAGTTATGTGTCATCTACGGTGGGTAAACCTGTAGGAGTTATTGAATCTTCGCGTCTTCAAGGGTACCCCGAATATAATGATGGTATTCAGTTTGAGATGAGCGTCAATATTAAGTAATTATACCTATATGGCATTTTTTGTTATTGATCTAAGTATAATGTTTTATAACACTGAATAATGTTAAATAAATATTTTTTTTACCTTTTACAATATTTTATTTACTTGATACCTAGTGCTCACACAAATTCGAAATTACTTGAAAATATTGGAAAATAGATTTAAGATTATCAGTAGGTAGGCTCCTGTAAAATTTGTGAAAGTGTACGTACGCGATATTTGACAATGTATGTTACGTACGCGGTTTTGGACTATCGATGAGGGTATATTATATTATCTTATCTTATATAAGGGGCCAGTACGTGCAGACCCGGCGACACTTCGGCCCAGTGGGATATTTTGTATCGGAGGGTATATTAAATTTCTTGTCATAACCTCAGTCCGTCTTTCAGCTAAATATAGCCAATAATGAAGTGCCAACAAAGCTGACAACGGCATTAGGGAAAGCCGAATTAAATTCTAATCAGATAGACAGTCTAAAAGCTCGGAGTGTGGAGCTCAAAGCCAAAGTTGAGGCATTTTTGAAGAAAACAGAGCCTTTAAGAAATGGAGTTGATAAAAGATTTGCAGCTATAAACAAGTTGGAACAGGTGTTAGTTTATTTGCGATCTTTCGAGAAGATTGACGACTTGAGGTTAGTATGTCTTTTTTATTATATTCCTATTTATTACAGTCTGACAATTGCTTCACTTTATTACTAAAGAAGGCACTAAGTACTTTTATTATATTATATACTATGTATAAATTAGTTATTGTAATCTCTTAACTCCTTGAGTCATGTTACCCACTTTTAAATTAAGGAGTGGTGAATACTCCCACATTTTGCTAGCTGTCTTTTAAGACCCCAGATCTAGACCATCAATGAGAGTATGCCTAGTCATAAATACAATACACATACAAATGTGCTCATAAAATTCAATGATACTGGCTGACCTGGAAATCTAATAAGAGATTTCTCCATCATAACTAAACTTAAGCCATGAGTACGACGAGTCAGTACGTCTAGAAATACAGATGTTTGTGATACATGATGCTTTTTATTGTGTTTGATACACCAGCAGAGAAAAGATAAAACGATACTGTTACCTCTTCATTAAAATGTTGTATTTGTTTTTCAGTCGCCAGATGAAGCAAACTAATGATGATGAACAAATGGTATTACTGTATGGTGAGCTCAGGAAGATGTGTGAGCAATACACAAAAGGCCACAGGGCTGCCTATGTGAAGGACTATACACATTATTGGCATAATGTTCTCAAAGATAAGCTTACTAAGTAAGTAGGTACTGATAATAGTATTGCGTATATGAAGTGCTCTAAGATTAAAAACCAAGGCTGTCCCATGGTCCAAGAAGGTTAAATAATTTAGTACCATCAATATTAATAAGAGCAATAATTCAATTTTTTTATGAACTACTCATTATTATTAGTACAAGTCAATGATATTATATATAGAAAACAGCAGATGTGTTATTAACGCACGTAAATTTTTCTGTAGGTGTCAAAACAAAAACAAAATCCGTTCAACAAAATGCCATGCAAAACATTTAATCCGCAATTAATCGAATGATAGCTGTTTCATGTAAGCTCATTGCATGACTATTAGGCTACTTATTATTTCACATTAGCAACACAAATGCAGTTATAATAAACAAGTGAGAAATGGCAATGAGTTGCCGTATATCTTAGAGTTTTAAAAGATGGTTCAAGTAATATGCAAAGGTCACGTGGTATCACGTGACTTGAGGTCAGAGTTCAAAGGTCATAGTCATTTTGGGGATATATCGACTATGCTGTGTCGAATGGCGTTGAACGCGAGTCTCAAGCCCTTATGGTTCTTGAGTTGAAAGTTGTATAACAGACAGGCGGTCAAAGCTGTCGTATAAGAGTTTTTTCGAACTCTAAAAGTGTTTACTTAGTTAATGAAATTGATGTTACTGATCATGATCCTACCGATAAGTGTGCAATATGCAGGTAGCAATCATGATATGTATATTATTTTTGATTGATTGCAAGAATCTTGGATAAATAAGAAGATAAGTCTCATTGATTGCAAGGATAGCAGAGTGTTTCAAGCGGTTGCCTAGCTATTGCCATTGCGCCGAGTGTTGTGGGTTCGAATCCCACACGGTACAAAACTTTGTGTGATCCACAAATGGTTGTTCAGAGACTGGGTCTTCTTTGTGTCCGTTCTTTAAATTGTATTTTGTAAAACCCCGCGACACCGGAATTATTTCTAAAGCGTGTACTAATTTTTTAAAGAAAATAAGAGATAATAGTAGGTATAGTATATAGGTATACCTAAACCAATATACTACATTAGGTATATTGGCTATTATCAATACTATACCTATATATACACTGCCAATCAAAGTAAAATAAAGTTACTATAATAATTATTATTATCTATATTGTCTTTTATAGGCATTATGAAGATGTTCTGAAGTTATTAAAATGGCCATTTACAAGTGGCACAGAGCAGACTGCAGCTCAGAAAGAGGTGATAGTGAAGTTCAATTGTCTAACTAAATACCTGTTCCTTATTGAAGAACCAGAAGATTTCACCAACAATAATACTGTAGAGGAGATTGGACAAGGTGACTAGAATTTTCTCTAACTTTGTATTCATACCTGTATACATAACCTGTTAATAGTTGGAAAGCCAGAGATAATTGTAAATCTATTGTGTCTGGCCGCAGGTGTGCCGCTGCTACTCAAGAGCCTATTAACCCTTTATTATATACTAAAGAGAAGTGTTAGATATCAAGAAAAATGTCTCCAGAACACCAAATAAAAATTACTGAAGCTAAAATAACAAAATAATAGCTTTCAAATATTCAGGACATGGGCTAAAATGACGAAATCTACAAAAAAATCGTATCTAAAACTGATTTTTAGATAATATTTGTTGACACTTTAGCTGATGCCAAAAAGAGTCCCAAGCGACAGCTAAAATGTCCAAAATCACAAAAAAACGTAACTTAAGCTAAAAAATGGCCGGAACAGTAGTAGTAGTAACTAAGGAGTCTAAAACGACACAAAATAACGTATCTAAAACATCACCGAGAAACACTTCCAAGCTAACAAACTCAAAAACTACTGAACGGATTTTCATGCGGTTTTCACCAATAGACAGTGATTCACAAGGAAGATTTAGGTGTATAATTTGTTAAGCTTTTGTTCGATCCGTGCGAAACCGAGGCAGGTCGTTAACGTATAATTAATACATAGTGTCGATGACTCCGTTCGAAGATTTCGATCACGGAATAATTTTCTTAGCCTTTTTTTATATCCCTTTACTTTTTTTATTACAGAAAAAAATCCTTGTCTGCCCGTAAGAGTGCTTCTACGGCCACTCAAAAAGCGGTTTCAATTCCACTTCACTGGTTCAAGGCAAACGGCTCGCATTGACCGACCGGAGTGGTTCCTTACACAAACCCTGACATGGATTAAAGACCATCAAACATTCGTTAAGACTAATGTTCAGCCAGTTGCTGATAAACTTGAACTGAGGAATGTTAGAGCTGTGGTGGGTATTCAAATATACCATAATATTTCGTTATTGTTGTCAAACTCTTTGAATCATGTTTGTGTATTTTGTAACATTGTCACGGCTTCTCTATGAATAGTTAAGTAAAGATACAAATCTGATGTAACTGTTCATGGATGTACATCATGTTAGAATTCTTTGCAAGTACTTTAAAATTCACAATCATACTTTCAACCACAGTGGAGAGTTTGAACTAACTAGGTAATAATAATAATAATAATTTTCTACCACATACAACACCACCTAGCCCAAACTAAGCAGAGCTTGTACTATGGGTACTAGACAATGGATAAACATACATAATACTATTTTTTTTTTGTATATTTCTACATGTTATACATAGAAACACACAGACCAAGCCAAACATCCATGTTCATGCACACAAATGTTTGACTTATGCGGGAATCGAACCCGCCACCTCAGGCGTTGCAGTCGTTTACACTAACCACTACGCCATCGAGGCCGACATATTTTAAATATGTGATTACAGAAGTGTAAACTCTCTTTGCAATTAAACTATGAATGATATTAAATTGGAAATATTGCACTCACAAACTTTCGCTACTTGTTTAGTCATGTTTTTATTATGTTTGTCGTCTGTAGACGCGAGATTTATATGCATTATATTTCAGGACGAGTTCAATGCCGGTCTAATAGCTCTAGTTGCCGAGCGACTGCATACTGTGCTAGCATTGTACCACACACATGGAATTAAAGGCGAAATCGTTGATGTGGATGCGGCCTTCGCTCACGCAGTGGACGAAACGCTGGGTTTTCACAGAGAACTGGTTGCTGTGACCGGCAAAGATTTGAACAGCGTGTTATCAGTGCTGACTAAGGCTGAGACTTTTGTGAGATGGCTGAGTGTGGAAAAGAAATGTAAGTTTTAGTTTCAATTGGCATATTTTTCTGTCTTGCATGTAAGGTAAGATGGTAGGAAGTGCCATTTCTATCTAACTGCTATCTTTAGCATGCAAGTTTAGCTACATGTATGACACTCAAGTTTTATTACGGTAAACTCGCAAGTAGTCTTTAGACTGCTAGAATATTGTGGTTTTCCGGTGTCCTGATGAAAGAATAAATAGGAATTAGCGGTCGCCTATTGGTCAAAATTCGACCAAATATGATTTAAATTTTAAGTTTGATAGTTTTATTATTAAGGTTTTATTGTCTAGAACTATATATACCCTTATAATCAGATTTCATTTAGATTTCGAACAAGGCTAATTTACCTATCTTTTAAAAATAAATTATTATTTATTTAACTATTCTCTTTAATTGATGATTTTTCTAAGCTTGCTACTTTGTTTACTTTTTCTTTATTACATATAAAAACGTAAATATATTATAATATAAATAGTATATATCATTTCAATCCACCCAAAAGTTGTCTGTAAGATATTGCTGATATAATATATCAGCAACCTTTGGGTTAACTATGGTTACATATTATATCAATATATAATTACATATTATGTAGTGTATGTAACCATAGTTACGAAGAATAGTACTACATCAGCCGAACAATGCCGAAATATTACGAACGCGATTCGACTGCGTATGTCAAATGCATGGTTGTGTGCATGTAGTGTTCTTCATTAATTAAATGTATTTCTAATGCATATTTTATATAAATATTAGGATTCGCCACTCCTTCTCCATATAAACTTTAACTGTGCCTAATTACATACTCCTTCGCAATTTTCGTAAAAAGGGGTACAAAGATTTCGCTTCACATATTAATATACCTATAGATTTACAGACGAATTCTGCCGTCCGTTAATTAAAAAGACGATAAGCCATATGCGTTTCATATCACTTAACGTCCTTTTAGTTAGTGGACGGCAGAATTGTTAGGCTCTCATATTTTTATTCAATAAATCGTGGCTACGACGTATTCACACAAAGCATTGCGCTATCTGTGCACGCAAAATGAATCTTAAAATTTAGTTTATTAAGATCTTTCTATTACTGCGTGAAATAAGGATAAGGGGTGCACGTTATCCAGCAGTTGATTGTAATAGGCTGTTTGATTGATTGATATATCATCATGTCCTAAACATGTGGCCAAGTAGATAACTCATTTTTCACCATATGACACATAGTTTCTCATAGCTTACTTATGTAATATATTTGTATTTTTAATAGCTAATAGTATATAAAACTAAAATACACGCTTTATTAAAAAATGCAGAAAATAATTTCATAATTTTAATGTAAAAAAGCGTGGGGTGGGTGTTATCAAACTATCTTAGAAATACCTCACGCTTTTATGTATACATTAAAATTATTTTCCTTTTTTTAATAAAGCGTGTTTTTTTTTTGTTTTTTAACTATTATTTATTTTCTTAAACTATTTTTATATTTTTCTTTAATTTTTAAATTATTTTATTGTCATCGGTACTCGATAAGTGTGCAAAGTTTCAAATCAATCCGTCGGTTTGAAAGGGGTGAAAATCACGTTCAAAGATTCCGTTACATAGATTCATAGAAACATACATACCAAGCTAATAAAAGCGTGTTAAAAAGACAACTCTCCTGCACTACGAATTATTCCTGTGACACCGACTTTACAAACATTCAACGGACATAAATAACACCCAGACATGGAACAACCATTTGTGGATCACACAATTTTTGTCGATCCAACCCACAACACTCGGCGCGGCGGTATTGGCGAGACAACCACTTATACTACACATCCATGCAGTCTCTTATATTTGGCTCTATTTACTTTTCATTATTCACCTATATTTTGAAACAGATGCTTTAGCAAAGATGGACGAAAGCCTGGGCAGTTCTCAGTGGTGTGAGGGCGTGGGCGCGGGTACGGCCGCCGTCACAGGCGCCGCGCTATGGGTACCGAGAGCTGCTGACTGGTTCGTCACTCTACTGAGGACTATTGAAGACAGATACGCATTACTGCCACAGCCTGGACACCGGTACGTTGTATATTAAAGTTATATTACAACTAGCGACCCGCCCCGACTTCGCACAGGTGATACAAAACCTTGACAAATTATACACCTGAACCTTCCTTATGAAAATCACGTGAAAACACGTTCAGTAGTTTTTGAGTTTATCACGTACAGATGCGGCGGCAGACGTTATTTTATAATTTGTTGTGATAGTGATTCGATTGTACACATAAAATTATAGAAATTATAACAAACCAAATTAAACCGTACAGCATCCGATAGGGTAGTTATATTACACCCACAGTTCATTTTACCAGACACAATTCCAGCCTCTGTGTTGGTACTACATTAACAATATATTTAAAGAGAAATAGGTATTCACTTGTTTGTTAAAATACATGTCCTTAAACGAACCCATCAAAGATTCCTGAATGATCGACCGACTTACGAGAAATAATAATATCTTTATTAGAAAACTGATGCAGTCGAAAGGTTTACAGAAGCAAATACATCATTGTTAAAAATACGATAAAAACCCGATCTAGGCCAAAGTCTGTATTTTGGAGACAGTGTCCAGTCGTATGTCATAGGTAAATGAGAAATTACAGTTTGACATATTCCCAGGTTACAATTCCTGGAGCTGCAACTAGAGCTCATAGAAGAATGGCGCATTCGCCTCACTCAGTTAATGAGCGCTTCGTTAGAGTCCCTGCACGTGGACTCGTTCCTGTCCGCCGGCTCGTCGTCACACCCGCTTACCGCCGTCATCAACGCCGCACATCACACTCGTACTGTACTGCTGCAGTGGGCACATTCTTTGGTAAGGACCTTCGATCTAATAAAAAAAACCTATTAAATTGCAGTGGCACTCCGGTGGCCAGACACAATAGATTTTTAAATATAGCATGGTATTCTAAGACTTGAAAGATAAATAGTTATTTGAAGTACAATTTTCATAATAAAACTATAAAAAATAGAGTTCCTATCTAGTATCAGCGTCACAATCGGTATTTTCATAAATAAAATAAACGTCAAATGTTTCAAAATAAGTTGCATTTCAGGTCACATCTGAAGTTTATTACTTTAAATTCGAACTGTTTCTTGCTTTATTACGAGATTTGAGTGACAGGTCAGCACTCCGAAGTGCGCACGAGATCTAATTGTAGTGCAAGTTATGTTGCGCATTATATAAATAGATGTTGGGTTTGAATTGTGAAATCCTTAAGCGGTATCTACGAATGTATTTATTATGTCAATCGAGAACCCGTTTTTTATAAATTTTGTACTAGACCCGCTGTCTATTTTTTAGTAGGTCGTTAGTAAAAACTCATCATATTTGACCAGCATAGACAACCTAGATACTAAACCTTTTGAAATTCATCCGAGTAATGTTTATTGAATACAAATAAAAATATGTTTACCCGGATCGTAATGGGTTTAGTTTCTAAGTCAGACAAATTGTTATTGGGTGTTAAAAATGACCACTAGCGCGGAGCATAGAACCGTATGGCCAAATAATCGTCCTATATTCAGAGTACCTTCATATCGCTGGTAAAAAGTGGCAATACTGTGTAGTAGCAATATTGCCATGTTCAACACTTTAAAGCTGAAATTATAACCATAGTAAATTAAATCAGATATACATATTTTTGGTTACCGTTATGTACAAAGAAAGATTGCCATAATCTTAAAATATCTTTGTATTCACAGCACTACCTTCAACTGCACTACTACCGCCGCCAGTTCCAACACTTCACACAACAACAGCATCACGATGATGAGTCTAGTTCGTCCTCAAGTTCATCAGACGACGAATCAGATTCTGAAGATTCACCGGAACACGTTAAGCGTAAATCCAAAGAAGGTAATATCTTCAGCACTATGACTATGATACATACTTACTAGGGCTTACATAAACTGAAGCTAGCTTTCGTTACTTGTTTACCAGCACTAGCACCAACTCCATGGAACCTAGGGGTGCCCAAGCTCCCCAATCGTATTATCGGGCGGGGGATTGAGCGCCCTCAATATTTTAGTTGGTCCTAATGGGTAATAGCTATGGTGCTAGGCCTGCATTACAGCTCTAGGTAATTTAAAAACATAAATATAATCGCAATAATTTGGACAGCCCCCCCAATGTTTTTAATAAGTCGGCGCTCCTTCTCCTATAATTTAAAAGTGTATTTCTTGTGAGTGGAGTAATCGACTCATATTCTCTGACTCTGACACATGCTTTCCTTTTAACCACTAGATACGACTCAACTCCCAGTTTTTCCTTTACTTGTTGTATAAACGTATGTACTCATATATGTAGGTCTTCCCTTACCTCTCCTTCCTTTAGATTTTCTTTTCGCGCTTTATATATGTATATTGACTTAATTGAGTGAATAATGGCATTCAGTTATTGACCACTAGATATTGGCCGCGGTTTCGTTCGCTTATGAACAGACCTTTTTTCTGGAAGACAGGTAACATATTTCCATTTTATAAAATTTTATGATGATCGGTCGATTAATTAGGACATGAAACGATAACAAGCAAACACATTCGCATTTATAATATTAGTTATCATTATTTGATATATTGTGTACACACAGCGACGCATCAACCTAGACTGTTTGGACTTTGAACTATTAGAAGTTGAACGCTGCGAATCGTGCGAGAGAGTGCGTTATATTTTTGTTACGCTCATCCTTACCATTACATCGACACCACTATGCAGTGTCCCTTGCCAACAATTCTCTATTTTGTATGTAGCGTAGTTATGCGTATATAGGGTGTCTAACTTGATGTGTAGCTGTGTGTACTTCATAATGCGAATTACATTAAGATAATATGTATCCGAAACTAATAAGATTTAAAGTCACATGTTTGTTTCGTTTCGACAAGCAAACCGCAAAAATTTGATAGTGCAATTTGGTATAGAAATATATGTGAAAGTTATGTTTAACAGAAGCGGCTTTTGATGAAGCTATGTCACTGCAAGAAGTGGAACTTCGAGCTCGAAAACTAGCACTGAATGAGATGTCCCGAAGAAACTCTTTGATCATTGAATTGACCCAGTGCGACCCCGTAAGTTTATAAAATTCTTCTTCTTCTTTCTTATATGTTTACTAGACTTTGCACGCGGCTTTGCTTGCATAAATGTAGGTTAAGTCGATTTTTATCGCTTGGGAACACAACGTTTTCTGGATGTAAGGTACCCTATGTCCTTTTCTGTACCCCCGATACCGTGTATGCGAACTTACATGATGTGCAGTCAAGTAATTAAGGCGTTTAAGCGTAACAAATAAACAAATGCACATTTACATTTATACTATTAGTTACATATACATCTAATAAGAAATCATTTATAGAACAAAAGATAACTTTTTGAATATAATAAATAAATTTGTTGTTAGGTTTCTGTTAGAACTTTTAATATTCAGGGTATCTTTAGTGAAGAGGTAGTTATTTAGACCACCCGTAATCGTAGCCCGAATATTTACTAATGTCTACCTATTTGTCTGCAGACATGTCCAATAGTGAACTTAGCAGTGACAGAGCCACTGCAAGGCGAAGAAGACACTGAAGAAGCTGGTGTATTCGCTGAAGCGCCCGCTTTACTCGCAAGGCTTAGAGATCAAGGACTTGCGTCACTCGCTGACCACATTCTGCTCGAGTTCAAGGCGGGACTTAAAGATTATAAGCGGCAGAAGTAAGTATGTTAAATAACTCAGTCAGGCATCATACATAACGTTGAGTTGCTGACTGCAGACATAGCAGCTCAATATCTTGTTATTTTAGGTAAGTACAGCTTGCGGTTTATAGTATACAATCCTCAGAATTATAGTTTTTCTTAAATGAAATAACTGCATCATATACAACCAGTATCTCGTGATTATAATTTGAGAAAACGGTTATTTTTTTATATCTCCATACTAAAACTAAGAACGGGCCCACGTTTGATCCTTGTGGAATCCTCTTCATATTGTACATAGAAATTGAAATGGGTTTCGTTTCTAAAATTTTATTGTATCCTTCTAATTAAATAAGAAGTACAAAAATATGTTTCTAAACAGTATACGATGATACTTAATGTAATGACAAATCCGGATTCATAAACTGCATCAATGTTCAAGACGCCTTTGAAATAAACATTTTAACCAAGTATTCAAACTTTTTATACAAATTAATTGAAACCTATAGTTTGGTTCGTTAACTTCATCACAGCGTAGTATCATATCCTTAAATGTATGTTTGTATATTGAAAAAATAAAATTGAATAGTCCTTCCATTCAATTTTTTTTAACAAAAACCGTAAATGTAACAAAAATTGGGTTTGGCTGGTTTATTGAAAATTGGTTTTCACAATAAAAAGAAAGTTGAAGCACAGGTTTTTTTTATTTTAATAAGGTGTATTGCCTCCACGTGGCCTTATTGCAGATTCTAATCGGTTCCGCATAGATCTGATTAGGGTTATTAAACGGGCTTGCGGAATATTGTTCCATTCTTGTGAAATCGCTGTGCTTAGTGCTATCACTGTTGTGGGCACAGGATTTTTTGGCATATACAGCTTTTTTTAAACTTTCCCAAACATGCTGAATGGGATTAAGATCCGGGCTGCGTGCTGGCCAATTCACGGTACGTATCCCAACCTCTTCCCGAATTGTCGAAGTTATGCAGCGGCGTGGAGTCGGGCATTATCTTGCAATAAAGTAAAATTGTCGTCTATTAATACCACGTGAGCTTCTAAAAACTCTGTTATATAGCGTTGTGCCGTCAAACCACCTCTTCTACCGTTTTGACGAACCATGTCGATGAACACAAGTTCCGTTCGACCGATCATCGAAATGCCACTCCATACCATACACGAACCGCCTCCAAAAGGAACACGCTCCTCAATGCAACTTTGAGCATATCTCTCCCCACGTCGACGATAGACTCTTCTGCGTCTGCACCATTTAAACATGTCCTACACTCATCGGTGAACAATATGGAGGCCCATTGCTCTTCAGTCCAATTAAGATGTTCACACGCAAATCTTAAACAAGCTTGTCTGTGAGCTGCAGACAGCTTTGGATCATTTGCTGGTCTAAAAGGGGTGATGCCGCTTCCTTAAGCCTCCTTCTTATTGTTCGTGCACTCGCATTTACTCAACGTACTTCATTAAGCTCTGTTTTGATGTTTACTGACGTGAGGAAACGATTTCGTAGGGAAGTTGAAACAATAAATCGGTTGTCACGACGGGTAGTTGCTCGAGTTCTGCCAGTACCGAGTCTTCTTTTGTAAGAACCTGTCTCAACAAACCTTCGGTATACTCTAAAAACCATAGACTGGTTTCAATTTAAATTTCTAGCAATCGTTCGTTGACCCAAGCCTTCCCGCACCAATGCCACAATTTGAGCAGCTTGTTCGGACGAAGTATCCATATTTATGGTTACGAAACTTTTGTTGAGTTTAAAAGACTAATAATAGCAAATTAAAAAGAAACAAACATAATTAATTGCAAACTTTACTGTAATAACACACGAATTTGAGACTATGCATAAATTTTATTTTCCCGGCTATAATTTTATCTCTCACAGCAGTTCTATTTTTAAATTTTGTTTTGTTTTATGATTAACTTGTCATTTTCCTTTAGTTTAATCTAAAAAGATTGCATACTTATCAAAAATATTAATTCTAAAGTAATCCTGAACTTTGATGCAGTTTATGAGTCCGTCAGTGTTGAAAATAAATATAAAAATTCTGTTATAATTGGCAACGATCGTCACGATACAATATGTTTATGGTGCATAATGTCCCGGCAGATGGCACGGGCTGCTGATAGTGGAGGAGATGGCGCTGTGCGTGTCGGCCAGCCTGTGCGGGCCGCTGGCGGCGCTGTGCGCGCGCCTGGGCGTGTGCGCCGCGCGCCTCGCGCCCGGCCTCGCCGCCCGCCTGCGCGCGCACCTCGCCGACATCGTCGACAACTACGTGTTTGAGGTACCGCTTACTTTACTTCTTACATTGCATTAGTCACACATTTATTGCTATATTATTAAGCGCGCCTCGCGCCCGGCCTCGCCGCCCGCCTGCGCGCGCACCTCGCCGACATCGTCGACAACTACGTGTTTGAGGTACCGCTTACTTTACTTCTTACATTGCATTAGTCACACATTTATTGCTATATTATTAAGCGCGCCTCGCGCCCGGCCTCGCCGCCCGCCTGCGCGCGCACCTCGCCGACATCGTCGACAACTACGTGTTTGAGGTACTGCTTACTTTACTTCTTACATTGGATTAGTCACACATTTATTGCTATATTATTAAGCGCGCCTCGCGCCCGGCCTCGCCGCCCGCCTGCGCGCGCACCTCGCCGACATCGTCGACAACTACGTGTTTGAGGTACTGCTTACTTTACTTCTTACATTGCATTAGTCACACATTTATTGCTATATTATTAAGCGCGCCTCGCGCCCGGCCTCGCCGCCCGCCTGCGCGCGCACCTCGCCGACATCGTCGACAACTACGTGTTTGAGGTACTGCTTACTTTACTTCTTACATTGGATTAGTCACACATTTATTGCTATATTATTAAGCGCGCCTCGCGCCCGGCCTCGCCGCCCGCCTGCGCGCGCACCTCGCCGACATCGTCGACAACTACGTGTTTGAGGTACTGCTTACTTTACTTCTTACATTGCATTAGTCACACATTTATTGCTATATTATTAAGCGCGCCTCGCGCCCGGCCTCGCCGCCCGCCTGCGCGCGCACCTCGCCGACATCGTCGACAACTACGTGTTTGAGGTACTGCTTACTTTACTTCTTACATTGCATTAGTCACACATTTATTGCTATATTATTAAGCGCGCCTCGCGCCCGGCCTCGCCGCCCGCCTGCGCGCGCACCTCGCCGACATCGTCGACAACTACGTGTTTGAGGTACTGCTTACTTTACTTCTTACATTGGATTAGTCACACATTTATTGCAATATTATTAAGCGCGCCTCGCGCCCGGCCTCGCCGCCCGCCTGCGCGCGCACCTCGCCGACATCGTCGACAACTACGTGTTTGAGGTACTGCTTACTTTACTTCTTACATTGGATTAGTCACACATTTATTGCTATATTATTAAGGGCGCCTCGCGCCCGGCCTCGCCGCCCGCCTGCGCGCGCACCTCGCCGACATCGTCGACAACTACGTGTTTGAGGTACTGCTTACTTTACTTCTTACATTGGATTAGTCACACATTTATTGCTATATTATTAAGGGCGCCTCGCGCCCGGCCTCGCCGCCCGCCTGCGCGCGCACCTCGCCGACATCGTCGACAACTACGTGTTTGAGGTACTGCTTACTTTACTTCTTACATTGGATTAGTCACACATTTATTGCTATATTATTAAGCGCGCCTCGCGCCCGGCCTCGCCGCCCGCCTGCGCGCGCACCTCGCCGACATCGTCGACAACTACGTGTTTGAGGTACTGCTTACTTTACTTCTTACATTGGATTAGTCACACATTTATTGCTATATTATTAAGCGCGCCTCGCGCCCGGCCTCGCCGCCCGCCTGCGCGCGCACCTCGCCGACATCGTCGACAACTACGTGTTTGAGGTACTGCTTACTTTACTTCTTACATTGGATTAGTCACACATTTATTGCTATATTATTAAGCGCGCCTCGCGCCCGGCCTCGCCGCCCGCCTGCGCGCGCACCTCGCCGACATCGTCGACAACTACGTGTTTAAGGTACTGCTTACTTTACTTCTTACATTGGATTAGTCACACATTTATTGCTATATTATTAAGCGGGCCTCGCGCCCGGCCTCGCCGCCCGCCTGCGCGCGCACCTCGCCGACATCGTCGACAACTACGTGTTTGAGGTACTGCTTACTTTACTTCTTACATTGGATTAGTCACACATTTATTGCTATATTATTAAGGGCGCCTCGCGCCCGGCCTCGCCGCCCGCCTGCGCGCGCACCTCGCCGACATCGTCGACAACTACGTGTTTGAGGTACTGCTTACTTTACTTCTTACATTGGATTAGTCACACATTTATTGCTATATTATTAAGCGCGCCTCGCGCCCGGCCTCGCCGCCCGCCTGCGCGCGCACCTCGCCGACATCGTCGACAACTACGTGTTTGAGGTACTGCTTACTTTACTTCTTACATTGGATTAGTCACACATTTATTGCTATATTATTAAGCGCGCCTCGCGCCGGGCCTCGCCGCCCGCCTGCGCGCGCACCTCGCCGACATCGTCGACAACTACGTGTTTGAGGTACTGCTTACTTTACTTCTTACATTGCATTAGTCACACATTTATTGCTATATTATTAAGCGCGCCTCGCGCCCGGCCTCGCCGCCCGCCTGCGCGCGCACCTCGCCGACATCGTCGACAACTACGTGTTTGAGGTACTGCTTACTTTACTTCTTACATTGCATTAGTCACACATTTATTGCTATATTATTAAGCGCGCCTCGCGCCCGGCCTCGCCGCCCGCCTGCGCGCGCACCTCGCCGACATCGTCGACAACTACGTGTTTGAGGTACTGCTTACTTTACTTCTTACATTGGATTAGTCACACATTTATTGCTATATTATTAAGCGCGCCTCGCGCCCGGCCTCGCCGCCCGCCTGCGCGCGCACCTCGCCGACATCGTCGACAACTACGTGTTTGAGGTACTGCTTACTTTACTTCTTACATTGGATTAGTCACACATTTATTGCTATATTATTAAGGGCGCCTCGCGCCCGGCCTCGCCGCCCGCCTGCGCGCGCACCTCGCCGACATCGTCGACAACTACGTGTTTGAGGTACTGCTTACTTTACTTCTTACATTGGATTAGTCACACATTTATTGCTATATTATTAAGCGCGCCTCGCGCCCGGCCTCGCCGCCCGCCTGCGCGCGCACCTCGCCGACATCGTCGACAACTACGTGTTTGAGGTACTGCTTACTTTACTTCTTACATTGGATTAGTCACACATTTATTGCTATATTATTAAGCGCGCCTCGCGCCGGGCCTCGCCGCCCGCCTGCGCGCGCACCTCGCCGACATCGTCGACAACTACGTGTTTGAGGTACTGCTTACTTTACTTCTTACATTGCATTAGTCACACATTTATTGCTATATTATTAAGCGCGCCTCGCGCCCGGCCTCGCCGCCCGCCTGCGCGCGCACCTCGCCGACATCGTCGACAACTACGTGTTTGAGGTACCGCTTACTTTACTTCTTACATTGCATTAGTCACACATTTATTGCTATATTATTAAGCGCGCTTCGCGCCCGGCCTCGCCGCCCGCCTGCGCGCGCACCTCGCCGACATCGTCGACAACTACGTGTTTGAGGTACTGCTTACTTTACTTCTTACATTGGATTAGTCACACATTTATTGCTATATTATTAAGCGCGCCTCGCGCCCGGCCTCGCCGCCCGCCTGCGCGCGCACCTCGCCGACATCGTCGACAACTACGTGTTTGAGGTACTGCTTACTTTACTTCTTACATTGCATTAGTCACACATTTATTGCTATATTATTAAGCGCGCCTCGCGCCCGGCCTCGCCGCCCGCCTGCGCGCGCACCTCGCCGACATCGTCGACAACTACGTGTTTGAGGTACTGCTTACTTTACTTCTTACATTGGATTAGTCACACATTTATTGCTATATTATTAAGCGCGCCTCGCGCCCGGCCTCGCCGCCCGCCTGCGCGCGCACCTCGCCGACATCGTCGACAACTACGTGTTTGAGGTACTGCTTACTTTACTTCTTACATTGCATTAGTCACACATTTATTGCTATATTATTAAGCGCGCCTCGCGCCCGGCCTCGCCGCCCGCCTGCGCGCGCACCTCGCCGACATCGTCGACAACTACGTGTTTGAGGTACTGCTTACTTTACTTCTTACATTGCATTAGTCACACATTTATTGCTATATTATTAAGCGCGCCTCGCGCCCGGCCTCGCCGCCCGCCTGCGCGCGCACCTCGCCGACATCGTCGACAACTACGTGTTTGAGGTACTGCTTACTTTACTTCTTACATTGCATTAGTCACACATTTATTGCTATATTATTAAGCGCGCCTCGCGCCCGGCCTCGCCGCCCGCCTGCGCGCGCACCTCGCCGACATCGTCGACAACTACGTGTTTGAGGTACTGCTTACTTTACTTCTTACATTGGATTAGTCACACATTTATTGCAATATTATTAAGCGCGCCTCGCGCCCGGCCTCGCCGCCCGCCTGCGCGCGCACCTCGCCGACATCGTCGACAACTACGTGTTTGAGGTACTGCTTACTTTACTTCTTACATTGGATTAGTCACACATTTATTGCTATATTATTAAGGGCGCCTCGCGCCCGGCCTCGCCGCCCGCCTGCGCGCGCACCTCGCCGACATCGTCGACAACTACGTGTTTGAGGTACTGCTTACTTTACTTCTTACATTGGATTAGTCACACATTTATTGCTATATTATTAAGGGCGCCTCGCGCCCGGCCTCGCCGCCCGCCTGCGCGCGCACCTCGCCGACATCGTCGACAACTACGTGTTTGAGGTACTGCTTACTTTACTTCTTACATTGGATTAGTCACACATTTATTGCTATATTATTAAGCGCGCCTCGCGCCCGGCCTCGCCGCCCGCCTGCGCGCGCACCTCGCCGATATCGTCGACAACTACGTGTTTGAGGTACTGCTTACTTTACTTCTTACATTGGATTAGTCACACATTTATTGCTATATTATTAAGCGCGCCTCGCGCCCGGCCTCGCCGCCCGCCTGCGCGCGCACCTCGCCGACATCGTCGACAACTACGTGTTTGAGGTACTGCTTACTTTACTTCTTACATTGGATTAGTCACACATTTATTGCTATATTATTAAGGGCGCCTCGCGCCCGGCCTCGCCGCCCGCCTGCGCGCGCACCTCGCCGACATCGTCGACAACTACGTGTTTGAGGTACTGCTTACTTTACTTCTTACATTGGATTAGTCACACATTTATTGCTATATTATTAAGCGCGCCTCGCGCCCGGCCTCGCCGCCCGCCTGCGCGCGCACCTCGCCGACATCGTCGACAACTACGTGTTTGAGGTACTGCTTACTTTACTTCTTACATTGCATTAGTCACACATTTATTGCTATATTATTAAGCGCGCCTCGCGCCCGGCCTCGCCGCCCGCCTGCGCGCGCACCTCGCCGACATCGTCGACAACTACGTGTTTGAGGTACTGCTTACTTTACTTCTTACATTGCATTAGTCACACATTTATTGCTATATTATTAAGCGCGCCTCGCGCCCGGCCTCGCCGCCCGCCTGCGCGCGCACCTCGCCGACATCGTCGACAACTACGTGTTTGAGGTACTGCTTACTTTACTTCTTACATTGGATTAGTCACACATTTATTGCTATATTATTAAGCGCGCCTCGCGCCCGGCCTCGCCGCCCGCCTGCGCGCGCACCTCGCCGACATCGTCGACAACTACGTGTTTGAGGTACTGCTTACTTTACTTCTTACATTGGATTAGTCACACATTTATTGCTATATTATTAAGCGCGCCTCGCGCCGGGCCTCGCCGCCCGCCTGCGCGCGCACCTCGCCGACATCGTCGACAACTACGTGTTTGAGGTACTGCTTACTTTACTTCTTACATTGCATTAGTCACACATTTATTGCTATATTATTAAGCGCGCCTCGCGCCCGGCCTCGCCGCCCGCCTGCGCGCGCACCTCGCCGACATCGTCGACAACTACGTGTTTGAGGTACTGCTTACTTTACTTCTTACATTGCATTAGTCACACATTTATTGCTATATTATTAAGCGCGCCTCGCGCCCGGCCTCGCCGCCCGCCTGCGCGCGCACCTCGCCGACATCGTCGACAACTACGTGTTTGAGGTACTGCTTACTTTACTTCTTACATTGGATTAGTCACACATTTATTGCTATATTATTAAGCGCGCCTCGCGCCCGGCCTCGCCGCCCGCCTGCGCGCGCACCTCGCCGACATCGTCGACAACTACGTGTTTGAGGTACTGCTTACTTTACTTCTTACATTGGATTAGTCACACATTTATTGCTATATTATTAAGGGCGCCTCGCGCCCGGCCTCGCCGCCCGCCTGCGCGCGCACCTCGCCGACATCGTCGACAACTACGTGTTTGAGGTACTGCTTACTTTACTTCTTACATTGGATTAGTCACACATTTATTGCTATATTATTAAGCGCGCCTCGCGCCCGGCCTCGCCGCCCGCCTGCGCGCGCACCTCGCCGACATCGTCGACAACTACGTGTTTGAGGTACTGCTTACTTTACTTCTTACATTGGATTAGTCACACATTTATTGCTATATTATTAAGCGCGCCTCGCGCCGGGCCTCGCCGCCCGCCTGCGCGCGCACCTCGCCGACATCGTCGACAACTACGTGTTTGAGGTACTGCTTACTTTACTTCTTACATTGCATTAGTCACACATTTATTGCTATATTATTAAGCGCGCCTCGCGCCCGGCCTCGCCGCCCGCCTGCGCGCGCACCTCGCCGACATCGTCGACAACTACGTGTTTGAGGTACTGCTTACTTTACTTCTTACATTGCATTAGTCACACATTTATTGCTATATTATTAAGCGCGCCTCGCGCCCGGCCTCGCCGCCCGCCTGCGCGCGCACCTCGCCGACATCGTCGACAACTACGTGTTTGAGGTACTGCTTACTTTACTTCTTACATTGGATTAGTCACACATTTATTGCTATATTATTAAGCGCGCCTCGCGCCCGGCCTCGCCGCCCGCCTGCGCGCGCACCTCGCCGACATCGTCGACAACTACGTGTTTGAGGTACTGCTTACTTTACTTCTTACATTGGATTAGTCACACATTTATTGCTATATTATTAAGCGCGCCTCGCGCCCGGCCTCGCCGCCCGCCTGCGCGCGCACCTCGCCGACATCGTCGACAACTACGTGTTTGAGGTACTGCTTACTTTACTTCTTACATTGGATTAGTCACACATTTATTGCTATATTATTAAGCGCGCCTCGCGCCCGGCCTCGCCGCCCGCCTGCGCGCGCACCTCGCCGACATCGTCGACAACTACGTGTTTGAGGTACTGCTTACTTTACTTCTTACATTGGATTAGTCACACATTTATTGCTATATTATTAAGCGCGCCTCGCGCCCGGCCTCGCCGCCCGCCTGCGCGCGCACCTCGCCGACATCGTCGACAACTACGTGTTTGAGGTACTGCTTACTTTACTTCTTACATTGGATTAGTCACACATTTATTGCTATATTATTAAGCGCGCCTCGCGCCCGGCCTCGCCGCCCGCCTGCGCGCGCACCTCGCCGACATCGTCGACAACTACGTGTTTGAGGTACTGCTTACTTTACTTCTTACATTGGATTAGTCACACATTTATTGCTATATTATTAAGCACGCCTCGCGCCCGGCCTCGCCGCCCGCCTGCGCGCGCACCTCGCCGACATCGTCGACAACTACGTGTTTGAGGTACTGCTTACTTTACTTCTTACATTGGATTAGTCACACATTTATTGCTATATTATTAAGCGCGCCTCGCGCCGGGCCTCGCCGCCCGCCTGCGCGCGCACCTCGCCGACATCGTCGACAACTACGTGTTTGAGGTACTGCTTACTTTACTTCTTACATTGCATTAGTCACACATTTATTGCTATATTATTAAGCGCGCCTCGCGCCCGGCCTCGCCGCCCGCCTGCGCGCGCACCTCGCCGACATCGTCGACAACTACGTGTTTGAGGTAGTGCTTACTTTACTTCTTACATTGCATTAGTCACACATTTATTGCTATATTATTAAGCGCGCCTCGCGCCCGGCCTCGCCGCCCGCCTGCGCGCGCACCTCGCCGACATCGTCGACAACTACGTGTTTGAGGTACTGCTTACTTTACTTCTTACATTGGATTAGTCACACATTTATTGCTATATTATTAAGCGCGCCTCGCGCCCGGCCTCGCCGCTCGCCTGCGCGCGCACCTCGCTGACATCGTCGACAACTACGTGTTTGAGGTACTGCTTACTTTACTTCTTACATTGGATTAGTCACACATTTATTGCTATATTATTAAGCGCGCCTCGCGCCCGGCCTCGCCGCCCGCCTGCGCGCGCACCTCGCCGACATCGTCGACAACTACGTGTTTGAGGTACTGCTTACTTTACTTCTTACATTGGATTAGTCACACATTTATTGCTATATTATTAAGCGCGCCTCGCGCCCGGCCTCGCCGCCCGCCTGCGCGCGCACCTCGCCGACATCGTCGACAACTACGTGTTTGAGGTACTGCTTACTTTACTTCTTACATTGGATTAGTCACACATTTATTGCTATATTATTAAGCGCGCCTCGCGCCCGGCCTCGCCGCCTGCCTGCGCGCGCACCTCGCCGACATCGTCGACAACTACGTGTTTGAGGTACTGCTTACTTTACTTCTTACATTGGATTAGTCACACATTTATTGCTATATTATTAAGCGCGCCTCGCGCCCGGCCTCGCCGCCCGCCTGCGCGCGCACCTCGCCGACATCGTCGACAACTACGTGTTTGAGGTACTGCTTACTTTACTTCTTACATTGCATTAGTCACACATTTATTGCTATATTATTAAGCGCGCCTCGCGCCCGGCCTCGCCGCCCGCCTGCGCGCGCACCTCGCCGACATCGTCGACAACTACGTGTTTGAGGTACTGCTTACTTTACTTCTTACATTGCATTAGTCACACATTTATTGCTATATTATTAAGCGCGCCTCGCGCCCGGCCTCGCCGCCCGCCTGCGCGCGCACCTCGCCGACATCGTCGACAACTACGTGTTTGAGGTACTGCTTACTTTACTTCTTACATTGGATTAGTCACACATTTATTGCTATATTATTAAGCGCGCCTCGCGCCCGGCCTCGCCGCCCGCCTGCGCGCGCACCTCGCCGACATCGTCGACAACTACGTGTTTGAGGTACTGCTTACTTTACTTCTTACATTGGATTAGTCACACATTTATTGCTATATTATTAAGGGCGCCTCGCGCCCGGCCTCGCCGCCCGCCTGCGCGCGCACCTCGCCGACATCGTCGACAACTACGTGTTTGAGGTACTGCTTACTTTACTTCTTACATTGGATTAGTCACACATTTATTGCTATATTATTAAGCGCGCCTCGCGCCCGGCCTCGCCGCCCGCCTGCGCGCGCACCTCGCCGACATCGTCGACAACTACGTGTTTGAGGTACTGCTTACTTTACTTCTTACATTGGATTAGTCACACATTTATTGCTATATTATTAAGCGCGCCTCGCGCCCGGCCTCGCCGCCCGCCTGCGCGCGCACCTCGCCGACATCGTCGACAACTACGTGTTTGAGGTACTGCTTACTTTACTTCTTACATTGGATTAGTCACACATTTATTGCTATATTATTAAGGGCGCCTCGCGCCCGGCCTCGCCGCCCGCCTGCGCGCGCACCTCGCCGACATCGTCGACAACTACGTGTTTGAGGTACTGCTTACTTTACTTCTTACATTGGATTAGTCACACATTTATTGCTATATTATTAAGCGCGCCTCGCGCCCGGCCTCGCCGCCCGCCTGCGCGCGCACCTCGCCGACATCGTCGACAACTACGTGTTTGAGGTACTGCTTACTTTACTTCTTACATTGGATTAGTCACACATTTATTGCTATATTATTAAGCGCGCCTCGCGCCCGGCCTCGCCGCCCGCCTGCGCGCGCACCTCGCCGACATCGTCGACAACTACGTGTTTGAGGTACTGCTTACTTTACTTCTTACATTGGATTAGTCACACATTTATTGCTATATTATTAAGCGCGCCTCGCGCCCGGCCTCGCCGCCCGCCTGCGCGCGCACCTCGCCGACATCGTCGACAACTACGTGTTTGAGGTACTGCTTACTTTACTTCTTACATTGGATTAGTCACACATTTATAACTATATTATTAAGCTCCAGAAAGTAGTACCTTGTTGAATTCAGCTAAGGAGACGCTCCACCCTCTTACAAAATATCGATGTAAAGTATCGCAATTCGTATTGTTACATTTCGTTCGGTGTAGGAGCGACGGAGCCCCAATCGCTTCCGGGTCACATCCATCTCCTATCTTTATGTAAAAAACCTTTTGCTTATTGCATTTCACAATTATTGCATCAAACAAGAAACCAATATACTCATTTGTCACTTATGTGAATTACGATATGCAGCTGTTCAGATGAGTTTGTTTGGAATTGCTTCTGTGATACCAAGAAAACATAGACATGTCTGAATAGCTGTTACCACTCACCACGAGTTGGGCAGCTGGCTAGTCTACCACCAGCACCAATAAAAATCAAATACAATTGTAACAACAATCTCTAAATATCTTATCAACAATAGGTATAGCAGAGTTTAATCGAATAATGAAATGTAATATTAACTGTTAACATATTTCTTACAGGAGATAGTTCTGGAGAGTTGGTTCAATACCGGCGGCACGATGCAGTTCACACACGACGTTAAGCGCAACCTCGTGCCCGCGTTCGCGCCGCCCAATAAGTTGGCGTCACAGTTGAACCAGTTGCCAAGGTAATACTTAGTTTGTAGATGTAGATCCTAACATAATGGTAGGTATTTTCTTTTGATATCCAACAAAAAAGGTAATCAAGTTACTAACTATAATAAAGCTTTTTTCCTTTAATTTTTTTTACTTCGGGTAATGCTTTGACGCATACCTCTCCGCGGGGCGACGGAGAGGTTGAGGACGGAGAGGCTTCGGCCCGCCGTGTAAAACGGCAGGCCGCTACATAACACTTCCTCTAGTGTCCCCCTATAGGGGGACAAAAAAGACTACTCAGAGGCGCACGTGGGAACACGCATGTCGCCTCTCGGAACTGGCGCTGATCGGGTGGCGAGAAGGCCCAAGCAGCCCACCCCCCAGGTCAAACCTCAGGATGGCTGGAGGTCAACTCGCGACCTCCGGCGACGGGTTCTGCGGTTAAGGAGAGGATTTAAGCGCTCCCGCTCCCGTTCCGCCTCCTTGATGGTCATGACTTCCTCACAGAAGGAGGCGACGGCGTTCCACGTGCTCTCGCTTCGGACCATAGATTGAACCACGGCTGGGAGCGAGACAGCAGCCATACCGACTGCCGCTATCAACTCACGGCGCTACGATGCCCAGGCAGTGCAATCCGCCGACTATTATAACGCCTGGATTTACATAATAGAAACAAATTTTCCACTAATAGATATTGTCACCATAATAGAAATTGTCACCTACGACAAGTAGGTGACAATTTCAAAATTTTTTTTTAAATATCTCTGGCACTTAATTCTTGTCTGAGTATCTCAGCTTAGCTTTACCTGTAGGCCTACCATGAAACGTAAAAGCCGAAGTTTTCTGGCCGACTGTTTCTACAGTGAAACACATTTATTTCGAAATTCGTTCTGAATTTTGGTACGTAACCTCTTGATTGTCCTAAACCGTTTTATGAAGTAGACCGAATAACAAAGTAATGTAATTTCGAAATAAATTCGAAGATTCTTCATTGTTAGTTATATTCACATGGCCTGAAGATAAGAACACACATTTTCACTGAACTATATTTTTGGTACAGGCTCTTGGAAGCGTGCAAACTCCTCAACATGGATTACGACGACGCACGCAGACTCCGCGCCTTACTCTCCAAGCAGCCAGCAACCGCCAACGAAAACCTGCTAATCCACCATATACGGAACATTCAACCAGCTCAAGCATTACAGATATTAAACCAGAGGACTGATCTCTCTGATGCTAGCAGTCCATCGTCGGTGATGGAGTTATTCTGAAGTTTCGAAGGAGGAGGCGTCTAAATGGTTTGAAAGAGAAAAGTTTGGTATGGAATGAATAGCCGGTTTTGTTGACGTGTAACTCTTGAAGACTTGCAATGTTTTTGGATGATATCTTGTGTGGCAATTGCTTGGAACATGTTAATCGCACATTTTGATAGACGGTGTTTTAACATTCGAGGGAAGAAATCACAACTTTTATCACGTATTCACATAAACGTCTATGTTCCAAGCAAATTTAATACTTCGGAGTTACACAGCAACAATTTTCAAAATTCTATTTTATCTAAGTTGCGTATATTTTTGCGATCTTTAAATATAGTTTATTTTATTTCTATTTTTATTTTATTAAATTATCATCACATTCGCCGATTCTAAAGGCGTAATTAAATATTATCGTGTACTGTGACCTGGATACCTAGCACACGCTGCAAAAGACGAAAAATCACATAAATAAACTTTTGTAAACTATGAGTGGAAGAGTCCACAGAGTCCCAGTTTTTGAACTATTTGATGACGTCATGTATCAGCTGGCTTAACTGTGGAATTATCACTTTCTTACAGAATACCGACGTAGGAAATCGAATTAGTAACATTGTTACTAATTCTGACTGACTGTGGTTCACATACCTATCTCTCAGATTCCTTTTATCCCATCTTTAAGTACTTTTTCGTAAAATCAGCAACGAGGGTCTCATATCCCTTGGGAATACTACAATACTTGTATTGCAAGCGATTGTAGGTTACAGATAAACTTACAAATATGCAAGCTGTATATTTGTTTGCAGTCTATAAAACTATAAAAATAAATTACAAATGGGAAAGAAACAAACGGTTGAAAATCTCATTATCGCTCACCTTAGGAGCGCAATGATCGCTTACCAAACAATTTCATAGAAATTTACTACAACAAGATCGCTTAGATTACGGAGTGTTGAATAGAAAAGGACATATTATAGACAGTTTTATATCGCCCTGTTGTTACAAGCGACCACATACTGCGGTATCATCTTCACCAACGAATCCTCAGGTGAGTCTGCTATTTGTTTGTCTTTTGGGCAGCTCCGACTTTACGATTTTTATCCTTTGTCAACTGTTAGCGTGTGCTAGGTATTCTGAATGTCTTATATGTCCTAGAACACTGAACGTTCATATAGAATGTCAATCATTGTTTTCGAAGGTCATAAGTACTTAGTACTCGAAACACTGACATCGAATATCTCCGCTTCACGTGAGCCTCTGAAATGCTTTTAAAGTTATTCTTATTAAGAACTGAGGCATTTTAGGTAGTATTTTTTTAAATTACGATGTTAACTCGATGGCCATTGACTTTCTGTTCGGGTAGTTTTGTCAGCGGTGCTATGCATGTAAAATGCAAACGCTTTTGACATGGGGATCAACGAATCATCTAGAGATGATTCGTTGATCCCCATGTCAAAAGCGATTATGCTGCGGTCGATTTTCGGGTCATGTAAAATGTTATTAAGTTTTCTATTGGGACATTATCAACACGTGATAGATATTAGGCATTTCTGAGTACTATCATATAAAGTCTGAAAGTCTGCCTATTTAGGCAATAGGCTCACCCTCTTTTATGCGAGACTTAACAGCTGACGAAATATGGTTGTAAATGTTGTAATGTACCTCTGCCTACTCCTCAAAGGACTCACAGGCATAAATCATATTCGTAATACGTCTATTTCACGAAATGCTAACTTTCATAAAGTAATTCATATATATACTTGACAGTATCATCTTGTCAACACTTTTTATAATAATGTGCTAAGAAAAATACTAACTTCACACAAATCCAAATGTGCAATACAAAGTCTTATCACGTGTCGAACACATATAAAGACCCGTAAACGTGACATTAAGTACTGTAATGGATGTGAGTGTTTTACAAACTAATAAATTATTATTATTATATACGATTTAGTAGAACCTGGTGCACGACAAAAGACGCTCTCGCATTTTGGAACACAGATTAATATTGCCTTCCTAGAAACTATCGTCGGACTACCCATTCAAAAACATAAAGGAACGATCTAGTGGTGTATTTTGGCTTACAATATCATTCCACATGCGCTAAACGTAGGTTCATTTCCACCTAAGTATGTCATATAGCAGAGATAAATAGTGCAGCGACCACAATTCTTCCTAGTGTTAGAATTCCCAATAGATTGGTATTTTCCTTTCTAATCAGATACTGCATAATTTGAGTGTTTTGAGACTTGAGAATGCTGAATCTCTAAATCGATGCCACTCCTTGATTAATTTGCGCATTTTGTAAAGGTTTTTATTTATTAGTGTGACCTGCTTGAATGAAGTCATGTAGAGAACATGTGAATACATTTTCAGATATCTCATTAATTTTATTTAATTAAGCCATCGAGTTAACCTCTTAATGCTTTCATTGATTTAAATACGCTTGTTCAACTCTTTAAACATTCGATCATAGAGTAAAAAGCTCATTGATTCAACGGCATTAGATAGTGGTGAAGTTGTTCTAGAAAGAGTAGGCCTCCTCCTATAAAAAAAATGATTATAGCGATGACTATAATATAGATAATTGCGACGTAATATATTTTTGCTGTCTAATGTGATAATTTGATATATAGCTTCGAACATATAATGGTAGAAAATTATGAATCTGTTGTTCATTAATTACAATAAATAAATGATCTTGCCATCCCAGCTGGCTAATAAAATAAAAATGTATTCTATTTTCAAATAATCAAATTTTCTATGCTACCTTCTATATTTATGAAAATGACCATAGACTTGTTAGATTATTAATTTGATATTAGAACTTCATCGATGTTGTTCGTTTATCTACATAATTATTATGTACTTGAATTAACTATAGTAGGTAATATTAATTTGTTGTAAACAATCTATGATTAAAGTGTAAATAAAATATAATCAATTTAATAGGATGCGGATAAATGTAATTTAATCATTGAAAAATATACCTACGCAACTTTACGATGTATTTGTAAAAGTTGCGTTATCGCACCTTGGGTTGTCAACATAGTATTTTATTAGTAAAAATATAGAATATGTGGCATATTGGCAAATTGTATCATTAACATTTAAATGTAACTACGCTATTATTGCCTGTGTTCGCTTTGTCATAGTAATATTTACTCTTGATAATAGTACCCGCTAAGCTTATTATTTTATTTTTGCATATGTCGGTCCTAGTACTCTTAGATTATACTTATCAATATCACATTAAGTATCTATGTAGCATATACATAGAACATTGGCAACCCTAGGTAGCAATCGTATGTGAATTTACCGGTTTTGTATTCTATTACCCACCTTTATTGTACTATTTTTACAGTTGCTACTATTGCGTGATTAATGCCTGTATAACTAAGGCTTCGTCGTCTGAATATTTAGTCGTCGTCGAATATTTAGCGATCCGTATAATATAAATTATTTGTTATACAGTAAAAACGATAATACAAAACTAGGAGTGATTATAATGTAAACTCTAGAATTATTTTATACAGATGCATGTGTCGAACACTCTCTTAAAATATCAGTAATAGTTGCCGGTTTCCAAATGGGGATGGAGATGTTATTGCAGATGCACCAGCATACAATGATATTATATACAGAAAGGAAGCAGCTATGTTACAAGCGCATAAAAATGAAGACTCAGAAACGATCCAATCAAATAATTTTATATTGTACTAAAAAAAAATCGATACAACAAAATGCCTAGCAAAATAGTCAAAGCAAAATTGTTTAGATGATAGCTGTATTAAAAATTTTCCACACAACTTCAGCTATCAATAAAAAAATATTATGGATCAGATTTTCCACGTCCATTTCTCGGATAATAACATATCTAGCGTATAATATAATTGCCAGCCCAGCGATAAACGAATTCAGAATATCGATGACATCGCAGATAACTAACATATTCCCTTCCTGCCACTTCTGTAACTATTCTAGTTGTACTGTTCACGAATTAACCATGAATTTAAATCATAGGGATACCTACTAGTAGTTATATCTAATGTTAAAAAATAATGTTTAGTCATAGTAATTAATGCGTTTGACGGCGTATTAAATATTTTTAAGCTAATCTTTCTTTTAAATTTAAAAAATGGCCTATTATATTCGGCCTTTTTAACCCAAAAGCGGTGTGTGCACACAATCTTCTAATTGTTTTTGTTTTTTCCTACCTACAATCCAATTTCATAGCATCCAATTTCAGTCCGATACTTCTTTTTAAGTGCTTATTCTTCTTTAACTTGTAATTTATGCGTATGTAATTAGCTATGGGTATTTCGGTAATGATAGGTATAATGTTTAATATTATATTTATGTAATGGTCTCTGAATGTAGTTATAGTAAATGTATATTTTGTCTAATAAGTGTGAAACACAATTACTGTACTATAAACTATTTATAATTACGTAGTAATTACAGTTTTCGTATTCACTTTTTGTGTGATACATATTTAAATAATAAATTGTAACAGGTACGCTGGTAATAAAATAATATATTCAGTTTACAAAGTTTTTTATTTTAACAAAATACAAGAATATTGTACAAAATAACTTATGAACTACTATCTCAGATAGTTTTACACGAATGGAATCTCCGCACATAGATTGTGTAATTGTCTACTAACATTTTATATTAAGATAAAGCATGTTTACAGATCTCTTAAATGGCACCAAATGCAACCAATGGAATCAAATGTATAGAAAACAACACCATATCATTGTTTAACGCACCAGCCAGTAGTAATGTTCTAAATCAGGAATAGCTAATAAAAACATGATTCGTCGTAAATCTTCGTGCGCACATTCTCGAACACTATACCGCAGAATCGATAGACTGAATTGATAATTTTGATTTGATTTCTAGAGTATTCGCCTAATATGACTGCGACTATTTTCGCGCGTTATTTCTATCAGCGGCCATCTGTATCTACGTTATTTATGGTTATGCGCTGTTTTCTTCGCGCATGCGCCAAATGTCACATCAGCCGTGTTTAAGTGATAAATCCCTCGGCGAATTCAAGAAGTGACATTACAGATAATTTAAAATATCACTACTAAACAGGTAGTTTCATTAAACGAATGAAACTGCTAGTAATACCTACAAGTAAACTGTTAAATGTTGGCAGATACCTACGTACAGCCAAAGTTAAAAAAAATTGTTACAGCTAAAAGCTTTATCTATATCTTCGCGGCTGTAACAGCGCTTGTTCATAAGCGTTTTTGGAGTAACATAATTAAAGTTTTCAAAGGATAGCTTGCTAGCTATCCTTTGAAAACTTTAAACGCAATGGGGCCATTGCGTTTAACAATAATTGCGAATCTTCATGCCATACAGTAGATAAACTATGGTATTATCACACCATAATCCAGTAACTCAATATATATCAATAGATAGAAAAAAACAAATTAAATTATAATTGTGCTGTCTATTTTTATGATTTTCTACTTATTGTTTCCGCTACAAGTGGTTTCAGTCCTAATTTTTGTAACATAAATAATATGATATCATTCTATTATAATATGGAAATGTTTTATTAAAGCAGATTTCAATTTACTCATTTTACACGCTTAGCGGTCACGGTTCAAGTCTATTAAAATCTAATATTGCATTATGCAATTTTCTAAAGGCAATACGCGATTATGAATAGTCATATAAGTAGATCCTACGTAGGTTTTCTACGCACATATTTCGAACGTCATGTCATGTCATGGCGTATGTGTATATCTATCGTATGTTTATACATATACCTATGTATGAGTATGCAATACAAATATAATTGAACAGTTTCGAACTTACACGAAAAGAAATTGATTTAAAATGCCATTGTGTCACTTATCAAGTTTTGCGGTACTTACATACATTATTTATTAATAAACATGTAATAATTATAAATAACTGCAACGAATTATAGAAACAATACAATATTCTCTACCGTATTTTCACTTGTAAGCCAAAATAATGTTCACAGCCTTTCTTGTTCTTATCAAACACAAAATATACGTGAACAAATTATATTTTCCAGTGAATTCGTCAAATAAATAGTCATTAATATTTACACAATAGGCATTCGACGCTAACATACAACTGTAATACTTTGTATATGACTAATTATTACCTAAAACTAAAAGTACAGTCATCAACAACGTTAATACTCGTAATAAATATTGAATTTAATATAACTGGCTTAATACTAAATACCTATCAAAATTACAATATCTGTCAATAATTATTATTTGCCTAATTATTTAATAATATCTAGAAAAGGATGTTTCATTATTATTACTATCACATAGCACTGGCTGAACGGATTCATCGAATCGCCTTTTTATGATTTAAAACATTCCATTAAACGCTTGCAGTTTGTACTATAAATTATTTTAGCACACATCTACTCTAGTCTTCTATAAGATAATAAAAATATGCCTGAATCAACAAAACACACAACCTGAATATTCACAGTACCTACGGATACACTGACTCTAAGTACTTTTTTATTATTTACCTTAAACATAATTATACCGGACTTAATATAGGTTCGGTCATTACTATGCGCGATGTGTCGTCTAATTATATATTAATAGTGTCTATTTACATTTTTATTCCGGAACATTACGACAGGAAAACGCACTTAGCCTCAATCCCGCTTGAATATTTTCCTCATTTTCTTGATTTAAACCAAAATGTTTTGGATTATATTCTACAATTTGACCTCAGCATTGACGGAGTGGTTGGTTCCGGCCTCCGCCTCGCGTTGCTTCCTGGGGTCTTGCGCAGAGTTGTTCCACCATTGTTCTTCGCCCGACGCCCACGCGACGAATACTAAGTTCGTAACTATGAACACGGCCAGAGCTATCCAGAACACCAACCTCCATTGGACCAATGTGCTCTGTGAAAGACAAAATGATTATAAATTAAAATATTCAATAAACGCATTATACCTATGTGCCTAATTAAGAACCCACATAAATCCACAATAATAAAGAGTACTTAATAAAAGCATTTCCTTGTGGTTGTACCTACTCTTCAAAAACGTTATCAACAACTTGCTTAGTACTAAATTACTTCCTACCAGGTTAAGTCTGCACATTTTAAACCAAAAATAAAGCGATTATGTCCTCCTAATTCGGCAGAACTATGGATTATTCGTAACCATATTCGTCAAAGCCAATCTGCCATAGAATAGTCCAAGGACTGGCTAAAAGTTTTGCAGCCTTGTAACACAATACATGATTAGTTCCGGTACTTACATCAGGTGTTAGTAAGCCTACTAGGTAAGGCGCAATGATGCCGGTGATAGCTCCGATTCCGTTCACGATGGCCATTATAGTTCCTGCGTAGTTGCAACTTAGGTCAAGGGCGTTGACCTTCATGCCGGGGTAGAAGGCTCCCATCAGACCCATTGACGCGGTGAACAGGATGACAACTGCTTCTGTGTTGCAGCCGGAGTATGAAGCCAAGATCATGCAAATACCAGGGCCAACAGAAGCTGTGGGAGAAATTGGGGTCAGATTATTTTGTTCGTACCTACATACATATATGTCACATGTCTGTGTATGCCAGGAGAACTATGTACGTGTGTATAATCGCAGCTATATTTTAAAATGGTAAGTTAGGGGAACAGTCATCTATTGAATATATTTCAGACACAGATTTGCAACTGGTCTAATTACTTTGTGAAAATTTTTGCTGAACTCGGGTGGCGAATCTGAGATCTCAAGATCGTGTGCAAACTCAAGTACAATTATACCAAGTTACAAAACAGGCTTTCGAATCCGTGCTTATCGAGCGTGTTAAACACAATATCAATGGATTTGGATTAGTTTAGCCTGATCACATGAATTGTTATAAGTTACCAATAGGTAGGTAGGTACTATTAACTAATCTTCTACTTCATAAAGTTCAGTCGAAGGCGAGGTTACCCGATATTTGTCGTCTCATAAACCTATTCAAATTTTAGAATGCGTTATTTTACAACCCACCATTAAGTAGGTACTCATAACTTCCAACTAAGGAAATGTCGCGTAACATATTCCAAACATCGTAAAACAATAAGCAAACGTTTTACGTAATTAAACGAAACAAACACTGAATACACTGAGCACAATTAGCATCTGCATAATATATACCTATTGTAGTGAAAGTCTTTCTAGCGTTGGTGACAGTCAGCCAGTTTCTCTTGACAATCTTGTCGCAAATCCAACCGAAAACTATGGAGCTGAGCCACATGACCGCGTACGGTAGAGCCGCGAGCGTGCCTGTCCTGTGTATGTCGAACTTGAGGACGCCTGTCATGTACTTGGGGAGGTCCGTCACCATAGTAAAGTACCCGTAGTCGTGACCGATCTGTGGACAAAATATTACTTATTAATATTCAATTTAATAATCGGTTATTGACTGCGTGCTTTCACATAATATGTATGATATTGAAACATTATTATGCTTGAGTACGTGAGTTAAATGTTTCTCTCTCATGCTACTTTTACCACTCATGGCTTTCGTAGCCCTTTGAATAATGGATGCTACTATACAAATATTTGATAACGATTGCTCTAAGTGTTTGAGTTCCCATACCTAGTAATGAATTACTTAGGTGACCAATGGGTTTGTTATTATTATCTAACGCGTATTTTCAACTAGGTAGGTGTGCATTTCATCATATTATAATTATAACCGATACTATTTTTTTTTAAATAGATGTATGTTTTAGCTTGTTTATATATTGTCGCAAATAAACTACGCAAACATTTTTAGTTTTTTAAACCTGTATATGTTTAACAGTTAGCTTTAGATTCTTTATTAGTAATATATGTACGTAACACGTATAACAAATCATATGCAATACGTTCTGGTTCTGGTGCCACCTGTTTAAGACTCAATTCTAAACAGTTAAGTTCAATGCCGTGGAATTCACCCAAAATGAGCGATCCAGTAAAGTCGCTGAGTTCCATTTAGTATATAAAACTATGTTCTAAACGTTATCGTTTACGGAAACATAATCCTTACAAATATTTTGAAACCGAAACCTCTTGCACATACGTAGAATGAATGAATGAATGAATGAATGTTTTTTCATAAAATTAGGATACAGTACACCAGCTTAAAGTAATATTTAGTTTACAATAATGTAGGTACTTAAACTACAGTTACAATAATAGATGTAACAAAATTATAAAACAAATAAGTAAGTAGGTATACAAATAGTAGCTTAACAAAAAAACAATTAAGATCTAATGTGTACATACATTGTAGTTATGCACATTTAAACATTTATGATATTTTAATGACAATGGCGGTATACAGAAACAAATGTTCTTTACCTTACATGCTAGTCGAGACTGTAGAAGATAATGTATTGTGGCGCTGCATGCATTGCGGATACCAAATGTGGCTAACAATAAACTTTTATCAATCGAATTTCGTGTGTTGTTTATGTTTAACACACAATAAGCAATTATGCAAAGTTTATGAGCTTAGTGACGTAGGCAGCCTAGATACATTCTCTTTAGTTGTTAGTTAGACACTTGTCTACAAGGAAACAGGCTTGAGAAGTGTAATAAGTATTAATACCTACTGGTAAGTACCTAGTAACGTATTGAAGGTGTGGTCGGGCATACGAGAGCCGTAATTGTAAGGTACAGGAAACTTATTTCGTAAGCTTTAAAACATATCTAAACATTGGACAGGTGCCTATGTCCCTTTCTCTATAGACAATTATACAAGTCGAGATATCCTTTTACTTACATTTCGGCAATTATGATTAAGGTCTTAAACTTAATAGCGGGCAATCCTCTTTTCTTATTCTCGTTTACTGAGTCCACTTCCAGACTACATTTTGCTACTAAGAATTGTTGAAGAGACAATACAAATTAGATATTGTCCGACCGGGGATTCGTACCCGATATCTAAATATATAGACTAATCTAGACTTTTTAGTCTAAACAATCTAAGTAGATAGAACCACGTTTTAAAAACTAACTGTTTAAGTATAATATTTCATAGCGATTCTTTTACTAATTTACATTTTATATTTAATTTACAGCTGGAAGAACATAGGTATCCATAAGGATATATTCTTCCAGCTTTATGAACATCACTAATACGAGGGGAACTGAGAAGACACTGCGTACAATTTTAAGTAGGTATAATAATTATGACATCGATCGTTATGCGAACGATCGGTGTCGGCTCCGTTCACCCCTTGAGTTTCGCCCCTTCTGATAATTGTTTTGTTCGCCCCTTATTCGTAGCCACGATCGCCCCATCACAGGGGGCGAACGGCACATTAATATTGAATTATTTATTTTGGTGTAACTCATATGTATGTACAAATTTTTTATAGAAATTTTAAGTATTAGTAGTAGTAGTAATGTAATTCATTTAATACAGACATACACATCCCAAACTTTTTAATCTAAATCTTCGCAAACTAATGAGTTTTAGCGTAGATAATGATCTAGGTACGCTAAAACTTTTCAAATAGACGGAGTCACATTTTATTTACGAAAGAGCATTAATTAGTAGCTACTGTTCTCTATGCTTTTAGTTTAATACTTCACATATACATATGTGAAATAGACGCCCGACATACAAAAAACAAAATCCAACATGCAGATCGCTAACGTTTCTGACTGTCCTTTTCATCGGCTAGTAATAGGGGGCGAAACTGAGTATCTAAAATGCCACGGGGCGAACGGGTACACTTAGGTAATCAGGGGCGAAACTCAAGGGGCGAACGAAGCCGACACGATCACGATCAGAAGCATCGAGAGCTGTAGAACCTGGGGTCAGATTACAGAGTATGATTATATGACGTATATGATGAGAGTAGCGATTTAGGCAATAATATTCGTTTGTATCGATAAAATTATTAAAAAGTAAGTGTGCTACATCTTTGACCGTGATAACTGGGTATTGTACTGTGTAAAGCTGTATTGGAATATCATTCGAATACATTTATGTGCGAATTTCTAGGTGATGTTGCATTATGCAAGAAAGACTGCGCTTGCTTATTCTGCCTACCCTTATGTACGTATTTATCATAATGTATTACCATGACGCGTCTTATTAAACATTTTTACGTTAAAATTGGCCGCGTCTTATTTCTTGCACGTGTTGAAAAGAAGAATAATGTTAAACAATAATGGTCATGCCTAATATAGTACTGAATACAGTAAAATAAAGTAAAATACTGGTATTATACTGTGTTTATCATTTTCCATTGTTTATATAAATTCAGGTTTATTTAAAGATATTTTTGGATCGCGCTATTTAAAGTTTATTTGTATTCAATATACAAGAAAGAGCATCTGAACAATGGCTCATACGATATAAAGAGATTTTTAAAACAGTAACAAAACGACGCAAGTTACGTTACTTTTAAGTTCTTGATGATGTTAGTTACAGTCAGCGGCATAGGTAGATAAACATTCCTAGGTTTTGTGTGCTCTACCAAACCCAGTAAAAGAAGAACCGTTTTTTATTTATTAAATCATTATTATAGAATAATAATTATTAAATTTTCAATCATAATATGAAATTCACATATTCAGTCGAAGCGGCACTCCTGTGGCCAGACACAAAAGGTATTCAATTACGTTTGATATTCCAACAATTTGCAGTTTAACTACTTATGTCGTTGTCTGTACAACGATTTTGGATTTAAAATGAAATACTTACTTAACCTACAACCAATCTAATACTATACGCAAACATCAATTTAATTAATCCTATTCAAATCATAAAGCTTTAAGAAAATCTTAACTTGGTAACGAATTCATCGAACCTGGAACTTTACAGCTGCATTTACTACCTACTTTACATGTGTTAGACGGATGGGACGGCTATCCACAATAAATATACAACATTGTTTTTCGTCCAACAACTGCTCTGGAATTTACTTTTAGTCATTTTTTTCACGTCTGCCTCTAGATTTGGTAAGTAGTACCGGCAACGGAATATTGATAGCTTTGAGCACATGCGACCAATACTAATGTACTTATAGTTCCTGTATTCTTTGTGCTTTAGGAAATATCCATCGAGACCACAGCGATACAAATACTGATATATTTATTCCGCTACCAAGGTTAAAAAGATTGTGCTATTTGTGTATACGGAAATAACTTATTATGCATAGCAAACAAAATCTTTCTAGCAATAAAATTTGATTTGAGTGCTTAAAGACAGATTAAATATTGCAGCATTGTAAAGTTAGTTTCAGCAATTGATATAACTGGTAATTTATATTAATGCAGTCCGGAAGTTGGCCACTTAATATACTTTGTAAATGTCTAACATTGAAAGTGTGTTGTAATAAGTTAGTTGCAATTTTGAGCTATATTGATAACGTTTGTGGATTTTACAAGTCTCGATTCTTAATCTATACTAATATTATAAAGCTGAAGAGTTTGTTTGTTTGTTTGGTTGGCTGAACGCGCTAATCTCAGGAGCTACTAGTTCGAATTGAAAAATTATTTAAGTGTGGGATAGCCCAATATATCGAGGAAGGCTATAGGCTATAACATCGCGCTACGGCCAATAGGAGAGGAGCATAAATGAAAAATGTTGCATAAACGGAGAAAATTCTCTTATGTGAAGCAGACGAAGTTGCGCGGATCAGCTAGTGTTATTATAAAATTAATATACTTGAAAAGCGTGATGTTAAAGTTGTTTGTAGTTTTAAGCCAGGTTGATGACGTTTGTGGATATTAGAACTCTGGTAGTAAGGAACTACTCACAATCTATATATTAATATGTGAAGCAAAAACTTTGTACCCCTTTTTACGAAAATTGCGCGGACGGTGGGGTATAAAAATTGGCACAGTTAAAGTTTATATGGATAAGGAATGGCGAAATATAATATTTAAAAAAAATATGCATTAGAAATACATTAAAACACTACACACACAACCATGCATTTGACACACGCAACTGAATCGCGTTCGTAGTATTTCGGCTTTGTTCGGTCAAGTCTTCGTAACTATGATTACATACCTAGTGCAATTTCGCGGTATATAATATATTAACAATTAAACTTAAAATTAAAATTAATTATGGTCGAATTGCGATCACTTGGCGACCGCTAGTACCAATAAAGAGGTGTACGATTCCTTGGTAGCGTATCTATTAGCGTAAACCCATCCTTTGAAGAGCTCGATGTTATTCTCGCATCGAAAATATTAAGATGACAACTATATAAAATGATAACGCAGCTATCTAGACTATATTTTGCGATAAAGTAGTTTGAAAGAGGTTGCTTTAAAATAAAAAAGATATGACGTTTCATATTTTTTGCGGTGAGTGTTTTCAGGAGAGGACTATAGATTCGCTGCGAAGGTGTATCTCTTTTCGATCCTCAGAGCACACTATAAGTAGATAACTGTGTATATACACAGAAGATTTGATGTAACTAAATTACGTAATTATGGAATAAGGTCCGTCTTTCTCTTGTCGGCAATTCTGTATTTTAAGTAACAAAGCATGTATAGAAAATATGCCGCCATTATTACTTAGCCTAAAATATGTTTATTTATTATCTGTAGGAAGAGGAATAATAGGTTACCTGTGCGCAGACGAGAGCCCAAAGTGGAACAGACATAAAGATGGCCTTCCAGGGTATAGCGGAAGGTTGGCTGTTGCGGTGACTGCCCAGTGCCTCTTCCAAATACTTTTTCTCTTTGTCAGAAATGAACGGATGCGACTCGGGGTCATTGTAACAAAGCAGCGCCTAAAATATTAATGTAATACCGTTAAAACAAGATCAATGTTTTAATGTATTCAAATAACGTATTATATAATCTGTTTTGTGTGCGTTTACAAAAAACATCATAATATAAGCTGACACATTAATAATAATTAGAGACGTTAAAACACAAATAGATGGTTCATTTTTGTTTGAAGTTGATTTTAACAGACGACGCCTGCTTCCGGAATAAATCCTGTGTTTACACGTAGTCTGGGAACAACCATTTGCAGATTACACATATTTTTGTCCCTTGTGGGTATCGAACCCACAACAATCGGCGCAGTGGCAATGGCGCAGCGACCATTTAAGCCGCTATGTTAAGTAAAGACAGCAAAAAATATGAATAATTTTATTACATATTTTTATTTTCATATTCTTAGATAACAAATACATATTAAAATTATTGCGGGTAACTGAATAAGTCACGGATGACGATTAATACACGTCACTATTTAACTGTATTGCAGAGTTTATCGATAGCAACATTTCCTTACTACAAAATGTTAACGAACTGAAAGCAGTTCTCGTTTATAAACGGATACCGACACTTTGACATTGTGACAGTCTTTGGACACTTCCTTTATTTAATTAGCACACGTGATTTACTTGCGCAAAACGCATACTAAAATATCATATAGTTATTTTAAAATTGGCACAGAAACTAGATATTGAGCAATAGATTTTTACCCAGAGGATGAACCACAGGATTCCCACGGCGCCAAATAGATAGAAGACTGATTGCCATTCACCAGTTTCCTTAATCACCAGTCCTGAGAGATAAGTGCCTGCGATGTTGCCGATCTGTGCACCGCCGAAGACCAGGGAGCCCATTCGTCCTCTCTCCGATACTGGGGCCCATCGCGCCAACATTGCGTTAAGTGCAGGGAATGTCGTACCCTGAAATAATATTACCTCGTAAAGCATTGCATATATTATATTTATATTATAATCTATCTAATATAAAACGGCTTTATACTAATAGAGTGCGCAAAGGCAATATAAAATCTAAGTGTAAGTATATATTAGAAGCGTTGAAATATTGGATACAAATTACCTCGTAAATTACCGAAATGCATGAATTATAATGTACTTTTAAACCTGCTTCAAATATTCAGACTATATATTTTAAACAGCTATTTTAGGAATCAACACCTGTATGAAAATAGGCTTAATTGATTTTTGTTTGCTTATTAGGTACATATATTTCTACATTAGACATTCAATAAATCGAACCTTGCATTTGAATAAAAGAGAAGTTTAAAAACTATACTACTAATTATCTTTACGTTGCTGTTCAAAATATTATTAATGACCTTAAGCTTAATGGGAGCACCTATTCAAAGGCTCCAGTCAGGGTAAATATTAGTCATAGTTATTATCGTGTAAAAACAATCATAATCATAGAAAATTAGCCTTATCTGCAAATTCAATCACGAAATACATAAATGTCGTCTTCTATAATATCTTAACAAGGAAAGACATAAAAGAAATTACCTATAAATGGCGAATAACAACATTCATTGCATCGACGAGAATAGTTCAAAAAAGAATATAATGTTTAAGGAGTTTACCTCTCCAAGTCCCTCCAGGACTCTCAATATAATCAGTCCAGTGGCACCTCCAGCAGACACAGCCCATGGCGTCAACAGCGTGAACACTGCAGTACTGAGTACTCCAAAGCCAAGCGAATATTTGCCACCAAATCTTTCAGCCAGCATGCCACCAGGTAAGTGCGTGACGATATACCCGTAATAGAAGGCACTGAGGATTATACCTTGCGTCGCTTCATCCCAGTCGAATCCCGTCATTTCCTGAAAGCAATATACATTATGTGTAAAGGGGTAGGAGAATATTCGAAAAAGGACGTCGCTAGGTCAGGCGTAGCAATACCGCTTATTTAATACGACCGTGTGAAAACATTGAAAAGTAACACTTTTTTATGTAGCGTTATAATTACTAATTTAGTCCAAGTAACAGCGAGAACACGTTGTTCAACAAATACAATAGATGTAGAGAGTTTGCAAAGTCTTAGAAAATTCATTCGGGTTGACGAAAGTGTAGCAAATGAGATATGTATTTTTACTGTTGCATTTTGCATTCATTTTAGTATTCCATTACTTATTTATTGTTAATGGCAATAGACTAATTAAAATAATAATTAGGTACAAAAAACAATTAATGTTGCCTATTATAATTCTTATATAATGTTATCATAAGGATTATAGTTCTATTGTAATAATTTTGTAAAATATCGATTATATGATGAATTATTATATGATGAATCTGGGTGTTTCTATGTATAATATGTATGTATTTACAAAATAAAAAGTATATATGTATGTTTATCCATTGTCTAGTATCCATAGTACAATCTCTGCTTAGTTTGGGCTAGATAGTGTTGTGTGTATGTGGTAGAATAGAATATATAGAATATAGAATACAAAATTTTAAAATATTTATCGTGGCAAGAAAATAACTAAAAATATTCCAGAACGATGGAGCTAACAAGGAAAATTAGTTTCTAGAAGAAATAATATTATAATTCAATATTTTTCATCTAAATTAAATGTCCTACATTCCCTTATCATTAAGTTACTTAACACAAATAATACAAATGAGATTTTAACTACTTAATTTGACTAATTAAAATGTTGTATCAATAATATTATGTCATAATATTATTGAATTAAATTATAAAATGATTAGCCACTATGACTGCGACTACGCCCTTTTTTAAACATCCTATGTGTAAGACATATTATATGCAAATATCATTTATAATATATTTTATTAAAATTTATTTTCATGGCGTTTCTTGGTTAAGTCATGAAAACAGAGTTATTTTTACATTTGCAGTTTTATTCTGGTTAAATTTCATAGAGCATAGAACCGGCATGCCACGCCTCTCTACGCTCAATATTGAGGTTTTTTAGTTCTGTGTTCGCAATCGCATTCGTATGAAACTTAACGTACTTATCCTACGCACGAGTGCGCCGTAAGAAGCGAGCGTAATATATACCCCAGAGCACTTGGAATTGGTTCCACGTTCTTGGGTTTAAATTACGCTCACTCACTATATCTTTTGATTAGACCGATTCCTATTTAAACCTATTAGATTGATGAAGACAACAACGTGTTGTTAGGTTTATGAAATTGCTTACAAATTCTTAGTTTTTTCACTACTTATAATTTCAGAATATAAATAGTTATTTCCTTGAAATTATCTAGAAATCGGTAGCCAAATACTATAAATAAAATAGTAATTCGACCGCATATATCGTGATATAGCTGTAAATATAATGGAAACTACATAATTATGTGTTAAATAGTTTGGACATTACCTGTTACTAAGCGGACCTATAAATAAAAATATTTAAAGGTATGTAACACAGGCATCGAGAAATAAAACTACAAGAATGTTGTTTTATCTATAATATTAAGAATATTATAAAGCGACATTCTTGTATATAATAATTAAAATAACAGGATCGTATAACATATTTAGTATAATGACTAGAAATAGCGCTATCAATTTCAATAGAGGAATTAGTAGGTATTTAAAGTTATAATCCTATGTTTATTACAGTTGGTAAAAAGTAAGATATTCTACCAAATACGAAATATTTTTATTTAAAAATAAGACGCCCATGTTACCAAATATAAAAGCAAATACAATATCATACTACTATCATATATCGATATATTTTAAGAAACGTTTCTCATTTATAGAATTCGCCTCTATTTGTTATTGCTTATTGATTTATTTGTGTTGATGGATGCGCAACCCTTAATTTAACCAAGATCCTTACCTTTTTTCAAAAGAAATCCTTACAGGTGAATGCTTATTATGAGAATATTTTATAATTTTCTCTACTATATTAGTCATTTGTATTCAATTATGTTTGCAGTAATAATAAATTTAATTGACTCGCTGTATCTAATTTGTATTTTAAATCACACGACACAAGATATGTATACGGACCGCTAGCCGCAGTCACGTTTTGTTCCTTATGCGTAGGAGCTATGAAAAGGTTCTTAAGCATCCGCAAATCTTCAATATATAAATATGCATTAAACATTCTCTAGCACACGCTTTACATACATAAACATGTAAGGAAACATGGTGTTAGATAATTGTTTATGAATACAACTACTTCAGTGGGTCATAACTCATCTGAAGTTCATTCGGGTCACAATGGAACACACATGAATGTCAAGTAACATTTATGAATGTCAAAAGCTTAGCTGCTATTTTTGTTTGAACTATAATATATTGTTATTATGAATACATTGGCATAGGCAAGGATATTATTCAAATTTTGTTTTATTATTGTGTCTGTAAATAACATTGGAAAATTGGCATTCTTAATCGGTGTCGTATTATGAATTACTATGTTATATCCATTTCAAAATACAAATCAATCATTTTCTGAACGATAAGTTCGTCACAACGTAACTGTGACCATCTACAATAATTTTACAGCCGCCGAATGCGAGACGTTACGTCACTTAAGTAACTGTACAGAGAAGAATGGAATGAGTATGTTTTACCCGTGACAAAGTGTCTACCGTGAGTGCAGATCCTGCCACGTTAAGCAATATTGCCGCGGTCAAGGCTTTAGATAGTTGACGCTTAACAAACAAAAAGTGTTATGCCGCCATGTCACGTTGGTTCCGGATGTGTCTAGTTTAATAAAAGGGGCCAGAACCTGAAAGGCTAATTATATTGCAAGACAAACCTAAATTTAGAATATTGATATATTTTTAGATTAGAAAAATACTAAATCTATATTATTTGGTTGAACTATAATGTGCGTTTTAAGTTATTTTCTTTAACGGTGAAGGAAAACATCACGAGATAACCTGCATGTCTAAGAGTAAGTACTCCATAATGTACTCGAATTTATGTGAAGTCTGCCAACCTGCACTCGGCTAGAGTGGTCCTTGTCAAACTGAGAAAATGCTGATGTAATATTATATAGACCTTAAAATAGGTAATACAACAATTAAATAGAAATATACAAACAAAGTACCTACAACAGACATTTTACTT
Source organism: Catocala nupta (assembly GCA_963675205.1). Taxonomy (NCBI): domain Eukaryota; kingdom Metazoa; phylum Arthropoda; class Insecta; order Lepidoptera; family Erebidae; genus Catocala; species Catocala nupta. Next base: position 14,428,370 of record OY776084.1, read on the forward strand.
ACAAGTGATATACTATAACTATTGATAAAGGGATAGGTACTCACAGTAGGATCTGTAGCGATTTCCTCCGTGTCACCGGGACAGGATCCTTCGTTAGCTGCGCCGGTGTGCGCCCGCCTGTGCACCATCTGCGTGATGGCGATGTTCAGGCAGACCCGCATCGTATACGCGTTGGCGACCGCCAGGAAACCCATTATCGCCATCACCCATCTTTGGGGTATCAGGAATACTAGAAAAGAAAAGATTTAGGTTAAAATTTAGTCAGTGCCATCGTTTTTTATATACGTACGTAAATGTAATTTTAATTTAATTTGTTATAGTATTATTAATATATTTTGTATATTTCTTCATTATTTTATTATCTTTATAAGTAGAATATTATGGATAATATTAATTATAGGTACTACATTGTCTACATTACATTGATATAGCAAAATTCATCACATGTAGGTAGTAATACGTAGATAAAAAAACGTCTACCGTCAGATTGTTATTTATACGACAGCGCTATTTTATAAAACTTAAGTTTAATACTTTACAATATAGCGGAATTTACAATTCAGTTGCCATATATACGTATATATTTTAGCCAAATTGTAGTACCTATGATATGAAAATTTGTCACTGAATATAGGTTCTACCGTATCGTGTAAAATATAAAAAACAGAATCAAATAATGCTTGTCGCCTCCAGACGCGCAGTATTTCTTTATCAGTTAGAGACTCAGACCACAGTATATATTTATGTACTGTGCTCAGACGTCAGACTTACCAGTCAAATATGTGTGGAATACTCATATACCTATACATTGTATAAGCAAACTCACTACGTTTATGTTTCATAGCATACCATGTAATTATGGCGTATAGAAAATTTGTGCCGTATGTAAGTGCTGATTAAAACATTTTTACTACGGTAAATAGAAATTGTACATAATTATTAACACTGAATACCGAAACAGGTAACTGATTTAACAGTAGCAACATTTTTGTTAATCTATTATTACCGTTTAATATTATTCCGTTATACATAAAAATAGCTGGCGAGTGGTTTGTGAAACTGATGCACAAATTCGTTCGTTCGAATCTTATTCGAATGTTATTAAATATTTTCATTCGAATGAAAATCGAATACAATTGTGCACAACGCGCTAACTACTTTGCATAGCCAAGGACACAGAGCATGTACCTATGCGTAGTGTTGTTGATATCCTAGCTAATATTATAAATGCGAATGTGTTTCTTTGTTGGTTTTTTTACGCTTTCACGCAACATTTTCTACACAAATGTTTTAATTATAACTAAGACTTGCAAGTAGTTAGTTAAAAGTATGCCTTATCTGTTGCAATTATCTCATTAAATGATCGTAGTATTTAAGCTTAACTATGCATGTTTATCCTTGACTTTGTTGTACAACATGCGTGGAGACGAGAGAATGCATTATGTATTTACGATATTTTTTATAATGTGTTTTTGAATGCAGGACGCATTATTGCAGAGATCACTCGGCATTAGCACAGCTATCTGTAGATCACCCTTTCTTTTATATGCGTCGATCGACGTTTCATCATGACAGCTACAGAGCGAAGTGGCGAAAAGAATAAAGATAAATAACGCCACTACTTTGTGGTATACGGTGCGAAGGAAAGAAATATCTATGATTGGTCGCGAGAAATCATTCATAGAGACATGAGAAGACATTTTTTTAAAGCACGGATGTCTAAGAATCTTTCCGCTCCGTACTCAGAACGCAACGGGGGATTTCGATTTGTATAAGAAGTTAATAGAGAATCATCCCGTGAACGTTCATTTATTGCACAGTAAATAAGCGGATCCGGACATTTAATGAATGTGCGAAAGTAAAGGAAGGGATTTTACAGTTTTTTTGTTGTAATTTTCCTGTTTTATCGCTCGTGTCTCGTTTCCAGTTCATCACGGACACGTCAAGTTTTGGATAAAAAAAATACCAAATAATAATCCGATTAGGTACTCATTAAATTTAATAACACTTATAACGTCTTAAAAGTAGGTCTTTGACTCAAAAATAAGATTTACAAGCAGACTAATCAGTAGAAAGTTGGCGTCCTTTTTTACTTTTAAACTTGCAGTGACCACGATCATTAGATTGTGCAATCATATTAGGGTTTACATAATTGTAATGAGCTCGATTTGTAACCTCAATCAGCGATTGGCATTTATCCTATAATGTGCTGGTTTTGTAATCGCAATCGGAAGTTAGGCGCCGCTCACTGCGGTTAAACGTCACAAGTAATTAATTAACTAATTTAGACTTCAGAGCTTAAATATACAGCGTATAAAATAAAGTAAAGTATTGGTAATAAATAGCATCGTGCATCAAAAGGAAATAATTATTTGAATGTTTATCCAAAATGTCTACAGTTATCATATTTTAATTTAGGCGATGCTAAACAGATTCGGTCATGGCATTCGGTCGTGGCAGCGCTCTCGAGAATGATTCCAACTCCAATCAGCTTATCAATCTGAAGGAGATATTTTGGTGTCTATATTTTAATATGCAAACATTTTGTTATTCTGTATGTATTAAAATTTGTTTTTATTTTATATAAATTTATGTGATTTACGTTAGTTACTAGACTAGAGAACTTAAAATACATATAATCAAACCTTATTACCCTCTATAGAATTCGTGTAACATCGAAATAAATGGCGTTTATTAAGATCAGACAGTTATTTTCATGCTATGAAACGTAAACAAATGAGTAACAAAGTTCGCAAAAGGAAAAATCCAAACTGAATCCAGTCTGGCATGCGATGAAATGCCTTTTCAATCTTTAGGTTTGTTTTTGTAAGGAACCTTCACTATAAGCGCGAAGGTTTGTGGCAAAAACATACCATTCACCTAACATTGTAATCAAAAGACTGGTACTTATGGGAATGGATATGTTACATACAAACAGACTATTTATATACCTATATTATAGATATCAAAACAAAGTCTTTAGTAGCTCTTACGGTGAGAACACAATTGTACGATTTCTGGGACAATACAAATCATAATCAAGAGAGAAAGCCTTAACGTAAAATAGTTATACAATATATAACAATTACTACACAAAATTAATCTTTTAAAACAATACAACATTTATATCTATATTTGTTTATATAATAAGATCATCGATCATGACATAATCTAACACCGTATAACAATCATAATACTCTTCGATGTTTTATATAAACCCAACACGATTTATGACATCAAGCGTTCTTGCTATAGTTTTTATTTCAAACTATTTTATGCACGCGATTCAATCGCGGGAAGTACGGCAAAACCGACGTCATTTATTGGATCATACTCTACTAAACAGGTTAGATGAAACGTTTAGATTTTAAGAGTTAATTCCTATACCACCAAACTTTGCATACTCAAATACCGTTCTATATTTTTAACACAAGACACATAAGACAAATTAAATTCACATCTCACTAAGTATGGTTTTCGTACCACGTATTAGAGGGCAAGCATATTGATGTCTACCAGTTCCAGCCTTATCGTGACAATAAGAATCAAACCCGAGGCTTCATACACAGCAGTCGCATTTACTACCGCCACCAACGCAGTTCTCAACTTAATAATGAACAAAAAGTGTAACAGATGCGACATCAAAAAGTGAATGAGTATTTCAAATATATCTATCTATCTCCAATATCCACACTCAGCCTCGCTTATGTTATATAATAGTATGGATATAGATTGATCAATTAAACATTGCTATTCTTCAACAGTCAGTTATGATGACGTAGTGCGTCTACGTTGCTCCCATGATACTTGCGTGTTACTTGCCTAACACGTGTCGTCGCCAGTTAACAGTGTTAGTAAACGGTTTTACTCTGTTATTACCAATCTCATCGCACGCTGACTGATATCCGGCTATAAAAAACACTGTCCTGTGTTTACGATCTGATGACAGCGAACATAAGGTGCACTGTCGATGTGGCTTGTATTGGAGCAAAACGTGCGGATATCTATACATTGAAGTATAAAAAATACATAGTGACAGATTGTTGCTGTGATATGTTGTTTTAATCCTATTAATAGCACACGTGAAGCGACAAAGTTGTATTGTCATTTCCTATAACAAAGCCATAAAAAGATCATGTAAGTATTAAAGTAAAATAATAAACATACATATGTACATACAACAAAGAGTCGTGCCTCTTTCCTGGAGGGGTAGAGTACAGATTTCTACTTGCTACGATCCTAGAATATCTCTCTGGCTTCGTTCACTTACATTACTATTTTTAGGCTCGCTCGTCAGTTTAGTGTATCTGACATTCTGAAGAAAACCAGCTTAAAGGTAGGATGGCCTTCCTCCAGAATATTATCTGCGGTCTGGTCAGAGAACATTCGCCTAGTTCTCGACCTTCCCTCCTTCATTCATATTATTATGTAAAATACTACGGATGAAATAGGTACAAATAGTAAAAATAATAATATTTCAAAGGTTTGTCTTTTTCTAAGTAAGCGGTACTTTTTATGATTTGGTTTTACCTAATTTATGTGTTGGCATTTGTATGATGAATATTTTCGCAATTTTATCTATTTTATGAATCGCCAACAATACGCTTTTCTGTCAAATATTATGCCTTTTCTTGTTTTTTGCTATAATATGGTCATTGACATTAAAATATATTAAAACTATAGCAGGTTTTTATAAACCTTATTTAAATATCACTATATATCTTTTATCTTGTATAAAAATAGATCTTAAGAGCAAACGCGAATCAAGAGTAATGTCAGAAGAAAACATGTTTAAAGTGAATTAATTATTAAACTTTACGATCGTTTATATCATTTCAACATACATAATAAATTGTTGGTAGCTTATTAAATGATTGTATCACGATGTCCAATCACATTCACAAAACGTGTCTACAATCACAATCTTAGATACGGAATAACTAAATACAGACTTTGTTCCATTCAAGTATTGAACTCATTAGATACGCGTCGTAAATTGGTAGTTAGCGAAGTGGCCAATTTCTCAATCCGCCAAATTAGCTAGCAAGCTGATGGTATACAGGTTTAGTAAATACACGACCTTGATCTACTTAAACTTAAGTTGCAGACGAGCACCGGTCAATAGGGTATTGTCAAACGTATTCTCGTTCACAAGACTACCTGGTGTAGTTTAATTAATTCATTTGTCCGTTAACAGCAGTAATAATTTTAAAACTGTAAAAATAATGGGTAACAACATCGCAATTAAATCTTTTGTGCAAAAACTCGTCCTCATTTCTATTTATATGTGTGTAGATCCTGATTGCAACGTTAGTTTTGGTTGTAAGATTACGCTGATACTTTGCGGCTGATCCTGATTTGTCCTACATAACGAAACGACAGTTAGTCACGTAGCAGTACAACTGGCAGTACTGCAGTGTCGGCATCATCCGGTTGTTTGCGCTCGCGAGATACGAAAATTACTTATATGTTACTTAAGTATAACGTATTTGAATCTATTAATAAAGCCAATCCAACAAGGATTAGCTTGGTGTTTCCGAAATGGTAGTAGTTGCTTCTGAAAATTTTTGGAGAGATGGTAGCTCAGGGTGTTACTGTATTTTCTTTTAGAAAATTTACACTGTCAGCTCCAAGTCTACCATTGAGCACAGATGGCAAGAGCCTTCCTCGTAGAGTGGTTTGGTAAAGCGTGATATTATAATATCATACTACTGCCTACAGTAGTCATAATTATATAGACTACACTTAGATTCTGCACATTCACGTGGCGAGGCTACTTGAATACCTTTTCTAATAACTTAATGTTTCGTTAACATTCTGAATTTACTATGTTCAGAACGTGACGACAAAATATTACAACAACTCTATTAAAATTTATTAACTCTTTACTCTGTAGTCTTTAGTACCTATAGTCTTGAATAGGTACAAATATAGATTTAAGACAGTTTTGGTGATCCAACAAGGTCACCAAAACTCAGAGAACTTCGATGACGGTGTTGTTGAATTGCCCTTATAAGAATTCTTCAAAGCAGCACAAAGTCGGCTACTACGCCTGGCAGACTAAAATAGAGTCGCTCTTTTTCACGTTTATTTTTAACTTATATGATTGAAATTATGTTTGCTATCCCTCTGCCTATTTTTTCAGGATCTACAAGCGTATATTTCTCGTACTTAAGTAACATGTATAGTGTCAAAATATTGAAGTATCTCTTGCTCTGAACATGTCAGCTAAATCATAATAATTATACCAAGAATACAAATAGTATTACTTTTCAGCCATTGTTATTTCGTCTATATTTAAATTAAGCCGTTCAATGTCGCGGTATGAACGACCGCAATCTCATTAGAGAAATGAAATCAGCCGCAAGCATAGTCACCGCAGGTTGAATGCTTGACGTCAGGCAGACATAATGCTCGGCTGATCTCGATTTGATTAGACCCCACCCAACGGACCACGAGTTTATCGACCGTAAACTTCAGAAGAGTATTATATCTATTGCTTATTATTATCTCTTTGCTAATAAGTACATATATATGAGCTGAGAGGATTTAACCCATAACCATAACCGAATGGGATCAGGGACAGAAAGTATCCTGAACAGCTAAGATGTGGATTAAAACCAACAGGTAATTTAATCGGTTTCTTTTATATTGCGTACGTTGATATACATAATACCGTCATAAACTGAGTAATTCCGTTTGACATTATTAGCGTGCCTTACATTACAGTTCTATATTTATAGGTAAAGATTAAAAAAAAACAGTAATGCTTATGACCAGAAACCATTTGTTAATCAGTGCCCTTAGTATAAATTAGGAGTACAAATTCTAAAAGTGAAATTAATAACGTAGATGCCAGATCAAAAACATCTATAAAATCTTACAAATGAAATTGACTTCTTTACTTACTCTCGAACTCATTAGAGTTCGAAATGAAAGTATTTGCAATATAGCACTACAGAAACACACGCATTTTATTTAATTTATTTTTATTAATTTGTATTACCTTTTTCCTTCTACGTTGTATGTCGAAACATTTCCGAGAAACTGATTTGCCTATTTCGAAATACGAAAGCCGTCTGGACATAAGCCTGCAGTTGAATTCTAAACAGCTATTCAAGGCATTACCGAAACTTGTCACTCAAAATATTTACTCATATATTATACAAGTTCATTTGAGTTCAAGTAGAGTCTTCTAAGGTTTTTTATCTTATCTTTGTTACCTGATGTTATTATTACGAGTTTCACTTGCAGATGGAAGATCGACTGTATTAATATTGGTAAATGCATGTCTTGATTACTTTGCAACGTATTTTAATATTAGCTTATTTAATACTGTTTCTTTCTTGAGTAATGTTTTTGCCGCAAAACTTCAGACTCCATAGATTTAATTGAACTTCATATACAATTTAAAACATTTAGAAAATTATAGAGATTAACAAAACAACATCGAGGGTAGACAACATGCGTGCAGATTTAAACTCCGATTTGTTTTCCTCAGTGTTAAAAAAAACCTATTTCACTTATTCATGAAATCCTAAAAGAGTACTGGTGTTCCCAATCTGTCAATTTTGCATTTAGCAATCCACTATACTATCGCTTCACTTGCAATCTAACAATAATTAATAGTGTAATTGGCGCAAGTCGTAAATAAACGGCAATGTCATTTTGTTCCTATACAACATGTAACATAATAAACGCACATCCTGAAAGTAGTTTGTTCAAAATCGGCTACTGAATCAATTCCAGCAATGTTTAATATAGGTAATTTTTACCTCTAAAATAGTTAAAACAAATTAAATTATAGCCACCTATTTATTAAACAGTTGAAATAAACGAAAATGTATCATAATTTAAGGCAATGAGGTTTTTGATGCAATACAGGCAATAATGTTAGATTTATTGTAATATACCCATACTATCCACGCACAATAAGAAGAATTAATTCGTAAAATTAAAATATTTAAATACATAAAAGTAACATTTTAATGATTAGTATTATTAATCTGATTATGGTGTTTGAGGTTGTGCGTTATATCTGTGACATGTTGTATGGACAGATCTAGATCTAAATATTAACGTGGCTATAGATACAAAAATAACATCAAGGCAAAGTATAATTACATAGCTATTCACATAGCTCTTTCGTCACACATTTCTAACAGCAATATCAGACATATGTCATAAATAATTGCAGATTATAATCCCGACAATAAGCTACGACATCAAATGAAGTATAAATTGTTGTTAATAAGTAGCGATTCTGTTAGGTTGTTTGTCATCGTGCGCGCGCGCAGCCGCCCATGACGGACCTGGGAGCGTAGGAATTGTGAGCCGATGTAAACAGACTTCAACTAGTAGGTCAATGTTTTCGGTGAATAAAACCCAACCCAATGTTTATAGTGATAACATGAACTATGATTTTTTCGACTTTACCATTCCTCTGTGATTTGGTTTAGCTTTAACAGGTTAAAACTAATCCTGATCCTGAGATGGAGCCTCATATTGTTATACCAAGTATCAATGTCCATAGTTATAGTTAAATGTTCATAAAAACTCTCCCGAAACAAAAATTATCGTCCAATTCGTATTTTCATTTTAAAACATGCACGACCCGTTGCCGTCTGTGTTGATAGCTGACATCTGACAAATGCTTTATTGCACCAACAAATTTAACAAGCTAGCATGGCTGATGCTGATGATGGATGATGATTGTCTACGCCTAGGATACCATAAACCTCCAAGTGAAAGAAAAATTCCGTGTGCAGTAGCATATCAAAGTTCTTAAAATGACATTAACGAAATACCTTTAATTAACTAATTAATACAAGCTCAAAATGCAGTTACACAAGAAAACAATGTTCTACAAAGTTTCCTCTACATCTTAATGAACATTTAAGTGGTGTAATTATCCGTTTGCGCTAACCAAGTGCTTCTATTGACACACTAATTGTTAATGATGGTTTAACTATGCGTTAAGTCGCACCTCAGATGCCTGTCTAGAATAAGCGTATCACTGACATGCGCTTTCCATCGATTGCTAATTAGAGAACGATTGTTGTGATTAGAAATTATATTACGTAGTAATTCATGCAGGAATTTATTATTTTCAGAGCTCCATACCAGAAGTAGCTTAGTTTCGAATGGTATTCTACAAGACGAAATTAATTAAGGCCGTCTCCCCTGTTAAAAAAAATTAATAATTCATTTTACCTAAGGAAATTTAAGTGTCCATAGCTAAAATGAATTGATTCTAAATAGGAACCGAGCCATGTATTATAAAAAAATGCGTATTATTTCGGTTGTATAATTATGAAAACGAAGAATTCTCAAAATGAAAAAAGTTTGAATAGGAAATCGATAATCTCATGGTAAAATCCAAGAACTAAGAATAAATGAAGATTGCCAATACTTACTCTTTGCTGGATGGAAGTGTTACGAATGTAGAGTGTTATCCTGTTTAGATTATTTTAATTCGGAATCTGATATAAAGCATTTTGGCGTATTTTATGCCTTTAAACTAGGCGTCCGTATGATGACTTGTAATAAGATTTTCTTACAAATCACACAATCACACTAAAGAGAGTCCCTATGTAATTTTATTAATATTGGAATAACTGAATTTTTGCCCCGTGTGGCGATCAAATAAAATACTTGGTGCAACGACAATAACCAATTTAATATTAACCTATAACCTAATAAGTTAAAGGTTCCAACTTTAATAAGTGAACAGACATATATAAAATATTGCCTTCTGTTATTTAAAAGTAAAAGCCAACGCTTATATACCGATGTATTTTATATTCGGTCTTGAACAATAGCACATTTTGTTTGTCACAAGTCAACCAAATACGATTTTATTATTTCCGCTCCTCCACTACCATAGAATACAGATCAAACGCTGCCGTTAAAATTCCCGTTGAAGCCCTAAAACCAAAATGCAGTGATGTCTGTGACGTACGAAGCGTTGTCCACTACCCGCACATCATTAAAATCAATCCGATATGGAGCTGAAACGCACGTTCTTGTCGAGTCAGTTGCCTAATTTGGCATTGGTATCGAGAAACTCGTTAGAAGTGGTAGTTTTTACATCGGTCGGCGAAAAAGTTTCTATTGAAGTGGACGAACGGAGAATTCCGTCGAGCCCCGCGCGCGGCGGCCGATGGCTGCGCAACCAGTCCGCGCTGGCAGACAGGCAGGCGGTGATTTCTTAGGGCACATTGTAATTTAAACGCATAAAATCGTAGCTTTCCAAGAAAAGTCTTGAGATGAGACGCGTTTTATTACACTCCATCAACCATTACCGACGTTTTATAATACATTTTATAGATATGTACGGCTAATGATTGAGCAGTAAAGTAAGTTCTAATATGTTAAACATAATTTTAATTTGTCGAGATAATGTCATTATATACATGTTCATTTAGTGGGCGTGATTTCTGGGAACTAGTGGTAATGATGCAGTGTGCGGACAATAGCCTAACATTAAATGACACGCGACTGCAGAATATACAGTACTTAACAAAGTGTGTAGTTTTACATGAAGAGCCTAAGATCTGTTCCTTCGGAGGAATTAAGAGTAGGATTGCTAATATCGCCGGCATCACATAGTAAAACAATTAAAGAGATTTTATGTTTAATGTAATATTGACGACGCGGCGATGAGAATTAAGGCTCTGTCTTTGCTATTTATTAGTTGCAAGAGAGTCGTCAGGCAAGTTGCAAGTCCCTTTCACCCGATGCTGTAAATCAACCAACACCGCACTCACCGAGAGGCGGTATCATACATTTTCCAAAAGCTGTCTAACGATCGATACTGGTAGAAATCGAAGCTTGATCCTTCATAAAGAATTGTTAGAACAACTGTATATTAGGGCCGTGTAATTGTAAAGGTTACGAGATAGCTCAAAATAATAATAAATAAATATTCTACCACATACACACAACACCACCTAGCCCAAACTAAGCAGAGCTTGTACTATGGGTACTAGACAATGGATAAATCATACATATACATTTTTTTTTTGCAAATACATACATATTATACCTAGAAACACCCGGACCAAGACAAACATCCATGTTCATGCACACAAATGTTTGACTTGCGCGGGAATCGAAATCGTGACATCAGGCGTAGCAGTCGGGTGCGATATTTGGAATAATGATAAGATTCTTACATAGGGACAATGGCATTGTGACGTATCATAGACTTTTTCTTGATTGGAATGTAATGCAGAAATGTTATTGCGCACAGATTTTACGTCAAAGATGTTGTGAGATCTGGGTATCTCCCATATGTCATACGTAGAATCTAATCAATGGGTGTTTACGAATACGAACTATAATGGCTCTATTTCCTCCATAACATTATTATATGGTATGTTTTCATTCAACATCAAGATACATATTGAGAATATTTCAAGGTTGAGAAAACTCGAATGCTAGACATAAAAGTCAATATACGTAGAATACGCTTGCATAAAAACTAATTACAACAATTTTCTATTTTCTCGAATAACAATAAATTTACTATACCAACTAATAAACTAACACACAAGATAATTGTGTAGCGCTGTTGCATATTTGCAAATCATTGTGTAAGTAATCTATATTTCATTATAAAAGAACAAAGAACGTTGCCACAAGAAAATCTACTCAACTTGCTTAACGATGAACAAATCAAAATTATACGTAACTTAAAAACTAATTTTACGGTATCAAGACATTTGCCATTAAATTAATTACTAACGTATCTAAAGATTATTTTACTTTATATAAAAACACCTGATTAACTTCAACGTATACCGTTTCCAATTTGTAACCCCGAATCAAATTGCGACAAGACGAAATTATTGTTTCGTTCAGCTTTGCAGTGACCTTTTTGTCCTTCGATATTGGCTTGTATTTACTATAAAGCAATGTTACGTATAATTGAACTTAGCATTATTGCCTTCGAATTGTTAGGCAGATATACATACATATTTGTCTGATTATTCATAATATCGCCGAAGTCACACCGTTTTAGAGTTTTACCTGAACAAACAGTACAATAACTCTTTTGTTTGTAATAATAATAATTAAAAATTATGCCAATACTATAACTTTTTGTCCACTAACTTAATCCTAAATTTGAGTATCTTCCCAAATGTCTATAATTTGAGGTAGGCACTTACTGTAGGTCCGTCTCTTAAAATGGCAATAATTTTAGGCTAATGATTTTAGGTCCGTTATGATAAACAAATTAAACAAAATATATACAAAAGGAATACATATAAAAGACATACATCATGAACGTTTTGTATGATGTAAAATATATGTATAATAGTTATAATATATGAATAAGACAATGTTATTAAAGTAATAAATATGTGTGTGATTATTCCCACGTAACATGACGTCAAAATCTACATCACTTTAAGTATTCTATTATTATGATAACATAAAATGTTCGCAGAAGAATTTATCTATTATCTACGATTAGTTTAACCAAGCCAATACCAACTTCGTTATTAATATATGTACATATTACCTTCTCGGCATCTTAAACAGGACATTGTGTTCTATAGTTCCAAACTATGCTGATTCTGTGTCTTAAATTAGGTAATTGTATAATTTTTACAAAGCTAAAACTATTTGCATAGTGTAACTTTTACCTACTTTCTAGTTTTAGTTAAATAATACTACAATGCAGCGTAAATTAGAACCACTCTAGGTTAGAGAGTCTTTATTAAAAGTAAAACCTTCTTTGCCGATGTATGTAACTAAAAAAAATATCAAATTATGTAGAGAACGGCTAGAGAACTCTAGCAGTAACTTAATAAATTATCAACCGCACAAAATAGCAGCGATAGCTCAGTGGGGAACAACCAACAGACTGCAATGCAGAGGGTCTCGGGTTCGACCCCACGTCGCGCACATCTCACTTTCAGAAGTTATATGACTTTTCGAAATGATGTGCGTATTGATTGACAATTATCGCCTGCTCCGTGCCTCGGAGAGCACGTTAAGCCGTCGGTCCCGGCTGCCATGAACATCTATGGCAGTCGTTATTGGGAAATCAGTGCCCTATAATATCCTGACTCTGGTCTAGCCTTAGGGTATCGTTAGCCTTCGGGTTGCAGAGGTCAGGTGGCAGCCGCTCCGTGTAAAAACTGATAACCGGTCAAATCCGGTTAGACTAGAAAAGCCGACTCCAAGTGACTTGGGAATAATAAAGGCTCCCTAGCCTTTAGAAGACAAAAGGAAGAAAATGCAAGTTCACTGACTACCAAACTTTTTCATACAAGTTGTTAGCAGATAATTGTAACAAGTGTGTGTTTTCCTTTGTGTAATAAGTATACATATTTATATATATTATATAAACCACCATTAAGAACAGAACTAAAAAAACAAAAACTAAAAAGTCACGCCTTATTTAAAAAACCAAACTAAAAAGTAGAAAATATTTATTTTTAATAATTCAAAATAAGGATGGATTGATTAATAAAAGAAATAATTTTAATAGGAAAAAGCGTATGGTGCTTTCTAAGATATTTTGATAAGTAGCGTCATTATCAAAATATCTTAGAAAGCACCCCACGCTTTTCAATTATTTATTTTCAATTTTAGTTCGGCTAACTGCAGTCCACGCGCTTGCTCTATCTCTTTCGCTCTCACGCAAAGGATCTGTGAGAAAACCAGTGATCCTGACGATCCTAATCAGGATAATGAGATAATCTTATCAAATGATTGTATTGTAGTCCTCAATAAGTCTACAACGTTTAAATTAAATCTGACCGTTTGAAGTGGGTCAGAATCAAGTCCAAAGAAGTCGGTAACAAACGAAGTAACAAACAAACAAACTTACTAACAAACAAACAAATATACAGGTGAAGTTAATAAAAGCTTGTTAAAAATAAGTAGTATTCATAATAATAATGTTGTGACGCGACGCACAGTGTGTTTACCATACTTCATGCATAAAGACGCTTTTAATGACAGTATAGTTTAACATATTACATTGTAGCCTATATTTTATAGGGCAACATTATAGCACAGCGTGTTTCATACAAACTCGTTCACACTCAGCTAAGGCTCGCTGTGTGCTGTAAACTTGAACGTTATTATAGCAATCACGACTCTCTCACACCGCACATAGCTTTGATGAAGATGTTAATTGAAGCTAGTAGATCAATTAAAACTTGCTAAACTATATAAAGTATCGTAAGCTAATCGTCATGATATTCATAGTCTAAATGCATCACAAAAAGTAAACTTTCAACGAGACGTAGACTTAGATATAGCGTAGGTATATCACAAAATTGCTAAGTCGTAATAAAATCATTGGTATAATCACTGAACTTATATTTTTCCTAACACATCTCATTATCAATGTATGAATATATTTTTCAAATTCAAGTAGCCCATTTTAATGGTGTAATTCAGAACTGTATTCTTTTTAATATCTGATATAACCCACGACTTCGGATACGAAATTTAAAAGCACTCTGTTTTCACTAAGAATTCAAGCTATCTTCTAAACCAAATTCCATCATTCAGATAAAAAAGCAAAGTTACTTTAGCATTTATAATAATATTAAGAAAGTATGGATGTAAATGTTTTCCTACAGCATCCCTCCATAAAGTTCATACGCTCAGCATTAGTCCGCATAGCAACGGTAAATCACTTCCTTCATCTTCACCTTTCCATGGAAAGTACCACAAACGCCACAACTCAGTTCGAAACTAGTCGGACAAGCCTGAACAATACACGCGGGTCAAACAGTCTTATTAGTTAATAAAAGTGAAATAATAATAAAAAATAATGTCTTCACGGCTAAACTAGTAATAAAACAAATTTTTATTGCATACAACTATAGAAATTATTTTAAAACAATAACAAAGCGACATATTTTGCTCTGTTACTAGGCAATTTCATTGTTAAGTATTCATACGTTTGCATTTTAATGAGAAATATGCTGTATTAATATATGTAAAATTGTTTTCTGTACTTCACTACATATTATAAAACTAAGTCCCTCGCCTCGTCTATTCGCGATAAACTCAAAAAGTACTGAACGGAATTTCAAGCGGTTTTCACCTTTTATATAAACGAGTTGATTTATGTGGAAGGTACAGGTGTATAATTTGTTAAGGTTTTGTACTACCCGTGGGAAGCTGAGGCGGGTCGCTAGTATATCATATTTATAAAGGTTTCTTATATTTTCTGATAAAACATATTTTAATTAAAATACATTTTGAGGCTACCGTAGAAACCACGCTAAGTTAAATGAACACTGCCTCATCAGCTTTTATTACTCTGAACATGTTCGCAGACTGATATAAAGTATTGAATATATAGGTACATATCGAGAGATTCAAATAGGACTAGAGCTAACAGGGTCAGGTTAGTGACACTGGGTTTTAAAAAATTCTCAGAAGTAACAAAGGGTCCGTGCACAATGACAATTTTGATGATTTTAGATGATTGATGATCCCTTTACTGGTAATTTTGATTTAACCGCTGGTCTTACCATCGGAAATATCAAAATGTATGAATATAATTATGCTGCAGAGTCGTCTATAAACTAGGTATAATTTTTGTATATTTTAATCTCTCCGCTGATTTTTAACATCAATAGGGAATGGATTTTGTTTAGGCCCTATAGCAACGGGTTCGGTAGAGAGCAAAATTAGCATGACTCTGTGTACTATTTTTTCCCTCAACAAATTGAAGTAAACGTGGTTACTTGTGACCAATTTTCTCATCACAGTCTTACTAGAGATTATCGCTGTATCGCACAGCGATAATCTCTAGTATGACTGTGACTTTTAATGAATTATACTGTTCAAACACAAGATTAATTATAAAATATGTCGCTATCCGCTTTAGTAGTTAATATAAACTTAAGACTAAGTATCACGTGTATTGTCATTCAATAACAAAAACGTGATAGCAATTAATACGCGAGACCAATGAGATAATTGTGTACTGTATTGTATAAAGTAACAATTTTCAATTTGTATCCCCCATTGACGTAATGTTAGTGCAACTCGAACAACGCGTTTTACGATATCTAACCAAATGTTGGTTAACCTTTTCTTACAAAAACATCACATGGTGAAATCTAATTAATTAAAAAGCGAAGGTTGTAAAGAAGGACGAGATAAATACGATAAATTGAAATAGGAATTCATTTTAAAATGGTACAGCTGTTTATCTCAATGTCGTATAATAGTAACACTTTAATGAAGGTAGTAAGTATAGAATCTCAATGTCTTAGTGTTGGATAAAAATAACACAAAGAAGATAGTAAGATAGAATATTTTATATTTTATCAGAAAAAGCAACTACCGTATTAGGAATAATTCCTACATCGCGGAGGACTTTACAAACATTAAAACAATAGACACAAGTAATACCCTGAGTCGGAACAATTAAATTTTTTTGTCCCACATTTGGATTGGACCTACAATATTTGGCGCCGTATACCGTGCAATTGAGTTGTTATAATGATTGTTCTCTCATTACTGTATAAATAATTTATTACCAATTATTACCTGTAGCTTAATTATATTATCGTATAATCTATTGTCACTGCCATGGAATTCTAGCTAACTGACTTTTTACTGGTCTCAATATTACGCTTGCCGAACGTGATATCCCGATTTCGATACTTGAATTAGATGGTGTTATTACGGTTTTTATAGGAATTTGACTGTAGCCTGGTTGGCAATAGGCTCGTTCTTTATTGCACGAGAATTAGATGCGGCGAAAATCGCGATGCTTATTTATCTTCATTAAAATTGAAAAATGGTAAGTATGTAACATTTGTTTGAGAGGCAATGAAGCTGCTGATTAAGTTCTAAGTACGAGAAAATATTATCTTTAAAAAATCTTATCTATTTTGCTGGCGCAGCGGAGGTGAATACGTGAAATGCTTTAATTAGAAAAAAGTACATAAAGTCTCGAGATGAATATCCAGGTCGGACAAAGTGTTATTGGATTTTTCTGTCAAACAATTCTCACTATCAACACGGACTCAACTGAATGCTTTCTATTACGTGGAACTTAAAATAATAGTATTTATGTATATAATATTGATATGTGGTTGTACATCTCTGCCTAACCTTTCGGGGATCTTCGTGAGACTATGTATATAAGTATATAAGAGTAGAATTATTTATAGTGCTTTGAATTATTCATTACATTAAAATTAGTAGAATAAAATAAATATATTAATGGAGAGGAATTACTTTACACAGAATAATAATAGGCACACATATTAAGTATAGTCAGAGGTGTTAAAGTAAATATTTAAATATTCATAAGTGGTAAGTTGACTGGCTGCTTACATAAAATACTTTATTGCTCAGGCTCAAATTTCTAGTTTCATCATTTAATCAGTGATTAAATTATGAAATTTTAATAATATAAACATGCGTGCAGGTATATATATATCTATCTAACTTTTAAAGTTTTTAATGAACTACATATTATAATATTTTAGAGGGACTATGTTTGTACGTCTTTACTAATAAATTTAAAAGTGTGTTTGGTGATTTATCATTCTATATCCCAGCAACATAGAGCCGACGTATATTTTTGCGTAGATTTCGAGCCGGCGAGAGTAGCTCGCAAAAAATGCACGTTTGTTTTGGGGTAGATCTTTAAAACCAAAGAATCAAATTCATACTCTAACTTTTTCACAAACGCATCTTGAAAAGAGGAACGCTTCGCAACGGTTTAGGTAATAAAGTCAAACAATTGCAAAAGAAATAGGTTCTCAGCGAATAAGATACCAATTCTCTTAGGCAATCTTCTCAACACGTGAAGTACCCGGCACTATAACGTTCCAATTCGACAACAGTGTATTTCGATATTAGTGTTTTTTTATTATTGACTGAACCAGGAAGTGCCTACTGCTATTTTTCTAGTTCTCAGCTATTATTTTACAATGCTTTTCCGCCAAGTGTAGCCTAATTTAATACGTCGTAATGTAGAGGTTATTTCCTTCGACAATGTTAATGTCAAAACATATTTTTAATAACATGTCCGACTTCGTCTAATGTGATGTATGATGGTCTTTATTCCTTAGCACCTGTGCACACTCGCTCATTCGTCAGTACTACTATAATAAACATTTATATTGTCTGTAGACGTAACTATGACGTATGACGTGTTTTTCTTCTTTTATTTCTCTTGCAACTATTCGGGATTTCATATTTGAGCGTATATTAGATAATATTCCCCTCGAATTTGTATACTTACTCTCTATTTATAAAAGGCAGATCAGCTTAAAAATTTATTAATAGAGGGTTTATCGCATGTCAACTATTACCATTGGCTGCCTTATTAGTAATGGCAGACTTCGTTCGAACGACGTCTTTCATTAGACTTCAAGAAATCGTGTGGTAATATGCAAACTACATTTGGTCCCCAGCAATATTTATACGGATCACACTATGCCTCATATCTACATTAGGTACTACTGAACTTAATAAGATGAAACGAGAATCTAAGTTAATTCTTCAAGTAATCTTTTATATGTATAAGTAATCTAAATCAACATGTTTTTACTTGCATTCAATGTGATAAATAATATTTAAATCCTAGTTCTTGTTATCGGTGTCTGAAATTGTTTTCCATTGTTGGAACTCATCTATGGTTAATTATCTGGTTTATACTATCGCCTAAGCCTAATCTTAATATATTTTTATATCCTCTAAATTCTTTGTTATGAATATATTCCAATAAACATATAAATAATATTGGCAAACTTTACACTTTATAAACATTACGAAGAATAAGAAAATATAATTTGCGTCTACAAGTGCACGAACGTCACACATTATATGTAAAACTTGTAACACATGTTGACAACCTTTTATATCGTAAAGAAAAACTTATAACTCCTCAAATTTAGCTTGCTATGGGCAAAATCAAAGACAGTATTTACATAAAATAGAGCTTATATAACCAACATTTAATAATATGTCATATTTATTGATATATTTCTGAAAGATGGAGGAGGGCCGGGCCACCTCTGTACCCTTCTTTAATAGACAATTATTATAGGGACATAAATGGACATAAACAATATATAAAAAAAACACATTACTGTTTACTAGATTTTGTCAGCGGTTTGGCTCGCTTTAATCTAAATATTGTCAATAAATTTTAATAAATTTCCATCCTTTGGGACCAGTCATATTTTCTGAATTATACCCGTACCCTAAGTCCTTTTCTATGCCCGTAACAACGTATATCCAAAATATCATGAGGATTGGTCGAGTAGTTGAAGCGCGAAAGTGAAACAATCAATCGAACAAACTCACATTCGCATTTACATATTAGTTAGGACTCCCTAATTAAGATACAATCGCTAAAACTACAGTAAACTGATTGTCACTGTCATCTGTAGCAAAATATCTGCATTCTGTAATAAATCGTTGAGCACTCATTACAAATTAAAAAGTAATGATCACGAAAGAATGTAGAAGTATATCTTGTACATTATTTATTATAAATGATCTTGGCTATTATAAATTAAGATTACTAGGTGCAAATAGACAAGGTTGTTGTACATTCCGCAATCGGTTCCTTGTAATCCCTTTGTGTAAATCAAGTGAACACCTTCAAAGTTACATCATGTACTATTAAACACCATGACTACCTATTTGTTTGTTGAGCATAGCTGTAATGTAAAGCATATGACGTTACGCAATAATTTATTCGTCGTTAATTTTCTTGTTTAAAGCAAATCTATGTTAAGTTGGTACGGTTTTGCGTACAGCTATCCCTTTGCTAAATATAAAAACTTTTTAGGCTCACCCTTGGTATTGAATGGTGAAGTATTTTACGATAAATCAACATAAATTTAATATAACAAAGCATACGAAAAACGAATTTTTCACCAATCAATGAAAAAAATTGTAATCTCATTAATACCAAATACCTATTTATTATTCAGAATATATTTAAAATATCCTCAAATAGTGTAAGGCTCATTCATTATGCTAAGTGGATTCGAGTTCAACCTACATTTAAGATATTTATGCGCCAAAAATGTACTAACTGACATTGGCAGCAATAATGAATCGAGAAGGCTGTTTCGTCTTATTACCATGTATTATTTAAAAAACATATGCATGTTGCACAAGAAGATATCTTAATATCTGTGGCCAAACAGTTTTGTAAAAGAACAACGTATTGTACATGTTTTGCCATTTCTGAAGGCCGTTCTGCAGCAATGGCCAAGAACCTCATTATTTGTTCTGCAAATAAACAACGACTTTCTATTGTGAAGCTGTTGATACCACTGATAAATGATAATATAATTGAATTCTGTATGTTTATTTCGTAAACTATTTCTTTAGAAGTGCTTTTACTGTATAGATCCGTTATCGATATAAATTCGTTTTTTTATACTTCTATTTAGCCTGATGAAAATATCCTGATAAATAAAAAAGAAGATTTCCATACCCAAAGATATTAATGACTTGTTATGTTATGTGCCGTAAGTGACGTATGCGGTCATGACCTCAAGTTTGAGACGTAGCAGATGATAAGTATAGCTACATGTAGGGTATATTTATAAGATGTTATTATACGTCATAAACAAATACATATAAACATACTAAAGTCATTTTATATGACGAAATTGTCATACATCAAAATAGGAAAAAAGATCGCCGATATTGTCCACGTTGAAAGTAAACCAACCGCATAACTGGTCTCAGTCGCGAGCAAAACCAGGCAAAAGCTAACCTAATATTAAGTATTCCAAGTGCCGTGACTAGTTACATCAAAGATTTATCGATGTGTGTAGTGAAGGAAGTAACGACAGCGGCAAGCACGCGTAGGTTTTTATCGAAATCTGGTCATCACTAAGCAACTTTCGCAAGTCGGCCTTCCTTTCAATTTAATCGATCACATCTCTTCCTGTACTCGGCATAATATTTAAAACATGGCCGTGTTAATAATGTTTAGTATAATCACGGGTTTCGTACATATTTAGTTACGTACCTATGCCTTATTACAATTTCGAATACGAGTCTAGGTGATTGAATCCTATTAATGTTGTAAAATATCTTGTGACACCGAGAGTTTTTTTTTTCTGCATAAGTAATTTATTCTAATTACACACAAACTCTTTTATTTAAATATTAAGATTAAGAAAGGTTAAGATTAATGACATAAATTTTTTGATTAATCATAAGAGTTTTCTGCTTGGAGTATAGTTTACTCTAAGCAGAAAACTATTTTGATTAATATTAAGATTAGACAGATATAAGATAGGCTGTGACTAATATAATATTTTTTGTTTTTTCAGTAAATGGCGTAAATGCATGTTTTGTAAATATTATTATTTTCCAATTAATATATTTAAATCTAATTTGCGACATATAATGGAATAGTTTGATTACACTAAGAATATTTGCCGTATAGAAAAATCCTTTTTTGGTATTTTAATAGTCATTTAATTATTTTTGTGAAGATATATAGCATTGGTTTTCCGTTTTTTTAACTATTTATAACGTTTACTGGATATCCGGACGATTTTCAGCACCTTGAGATTTAATACGCATAGATAATTCGCGCCAGTTGTTTTGTAATTTAAAGTTCATTATTAAATATCAATGGTAAAATATTTTTTGCTAAGTCTTTGATAAGCCTTTATTTTTAATATATTTTTCTATAAGGCAACACCGTTCTATTGCAGCTTTTATGCATAAGTTTTTGGTTAGAATGGCACTCTAAAAATGGTAGATTGATCAAACGCTGCACGGAACCTAAAAGCTAGAATTGAACAGTAATAATAATTGACTCACATTAATCGACAGTTACCTAATATAGTTATGCATTTTTTATTATTATTGTGGCACACGTAACAGAGATTAAGTTTTATATTGTGTACCACTATCTTGGGATCCACTATCATGATTTTAAACACGCAGCTAGCGTTCCACAGATTCCAAATATTTTATTATTTTAAATTTGTACTCTTTTATTAGAGTTTGTCTAGTTTTTGCACCTTTGGCTTAGCTTTCAAGTACCTCCTTACTCCCCAATATCCATACTTATTTTTTTTTTTATAATTTATATTAGTTTTGATCGTTTTGCAAAACTATTGGCGCTATCATCAATATAAAATAGTAATTTATGCATCATAAATCGGGATTGTTATGCCTTATGAAAAATAATGTTTAATTTAATATGCATAAATGTATCTTTATACTTATTCATTCATTTTTATTTGCTTTTAATGTTACTTAAACAACGTTCGTACCTACGTAGATAGGTTTTAAAATATTAAAAGCACGGATACAAAATAAGCCTACTTTTAAACATGATATCAAATATAAGCCTAAACGTTCTCATGTTTATTCATGTTTAAATATTTTTGAGTTAATTTATACGATCCAAATAATCTGTATCGTTATTTGAACACACTTTTCATATTACTGTAATGGGTGTTAATAAAATTGTAATAATGAATATATAAATGTATAATAATAAAAAATATATGTCACGAATATCGCCAATATTACTGTTTCTACTTTGTAAAGATAAAGTGTTTTTGTCGTGTCCAAAATATTGATGAGTTACAGACAGTAAAATATTTTAAGAAAATTCTTCTCTCGTCATAATCGTAAGGAAGATATTCAGAGTTATTTATATTGTCATCACCTATAATATACATTTGCATAACATATAAAAAGTTAGAATGTATTCGAAAATTATTAAATGTAAATATAATAATAATGAACTCTTATTTTTAAACTTGGTTTATATTAATACCAAAGTATTAAGTTCTTTATATTTACAAATAAAATTATATATTAAGTTAGAAATGAAGAATAAACTCTTTTTACATATTCCAGGCTCTTTGTAGAAGGAAAACATACGTGGATACATGTCCTTTTAATTAGACAGCGGTGTAAAACCGAAAACGATACATACATTAGAATAATTTGCAAGATAAAGGCATAAAAGCCATTCAGTATTATAAACTATGGTAAATACTATACAGACACATGTTTACATTAGGAGAACAATCCTTAAGACAATTCTACTCTTGAATATCATTAATAAATAAAATATGTTTTATTTTACCGTCAGAATATTATAATAACAATTAGCTTATGTTTTAGTCCTCGTAGTGCGAGTTACTGGTAAATAATTAATACTGGTTAATCAATAGTCAAAAAACTTTAAATAATTTCATAGAATGACCTAAAAAATTTTGATTTACGCTTCTGTGTTAATAGAAAATATTTTGAATAAACTTACATTTTGATAAAATAAGCTGCCACCCGGTCAACATTGTTCTGGTTTGAATAAAGAACACCACAAAAAATAAACACTTGATTGAGAAAAAGTTAAATTCACTGGATTTCAAATATTATCCATAGGAACCATGTATCACAAGTGAAGGAATATAATATAATATCGTAAGCAAACGCGATGTATTTGATGCGCAGGAGTCGCGCGGGCTGCACTCAACCGTACCGCGCACAACACAACCTACAATTACGCGCCCGCGCATGCGCCGTCAGTCTATATACTGTCTGCCGATTGCCACCAAACGTATCAAACTTTGCCATTGTTTGGCGTAATCAATTATCCTGTTGATACAAATTATAATTTATTTTCTATACACAATTGAGGAAATCATTTGTACTACTTGTTACAAATATAATAGACAATTTTTCTATAATTGAAAAATGAGACCAATTTTGTCATATCTTGACAATTTTTACTTACAGTTGAATCTTTTATTTTCTACTTAACAATTAGAAATTCTTTTATACATTTTAATTTTCAGGTTGTATGTTATATAAAAGGATTTTGACTAACTTTGTAGCTTAACCTTTTTATTTTCTACGATTTGAAAGGATGCGTTTTTTTTAATAATAGTTATGACATCGGGGTACAGATATTTTATACAGATTTCCATACTAACTTCACGTAAATTTGACCAAACCATATAAATTAAATAAAACACAACCCACACACAAATAATTTACAACATAAATATGTATGCCCTCAATAGTAACATACACATACAATGTAATTTTAATTTAATACGCGCTAGAAATAAAATAATAATATAATTTTTTTATGATTCCTGCAATACTATGTTTCATCTTTAGAAACAACTCGATTTTGACCGTGGCTTCTTTTCTTCTTATCAATAAATTTATATCCCACGGGAACGGCACTTTTGTCTGGATTAAATACCATATTGCATACACGTTTTTAGGAGTACATAAAAGAGCATAGGTTACCCCCTATGTCGTCCTATGTACTTCTAAAAACGTGTATGCAAAATTTCATGATGATCACTCGAGTAGTTAAGGCGTGAAAGCGTAACAAACAAACAAATTCACATTCCCATATACTGGGTGTTTCTTAGTATAGTGAAAACCTCTCAGGGGGTGTTTATACTTGTTATTATGAACAACTTTTCGCCGAAATCGCGGAGAAAAACAGCTGTTTCTTACATTTTGTCGAGGTCAAAGTCCAATTTTGTATGGAACAGCTGTTTCTTTCCCGCGATTTCGGCAATATCCCAGAACAAAAGGTGTTCATAATAACAAGTATAATCACCCCCTGAGAGGTTTTCACTATACTAAGAAACACACAGTATAATATTAAAATGGTTACGATTTACCAACAGTTGTGCAATTATACTTCATCATCTCCTTCGATTAAATTAACGGTAAGTAAGAATAAGTTAATCAAGGCCTGCAATCCGTTCATCCTTAATATACCTAGTTCGTTTGTTTACCATTTGATTTTATAATTTAAAGTTATTTTAAGACCTGATTACGTTCTTTTTTTCAAGAAGTGTGTCATTTGCGTAATGAAATACAAAGCAATTAATTTTATTTGTGGATTCTTACTAGGAATATCGTCAAATAAATATTATATCTTTCTAATAATCGGTTGCATATATTATGTTGAAGATATTTCTCGGAACTCAATTTTTTTTAACGACTCCTTTATAGGATTTACAAATATGATACAACAGACAAAACAACATGCTCTTAACAAATTTTGATGATATACAAAGTATCATAAAATTTTTGTTCAGAGCATATCCCGAGATTAAACTTGCAACATCTAAATGATTCTACTGGCGGCGAAATTATAACTAAATTAATTATGGTACTTTAAATTAAGTCAGCCGTTTTAAAATTATAATTTCATATAATAACTATTCATCCGCGAATTTTTCCAGGTGAACTACAGTTTGCTCGCGTCATCATTTATGCAGAATATAACTATGCGGCATATGTCTAGTTCTATTGAACAGAATGCAATGGAACATAACAGATGAAACGTGCCTTAAATTTTCAGTTGAATACCAAGCTACTAAACTTTGAAGAGGTAATCAAAACCCGTTCTGCGGTATCTGCATGATTCAGTCACAAACTGTCGGGCAAAAAGAAAGACTTACATTACTATAAATGCACTGTTTTATGATTTGATATAATCGTGTCCAATTATTCTTTCAAAAATATCTCCAATGTACAGACAGCAACCTCGTTACACTTTTATAATATTGTAGGTGCATCGTCTACAGTTTATATAAATTTATACAGAGTGCGTGTTATATTATAATTAGTGCTACTAACAAACTAGTCCATTTTATATAACTACGCGGTCAAGTTCAGTAACACGCGCGAACGGTGAACACCTATCGTGTGTCAAAATCGCTATTGTTGTACTTTGAATAATAATTGTTATGATGCGGGATTTTATGGATTGAAAGTAGGTTTGTATGGCTGTTTGTTACGCCGACGCATTATTTATACATAAATTGCGGAAAGAATAAGCATTGCCATGCTATGTGGCAATGCTGCCATTCTTGGCTGACTGTGATGCGGAGGAATTCTATGACGCCTATTAGAGGGTTTTAGTTTTAGCTTCCATTTTTTATATTAGATATACATGTTAGTTTAAATAATTGTGAAAATTGATAATACTCATAAAATAAATATGCCAGCGGTTTGGTTAGACAGAAAACAAAACATAATTACTTATTCTAATTGCTCTATAGATGTGTCTATAGCAAAAGGTACTGATGCGTATCCCTCAAGTATATTCGAATAAAATTACGATGACTGCTCTGTATGGTCAATAAATCGAATGTAAACGTGCCTATCGTTAGTAAACAGAAATTTAGAGGTACATATGTATACTATATATAAATGTGATACTATGAATAATTTTTATAATAAAGTTGAGGAGTATGTCGGAACATTAAAAAATAATTCGCATGCTATAATTGTGCCAATTGCTAGCAAAAAGCAAAGTTAAGACAGGTGAGAAACATAAAAGTGCAATCTAGAAAGTTGTAAACAAAAATAAACTCTTAAAGAGTAGACTTATTATTCTATATCTACAGATATATGAAATTAGATACTATTAATAATTTTCGTTGTGTACCCTTAGACTGATCCTCGAAAAAGGTACATCCTCCTTTTGAATGAATGTCTTAATGGACCTCAGTCGGGTCTGGTATTTTCCTAACGGAAAATGTTTGAAAAGCAACCGCGTTCATGGTTCTTTATTATAATGGTACAATAATAGTTGTTTGTATAATAATATTAAATGTTTTATTATTATTCATTTGCGATGACGATCCCGTTTATACAGATATTTATATGATAATGAGATCAACCGCATCCTACCGATACTCTTAGAATTATTCCATTGATTCGGATAACGTAAATTTAATGAGATAAGACGTTTGCATTATATTATGTAGAATTCTCGGCATCTTTTAAGTTTAGAAGTGAAAACAATGCCATTTCTGATTATTTATGGTTGAACGAGACATCTCGACTGAGGAAATAGAATACTATCTTAGTAGGTAGTATAGTTTTTCTCAGTCGCCCTTTTTCAGGTAATCGGGGTAATAGTAGCAAAACTATAATTTCATTCCACTGGGTAAGGACGATTGCCGAAGTCTCAAATACGTATCCCTTTAATCCCATCATTAATTTCTTTTTGCAATGGTCAGTTACGCCCAAATAATATCCCTCGTATTGCAAACGATTATAAGCTACTGTTACCGTTTATCATCTGGCGCAATGTAAGCCGCTTTTATGACGCCTTAGCAAAAATGATTTTAAGACAAATATGCCGGTTAGTTGACCAACTTTTTTTTAAACTAGCTGTGTAAAATATTGCAAAAGACCAATTAAGACTGAAAATACATGTCATATTTTAATCGATGAGGTAATAGCGCAATTTGAACTCATTTTATCTTGTCTTGAACAAAGAAAGACAACAGGAAAAGGTGAATTTACCTGTTTACCTAGATCATATTAGTAAAAAAAACTTACTTAGTATTAAACAACCTTTTTATTGTTAATTTAGTTTGTATTGATTCTATTTTCAAGCGTGACATTGATGGTAGGGATGATAATATGGTAAGGTTCCTTAGATTCTTGGAAACAAATATAATTAAAGGATCTATCTAATCGAAGTTTTCCAAGGTTGTTATCATTCAGTATAGGTTTATACGGATTAGCACGGACCACCTCAAACCATCCCATGTGAAGAAAGTTGTGCATGGTAGTGCGTCCATAGAGATACCTCTCATCGATCACGAATCTGTAACTTGTTGTACCGTGTGTAGCTTACCATGGCAGTCCAGGCTACCTATGGTGCATGATTTTACGGATTACCCCACACGAGCTTCCGTGCGTGGAAATCCGTTGAACCACGCACTGTGGGATGTTCTCTAAAATAGTCATACCTACTTAATTTGAAAATGTCATTAAACACACAATTTCTAGAGAAGATTAAAGAATAGACTAGTTCACCTGAAGGCTATATTGTATGCTATAAATATAAAATATTTAATGAAACGGGTACTTCAAGACTTCGCGCAAATGAACTAGTAACTCAAATGTGATTAAATTGTTCGTAGGTTGTACAATGCAAGTATTGTATATGTTTCTTTACATATATTATGATGAAAACGTGCAGTGCATTAGATGCGCTTACTGTCACACTTCATTGCACGTGTGTGGTATTGAAAGAGAATAAATAAGTATTATAATTATTACTAGAATAATTGTTGTGTACGTGTTACCAGAGATGATTAAAATCAACGGAAGGATCGTCAGCAATGTGCTCGCAGTATTATTTACAAAATGCATCGTGGAAACTAAAATACCTGCATCATGGCACAACGCAATAATCACCCTGATCCACAAAAAAGGGGACATCAAGAAGCTGGAAAGTATAGACCCATTAGCCTGTTGTCACATATTTATAAGATCTTTTCGAGAGTTCTAGTTAACAGACTCGACAGGAAAATAGAATTTTTCCAACCAAGAGAACAGGCAGGATTTCGCTCAGGCTTCAGTACCAATGTTGCCGAGTGTTGTAGATTCGATCCCCATACGGCACAAAAATTCGAGTGATCATCAAATAGTTGTTAGAGTCTGGGTATTCTTTGTGCTCATTGCTTGAACGTTTGTAAACTCCCTCGCGATGCAGATGAGATGCCTTATACGAGAGTTGTCTTTAAAAATAGCGTATATAATTTTATAATTCTATTAAAACATATTTTGGCTGTCTATCACCTATAAACTCAATATATCGGGTATTTCCATGTATAAATATCTGGTATTTCCTTCTATATATTGTGTAACGAAATCGCAACAATAAGAACTTATTGCCTAAAGCCTGTCTGTAAAGTTACCAGCAGGAAATCCCCTTGTTCCACGACATTATTACTCTTAATTGAGATATGCTTTTATTCATAAAGCTTTCACAATTAGCATGCGAACATCTAAGCATGTCAACAACATATCGTTATCTACGTAACAGATAAATAAAACATGTGAAATGCAAACACATTAAGTAATACTGCCTTCGTCCTAAGTCCTTACTCCGCATCGATCATACGCATTATAATGTGATGTTACACTCTCTTCAATTACACAATACTATTGATAGTATTGCACTAATTAAACAGTTAATTATCAATCTATGATAATCACATTACTGATTGTGACTATGTTGTTACCTAAGATTATGTTGTTATCCCGTAAACCTAAGAGCCTGTTATCGTATTATAAAGTATTCAAAATGGAGTTCCGATCTAATCTAAGTGTCATCAAATCACAAATTTATCCTAAATCCAAATAAACGTCAATTGTGAACTGAAACTACTCGTACATTTCATTTGACATTTGACGTTTATCAGACTAGATTAGAATTCTATTAAGAACATATTTGATTACGAGATTGGCCTACTCAGTGCATGTCTGATTGGCTATCGCTTAACGTTTTGGTTTGTTTCATCAGCATTGTTGTTGAAAGTATAATCTACTCCATTCTTTCTTTTCTTTACAGGATATGCGACATACGACAGGCTTGACCTTTTGCTATGTGAGTAACGATATCGACTATGTTAATAAACTTTTGCAACCTATACCTTAATATAACAGAATCCAGTCAATAACAGGCATTTTAAGGTTTTGCGGTTTCGTGTAACTCTGAACTGTGCAGATTTACGCAAAGCTTTTATGCAACAACTATAAGTAGTTTTACCTTTAATTGAAACGCATACATTTAACTCTACAGAACGGGTTTGTACATGAAAGCGCGAAGGGATACTCCAGAAGAGTCTGAGTTTATGTGTATGTAGTTTTTATCTACGTAGTCTTAATTGTATAAAATTATCACTGCAAATCGTTAACTGTCTAATAATGAAACAATAATTTATAGAGGAGATTATAGAATAGACTGGTTTGCTTAATAATGACTTATATGATAAACGCAATTCTTAAACCTAAAATCCTTGCGTGAGGTGGATCATTTTAAACTAGAAGAAAATGTTTCGTAAATAAAGTATGACTTATATTTCCGATTTGTCTGGATACATCAAAGACTAGCTAGCATTGCTCTCATAAAATAGGTCAAAGTATAAGGGTATAGTTCAATAATTAAAATAATTTATACCACTGATCTACATAATCTTAATTATTTCATAATTATCAGTAGTCAAGTAGACACATTTAATAAGCAACACGGAAATACAACAGATGATTGTAATACCATGACAACTCATTAAACAAATAAATCTTAAGTATCTATGTCTCGTAAGAGTGGCGATATAAACGCAAGATCAATATCAATTATGTGAGCATGTATCTAATATCTACACTACGTATTTCCACCGTATGTACGCATTATGTACCAAGTCTATGACGTAAAGATGTTAGCTTATCAACGGGTCGCATTTCAATTGATGTATGCGAGCAAACAAGATCATTAACTCAATAAATTTATCGATTGGTTACGTCAATTCACAAAAAATATTATTATAGTCCTATCAGGGGGTGTGTTCTCTCAATCAAATTAAATCAGAGGCCCGTCTACGTCGCACGATAAATGTAATCAACACATAGATGTGTAAGGACGTTAACACATGGTTTGCACGTCGTTGGAAATAAGCTTCACATTGCTTACTTTAATTAATGTCTTCCTATAAAGGCAACTTGCGCACTTTGAATAATTTCTGTGCCGCGGGCACTTTACAATAATTTAAATAACAAACACAAAGAACTCGCACAAATTTTTGTCCCGTGTGGGAATCGAACCTACAACACTTAGTGCAGTGGTAGTAGCGAAGCGTATCGAGGCGCTGGGTTTACGGGTGGCTATTAACAAGACGGAGGCCCTGGTCTTTCATGGGCCTCGTCGCAGTCCACCCCGCGGCGCCTCGATAATGGTGGGCTCGACGCGCGTTCCCGTCCAGGCCCACATGAAATATCTGGGCTTGGTGCTGGACGGAAGGTGGCACTTCGGCGAGCATTTCAGACAGCTCACTCCGAAGCTTCTAGGCACTGCGTCCGCCCTTGGGCGGTTATTACCAAATTTGGGCGGGCCCAGTGCTGGTTGCCGGCGACTCTACACGGGGGTTATCCGGTCGATGGCGCTTTACGGCGCACCGGTGTGGGCGGACTCCCTGACCGCTCAGTGCAGGACTCTCTTGCGGAGACCGCAGAGAGTCATAGCGGTCAGGGTAATACGTGGATACCGCACGGTGTCGGCCGACGCAGCTTGCGCGTTGGCCGGAGCACCCCCGTGGGATTTGGAGGCTGAAGTGCTCGCCGAAGTGTTTGCAGTGAGTGAGGCGGTGCGGGAGGAGACGGGTTGTCGTCCCCTCCCGACAGCTATTGAGTGCGCGCGCAATCGAGCCCACCAGGGCATGATTTTAAAGTGGAAGGCGCGGCTGGAGGCGCCCCTGGCCGGTTTCAGAACCGTTGGGGCCCTCCAGCCGGTATTGGAGCGGTGGGCAGGGCGGCAGCATGGGACCCTTTCCTTCCGGCTAGTGCAGGTGTTGTCAGGGCACGGTTGCTTTGGCAAATACCTGCACACGGTCGCTAGGAGGTAACCGAGTCCCATCTGCCACCACTGCGACTGTGAGGAGGACACGGCGCAGCACACGCTCGAGCAATGTCCTGCTTGGGCGGTGCAGCGCCGTGAACTCATTGAGGTAGTGGGTGAAGATCTCTCGCTGCCGGCCGTGATCAAAGCCATGGTCGACAGCGAGAGGAAGTGGGCAGCGGTCGCGTCCTTCTGCGAGGACGTCATCTCGCAGAAGGAGGCGGCGGAGCGGATCCGTGAAGAAAGTATCCTTGCGGATCCGAGCCGTCGCCGGCGAACCGGGCGGCGCAGGCGCGCTTACGCGCGCCTTATGCCGCCATAATGAAGGCTGCGGGCGGGAGAACGGGGATCTCCCGTCCGCCAGCCATTGAGTCGGTCCGACGCCCTATGTAGTGCCGGGGCGTCGCCGAGGAGCTGTAGACTGCTGGATGGGTCGCTGAGGTAGTAATTGTTGCCAGCGGCCCATCCACTATACAAGGCAGCGAGCGTACACACCGTGGGGTTTTGGTCCGTAGGCCCGAAGTACGGGAGAGCCCGACATAACCCTCTCGCCTCCCCTTGTGGCGAGAGGGTATGCATCAGGCGCATTTCCCCACGTAAAAAAAAAAAAAAAAAAGTGGTAGTAGCGAAGCAACTACCTTAACCTCTACGTCATCCGTGCAATACAATAAATATACATACATCGTATGAAATGCTGTCATATCAACATGAATCTACGTTATACTTAAACATACATTAATTTATTTCATTATGAGCCGATTTTTCAATCGTCAGATAACTTTTATCTGGGGAATATGTTTGATGTTTTGACAGCTTTTGTATAGAAAATATGTCATACCGCCATATTTACTCTTCAGATAAAAGTTATCTGACGATTGAAAAACCGGCCCTAATACGTTTAAACTACCTAACTACGTAATATAAATGAGAAAGTGAGTTTGTTTGTTTTTAACGCTTTCACGTCTTAACTATCGACCGATCATCATGAAATTCCGCATACACGATGTCAGGGGTACGCACAGAATAAGACTTAGGTTAACTTTCATCTAGGACAAGGATCAAAAAGGACTGTTAGGTACTAACCTAATCTAATTTACATTTACGCATGCAAAGTCTTTTTTAATTCGATTAAGCAATTTAGTAAAGTAGTCTGGCAAAAACGCTGTCACGAAGATGCGTACACAGCTTTTCTTCATTTTATGAATGACAAATATCAGCCCATTACAGCAAATAAACTTGACAGAAAACAAATATTTATGTCCGAGCTTTAATTTATTGCACAGACGTCACATAACTCAGTCTTCGTCACATCTATTGTGGCATATGAGCCCCTCTAAGATTGTTTCAATGAACTTTAATAAAAGATTCTACGACGTTTCCTATGCGACTAGTAAGTTGGTTATATATAAATTGACATTCGTATACATATATTTAATTACATCGTTTGATCTAGTATCTTTAATAGTAAAAGCAAACATAACTTCGGGATTATACGGTTGATAAATATTAGTATCTATTATTAGTTTCGCCGAACAATTTTAACTTTTCCAAGGAACATTAAAATTATTATATCTAGTCATCTATATATTTAGATTATCTCCCAAAATTGAAAAAAGTATCTGAGACTTCGTCCAGTGGAAAATTTTACTTAATATTTGTCATTTATATATCGAACCACATTCCATTTATTTTGAGTGATTAATCCTCTAGTAATCATTTTATGTATTTGGTAAACCTAGAGCAAATATCGTAAATTAAGAACCTCTTAGCTTAGGTTTTTTATTTATCATATTTGCTTATAAGAAATCAGTTGAACTAGCAACAATTGACGTAGTAATATGGAGGAGGCTGCCGCGCAAACAAGCAGCTGAATAATGCACCCATGGGCTTAATTCATTCTTTAACCACAATGCAAAGTCTGACTCATGATTTCTTAATCACTTAACGTACTCATTATTGAAATATATGTCGCCTTGTACGTATGCTAAGAGGAATGTAAAACAGATCTTTCACATATAAATTAGTTCGATCATGCAACAATTACCTGATGCTTATTTACCGGTCCACATTACAATCAACAAGCACATACTCATTACGTATTATTTAGTCAATCGTTCACTAATGTTTTATTACGTGAAGTGACTATGACTAAATGGTATAAAATTAAACTTGTTTTACAGATGTGACAATGTTATAATACTTAATCGTATTTGTTACTTAATACTTGCAATTTATGTATAAGTATGTTAATAGTAGCCTAATGTTTATCCGTATTTATCATTTACTTTTTTATAATATTTATTATATGTATAGACGTAATCTTTAAAGTAATAATCCGTACCAATTATAAGGGCAATACAAAACAATTTTATACACAAACATAAAATATCCTAAATGTATAAATTATTTAAAGCTTAAGTCTAACAAAACAATTAAATTATCATTTATATCTTTAAAATACTAAAATATAATAATTAAATAAAGAACTATAGAAACAAGTTAATTATAAGGTATTGTCGGAGTGGACTATTTGCTTACATTTGTTGAGATATTGGTCATATGTCTGATGAAACAGCGGTTCTTGGTGATAATCTTCTGTCATGGCAAGCAACGCTATTGCACAATGTGGCCCTGGCCATCTTAAATCGATTCTTAATTAAAATAAAAGCTTCCCGGTATTTTGGCGCCTTTTCTCTCCATCACAAATATATGTAAGTACATGGGTATGCTGTAAGAATCATGTCAATAAAAAAGCCTGGCTAAAATTACCTTAATCACATGAAATTTTCTAACTAAATTTGATGCAATATGACGATATAGTATTATTTGTAACCTTATATTATTGTAAAATATTCATGATTTTATTTACAAATACCTCATTTTAACCAGAACACAATAGAGGCACTGGACGAATGATTTG
This sequence comes from Catocala nupta, assembly GCA_963675205.1. Lineage (NCBI taxonomy): Eukaryota > Metazoa > Arthropoda > Insecta > Lepidoptera > Erebidae > Catocala > Catocala nupta. Next base: position 14,462,698 of record OY776084.1, read on the forward strand.
ACAGCATTGTAGAGGAGTGCAGTCTAAAATTAAATCAACGTTATGCACGAGTACATCTCTATTGAAGAAAATATACAAATACCTACAGAAAATATACTTCCATTTGTATGCATTTTTATAGCATTGAGGAACTAAACAAAGTTACTTGCCATCAGGGCTAGCATTGCTGCGGAGTTGTGGCGGAGATAACACAGGGCTGAGGATAAGCTGCAGAGGGCCTCATTTCACTACCATCCTCTTACCTATTCACTCCAAATACAAATAAGGCAAGAAAGCATAAGAGACGCGTTAAACAGCGGTTGCACTGCATCTCATTCATAGTGCACCTCGACAACATGCAAGGTCTGGACTCAAATCTCGTTGCAGTCCACCAGTCGACTAGAGAAGATTCTCTACGCCTGTGTCTACAGGTTGCACAGTGGAGATCGGGAGACAACCAAGCTCACAGAGTACTTAAGTGAGGCGGCAGATACCGCTCAACAAAGGTACCCGACTGTCCAACTAGTGCTACTGGGGGATTTCAATGCCCATCATCAGGAGTGGCTTTTCCCGTATCAGTGTACTGACCATACTGGGAGAGAAACGTGAAAGCTCGCTTAAGCGTTAAATCTCACACAAATAGTCCAAGAGACAACGAGGGTTCCAGATGTTGACGGTCAAAGAACCAACTGCTTGGACTTTCTACTGACAACTGACCCAGATCTTTACTTCGTGTCGCTGACTGTACCTTTAGTTAGTTCCGACCACTGTCTGGTGAAAACTGTATCAGTCTTCTTCCCGCCCGTTTACGGCTCCAGTAGCTCCCGGCGGGTCTGGCGGTACAGGTCGGCAGACTGGGATAGGATGCGGTCGTTTTTTGCGTCTTATCCTTGGCAGCCTACTTGTTTCTTTTCGGGTGATACAACAACCTGCGCCGATGCTATCACCGATGTGTTGTGACAGGGAATGGAATATGTTATTCTATTCTCTTACTTGAACAAGCAAGGCTCAACCCTGGTTTGGTGCCGAATGTGGACGCGCAAAGCACTGAAGCACAAAGCTTACCTTGCTTGGGTTGATGCTCGAAATAGTAAGGCTAAGGATTTCCCAGACAAGAAGAGAGCCTTTAACATGGCTGCCAAGTCCTGCAAGAGAACTCTAGGGAAAGCTCAAATTGATCACTTATGCCGGTTAGGGAACAAACTAGCTTCTTACCTTGCGGAAAGCAAAGCGTTTTGGTCTTTGGCAAAGTCGGTCGAATCGAATTTCTGCCGCCCCTCACTACCACTACTGCTGAAACCCGATGGATCTCTGGCTCTCACTGTTGAGGATTAGGCGAATTTACTATAATCTATCTTCGCAGAACCTTGGCGTCTAGAAACTGCAAGCGTGATACCGCCGTGTTTACCAACTTGCAAGACCTACATGTCGAATATACGCATTCGTCAGACCGAGGTCCGAAAAACGCTGCAGAATCTTGATATGAACAAGGCCAGTGGTCCAGATAGTATCCCATCCATAGTACTGAAGACCTGCACACGTGAGTTGTCACCCGTGCTGACACTTCTGTACCACCTCTCTCTGGCACCAGGATAAGTGCCGAACTCTTGCAAGCTTGCTAATGTGCAGCCCGTGCCAAAAAAAGGCAGTCGAGCCGACCCTGCGAACTACAGACCCATTTCAGTTACCTCAATACTCTATAAGAGTATGGAACCTATACTAAACAACATACTCCTGTCATACCTAGAATCAAATAGTCTACTCACTGACCGGCAATATGGGTTTTGCCGAAACTGGTTCACTGGAGTACTGTTCTCACCTATGAGATGGGTCCGCAAAATATCAGCTGGAAGTTTTGGAGTCAATTGAGCGAAAGGCCAGGAGACTTATCAGCGATGACCAACTGGTCAACACACGACTCCAATGCTTTGAGCATCGTCGTAAGGTTGCCAGTCTTTCGGTTTTCTATCGGATACATTTCGGAGAGTGTGCAGAGGAACTGCATAATTTGATTCCTCCTTCGCCTTTTACCATCGGACGACCAGACAAACATACCAGCGCACAGTTACATGGTGGATATACCACATATACGCACGAAGCGACTTGTTTCCACTTTTTTAATGCGTACCGCAAAGGAGTGGAACTTACGAGTACAACCTAAGTCTGTGTTGCCCGATGAGTACAATCTGGGTATCTTCAAGTCACGAGTGAATAGGTATGTTCTAGGCAAGCGTACTCCATCGTCGACTGCATCTTCACTTAAGATCAGGTGAGACCGCGGTCAAACACAAACCTATTACAGTTAAAAAATAAAATAATCTTATTTATCTTTCATAATATGTTTTATTACAAAATGAGTACCTACCTATGTGTTTGAAGCGGTGGTAATGGTTAAGGTTCCGCTTCGGATTAAGAGGTCGTAGATTCAATTATTTTTCACTCACGTGGACCCTGTCCTAATACGAACATTAAGCATAGTCAGAGAGAGAAAACCCCAAAGCGATGTCTTATTTTTACTTTAAGTTATTAGCTTATTCCACAGACATTTTCTTTAAAATTAAGTTATGCTTTATTGATTTGTTTTATACTTATTGCAATAATTAATATTAATTAATGGTAAGATGCTCATTAATTTGTTAAGCGCTGTTAGAAATTAATTGGAATATGATTTATTGCCACATCTAAGTAATTATTAATCAATATTAGTCACGATAACCCTTATTTTTCACACGGAAGATAAAGAATAAAATAAATAGAGTAAAAAGAAGAGGGACAAAGTTTACAATTTATTTGTACTAATTACTATTATTTCTCTGCGGTAAAATAGGGCCTCGCGTAATAGTCTATGGCAATTGTTTATGAAAAAAAACCTACATACTAGACGTGTTGATCACTGTCTGTTCCTATCACATTTTATACCAATAAATTCTATTCTATTCTTTTGTATTCTTGACTGTTGTATAACAAGTAACTTTAGTTTACGATAACTAGGACATCAAACAGTATGTAGGTCAATATCATTTCTTCAACGTATAACGCATACCTTCCCACGAACGAGTTAGCCTATCCTCATTGTCTAATATATGAAACATGTATACAGTAAAGATTATAAACAATTACGTGTTATATACATATATCATAGATAGAATTATATTACAATTTTTATTACATTTGAAAATATAAATTATTTTTAAGGCAGCTCCCACACAATATATGTTTAAAATAAATTATATGGTTTACCTAACTCAGTGTTATATCTATAACACTGCACAACAGCATGTCTGATGATTGGGTTATGTTACATGATGTTAGTCCAACTTTTAATGACAATTTCAAATCTGCGACTGAAATTCCTCTATCAGGTCTAGAAAGTCTTTTTATAATAAAACACAGTATACTAAAAGATTACTTATTTTATTTAGATTTTAAGTTGAAAAAATATTTCTTTTATTTGACTGCTTTGCTGAAGCTAAAGATAGAGAGTTGAGCTTATTATTATTATTTATATACTCTCCGCAAATGAAACAAAAATGATTTGGATTATACACACAAACGTCTTGTCGACGCCACCATATCAAATTATATTAAGAAAACTTAATATTGTTCTAGTCATCAGCAAATTTAGTGGAAGCTACGCTAAAACTCGTACACAAGGGCTGTTACAAAAAAATGAGGATGTGCCTATGTAGAATCAGCGACGTCGAATTAGTAAACATCATGTGATAAAAGTCATTCATCAGACAAAAGCTGCAATTTAGTTGTGCAGTGTAATTATTGTTAGAGCAAATTTTATTAAAATTATTGGTTTATATTTATTAAATACAAAACAGTGCGTAAATTATGTAATAGATTGATTTTATGCGTAGTGTAAGTATCAAAAAGTCTTTTGTACTATCAAAGTTTGCAGTAAACAAACCGGGTTCACCGCAAATGTGACGAAAATGACAACTAATTTAAAATTTTACCACCTAATAAATACTGTAAAATTATGTTAGGTGGTAAAATTTGCAATACAAAGCATTAGTAAGAGTTTATGTCGTAGTATACTCAACATTCATTCCCCTGTTCCAATATTATTACTAGATTTAACAAGAATATTACCTACATTAATGTAAATAGTCGAAGATGATTATAATGTGTACGATGACACTAAATAAATATGCAAACTAAATAAAATATATTATTTTTGTTAAATATTCCGAGAAAGTACACAGCTAAAGCAAATGTAAAACCACTGTGGTACATTGTGCAAACATTTGATATTAAAATATTGATTTTCACCTCAAAATGGAAGTGCTATACCTACACAATCATTCGTTAAAAATAGTGAGAACTTTAGCAAATCGAGCGACTTTTCTTTATAATGATACTATATTTACAAAAACGCATATTTTATCATTTTCTTAAATTAATAGTTCTTATCCGAGTGCAGATAAAACAAATTGCCTTTTCATGTGTTACAAAACATGCCGAATCCACTATTATTAAAGCTTACCACTACGTACCATATTCAAATCAAATATTTGGCTCCGGCTTAAAACATGCTACCTAAATATACATATGTTATTACGATCAGTTCTAAGAAGTATTTGTCGCTGGCCACAACTTAACACGCTTCATAATAACCGATACCGCAAAATACATATTGTCGAGTGGTTGAGAGCTACTAATCTATTAATACAAGAATGTAGGATAGGGAATCAGATAGCATAAATATAATTTTAAAAGTTATAGAGGAGTTAGTACCTTCCCTGCAATTAATAATAAAATAAACATTGATACCATATACATAAGAACCTCAGCTCATGTATTCTTATATTGCAGAAGCTTGATCACTCAATGGTTAAGGCTTATGAACAAACCAGACACGATGTAAGAAGTACTGAATAACATTGATCGACCACTGTTTTTTTGGAGAACTGAGGATACATGTGTATCCAACCACTTTTATCTCGGTCACAATATGCTATTGAGGTCGGATTACGATGGTAAATACGTAAAATACATGCGTAACTAAACAGAATATATCCAAATATATCCCAACAACAACACTTATTCGCTGAACCATCTGAACTAAATTAAACCATAGAATTAAGTTCAGACGGTAATCTTGAAGAAACGTCTCAGTTATTCCTAAAATAATGTCAGCGAATAAGCTTTGTCGTTATTTCATACAGCTTATTCGCTGGCATCCAGCCTCAGTACGTCATGTCTTCGTGCGTTCTTAAAGAGCTTGAAGCACGTGTGGATGCCAATCATTTATTTCTGAAGCATAATACTGCATGTTGGTAATACTCACCGTTGAACGGTGTGTTACCCAATTTACAGACAGTTTACTAATAAAAGTTCGATATCGTCAATCTTCCTATTGCAATTATTTGGATTATATATTATTATGTATATGTGAGAGTGTGCTGGGTTTCTCTTTTCAAGCAATAAAGTCAATTTACATTTCCGCCTAGTAACGCTCAACTAAACTCATCATTTATTTTCAAGTTCATCCAGTATTAGGCATTCAGCTCTTAAGTGATGAGTTGACTACAAATGAACTAGACAAGCCGAGCCACTTCCACATCGGTGAACCGTAAACATGTGCCATTTAGGCAATGCTTCTATAGCACTCAAAGTTATTCTAATCTCAACGATATGTCCATTTTGTTTGACAACTCAATAACATATACTGTCCACGTATCCGGAACTAGGATCTTTGATACTAAACACTACCGGATGAGCTTAGTCTTTGTTTCGAACAATATTTAGCATATATGCCAAATTTTCCCTAAAACATCTATTACTAGATAATCCAAGGTCAACACCTGACCTTGTAACAGAAAGGAAATCGAGAGCCAATTAGTCATTCCAATAACAATAGTTGTGACATGACTGTTGCAAAATTTGAATAATCGTTACAAATACAATCACAGTTTGGTAAAAAAAATAAATTGATCAAATCATTTTCATTGTAGCAGTTTATCACAAATTATAACAATTGAAAAGTTATTTAATCTGTGTCAAGTAGAATATAAACTCTTTTTACTTGAGTAGCGCAAATGATATCAACAAGACAATCGATTTGAGGCTTGATTTGAAATCAAATTAAACATCGATTTGATACGGATACAATTTCTCGTAATATATTTGCAGTATTTGCTCGGAATGCTTTAATAGCTTTCTTGTTGCTAATAGCTGATATTATTATCTCTTCGTAGTAGTCCAAATATGGATACAGGTAGCTCCTGTCTACTATATAGTTGGTATAGTTTTATCAAGGTCATTGCTTGTTACGTGATAACCGCAAGTACAGGTAGAGATATTTCATATCCTTACGAATTTCTTTCACCTTCTTTAAAGAACTAAAATTGAATTACATTATTATTTTAATTTTCTGGCTTGGAATATTCCACTGTGCGACTATTCGACTCCGCTTCAGCGGAATATAATAATAATAATAATAGAATATAGCCTTTATATTATTTCTGCCAAAAAACTGGCTGCGATTAGAAAATAGCTGTAATGAATTCAGTAGCTGTTATATGTAAATGAAAAAATTAAAAATAATTCTAGACATTTTTGACGGGAGATATCAAGCAATTAAACTAGTACAGTGGTTGAAATACAAAAAGTCAGTGAATTCAAACCCAACTTGCGTTGCTAAAGGAATTCCAGATTTAAACGCTGAGTGCTTTTTATACACAGACAGTTCGTCATCTTGGTAAAAAAAAGCTTAATATCCAATGAGCACCTCCGAGGATAATAAAAATCTAATTTATAATAAGTCCATACAATTTACGTCATCGAAACAGGAAAGTGTTATTGTGCCCCAGTCTCTTAACCGTGGCATATTATTTCAAGTATGTATAAAAAAGTAGGTTCACAACTTCAACGAAGTACAGTTTCTTAGAACGAGATATATAAATGCAAAGATTTATGCAACAACCGTTTAATCATGAACAAGGTCGATATGATAATTAATATGCATTAGGTTTTTGGTGTTACACTTTTATTTTAATTTTAGATGATATGATTCATGATTATGCGAGAAAAAGTGACATAACAGTTATGAATACATTATTTGGTTTTTGCTTAATGCTGTTTACCGGTGCGGTCTCAGTACTCACCTACATACTAACTCAATTATCTCATACGGTAGGTAAGTAAATCGGGCAAATTACCCCGGCGGCGCGCGCAGCGGTAACCGATGTAACTGTTGTGCATGAGGTCTCGGGATCGAATCCCAGGTCGGCAAAGTTATTGGGATTTTCTGATAATAAATTCTTAGTAGCAGCCCGGAGTTAAGAAGTTGACGGTGTTGTCTGTGCCTCGTAAAGTATGTAAATCTGATTTCTCTCCAGTCGTGTCAGATTGCTGTCCAACGGATTATAACCGTTTGGGAACATAGTTGTCCAGTGATTATCGTTCTGCAGAACCTTATGGATAGAATAATATTTGGAAATAACTCGATGTGGCGCAACATTAGTATTTATTAGCGAAATTTCTTCTATTTTTACAGCAGCCTTATGGATTTCGGAAGTATTAGTATTATTACATATTTCTGCTTTACTCGAAATGCGAGATAAATAAACACACTTTTGCATTTATACTGTGATTGTTATGACACCTTACTTATATAGTAACTATTAATACCAATTCTATAACGCAAGATTTAAATTAACTGTCATACATATAACCGATCCAAATATCAAAATACTATGGTCATTATATTGTCTTACGGCTTCACCCGTGATAAATACGTGAACAGGGCTGCTAAAAACAATCGTAACGTCGGGGAAAGTTTACATTTAAATCTTAATAATTTTAAATAACTTAAATATTAATTAAGGTTTACTATTAGTGTTAAATTTTCAAAACTATATAATAAAAGTGTATGCATATGCAATGCATAGTGTCAATCAACAACGAGATAAAATCCGTATAAAAGAGTTTAATTTCAATATTATGGTCATTGTTATTTTGATACTAGGCCGCTATTTGTATGACAGTTACTATTATCTGATTTATTTATACTCTAAATATTTATTTATAAATAAGTGCCGATTATATAAAGATAAACCTTAATACGTCATTATCATGGTCGTCAATGTAATGTTTGTAAATATAAAGTTGCGCGATTTTATCATTCTTAGTGATATAACTTTGCTATACATGACATATGTGACATGGGTCAAAATCCTATTAACATTTATTTGTGGGACATTTAATCGCTTGCCCGATAGTATTATTTTATGGCACTTACCGGGACTAAATAACAGACCGATTGACTGCACCAGTAGCGTAGCGGGTACCACTTCGGCGAGTAATATGGGTTCGATTCCCACACGGGACAAACATTTAAGTGAATCACAAATAGTAGTTCCGGGTTTGTGTGTTCTTTGTGTCCGTAGTCTGAATGTTTGTAAAGTCCCGCGCGACTCAGGACTAAGGCCTAATGTAAGAGACGACTTTAAACAAGAAGATAACACATAAAGATTCTCTATGATATACGTGTCGTGGCAAATAACTTTATAGTTCCTGAAAATGGGTTATTCTAACAAGTCTTAGAACTATCTGGCCACCGGTGTGCTGCTGCGACTCAATAGGCTAATCAAGGTCTTTATTCAAAATTAGGTGTGAGTGGTATTATTCTTGATGCTGCACGTATACGAGGCCTGAGCAACAATGACGCAGGACATATAACCCGGATATAGGCTACACCGCAACTACGTCGGCGACACAACCGCAAGTTGGCGCGTGCGCGGTTTTGATTAGCGTAAACATAGTATATTATCACACATAACGACAGTTCCATACAAATTACATCTCTAAGGTGATGTAAGTAGTCGTATGTGCGTAAGCGACATCATGTCTACGTGCGTATCCACGTGTAATGGGAACTATCATTTTAACAGACTTCAAAAAAAATGAGGAGGTTCTCAATTCGACTTTATGTTAATTTTGTATGTTTTTATGCGATTACACCGCCAATTGTGAATTGACTTTGATAATTCTTTTTTTATTTGGTAAGTTTAGGTAGGTAAGTATATATGGGACCACCCATATGTATATGTATATATATTTATGAAATTGAACAAAAAATATTTTTTGTAATATTTTTAGCAAAAGTTTTGTGAGGACTTTCAATCTTTGTTTTAATTGCCATCTCAGAAACTTTAGCCAAGAACAAAGAAGATTGTATGTATTTGTAAGGAGACCTCATAATAAAATTATACATTAATACCCCTTCTTAAAGAAAGCTAACTGTTGGAAAGATTACGCAACCGTGTCATTTCTGCTGTACACATGGAAATAGTCATGCTAACAGAATATTTAAAAAAAACTTATTGTGCTTTACAACTCGGTGCTACTAGCCAGTAAGTTCCTGTCAATCCTGTCACAGCCGCCGTCAAAAACTATATTTGGCGGTATTAATTGTCGGTTTTTATGGTTACCTATTATTCAGGTATCTATAGGGTACGACGTCTGGAGACCTTACTAACCACTAGCACCTTTAGCGAAGGATTTCAGCGCGTTAGCCCTCATTGCGTTCGCCGATAAATAGAGATGCACTTATAATGTACACATGCAAGTCAAACTCATACATTTCTGGCTTAAGTGTAAGATGTAGTTGTTTTTCATATAAAAAGACAACTCTCGCACTGGGTGTAATTCCTGTGTCGCGGGGGACTTTACAAACATTCAAACAATGGACACAAAGCACACCCAGACTCGGAACGGGTCGAGACCCGTTGGTCTCTAAATATTCATCCCCCAGAATTAAAGTTGTAGATTCGGCACCTATATAGGTGCCAATTGGGCCCCTGGTAGGAGAACAATCAATATTAATTTATTTTTAAGGTACCCACTCGTCCCCTGGACTAAAATTACAGACTCGGCACCCGCTCAGGTGCCCTTAAATTAGCAGAGTGAATGGGAAATATAAATGATTTTTAAATAAATAATAAATCAGGGAACGAGTGGTCACCTCAAATATTTGAGGGGACGAATGGGCACAGGGTGCGAATTTCAGAGGACCAATGGGTACCGACCCTCGGAACAACAATTTGTGGATGGGGATCGAACCCACAACACTGGGGGCGGCGGCAGTGGCGAGGCGACCACTTACACCAATACGCCATTGCATCCGTGCAATCAATGTTGTATTTAATATACAAAGTAATACAGTTTGAAAAAGTCCAGAAACCAAACGAAAGTCATCTAAAAGCCATCGGTAAAACGTCAAGAATAATTTTAGGAACTTAAACACCTTTTCCTCTTTTTTATTAATACCTAACTATTAGTTCATCTATTAGATCATGCAATTAAAGTAATTCATAGAATGAAATCAAATTATATACCTATAGAATTAAGTCATAGGAATTATGTTATTACTTATGTTAATTTTGCAAATATTTAAATTTGGTATATGTCCCCCATATGTTATGAATGTTATGATGTTTAATACTGATAAAAATAATCGGTTGTTTTGTTCTATGATCGCTTGTAACTCCAGAATAAAAGACAGCTCCTTATATTCAGCGCTGTTAAGAGGAAACACAAGGGCCGTTTGTTCATACAAACGTAGTTTCTTGTTTCCTCCCTGGATAATGCCAGTAGAGCAATAATGTTTATCAAAAAAATTTATGGCCTCTATAGGCATGTCCCTATGTTTTCCTTTTTTCATAAATTAATTATTAAAAGAGACATGAGCCTTCGAAAACCTCAAAAATAGTCCAGATTTTTCGCTGTGTTCAAACATTCAGTAAACAAATTTGACTAAATTATATAAAAAAAGGAAAACATAGAGACACGGCCAAAGTCTTTCTTTATTTTAATGAAAAAAGTAGTTATTGTTTTGGAAAAGGAATCAGGGGACTACGAAACGTTGATTTTGTGTACTTTTAATTGGTATTTTCGGTCCAAGCTGCAGTTGTCTATATCGCGCTCTGCGGGCACTGCGCGACGGCTATAGATTTTACAAATACCTATTTTCCAATTCTCTCGCCCTTAGTGATTCCTCTTAAAAAATTGGGGTTGCGACTCCAATTTTCCAAAAGCGCTGAAAATCACATAATAAAGGATAATTATGCCTTTGATCCTTGGCTAATGTCATAGTCCCTCCTTACGGGATTTGGAAAGCTTATGCACTAGAGAGAAAACAACATAAGGTTTTTTGGCAGCAATCTTCTAAAGGGAAAGCGGACTTCTGGTCTGCTGCGGTTCAAAGTTATCCTAAGCTTAATGTGAATATTGTATAATATTTATACCTAGTATTTGACAATAATAGAACAATATATTGTAAGTTATAGATATTTATTATTTTTGCTTTTAGTCCATTTTAACATACATTCCTAGCCAATACCTAATTATTTGATCTGTTGTATTATATTGTTATTTTGTAATTACCGGAAAATAAATTAAACAAAAATCTTAGAATATTAAATAACGGTCCTAAAAATAATATTTTTCTGATAATTAATTAATCATAGAACATCTTATAACCGAGCACACTCGAAAACTTTAAGTTCTTTTTAATTTTATTTTCTAATGTAAGAATAAACGTGTCTTTACGCATTATATCGGCATAGGAATATTATTACCATTAAATTGCGTCACTGAATAATATATGAATTCGAAACGTCTTTTTAATTTATAATTTTTTAGTAAAAATTAGTTTATTTCCCACCAAACATAATAATTTTACAATTTCGCACAATGTGATATTTCAACTATACTCCATTTGGCCAGGCACCCAACCAAAGGTAAACAATCTTGATGTGTCTTTCTACCCAAAACCTAGTCTAAAATAAAATGCTGCTAAAGATCAATGTAAATACAACAATAACGATTACTAAATCAATTGAACCGTTAGTGTAAGCAGTAGTTTATTTGTGTAATATGTGTCTGCGCAAAAAGTCACATCAAGACCGCTCACCCCCAGCCAAGCACCTAACCAAATGGAGTATAGGTAGCAAAGTAAATATAACAAGTAGCATATTATGAGGGGTGGACAGGAGTCTAAACTAGGGAAAACCTGTATTTCAGGTCTCCTGGACACTAACCCATGGCTTTGTGAGTGTTTGTTCAAACTACTACTTTTACGAAACTAAAATGCTAGGTGCGAGTTCCTATGAATTAACAGGCCTTTTTGTTTCCTACAGATATTGTCAATCGATTGGTTTTGCTTTTACTTGTTATATTAAAATGCTTTATAGCTTAGACCTCGAAGCCAAGCCACAAATAGGGGTGTCGATATAATACCATATATAATAAATATAATATTATAATACCATGCTGAGCATAAATTATATTATTTATATTATATACCTAACTATGTTCTTTTAATTGCCGTATACATATCACCATAAATAATTTAGCTATAAATATACCATTGGGAAAACAACATTTACATATTTACATATCAAATTCTTTAATCAATTGGATCCGTTTACTCTTCGCAGAATTGTCACGGCATATTAAAATGTTTATGGAAGAAGTAAATTTATATTATTTACCGAGATGGTAAACATGTTATTTCTTTTTTCATTTCTGGTTCATTGAGTATGCCAGATATACAATGGTATTTTATCTTAAAATAGAAAATACGTAAGCACCTATGTAAACTTCGGATAAGCATTTTATCTTCTTTCATATCAAATGCTTTTTGTTATTTGTTTCTTTCTGCATGATAAAGTAAACTAAGCTTGTAGTTACTGAAGTATCAAACAGTAAATTCTTCTACAAAACTTAATAATATATTGTGTGTGTGTGTGTGTGTTTAAAAATTAACAGGCAATATTAATGTTGATTGAAAAAATTACAATATAGATTAGTTTAATGTTTGCCCTGTGCATTTGAATGAATTATTGCAAAGTTTGATAATATGACTGCCTCGTTGCTGTCGCGGCATAAGTCAGCGTGCAATCGTATGATCCCGTGTTCCATTACCAAATTTGTTGGACGTCAAAAACCTCACCCTCAACGTAGCTTGCGAAATGGCTTTGAAAATATATGAGACTATGTAAGTATGTCTTTTTTATTTATTTTTACATACATATCATTGATTCACGAGTCTTAAAAAAACTTTCTGCGGTGAAGTCAGTATGGTTTATTTACCAAAATCAAACAAAGAATGCGCGTTTATATATCTATATTTAAATACAGTAGATTCTTTCAAATAATCTGACATACGAAAAATTTTTAACCTTTCAAAATGTTCAATTAATTGATAATATATGGTATATTGGACAATTATATTTTATGCTAGATATGCTAGGCACTCCTTATAATGATGGACTTCGTAAAGCTGCTGCCCTGACTATTTTGTTCTTACCCACCGCATACCTACATGTTGACAATTTGAAATAATAACTAGAACTACAGATATAGAAAACTTACGTGAAAGAAATAACTATCATTCGAACAATAACGCTTTAAATATTTTGCAAAAGATTTAACTGAGCCGCTTTATATTTATATATTTTATTTACTCCCTTAATTTGCAATTCAAATAGAAATGCAAAATTTCAGAAAAATATTTATTTTAATTGCTATTTGCTCTTGTATACAAAATCAGATGTAGGCAATTGAGTCGTTTTGAGTGTGCTAGTAACATGTCTGCTTCTTTTCTGTCTATAATTTTGATTTTAGACTTTATTTGTATGACTCTATTTGATCAGTAATTGGTCTAATACTTGAAGGCTTTTAGTCTCCGTGTGTGCGTGTGCCTAGCTAGGCATTATATCGGTGTAGGTTGTAAAGCAACCCATGTGCTTCGTAACTCGTTCTAGCTGCTTTCACTCGCTTCAACGCCAGAGTGCACCACCCGCTAACTTAAATGAATCATTTCTCAAGTTACTGTCTCCGGTAAAGTGCTTTCTTTAATTTAAAGCTCTTTTATAGTATACGTGCTTAAAAAAATCTACTGAATTCTCTCAGTGAACTAAACCAGACAAATACTCGGCATATTATTTATTATTGGTTTTAATGCCTTATACAGTAATATTTTCCTCTTTCTTACAGTAATTATAATACAAAGCGCGCAATCGATCTTGGTTCAATAAGGGCTACCGCGCTTGAATTTACTGCTGAAGGTGCTAGTGGATGGTAAGGTCAAGACGTTAAACTTTACAGCCATTTCAACAGTAACCATAGATACAGACAATTATTACCGCGAAATACGGCTTTTGACAGCAGCTATGATAGTGTTGACCTTACTCGCTAGTGGTGCTGCAAATAAATAACAAACTAAACTAATAACTCTATTAGCACAAAAAATAGCCTCCATTGAATAAAAAGAAATAATTTATATCTTCTGTCGCGATACATAGAATAATTAAGTATGGAAATCATCCTTATAATAAATACTGGTTAAAATATGAAACAGTGCTCCATTTCTTAAAATTATTCCCCGATTTTATTGAGTTAACATAATTCATAAACTAGAATATTTAACCATTGTTTATAAAAGATTCAATAATTTACATACAATATATTGCATTAATCAACCATGCAATATCATACACAACTCATGTAATGAAAACTATAAATAAGTAACATTTTGCCGGAAAAATCGTTGATCAAGCCACTTTGTAGAATATTTAGTGATTTGCCGAACATAATATAGTACAATACAAAATAAGACAAATATTCTCCCTATTCTCTAGAATAGGGCGAATATTTAAATTTAATTTTATAATAATAATAATATCCTAATTGACTAAAATTAAATCAAGCATAAATCCACTTATCGTACTTATATCAATACAAATAATATACTTATATCAACACTAAGTAGTTAAATCTAGGTCTAACTGCAACAGCCATCAGGTTAACCCCTTCCACTCCCATGCTAGTTGTAAACTGTGTTACAGTAATATTAAGGATAATCCCAAACAGCAGAATTTACAGTGGACAAAAAATACCAATTTACTGAATCCCTAAACCAGGCATGACTATTACTATGGGAACCAGATTAAAAAAAGTTATAAAAAAATGAAAACTAATAAAAATACCAAATAGGAGGTGTGTGTAATTTGAAGAATATTTGTCAATTTGTCTAAAATTATCAGGGATCTATCCCTATAACACCCGAATCACTACTAATCTTTAAAAAATAATCGGTATATAAAATGAGAAAAAGTGCGTTACATTATAAAAAAACACGTATATATTACAACGATGACAGCGCTTGGAGTAAAGGAATCGCATAATTGATGTTGTAGGCCGGTAATTGAAGGGCTCGCTCGGACTACCGACTACCAACCAGTAATCACGGTAGGCGCGGCAGACAGCCTGGCTGCTACCACATACATATACATATACATATTTTATCTAACTATATTAACTAAATAACAAAGTTGAACGGATTATTTTCTGCAGGAGGTTGAGAGAAACTGTAGAACAGCTTGTTTCAGGTTAATAAGTAATAGCACATCAATAATAATATATTATACTAGCAGACCCGACAAACATTAGGCAAACATTAAGATAAAAAATCGCTGCCCTACCTACCCGTCCCTATTGAGAATCTAAACTGCCTAAGGATCCACGCAAACACACACAAAATAATCATATTACCGTTTATTCATTGCCGTTTATCAAAACCAGACCTGCCGTTTAGGAGGAATTAAGTGAAATACACACGTATTGAAGAATTATATAGATATAGATAGACCCTTAGAAGATGAAATGTAGTAAACAGTAGACATATAAAGAATCAACGCATAACATAACTTAGAACCGATGCTCAATAGGTTAAGCAAAGCAGACCTGGTTTAAGATATGTAGTTCAAAGGCTCCCCGATAATCGAAGTTTCGAAATAGAACATTGTACTAAAACTTATTGTGGAGCCTTAGGACCTCTCAGCGATATAGAGTGCACACTTCATTGGCAGTTGCCAAGTTTGGCCTGTAGGTCTTACCGGTTTTGTGGCATCTACACACTACTGGGATAACTAGTGAAATGTGGACGCGATATCGGCCACACTCCACCAGCTATAATTAGGTTCCTCATAATACGAAACGACCTTATATTTACGGAATATATGTATACAGTTTCAGATTTCATGCTGCTTTTGACAAAACTTTATCGAAATAACTCACCTTGCCCGAACATAGCAACTACCATAAATGTAAATTCAGTATCTCTTTTAAAGACATATTAACTCAGAAACTTAACGATGTTGTGAATGATATATGATTTTTGACTTTGACTTTGACACTCACTCACTTTCCTAAAGAGAATCTTGGACCTTCATACTTTAATCGAATCGCAATTTTATATTTATGATCACTAAGGCATTCTACAGTCCTACTGATGCATCATATTAATATTATTTTACCGTTATCCTGTATTAATCTTTCCTTGTCAAAATACCCGTATTAGACAACAAAAGTAAAGCAATAAGAAAATGCTCTTGCAGAATTGGGTTTTCCTCTAGCGAATTCCCAAGTTATTGTTACAAGTACAACATATATCGTTATTAATAAATCGAATAATCGTTTCATCGTTATTATATAAAGTGTGACTGTACGTCTGATTGATCGACTGAAGATACTAATGCAATTTTGTTTTAAAAACGAGTCTGAAGAGGCGTCTCCACACTAAACTCGTTTTGGAAGGATTTTTTGTCTGATTGTTCAGCTATTACACAAATGTCAGAATCGAATTTTGATGGTATGTTTACAGTTCTGTAGATTGGACAGCAGTTAATATTGTAAACTTAGTTTTAGCTAATTCTCACTATTCTCACCATATCTCCAGTTCAATCAAAAGAACTGGCGATATGCTGTATAGTGTGATCTAGGTAATTAAAATCACAGGCAAATGCTAGTACTCAAGTATTTTGAGCCCTAAAAGTGAGGGTACGGCTTTTAGCTCCTACATAATAGTAACGACTCTATTAGCGTCTATCAAGCACGTTTGACTGCGGCATCCGAAATAATTTCCAACTGCAAAAAAAAGAGCAGCTCGCTCCACCTGTTGTGCAATTCTGTTAAATGTCACTTCCAAACTTACATTCAAGTTGGATGTTACAATTCGAGATTTTTACAAAAGCCACTGGTTACTATTGTTACTAGCGAGGCGAGAATTGAATTCATGATGAGTTTTTAGAAGAATATAATAGAATGTTTGACGCTCAGCTGTGCTAGCTGGGCGTCAAACTTGGACTAGAATACTACGAATCACGTTTGCCAACGACCAACATAACTGCAAACTTATGCCACAAGTCTAACGGATCTAGTCGTACAATATATTACCATATACGAGTATGTACATCGGTTTCATTAGCAGTTTATCAAAATAACTGGTAATTATATTGGCATATTTATTCTTTCCTTATGGTTTATAATTAAGTCATTACATTTACACGTGTGTCAGCACGTGCTTAAAGAAAAACAATATTACTATTTGTTGCTGATGACATGTAGGTGTTATTTATTGGTAGTTATGATGTACAGTTAGCGACAGAAGGAGCTGAACACTTACAAAAATCACTTATACAACGTTTAGTAAATATTCTATACAGATATGAATTATAATTATACTATTATAAAACTGTAACGAGGCATTGCCTGTAATTTTTATGGAAATATCTTGGTTTTGACGATTGGAAGAGTCTGAGCCGAAACAGTAGCTTTTTGATTTTTTGTCTGTCTGTTTGTTTGTTCTACTTTCGTGCATAAATCATTTAACAGATTTGCATGTGACTTCCCAATTTGGAGCATAGTGTGATCCGCATTACGTAAATAATAGGTATAATAGATAAACTTATCCACGCAGACGAAGTTGCGGACAAAGCGATAGTGATTAAATAGACTGTTTAAACTACTACCGTTGTATAGAATTGAGAAAGATAATTAAAATTTTAAAAATGTTTATGTTGTATGTCGCTGACTGTAATTCGCATAGTTGCCGAGGTCATTAAAAGTCGAGAACAAGAGCTCATAGATTATACATAGACATTTAGAGAAGCGTTACTATGATCTGTTGCTGGGCTTTCCCCACAGACTTCATATTCTTATTGGTAGGACAGGCATGTCGCGATAAATTGCTTTTGTAAAGTAGTAACTTTGTAAAGTAAGACTACTCGCTGGACTTTTATTTAGATTTGTTATTTACTAAAATAACTGCTTTGCTAAGAATAATTCCTGTATTGCCGATGACTTGATACACGTTAAAACAACGGACACAAAGAATACCTAGACTCGGAACAACCATTTGTGGAGCACACAATTTTTTGTACTGTGTGGGATTCTACGACATTCAGCATATTAGTAATGACGAGGCGACTATTTTAACAAGGAGGGATTGCCGAACTGAGATCAAATCCTTTTTGTTGGGTCCGTAATGACCGAGCGATAACCGTTTACAACAGCTTTGGGTTTGAAATGGTGAACGTAGGCTTACACGTATGTGGTATAAAAATAAGGACACATTTTCTATTAGACAAACTATGTAAACTATTTATGATACCATACACCGGGAGTTAATAATATGTACGTATTTATGTCAGATAGCAGTATAAAAAGAAAACAGAAATATAGCATTACTCCAAATTAACTCAAGATTGCGAATAATTAAGTGAAATTAACCGTTATGGACTGGATTTGCTTACAATTAATCCTTTTATAATAATATAATATTCTATCACATACACACAACACCATCTAGCCCTAACTAAACAAAACTTGTACTATGGGTACTAGACAATGGATAAACATACATATATACTTTTTTTTGTAAATACATACATATTATACATAGAAACACCCAGACCAAGAGAAACATCCATGTTCATGCACACAAATGTTTGGCTTGTGCAGGAATCGAACCCGCGACCTCAGGCGTGGCAGTCGGTTATACTAACCACTTCGCCATCGAGGCCGACATATTCTAATTGTTAAATTATTGTTCTTGGAAGTAGATATTGAACTTACAGTAATTGTCAAGTTCATTACTGGCACGCGCTGTTAGGGCTGCCACTAATTAAATAGTTATATTTTTTATTGACTGCCTCGATAGCGCAGATAGTCAATGCAAGTGCTGTGCATCAGGTCTCGGAATCGTTTCCAAAGGCAAAGTGTTCAAGTGTAAGTAGAAGCATAAAGTCTGAAAATGTTATCGAAACACCGCAATAGAACCTAATAAACATGCGTTAAAAATTAACATACGTCCAAATCTATGAAAGCCTTTTATAAATTTTCGCCAATTTGTCAATAACAATCCAGAGTTAGGAATTTGACTTTATTGCACACCCCTGTGCCTCGGAAAAGAAATAAAGGATCATGCGAGTAAGGGACTAGAGAGTGCACTGGGGTCTACATACACATTTGTACACTAAGCGCAAAAGATATTATATTAGGTACATTTACGGAGATATTTAGTGACTAAAAATCGTCCTGTACGAACTTATAGTGACAACCCTACGCACGTGAACATAATATCATTCTTAAATGTCATTGAACTTTAACCAATAGGGTTTTTACAAGTTGCTAATATAAAGATTTGAAATGGGAAGAACCGGATAGGTACCTTGTATGCTTCGTTTAAGTAAAAGAATGACAAGCATGAACAAGGTAACCGTATATATTTTCTTTTTTTAAAGATATCTGCAGCATTTGAGATAGCGAGGCATCTCAAAAGCGTTGGTAAAGTATGATGCGCTTTTTCACAGAGTACTTTACAAACACAATGAATGGACACAAAGTACAACTACGCCACTAAGGACAAATAGATTTCCCGAATCGGCACAACTTGTAGATCACATAATTTTTCGTGTCATATAGAAATCAAACCCAAAACTAGCAGTAGCGAGCCGATTAATCATTTACAGCCTTGTATACATATATTATAATGTATGGATCCGGTTTGACTAATGTCGCAAGCTTTTTTAGTGTATGTTTTTGTGATAACTATTGTGCTACTGCCATTTAAAAAGTAACCAAGTAGGTCGTTATGAACGGTAATCGTTAACTAGCTGTAAGTATGAACTTACTGTTGAACAGTTACTTAACACAAATATTTGTCTTTATTTATCGATTAGAACTAAAAAAGAGTAGGTATACACTATCGATTCACTGTTCGAATCGATATCGATATCGATTTTATGAACTTTTATTTAATTTTAACTGAAGATGTAACTTGGTTTGAAAATCCTAGTATTGGATCCTTAATGATTTGACTCGATTTGTTAAGCCGGGCCATGAAAATGTTTCAGAAATCAGAAATCAGAATATTTATTTGCAAAAATACTGTGACAAATGGTGTTACAAAGAAATACAATAATAGCCCAAGATGACACCCTCTGTCGTCTACCGAGCAGCTTCGCACGCATTTATGTTGTATTTATGTAAACATACTTATCTGATAAATAATATAACAATCATCAGCTTAAAGTCAAAAATGTATAGGCATCCATATTTAATCAATTTTCCTTCCTTACTGTTAACAAGTTAAGTTAACGTAATTTCATCAGAATATAACATTGAATAACATAGTAAATAAGTGGATTTAATAAATCCATAGAAAGATTAATTAATTTAGATAATATTGAAATATTTGCGATTAATAACTTATCATTAAATTCTTACGGCAGAATATTGTATTCTGTTTAGGCGATTGTTATTCATTGAAATTAAACTACTTTATCCGTATAAAGTAGGCTAATTTCAATTCTTACGACAGATTTATTTGACTCAGTGTTATCAATTATCATCTCCTCTTCAATTATTTGCTAAACCTCGGTTAATTTATGCAGCTATATCTAAAAGTCCATAATTATCCTTTGCAGCGTAAAATCGACTAAATGACTTTGCGTGTACAGACAGGTGAAAGACTAAATTGCGTCATCATACAGTCCAAAGATTATTACCTATCTACAATTCAGATGTTACTCATTTGAAAGTATCGTTAGCAACTAAAGTTGCAGAAACAAAAGACAATAAGATAGAATTAATATAACACAGACTTAACCTATGAAAAATTATTTGTGAATCACAAGATTAGATATTTATAGTGTTGGCCATAAACCCACTTAAAACACCGAGCCATCATCTAATCAAATTATATTTGAAACACCTCTTAAATCTCCTTCCGCCTCTTATTGGTTATACATTTTATTTATCTCTATTTCATAATTAATATGTTTTCTACTATAAATAGCATAGACAATCACTAACACTCGGTTTTAATAATGTTAGTAAAACAACCCATATGTTGTAATTTGATTGGCAGTTCAAATTTTAGGCAGCCAATCCCAGCAGTTGACATAGTTTTGAACGCCTCTTGTAATTTTTTTGTGTGTCTATTTAAAAATATCTGGTGTTACTGATACAGGAATGAGGCGCTATGTAACTATGAGTATGTTCGGGGCTTTGGTTGCTGGCTGTATCATTGACGCATTGGGTAAGTAATATTTGGTGACCTTCACCACAACGGCAGGATGCGCTGCAATATTAATTATCTACCGATCTGAACATGTATTCTTTGATTTCAGGATTCCGATATCCATACAAAGATCCTTACGAGGAATTTTACAGAAAGAACAGAAGCATTTAAATAAAGAAAACGGTAACAACAGAACCGTCTTAAAAAGTATCCACTTCCTCATTCTAAAATTATAACTGGCGATATCGTCCCTCGCCACGCCGTAATAGACATTTAAAAAAAATAATCAAATTGAATTAAATAGTTTTTAGATCTTTACTTGATCCGTAACGACAGACAACAATGTTTTTGCGCTGATTAAAATAGAACTTTGCTAAATTATATTGAGGTTGTAAAAACGTCTCTTGAGCGATTACACCGGTAAAACGTCACTGATCAATATCGGTTAGTCTTTCTAATTTTAAAATGGCAATTACACACGAGGAATCCCTGTATAGTAGAAGGCTTAGTTAAAAAAGTAGCTAAACCCGACCATGGTTTGCTATTATATATATATATACAGGGTGATTTTGAAATCGTGTAATTCCTTTTAACCACACATTCTACTGGTGATATAGAATAACCCTGACCATATTTTTTCTTAATTAGAATAATGGTTTCGGCAAAATTAGAGTACAGATTTTTTTCATGAAATGATTTCAAATAGTCATATTTTAACCACCTGACACAATCTTAATATATTACTAATTTAAAAATAATAACATAACAATAACTGATGTCGTAAATAATAAGGGGCTATAAAAAGGACCGCCGGTTATTATTTACGACATTAATTATTAATATGTTTTTTTTATTTTAATTAGTAAAAAATTAAAATTGCTTCGGTTGGTTAACATATGACTATCTGACACCATTTCACGAAAAAAACGGAATAATAATTTTTCAAAAAAAATAAATCTAATTAAATAAAAATATGGTCAGGGTTATTCTTTATCACCAGTAGAATGCGTGGTTAAAAGGAATTACACGATTTCAAAATCACCTTGTATATATATATATAATTTCTTTATCTCGGAGAAACTGGGGGATAAGATATAAATTAAAACCTTTATATAGAAATGTAGCGTTAGGTACAAATTGCAAGTCAATGCATCGACCACTCTTCGAGATTTGCGAACCCAAACTTACAGAAACTAAATATTAACTATATAAAAATTGGACGCACAGACTTTGTATCACACAATTTCTTATCCCTAGTATTGTCAAACCTGGTATCTGGGATATTGGTAAAAGAGAGGTGAGACCATTTAGATCATAATCAAATGTGAGTTCTTATTTGTTTCTTGTCCAAAGTAAATAAATCATGTACTCTATTCACAATCACAATGTACTAGGAGAACAGAATAACAAGTAGTTCTAATACTACGATACTAGCATTTTAAATACATACGTTGATAGGTAACAGGTAAATTTTACTTCCTAAATATACAGACAGAATCCCTTGTGACTTGGATCACGTGTTCTGTTCAAAATAAGATTTAAAACCCATTTCAAAACTATTTCAGAAGATACTATTTCAATTTAGTCCTTTAGTTATAAATGAACTTGGCAGCCAGTGAAGAAAAAAACTTTCGCTAAAATGGCACCACGGCATCTAGATGGGCTTAATGAAACTAAGCCATGTCGTCACCCTGACGTTGGCAGAATCATCGGTATTCTATTCGATGGAGCCATTTGACACCGAGAAAAGTTGTTGAAGCCATGTCGCTATAGTAACGGATTATATCAATGGATTTGAGTTCTTGACATTGGCAGCAAGTAAAATGGATAAAATCGAGATAGCTAATAGCTATCTTGCCACATTAATAGTAACTTCCATTTTTAACACGCTTTTATTAGCTTGGTATGTATCTATGCATCTATGAATCTATGTAACGGAATCTTTGAACATGATTTCCACCCCTTTCAAACCGACGGATTGATTTGAAATTTTTCACACTTATCGAGGAACGATGAAAATACTATAAATTACAAAAAAAAAATGTTAGTTTAAAAAACTAAAAACACGCTTTATTAAAAAAAGTTGAAAATAATTTAATGATTTTAATGTTTAAAAGCGTAGGGTGCTTTCTAAGATATTTTGATAACCCACCCCACATTAAAATTATTAAAGTATTTTCTACTTTTTCAATACAGCGTGTTTTTAGTTCTTTTTATACTATTATTTATTGAGTAGTAAAGTTGTGTACGTAGCTGTAGTGTCAATAATAAACTGTGGTTAGTATGAAAGTACTGATTCCATGTTGATTGATTGATTGACTGTTGTGACCTATTTATTTGATAAGGTTAGCGTTGCTTGATAGAAAATCCGTTATAAAGTGAAGGAAAGAACCCATGATACTTCCTCTTACAATCAACAAGATTGCATTGCAGTAATCGCCATCGGAAGCAATTACTTATATATTATAATCAGTACTTCAGTTATGAGTAATGAGAGGTATTCTACCAGTGATGTACATGAAATTAGGAATAAATTATGTGGATTCCTAATTGCAGTATTGCCAACACATACATACAGCCAGCGACGTAAGTTAATAACAGTTCCCGCGATTTGCATTGCTTTATTATGATAAAACAATGCAAATGGCGACAATGGCGCAATAATGGCAACTCTTTATCCTTTACTGCGGTGACAGTTAAAGGATAGTAATTCATAACTATACAATAAGTATATTTTCATTCATAAAATACTGTTACAAATTAGTTTAATGTTCAGCAACTTATGTAGCTGACTGTACTATAAATAAATCCTTTTGTGGGGAAATAGGGCTTGTATTTACAAATGGATACTTTGTATTGTATTCGATCAGCTAAACGGTCGTCAACAATACATTGTAGATGTAACCACAGATAAAACAAAGATACGGATGTCTCGCAACAGATCCGCAATCCATGTCTAATCGGTTTGCCGTGCAAGCAGCCATTTACCTAACCTCATCAAATATTCAAGTCTTGCGCCAATTTTACTATCGAACGAAGGTTTTCTACTATTTCATGGCGTTTTATATCTCAATTATTTAAAAGTAAATTGTATACAGGCAATTTACGTTAACATTTTATTTACAACGCACTTATTGTCCGAAAAAAAAACAGATTTTTATCAATACCGGTGTCATTACCCTTTTTGTCTACATTATTTGGCAACATTTCTGTTCGATTTTTTTCGGTGCATTTGGTTAAATTTATTTTTTCTTAAATTGTTATTTTAGTCAGTAGTTAATGAAATCTTAGGTTTTTAACGTCACAATCGTTTAGCGATATATAAATTACAAAAATAGGTATTCTAAAAGGAGTCACATTGGCAGACGAAATATGCCGGACTAATATTCTTATAAATAATTAGGGAGGTTAATGATTCAAAATATGCGTGAAGGCTTGGTATGCGTTTGGTAAGTAGTCGTTTATCAACTACTCATCAGCAATGTAGCCATTTGCGGAATCAATACCGGGAAGGACCTTTATCCTTGGTTGTACATTCAAAGCTGTAAATCGGAGGCGCGTCGTCTGAGGATTACAATCATCTGTACCTGAACTAGATATATAGCTAGCTTGTATATCAGACAACAGTGATTCTTCATCCAATTAACAGCTACTACTAAATAACAAAACTATACTGAATAATCTATGGATTAATACGTGAAGCAAAAACTTTGTACCCCTTTTTACGAAAATTGCGCGAACGGAGGAGTATGAAATTTGGCACAGTTAAAGTTTATATGGAAAAGGAGGGGCGAATCCTAATATTTATATAAAATATGCATTAGAAATACATTAAATTAATGAAAAAGCACTAACGCACACAACCATGCATTTGACACACGCAGTCCAAGCGCGTAACTATGGTTACATATATCAATATGTAATGACACATATCAGCAATATCTTACAGGCAAACTTTGGTCGAATTTTGAGCACTAGGCGACCGCTAGTTTACTTAAAAGTAACAAAAAGAATAACTAACAGGAACCAAGGAATTAAAATCAAAATTCCTGATTCATTGCAATGATCTATATGAGATTCCTATTATAGATCATTGGTACAAATACATGTTAAAAAAGGTTTTTTTGTTTCATATTACAAAAACTAAGTCACTGTCAGAACAGGACTAGTGTTTTACAGCAATTTATTTAGTTTAAAGTTGATTTGAGTTTTGTTTACAAAAATTACATACATTCTTGTTAGCCCCTCCAGCTAAGTTAATATGCTCGTATAACATTCTTCAGTAGTGCAATTGGTGGAATGCCTGGCATTTCACGGATGAATTATCAAAGTACACGAAAGACTACTAGCGCTATATTGAATATATTTATATTAGGTATATATTATGGATCGAGAATTTTAGTAAGACAAGCCAGAATACTAGGTTTACATAAAGCTACTGGCCGACCAAAGGGCAACAAACACAGCCAGTGATTTACATTTCACAGCTTAACAAAACAGGATGACAATTTGACAACAATAGCTATTCACAGGACTGATCTCTAGCACCGAAGGTAGGTATATTAAAAAAAATGTTTTCTGCTACCGCTATTTGCCTCTGGCTGTGTTCTACCAATTTTTCATAATAAAATGTTCACCAATATTAAATATAGTCTTTTGTTATTATGTATAAGCTTTTCATACAGATTAGATGCATTTCTTAATGTTTTTATTTATTCTGGGAGGCAATTCCCATTATTACTGATTGTTTGGTGACGACATTAATAAATCAACTCACACGGAGACGTACTACTCTCTTACATTAAACCGGCTTTAACCTTAACCGGCGGTAGTAGATCCTAGCTGTAACTGTCCTACTGTCACTGCGATTCGCCTGGTGAGTAAGAGTTTTGGAGAATCACATATTTCTGTAGCATATTTTATTCCTATTCCCTAGAGTAGGGAGTGCGAGAGTACCCTAGATACCCTTTGTATTAAAAGCGAGCATAGAACACTATAGCTGCTTATCATTTGACGGTCAGCTCGCCTCCTATTACGTGAGATCTATATAACCATAGCTGGAATAGTGGGTATCAGACACTTCTGCCTTCCTCTTCGGAGTTATAATGAGACTATATATATGCATCGCCCGCGGCTTCGCTAGCGTAAATTTAGATTGGGTTAGGTTAGTAACGGTACTTTTTTCTGGATGAAAGGTACCCTATGTCCTTTTCTATTCCCCTGACAACGAGTATGCAAAATTTCATGATGATGGATGATGTCGAGTAGTTAAGGCGTTAAACTCACATTCGTATTTATAATATAAGTTAGGATGTCAGAATTAATTATATTCCCAGATCCAAAATTACGGGACTTGTTTATAATAATTCATGATAAATCTGTTGAAAATTTCTTTCTTTTAGTTTTTTTAATTAAAATAATAGAATTCCTGTCGTCAGTTTACACAGGCTTTGTGAGAATATATCTCACAATACCGACCTGTGTTTTAAATATATGGCATTTATAAATATCTGGTAACAATTATAAAATAAAATATTATTCTGACTGATTTATAATCGCCCAGGTCAGATTAGTATAGGTGATAGTTATATAAATTGACTCACGGTACATCTCTCTGAAGGGGCATGCAAAGTTCATTTATTACCTACATTTTATTATGGCCTTGAAGTCGATTCCGGAGTCCAACAAGGAGTTATTGTTGTTTCTATTAGCAGCACTACGTATGGAATTCTGCGTCTTAATCAGTAATAAGAGCTTTTCAACTATAACGCTATAACGCTCTG
Source organism: Catocala nupta (assembly GCA_963675205.1). Lineage (NCBI taxonomy): Eukaryota > Metazoa > Arthropoda > Insecta > Lepidoptera > Erebidae > Catocala > Catocala nupta. Next base: position 14,489,845 of record OY776084.1, read on the forward strand.
TGCGTTTTTGGTTTAAACTCTTTCGTAATGGAAATTTCGACTTGAAGAACGAACCACGAGGAAGACTGACACAGGTGAATAAAGCTGAACTAAAGGAGATGGTGGAAGCCGATCCAAGTTCAACTACCCAGGAATTAGGGGCATGATTTAACATTACCCTACCTACAATATTGGCTCATTTGCATCAAATCAATAATCATCTTCCGTTTAGATGGCAGCAATTTATAGATAATGAGGGTAAATATATCGATTAAATAAATATGGTATATCTTAGAAAAATGAGTTTCAATTTATCAGTACAAATCGGCAATTTCATACTTTAACCCCTAATATTTTTAATAGCAAATATATTTCACATGTATATTTGCATGACTTTAAGCTAAATCGTAAGAAGACATTAAACAACTACACATTAACTGTGTTGAAAGTTAGATCCTATCTATCGTTATATATATTGAATGTGTATTGTATATTTTGTATACAATACACACGTGTTGTATGCAAAATAAATTGAAGCAGATTATTAATAATACAAGTTATTAATCCTAACTAATATTATAAATGCGAATGTGAGTTTGTTCGTTACACTTTCACGCCTTAACTACTCGACCGATCACCGTGAAATTTTGCAGGGGTACGGTCAGGTAGGGTAGGGTTTATCCAGGAAAAGAGGAATACAAATTCAATAACAATATCTACATTAACGCGAGTGAAGCTTTGGGCAAAATCAAGTAAAATAGTCTAATCCTAAAATAAAACAAATATATTCATTATTAATATTGTGTTTGTATATAAAACCCGAAAACGGACGTAGAAATAAAACGGATATTTCATAGGAGAACCTGATATTTAAATTCTTTAGCTGGAGGTTGTGAAGTTGGTAACGACACGTGATGAAAGTGCATTAACATTAACTTATCGCCAGCGGTTTTTATCTGCTTGTTAAGGCAAAGCCATTATTCATTTACTGTGTCTACAATTGCGGGTTTGTTTCGACAATGGACATTGAGTAGGTAAACAAAAAGTTGTTTAAGGCATCGTATAGAGCTAATGTTTTAATAGAATATGAAACATGGGTATACAAATAATAATATCAGCCCTGTATTATCCTACTGCTGGCCACAGACCTCTTCTCAGTGTGAAATAGGTTAGGACATAGTCCACCACGCTGGTCTAATGCGGGTTGGTAGACTTCACATATCTTCGAAAACATTATGGAGAACTCTCAGATATGCAGGTTTTCTAAGGATGTTTTTCTTTACCGTTAAAGCTAAAACTACATAAAAAATTCATTTAATTATTCATCCAAATAATATTTTTCAACTATTGTATCTCAATCTGTATTCTGGCTGTCTCAGTGCTAAGCAAATAATTATGTGTAAAGTTTATTCTATAGTTTAACTAAAAATAGCGGGATATATCGTAAAACTAATTTTAACGCACCGGAAGACGCAGCAGGATTAGGCGCCCACAAGTTGGCCGACGACTTGGTAAGGGTCGCGGGAAACGGTTGGATGCGGGTGGCCCAAAACCGGTCTGTGTGGAATCCTTGGGGAAGGTCTCTGACCAGAAGTCACGGACGTCTTTCGGCTAATAAGATGAATTTTAAATAGCAAATGATTGAGAGAAAATTAAAAGAATTGCGCATTTCTTTTCTCGTTTATTGTTATCTTTTCTTGAATTAAGTCATGTGACATTGAAAAGCGTCGGAATAATTAGTTTTGTTTAATTGACTTTATTTAGGTTATACAGATGCAGCGTTCCGTCGTTATCCGTGTTTTACTAATAAATTGAATCCTTCAACGATCGAATAATGAAAGTTTTTAGTTGCCAGAAATAAATCGTTATCGGACGATTAATAAGGGTTCTGAAGATCCTTATAATCTACTTCATCACTACTTATTATAAAACAAAGTCCCCCGCTGCGTCTGTCTGTCTGTTCGCGATAAACTCAAAAACTACTGAATGAATTTTCATGCGGTTTTTACCAATAGACAAAGTAATTCATGAGGAAAGTTTAGGTGTATAGTTTGTTAAGGTTTTGTACTATCCGTGCGAAGCCGGGGCAGGTCGCTAGTATTTAATATTGCTGCAGTACTGCCTCAGCAGCGCAGCCGTAGTAAACGTGACTACTGTGCATGAGGCCTTGGATTCATTACCCGGGCCGGGCAAATTAGTTTAGTTTTTTATTGGTCAATAAATTCTCTGTAGCAACGAGGATTTAGAGTTAGCGTCAGAGTTGGAGAGTTAACGGCAATTGGCTCGCACTCAATTACGGAAGACTAAAAACCAAATGTGTGTACATATTATACACATCTGGAACTCTGCCTACCCTTTCGCGTTTTAAGGCATGAGACTATGTATGTTAATGCTTTCATCAACCCTGGAACTCCAAAGTAAAATACTTATTTACCTTAAAATACTTTTCATTGTATGTTGCGGTCATATAAACGACTCGTATCGAAATGTCCCTTAACGCAGTGGAACTTTTCGCGTGACCTACTTCGATCGCTCGCACACTTTATGCCCGTATACGTTAACTGGTATGCACAGCGTCACATCACTAACGCGGTGTCACGCCTAAGCAGGTTCACGTTTATATGCAGTTTCGTTTTTACATTCTGTTACGAAAACGAAAAGATGCCTGGCTCGTCGCCGTACCAATTTTAAAATGACCAAGTTTTCGTAACTATTAATAATAATAAATAAAAAAATGGTTTATTGTCAAGTAATCTTTACAATATTTTACTTACTTATTACTTAAAGTAATAACTATTATTATTATTATTGAATATAAACTGTCCAAGGCTTAGGATACAGTTTACCACGCTTGCCCAGTGCGAATTAGCCACTCTGCTGTCGCGGCCATTTTGCGCGATATTGCACAAATGACACGCTACTTCTGGGTGAAAGAATTGATTGAAAGATACTACAAATCTTCGAGAACTCTCAAACGTAACTTGAAAATGCAAGTGGTACCTAGGGATCGAACTCGAGATCTTTGCGTAGTCCCGCTGGGCTATCAGTGCTATATTATGACTGCACGGATGTCGTAGTGGTTTAAGTGGTCACTTCGCCACTGACACACCCATACACACACACACACACACACACGCACATACAAACACACACACGCGCGCGCACACACACACATACATGCACATTCTCTCTAACAACATATTGTCACTAGGAATTACGAATTAGTCATATTTTGTGGCTGCATGTATCTCTTTAGTCTAATATTAAATATTCTGGTTGGGGGGTCTGGAGATCTGTCACACAGGATTATCCCTAGTATAGACTCCAGTTTCTCACAAAGAAAATAGCTTTACAGACACTGCTATAACAAATTTATTGTACTAATATTTTTTGAAAAGAGAGAAATAAATAAACTTATTATTACACTACACCGAGTGTGTGTTCTTTGTATCTGTTGTTTGAATGTTTGTAAAGTCCTCTGCAACACAGGAATCATTCCTAAAGCTTCCTTTTTAAAAAGATAATAGTTAGGTAAGTAGAGATATCAAGGGAAAATCGTGAAAACTAACTAATACTAAATTGTAATATAATGTGCATACTTATACAGGGTTTCCGGTAATTAATGGATAACCTTGAAAAATTAAAAAAATATATAAGTATATTAAAAAGTGCAAGCTATATTAGCATAGCAGACTGTCTATCTATTAGCATAATTAGTGTTTAATAATAAAACAACAAAAAACCGATGAATTTCATTCATTTTTGGTCGTAGTATACAAGAAAGTTATATATGGTAATTAAAAAAAAACACATATCTCATGTAGGATTAGGATAGATTTTTTTCATATTTTTTCTGAACGGCCATCAGTTCCACTATAAGACATTACCAGGTTATCCATTAATTACCGGACAACCTGTATACTGCCCGCATGAAACATTCAATTTATTTCTAGTATATAAGATAATATTGTTCCATCATGAATTTGTAATTGGATCACAAGTTATTCAGTACTTGTTTATATTATGTCGGTCAGTGGAAAAGTCCTTTGGTACCTGCGAGTCAACAGCAGAATATTTTGTAGTACTTCGAACTTTTTTTATTATTATTAATGATCGTATTGGTATGCTATTATTGTCTGTGATCGTTGCAATGTTATTTATATACTATATAACCAACCATATAAAATATGGATTGTAATTGTTATTATAAACTTTGTTGGCAATCCGTAAATAGCTGCACGGATGGTGTAGAGGCTTAAGTGATCGCCTGCTTCCGTGTCGAGTGTTGTGGATTCAATCCCCACACGAATAATTTGTGTGGTCCACATGCTTGTCTTTTGAAGAGCAAAAGTAAAATAAAAATGTAACATGTAGATAATCATTTAATTTTCAAATCATGATAAAAGTAAGCGGTTTTATTTAGCAACCTATTAACTTACTTTAAGTGATAACTATAACACCTCTAAGTCATCAACATGTTTACTATAACATAGGTACAAAAAATCGCATTATTGAACTTGCGAAGTCGTGACAACTATTTTTCAAACGTCAACTAGATACTATTACATAATATTGATTTATAATTATAAAATGACCACGTTAAACTTGTTAATTCTTGGAATGACAGACATTATTGAAAACCTATTGTGTTTAGACACCGGTGTGCCGCTGCAACTCTCAATTTACATACACACTCACACCTGTTTCTGTAGAGGGAGGCAGATACTATTGACTTCCACTTATTATGAACTTGACTTGCTTTATTCGTTCAACTTATAGTATATGCTCTTGCTTCATTCGCTTTCATGTTTTTTATGAATGCTTCGCAGTCACGGGTGCCTAATCAATCTACATCCTCCAGAGATGAGGGGTAAGTTCAAAAACGACTCGAACAACGCGTTATAGGCTCTCTCTCCGTTGCGGCTTAAAGACTCCTCTCAAGACAGTCATTCATCCTAGACTTTAGATGAACGTGGTTGTGAAGTAGAGTATGTAACTAAGAGATTCTTGCCTGATTCTTCTTATAAGAGTTCTACCCATAGGACTGGCTTATTATATTTTTCAATACTTATTCATTTTTATCTTATTATATTAAAAAGTACATTGACCTGTCCAAAAAACGACTGTAAATTTTTATGTAGTTTTATGTAAGTATAAACGTTTTGAATTTGAGATAACTCAAAATATTTTTTTTTTTTTTTTATTTTTTTGTTCTCCTCTCAAGCTTAGTCAGAGACTCTCAGCCTGAGAATTTTTTATAGTTACTGTAACTACACATAGCTCGCAAAACCGATGGCCGTTGCGGCAGAGAGGAGCTGGAGAGGCGGCCGTGGCTGGACTGACGACATGGTAAGGATAACGGGAAGCGTTTGGACGCCGGCGCCGGCGGCCCAAGATCGGTCCGTGTGAAAAACCTTGGGGATTCCTATGTCCAGTAGTGGACGTATTTTAGCTGAGGTGATGGCTGCTACTGAACACGGGCAAGCAGTGGAAATAATAAATGGCAGAGGAAAATTTAAATATGACTTAAATTTGGAATATTACTAGTTGTCTCTACGCAGTGGCCTCAAGGCAATATTAAATAGAATTTATGCGTAGGTACACGTATTGGTTTGTAAACACAAGTAATTATTTTATCTTCGTACTATCTATCGGAAAGTTTCCATACCCGCAATGTTTTGCACTCAATAGTATAATAAGGCAAACCACAAAAAGCAATGTTTACTCATAAAAATTACGCAAATTCTTGATTGAGGGATATTAACATATTGCGTCAATGCGTTTTTGGCTTCATAAAGCGATTTGGGGAAACCCACAGCTTATGTAGAGTGTGAGAGAAAGGTGAGATCACATTTTAAAATTCGTTACGTTCACACAATAATAGTTATTTTAAAAATACTATTGACTAAAGTGGTTGATTTAATTTAGTCCTAGTCACATAAAGTGTGCATAAACTTAACAAAGCATCTTAGTTATTAGAATCAAATCAATATAAATATTTACGTGACGGGTATTGAAAATCATATTATAAACTGGCTTCCAGCCGCAGCTTCGTTCGCATATTATGACATTAAAATCTAAAAAGACACTTTTATTAATAAAATAATTTTATTAAAGAAGTTCCAGGGATGACAAACTTATCTACAATAAAAAACTACAAACTAAGAACTGTTGTGTTGTGTTTTATGACTATTTATTCATAAATGGCTTTGTTTATAAAAAACATTAGTTACGATATGAGCTTGACTTAGTACCTATACGACCCTTAATTCTAACCATGCCTTTCTAATAAGTTACTCGCTCTATTACTACCAGAGTCCGCGTAACCATCCGTTACGATGGTCACACATAATCATAGGAATGTTTTAAAACAAATTAAACAAAGCGGGTACAAACCTCTTGTAGAAAGCGGCACATTCGAAGATTTCCTCAACAAAGGTGTCCATTCGGATGCAGATACGCCCTGCTTACCCAATGACACTGAATCTAATGAACATCTCGTCAATAGTACTTTAGAAAACAAATTTAAGGTTAACATTTTCAAAGCACACAATAAAAAAAAATTGTAGAAAGGTTTTACACTTCAATGAGGCGCGTGCTATGCTGCCCATTTCCAATGTCATAATACAATTTATTAATTAAAATGACTGTTTGTTTATTGATAACTGGAGATGTACTTAGTTAAAGATAAGGGCCATTCCCACGACAGAATCGTTTGTGGAGTTCCAAACCGAACATATCTGACATTGTTATTCGCTCAAAACAAAATGGTAACAGTGGGCAAGGATGAACTAGCGTAAGTCAATATTTTTATAAACATGTTTCGGTGTTATTCCTACGTAATATACAGTGTTCTCTTTGTGTATCGTACTTGAAGGGCTACTCTTCTTTGTATGTGATACGATTTTGCTTGTTTATTGATGCAGGTAGTTATAATGTGAAAACATAAAATAAGAAAAGGGAAGGTAAGATCTAAAAACAGTTTCATGCTACAAGTTAAGGAGAAGACAAATGTCCTGTCGTAGAAGTCAAGATAAAGCCGCCTTGATGTTTATTCACCATCCCTCTCTATACTACACAATCTAGACAGAGAAACCGATTACTACAGCGGCGGGCTGTCCGTATCATCGAAGATCCAGAGGTCACGAGTTCACTGGAACCTCTGCAACTCCGTAGGGATATTGCCTCTTTGGCATGTTTCTACAGAATATACCACGAGGAGTGCTCTGAAGAGTTATTCCACCTTATCCCGCCCTCCCCTTTCCTATCCAGAACAACGCGTGCTGGGCTCAGATGCCATCCTTGCACGGTGGAGTCGACTAGAGTGCGTACCAACAAGTTTGGGCCCTCATACCTCTGCCGAATGATCAAGGCATGGAATTCTCTGCCAAGGCACGTGTTTCTTTCTTCCTTCAATCCTGGGTCATTTAAGCGGGGTGTGAAAAAGCACCTCCTCAGGCCGTCAAAGTAGAGACCTCAACATCGCCTCGGCTGCTATGAGGACGATGTGGAGGCCATTGCTCTTAGACCACACGACTGCTTACCATCAGGCGGAGTGTGGTAATTTTGACGAGCAATAAAAAAAAACAAAAAAATCGCGATTGTGAGCGTTTCTTTAATAATAGATATATAGTTACAGGTTATTCGACTCGGGCATTCTATACAATATCTGGCTGCTTTATACAACAATTGAAAAAAATGTGATAGAATAATTTAAACCAGTATAATATTGGAAAATCGACTACCGTGCTCCAATTTTTATTATTTTATCACGGTTTATTTAAATTATTTATGTAGATATAATAATATAATGATAAATACCTTGGACACATACTAGTCGAGGATCTTAAGGATGATCAGGACATGGAACGGGAATGGAGAGCGTTGTCGGTCCGATGCAATATGTTGGCCCATAGGTTTGCAAGATGTACGAGACAGGTCAAGATCACCCTTTTCAAGGCTTATTGTCAGTCATTTTATACATGCAGCCTGTGGGTCAAGCATACGCAGAGGGCCTACAACGCTCTTCGTGTCCAGTACAACAACGCCTTCCGGGTGCTGTTGGGGCTACCGCGATTCTGTAGCGCGTCAGCCATGTTTGCTGAATCTACTATCGAAAATTTTTCAGCAATCATGAGAAAAAGAACGGCATCATTGTTAAGCAGGATTCGTGGGAGTGCCAATGGCATCCTGAAGGTGATTGGGGACAGGCTGGACGGCGTTTTCCTGGAGTATTGGACCCGTATGCATTGCTGCGGGTCTGATACTGCAGGAAAACACATGAATTAAAAAAAAAATTTAGGTTTTTGTTTTTGCTAGTTTGTTTTTAATTTAAAAGTAAGTACTAACATAGTTACGTAAGTTGTATCACTAACAAACTATGGAGCAAGTCTCTGAAATAAACGTTTTATTATATTATTATTATAACAGTTAAAAAAAAATATTAATACAGTCCAAATGTTCATGTAAACCGCAATAAAATCAGTAAAATAAAAATGTTTAATTTCAATGTGTAACTAACATTTGTGTAAACATACAACTTATAAACTTTACAGAAATAAACAAACAATAACAAGAATAAGATAAAAAACGTAATATATGAAAAGCTTATATCAAGTGTAAAATAAAATCTTATATTTTTATTACAACAATAATAACAACTTTATATATATATTTATTTAACCTAAGTTTACGATCCGTTATAAGGATGTTAATAAAAAACTTATTAAACAAAATATTTTCCTACTAAGACAATTTTCCTTCTTCCTATATACCTGCCTAATGTTTCCTCAAATAAAATAATACTTTTTAAACAGAGGCAACCCGCAGATTCGTTTGCGTAGTATATCGATCATTTAACGGTACGGAACCATATCTAGCGGAGGAACAACATAATATATTTTTGTGATTTTCCTGACTTTCGCTAGGACAAAAGTAACTGAAGTTACTTCCTATACATTTGACATTAAACAAAATGCATCCTAGTAATGAGCGTGATTATATTTAAAAGAAGTTACAATGCAATAGTGCACAAAGTAATTGTAGGGTCGAGACGGAGCGCCCATACTTATGTTCAATCATTTGACACATTTAGCTGGACACCAGATACAATGCTTTTTTCCATTGCATCTAGTCTTCGGCTCTTGAAAATTAAAAATCATCATGCACAGCAGTCGCATTCACTACCACAGCGCCACCGGAGCAGTGATACAGAAACAAATCTAAATAACCTTTACCGGACTTCGTCCGCGTGGAATGGAACAAATAAAAAATTTAAAATAAAAGTTGCCTCAGTTACTCCTTATAATATCAGCTATCTGCCAGTGAAAATTTCTTAAATATCGGTCCAGCCGTTTCAGTGATTAGCCGGAACAGACAGACAGATAAAAAGTTTAAAAAATTTTTTTGATATAATTACTTGTCAACAACAGTATTTAGTAAAATGTTGTTATTTTGACATTTCAAACAGACAGTTAAATTTATTTATTTGTATAGATTTAAAAAGAGAATCACCCGATATATACATTGCAACTCATGTTGACAGTAATTATTACGGAAAAATACTTATCCCATATCGCTGGTAAACAAATAGTGAGGATAAACTTGACACAGATACAATAATGAGATATGTATGTTAGCTATCTATAGGAAATATACGACAATTTATTTCACCGTAATATGTTGCGATAATTATTCTAGAACGAGTTCAAGAGTTCAAATAAGGAACGCAGTAAGAACTAGGCTCATTTATATTAAATTATAAATATTATACTTCTTTATTTTTAAATAGTGTAATGGTAATGGCCCTTTATATATAGGTCTACTCATTTAATTTAAAGATTAGATAAGGTCTTATCTATTAAATAATTGTACATTTGCTAGCCCTGCAGATGTTGACTGGCCTTTGCCATTATTATTATGTATTGGCAGTAATTATAATTTATTAAAGACTGAACCACAGCGCCATCTGAGGAATCTCTCACAAAATCGTCTTGATTTTGTGACATTTTTGCATTAATGAAAATATATTGTATACACACATCTTCTTCATCGATAAATGTGGAATTTATTAATAACTAGCTTATCGGAATTTAGCTTTGCAGTTAAATGTGCCTGTACAAAACAATAATATGACTATGTACTCAATAAGTCAAGTCGTTTGAAAGTTACATGTACACAAACATCCGGCTTAGTAGTCGTTTCGCACGAATTTGTACGCACATATCGTGCGAATATACACATTTTAAAATAATATATTTTTTGTTGTCGTTTCGCACACATGGAATATATTTTCGTGCGAATCGTTCCCGTCTGAAAACGCAGGTGTCCATTCGCACGTTTTCTTTTTACATTCGCGCATGAAGGAGATAGTTTTTAATAAAACAAGGTATACCAATAACTCATAAATATTTTTCTTTTTAAAAGCAATTTTCTTACGAAACTGTGCGTAAAATAAATATACATATTACTTATATAAAACTGAGCTTTTATTGAGAGAAAAATTTGAGAGAACATAAATATTACTTATATGCACTTGGAAGTAGTGTGTGCACGACTGTATTTTGATATTTTTTTATAAAAAATACAGCATGTGCGGAACGACACCTGTGTTTTTAGACGGGGACGATTCACACGAAAATATATTTCATGTGTGCGAAACGACTACAAAAAATATATTATTTTAAAAAAATAATATAAATTTTTGTGAACAAATTCGTGCGAAACGACTACTAAACCAAACATCCTTATTAACACAACCTACATTAATACATATTTAGCTGCAATATACTGGCTGGCAATAACAGACAGCCATTTGTGGTGTACGCCGCAATATTTTGCATAGAGCAACTATCCCAACCACAGATCCTAACAATGATGTTTGATAATAATAATAATAATAATATAATATTCTATCACATACATACAACACCATCTAGCCCAAACTAAGCAGAGCTTGTATTATGGGTACTAGGCAATAAACATACTTTACTTTCTTTTTGTAAATAAATACATATTATACATAGAAACACCCAGACCAAGACAAACATCCATGTTCATGCACACAAATGTTTGACTTGTGCGGGAATCGAACCCGTGACCTCAGGCGTGGCAGTCGGTTACACTAACCACTACGCCATCGAGGCCGCCAAACATTAAACCATTAAACACTGATTAAACCGATACATTTAAATGATTTTGAACTGGCTGGCTATAGTCGAAAACATGATATGGGACGAGCCCATTACAAATTTTCGATCATTAAAACCCAATAACACTTACTCGGATATCAAAACTAACCCAAACTTATGCCATGAGATCAGCGATAAATAGAGACAGTTTTCCTGAACTGTCTTACTTTGTTCAATAATCTATAGTAATTTACTGTATAAGTAGGTATATCCCTAAAGGGTGAGAGTTATCGCTACTCTTACATTTCGTTAAATATGCTTATGTTATTACCTCAAAATAAAGAATGAGTCTACTTCCATTTACCTGGCTCAGGAAAAGGAGAACTAGTTATATTTACCCTAATATTAAAAAAATAACTTATTGATTGTTTATATGTTCGTAATTCTTTACAATGCTGTTTCTCCAAAAAATTCCATTTATAGCCGAAATACAGTCAGTTATAACCGTTAAGATTAGTAAAATAAGGCTTAAAGTGGCGTGGCACTCGGTGGCTCGTATTCGAGCCGCTGGTAAACAGAGGCAACATAGCACTAGTTTTTCATAATGACACAAATTAATTGCAACAGTCGTTACGTATATGCTTTTGAAAACACCATTAGGTAGGCAGGTGTACAACTAATGGTGTATTACTAATGCTCCATAATAATGTAAATATATACTTCTAAAAGCTATAAAATTATCTATCTAAATCTGATAACTTGGTTACTTAAATGAGTGAAAACACAGTTCGCTAAATGACCTGTCAAAGTCCATTATAAAAGAATATTTTAGTTCTAATTACTTTTATTCTGTACATAAACTAACTATGCCTATTTACGCCATGTGGCCTGTTTCGAATTACAGAACCCTAAAACAAAATAAACTGATTCATGTTACAATATTATAGGCAAACACAATTTGTAAAACTGCAGAAAATGGATACGTACATAAATTCTTTAAATTCAGCATTCTATGATGTTCAAAAGAAAATTGCTATGTCTACAAAGGCCAATTTGTCGTATAGCATTAACTCTATTTATGGCAATGATTTCGCCCTTAGTTTTTCACTACCACAGTAAGTTAAGGCACATTCTTAGAGTATTCATGTCGTTAGCTGTTAACTTTATGTTAAAACTGATTCTGAAGCCCAAAGTTCGCTGAATATACTCATATCGCAGAGACAAAAACGCTCAGCTTTATCGATCTTTAGTATCGAAGATGAACTAAGTTGAGCGAGTTGATATTGATATAGTGAACTATGATGATCTCAGATATAAAAGATGTATTACTGCTAGTAGTATTATGTACATATCTAAACTATGGAGAATCGACACGGCCAACAATGCTGGGTGATGTTATTCAGGCCTACAACAAACCATCGACTGTTATAGCTCATCTTTGTTGGTCTCCTAGTAAGTAATGAAACAGCTGCAGCTATTCTAACAATGTTTTAAATTATATAAGAATAAATTAAATTGCCTACTAGGATTTCTGCAAACATGCACACCACCAGGTTAAGTTAATTGCGCTTTATCACCTTCTAGCTGTGCCTGTTGCTGCGCCGCTGCCATAGGTTGTAGCGTGATGTTATATAGCCTATAACTTTCCTCGATAAATAGGCTACCCAACACAAAATTATTTTTTAATTCAAATCAGTAGTTCCTGAGATTAGCGCGTTTGAAGCCCAAAGTTCGCTGAATATACTCATATCGCAGAGACAAAAACGCTCAGCTTTATCGATCTTTAGTATCGAAGATGAACTAAGTTGAGCTGAGTTGATATTGATATAGTGAACTATGATGATCTCAGATATAAAAGATGTATTACTGCTAGTAGTATTATGTACATATCTAAACTATGGAGAATCGACACGGCCAACAATGCTGGGTGATGTTATTCAGGCCTACAACAAACCATCGACTGTTATAGCTCATCTTTGTTGGTCTCCTAGTAAGTAATGAAACAGCTGCAGCTATTCTAACAATGTTTTAAATTATATAAGAATAAATTAAATTGCCTACTAGGATTTCCGCAAACATGCACACCACCAGGTTAAGTTAATTGCGCTTTATCACCTTCTAGCTGTGCCTGTTGCTGCGCCGCTCCCATAGGTTGTAGCGTGATGTTATATAGCCTATAACTTTCCTCGATAAATAGGCTACCCAACACAAAATTATTTTTTAATTCAAATCAGTAGTTCCTGAGATTAGCGCGTTCAACCAAATAAACAAACTCTTCAGATTTATAATCTTATATATAAAATTCTCGTCTTATATATAAAATTCTCGTCTTATATATAAAATTCTCGTGTCACAATGTTCGTTCCCGTACTCCTCCGAAACGGCTTGACCGATTCTCATGAAATTTTGTGAGCATATTGAGTAGGTCTGAGAATCGGCCAACATCTATTTTTCATACCCCTTAGTGATAAGGGTTGTCCACCCCTAAAATTTTTTTATGGCAAAATAACTTTTGCCGGGTCAGCTAGTATTAGTATAGATTGCGTAATCTCTAACTTTGCTACCTAAGCTATTTTAGAGAGTCTCCCCGTGACCATGTCTACTTTAAAGTAAACTAAACGTCGGGGAAAGTATATATCCAAATAGATTAATAATTTACATGAATGCTTTTCTAACCGGAGATAGAACTGAATTGAATTATATGGTATACTATATTGTAATGTTTGTTTTTATTTTCAGATGGAATAATTGAGTTGCAGAAGGTTCTCTTTGATAGTAATATTCAGATTAGTACGGCAGATGTCATATACGATAATGATAAACAATTCATTGATGTAGAGGAACACGTTATATTTATAGCAGATCTAAACTGTTCCAATATAACAAATTATTTTGAAAAGGTTTGTATGTATATCTTCATTATGCGGTAAAGGTTAAGTTAGTTAAGGTAAATCTTACTTTACTATTTGAGAAATCCACAAGTATAACGCATAAGGATAATAATAATAATAAAGAATATAGATAGTAATAATAATAATAAGAGCCTCGATCACCATCTAAAGAGGCTCGCGTTGGGTGCTTGGATCAAGGGTTTGATGCAAAAGGCAGTGCTATTAGATACAGCACGCATTGCGAGGAGGTTCCTATCTCTGGAATCCTAACCACCGACAGCTTGGACCCTGTTCCCGATGCCGGTGGGGTTTCATATATTTTATATTTTTAAATGTATTTTATAGGCATATGTATATTTAAAAATGAAAAGTATATTGAAAATATTTGAATAAAGAGTATAATAATAATTATATTGGTTACTAATTAATAAATGTGAATAATAATAATAATATATATTCTATCACATACTCACAACACCATCTAGCCCAAACTAAGCAGAGCTAACCTTAACCAAGAAAAATAATCATAAAATGAATCATATTAAGGTTATCCTTAGCTAGGATAACCTTAATATGATGATTCGAGCCATTTCTATTGTAATAAACATAAGGAAATGGCAACACAATTGACGAAAAACAAATGACGCGCATACCTGTGAGCAAACGTACTTTTACTAATGGTACTATTTTTGTAACGCATGAACATGGCAACTAATTCAAATATTTAAAATTCGTCATTATTACTATAAAACTATTTATGACACATCACTTAGAATGAAACTCAAGACTACACTCAAATGACGTAAAAAAGAGAAGATAAAGTTTTAATTAAGCGTCTTATCATGGTGGTAAAAGAGATGGAAGCAAGGTGACAAATACACAGCACCAGTCGAAATCAACCACAAACAAATCAAATCAAAAGGATAGGCACAGGCATATTACACTCAAAATTATGCCGAGTATGACTTTAGGTCAAACGTAGATTAATGCTAATACTGAGAATGTTTTCGTAGTAAATTCTAACAATATTTGGACTAACCCGGGAAAAGAACTCGAGAGGGGTCTCGGGTGCAGTGAACCAAACTAGTTGTTCCAAGTCTAGGTATAATTGTGCCTGCTATCCCAGTGTATGTGTATGTTTATAGTATCCATGATCCAAGGCATTTTCCATTGCGTGAGTTTAGAGGTGTATCATAAATTACTTTGAATAATCTGGGAATAAAAAGGATGTCCGTTGCAAAATATCACACAGGCAGTAAAGACGGCAAAAACAGCTGACGGCATGCCGTCAGCTCTTCTCTTGCATGCATGTGTAATAGTTTTAGTGATTGCCAATTGTTCCCTTGTGTATTTCAGGTTGTTATAAGGTGCAAACCTACTTAAGATAAAATTATTTGTTAATTATATTGATTGTTACATTTTGTAAATTGCCCTACGACACACGGTTTACACATAGCGCGAAAAAATATCTTGTTCAAATTAAAAATAATATATAATAAACATAATTTTACGTAATTTAGAATGCAGCAAGATATTTTTTCCAAGCGCCGTTTCGCTGGATTCTTATGGGAAGCTCTGACAATAATGCAGACAATGTGGTACCGGATCTCGCGGCAAATCTCGATATATTACCAGATTCACAAGTTCTTGTTATATCGGAAAACAATAATACTTATGAAATACATTACAGTAAGTATTGCACTTTAATTTCTGTTTATAACCCTAACTTTCTTAATTAAAAATACTGCTAGGGTTCTGTTCTTATTAGTGCTGTTAGGCGAATTAGAGAGCAAAGGACATAAATGTGAGAAATATTAATATATTTATGTTCATATTATGACATTATACTTTACAGTATCAGTGATAATGGCATTAGCGTATTGTTATTAGCGTAAGGAGAGGGAGGAACAATAGCAAAATTACTTAACAATAGGTATCTCACAAGAAACATAATATACTATGTAAACTATGTTCTATCATTTCATTTTCTATCCCTGTTCTCTTCTTTTTTTATACCACCAGAGTAGCAAATATATGTTTAATTTTACTGATGGTAGGTGGTTATCAGAGTTTAACCTTGCTAGTTGCCATCACTAGACACGACACGCGTTGCTGACCTTTTAAAGAAAATAAATTGTTTTACTGTCAGCGTAAGAAACAAAGATCACATTCGTCCCTGGCTAACAACAATATTGCCTCCTTATAGGTGTGGCAACCCGACTTACCGCCGGAACACAACGCAAGGTTCTTTGCCTGTGAAGATACTGCCCCAGTTCTGGATTACATCAATGACTATTAACTATGTAACTATACTTATATATTTCGTTTTTACAGTATACAAAATAAGTGTCAATAGTAGCTGGAAAGTTGAATACTATGGATCTTGGGACGAAGGAAATAGATTCCAAAGACTGCAAACGTTCTCTGAACCTGCATCGCTAAGACGGCTTGACTTAGATGGATACGAAATAAGCATATGTTACGTACTCACAAATAACGAGAGCATAAACCATTTAACAGATGGCTTGTAAGTAATTGTAATCGTGTTAATCACTTAGCCAACGCTGGGACCCAGGAGCATGGTGCATTGCTTTTTCCTAGGCACGATACCCAGTTATTGAAGAATTTAGGAAATTGTGATCATATAAAATGACGTACACAACTAAACATGTTGCATTATATCTATATAATAACCCTAAGGAGGATACTTAGTCCACATCTGAGACAAGTCAGGGGCCGTTACCTCGGACCAAGACACATACGCTTGGCAAAATGTGCATATTTTAAGCGCTTCGTTCAAATTCTTTTGAAAAATATACCTACTCACATATTATCCTCTCAGATATACCGCACTCACATATTATCGTGTCAGATATACCGCATGGTTTGCACGAGCATTTGTTCTTCCAAGAGTAGACGGTGGATTAAGTCATTTTCGTCCTCAGTGAGATACGTAAAGACATGCTCGCCAAACCTCAGGTATAGATAAACTGTGATAAATACTAATCAACTTATTTTCGGATGGTGACGTACAACAGTAGCATTTTTAATTAATAAGATCCATAGAAACCCGCATTCTATTCTTCAAGCTTTGATAGCGTTATCAAATAATATTGCTAATAATCGCAAAAAATAAACATCGGTAAAATGACATTTTTAGGAAACCTCCTGGCTTGAAGCTTAGTATACCGTCTAGAAATGCTAATAGTTTCAGGCAATCAAATCAATTACTTAGTTTTTCAATGTTAAAACAGTTAGCTATTGTTTAGTTTTCAGGGTTTAGGTATATCTAGATATAATAGGAGCCTATATATACAAATAAAACATATTTGTACAACCTTTAGTAGGTAGTAAAGATTGATTTTTGTAATTATTTATAGATCAATTTTATATGGCAGTGTCTATAAAAAACATTTTATATTTTTGATAAATGTTACATCAAAATTCATTTATTAATTTAAAACACTTAGTAATTTAAGCAATGTTAATGTCAAATTATACATATTGATTTATTTATGCATTTATATTGAACCAGTTGTTACGTCTAAGCCAAAGACATTGGAAAGTCCAAGCAGTGCAAGAGCGGAAAGCATATAATAGTTACTGATAAAAGATTCATGGTCGCTTGTTATAATCGTCACAAATATCGCTTATTTTACAAATCATACCTATAAAAAAGTACAACCACGATCACAAACTAACGAGGAGTGGAATGCCCTATCGCATCGGCTTAAGATATCCTTGCAAATAGATACTTGTCACTCTCACAGGTCTAGAAATCTTCTTAACGAGACGTATCATTTATGCAGCATTTTATATTTTCCGACACTTCGTAACTCATGCTATGTCTATTATTCTATATACCTTACCATTGCGCCATTGTTACAGAGATGATCACGTAGATACTATTACGAAGGTGAATTTCCCCACAAGTAATCATTTACTTGATTTCCTCAACGCTAAGAGGAAGTTTATTTTTGCTGACACTTGGGGTTATCGTGTCAATGGCACTTGGAATGGCATGACTGGTTACTTAGTCAGAGGAGAGGTAGAAGTTGGTGGTGGGTATTTTTTATGTTGGGTAAAAACCTAGTTCAAGTTTAACGTATTATTTGTTTTCTATAAGAAGCGTTATACAATCTCCGTTTTATTAGCAAGTACTTTCGTGACATGTAGAAATGCGATATAATTTTTCCACAGTAAGTTTGGTATAACAGACAGTCAAATTAGAGATTAGTTTTTTAACAGAATAGCATGGTAGTTAAGTGAGATTAGAATAGGCTTCTATCATACTTGCCTCCTTCTGTGAAGAAGTAATTTCCATCATGGAGCCGGTGGAGCGGGAGAAGGAGCGCTTAAACCCTCTCCCCAACCGCAAAACCGGGCGCCGATGGGCGCGAGATGATCTCCAGCCACGTGGGCCTGCCCGCCACCCGATCAGAATCAGTTCAGAGAGGCGGTGTGCGTGTTCCCACGCGCGCCTCTGTATCATGTGACCGTCCCGCCGTCAGACGGACAGTAGGGATTAAATTAGTGGTGCCCAAAGGGTAGGTCTATTTGTGAAGTGGCCTGCCGTTTTATACGGCGAGCTGAAACTTCGGCGGGGTCGTGATTGCATGTGAAACTAATTTGCGCAGCCGCGCCGGTTGCGGTTATGTCGAGAAACACTGTGGTAGATTTATTCAGTATTACCGGAATGTCGCTCACCATCTTTCTCCGGTGAGTCCGACATAACCTCTCCGTCGCCCCTCCGGAAAGGTAAACGTCAATTGTCCCACGTAAAAAAAGGCTTCTATCAGTTAGTCATCTTAGTTGCGAAAAATTATCAAAATTTTTTGGCTTTGCCTCAATTGTACAAAGACAGCCCAAAGATGGATATATTCATTTACTGGGTAAATCTAGAAGCAAAGATACGACAACAAAAATTCTGTCATATGTCTAAGTGATCTTACTTACAGGGTCACCAATGTTCTTTACATTTGAGCGGATATCCATCGTAGACTACATAGCAAGTCCGACGCCAACCCGATCGAAATTCGTTTTTCAGCAACCGAAGTTGTCTTATGAAAACAATCTGTTTTTACTGCCGTTTAACACGACTGTGTGGTACTGCACTGTAGTTTTGATATTCCTGATATATTTCGTATTGTTCCTTGTAACGAAATGGGAATGGAATAAAACTAAACACACTATCGAAACGGTAAGTATGTTTTAATTAAATAGAAATTAAAATTAGTCAAACAAGTATTCTACCAATTTCACTTTGGTTAACGAGGCTACGGCTTGCCTGATTGTAAGCGATTACCGTAGTCCATCGGGGCTGCCAATACCAGGACTACCATTCAGGCATTCTCAACTTTTCAGAAATGGAGTTATTTTAGTGTAAGCAAAACAGCCGAAGATCATACTGGTTCCCAACTGCAACCGCACTGCCTCGTAAATAAACCTTAAAACTAAACCCCAAAACAAAAAATCAAATCCAAAGTAATTTGGCTGCGATGTCAAGTAGAACAGAAATCTAAGCAGGTTTGAGTGAAAGAGGTAGAACTGCACAGATAGCGCAGACTTCTAGTTCACTCTAAAGTGCCTCTAATTTCGAAGCGAACTAGAAGTTGAGAAGTTTACGCAAGGTATACCTACCTCACTCCTGTATTGTTACGGAACATACAGTGCGATCGTTACAGGACTGTATGCATTGGCTATAGTTAGTTTGTGGCATAGGCGCTGATGATTCTCTGTCCTAAAACTACATCCTGGCCCTAGGACAAGATGGGAGCATGTCATAATGTAGCCTTGCCTTTGCCTTTTGCATAACGGCACGATATTTTTTTTTAATGAACATATAAAGTAAGAAACCTATGTTTTATTCCCGAGTTTTGATTTCCTTGGCTCTTGTATTCTACGCTCAGAGATATACAGGCTGATTGGTAAAATACTGGACATATTGAAGGAGAATATTCAGTACTCGATTCTGGACCCAAATATCTAAAAAAAATAGGTACTTAAAATTTGATCTGGTTATCCAATAAAAACTTAATGTGCGGACACTATTGTAAAGCTAAACAAAACCTCCGCCCCCACCCCCGCTACCGCACCCTGCACTCTCCTGAATTTGCACCCCCGCCTGTCCTTTTCTTGTCAAAGGTCATTAGCCTCTGACATCTGTGTGCGACGCGCGCAGTGTCCACATTTTATGGATATTTCATGCACAGATTATTTTTTTTTTTTAATACGTTACCTCTGACATTAAATTATCATGTCCATAAGTATGTACAATGTTTAACCAGTCACACTGAAATGTTGTTCGGTGTTTTTCAGCGGATAAAAGATGCCGGTATCCTAAGAGCGAATATAGTAGATGTGATGATACTCATGTTTGGTGCGGCATGTCAACAAGGCAGTCCTTGCGAACTGAAAGGTAAACATTTAAAACAACATAAATACTTACGCTAAACAATCGACAATACTATGACAATGTGGGATAGGAAATAACTTCTGTTGAAGACAATGCTTATTGATTGTTATTTAAGTAAACTCCTTTTAAGAAAAGCAAATATTTTATTCTATAGATCATCAAGCACCATTTAAAATATATATATATCTAGATAAAGAACGTTAATATGAAGATTCCTTTAGAAAGGTATTTATGGAAAATATTCTATGAATAAGTCCTTTTTTCAAATTCCGGTTCGAGCAAAGTCTAGTTAGGATTATATGTTTGTCAATTTTTTATTTTGCGGCATAGAGTTTGTAAATAAATACGGACCCATACCATATCATAAGTTACAAGGTCTTACTTGTGACCTCTAATAAATTATGATAAACTATGACCTCTGATACCATATGAGAAGTCACAAGCCCGATTCCACAACACACATGATTAATTATTAGCACCTGATTAACACAATCAAAAGACATATTTATTTATTTATTTATTTTAGGAAAGCTTACAGTCTAATAAGTACCTTTGATCAGTTATAATTAAATACACATGTTGCTAATTACAAGCTTTCACATAATAATTAGTACACCACTTGTATAACTACTCTGATTTCCTATGAGTTAGTTATCATATTTTCAACTAAACCAATGGAAAAAAGAAAAACAAAAAAAAAACATAGATAAAAATAACAACAAAAAAAGATACATAAAAAAAAAAATTCATACACTTCAACCAGAAAAACACATCGCGATATAAGGATATTACCCGAGACCTAAAAAAATTATAATTAATCTATAAAGAAATCTTTACCAACTTTATTTTTGATTTTTTTTTTTTTTTGTTCGTGATTTATATTTATTTTCATTATTATAATAACAAATGTCTAAACTAAAAATGGGCATAATATATACACAAATTATTTACAAGAAAAATATAAACTAAACACAAAAACAAAACTGCAAAATCAGAAAGCGTCATAATATTTCTCCGTATCGTCGTCAATTGGCAACGTGCCCAGAAGACTGGCAGCATTGCCACGTTGAATGGCAATTCTTATTCTTTGTGCAAAGAAAATACCAGCCCTCTGGTCACGCGAAGTGTCGATGAGCCGCTTAGCTAGGTCTCTATAGTCTCTATCTCTCTAGGTTTTTGATTGAGTTTGAACTTGTACAAAATAAATCAATTTCCAATTTCGATGAAATCTTGTTGAAACTCATTGCACTCCGCGAGAAGAAAGTATTTCGTCTATAATTAGTAAGTGAAAATGGGACTACTAACAAAGGACGCTCTCTGAAACCCAATTGATTAGTGCGTAGTGTTATATTTGATAGAAGTTCAGGACAATCAATGGAGCCATTTGCGATATTTGCCAAATAACATATATCACTAATATTTCGCCTATATTCAAGTGGTAGGAAATGGTATTTCTTGCATCGGTTGAGGTAATCAGTTGTATATTGATGTGCTCTGTAATCGAGATATCGTAAAAATTTTCTTTGTATACCTTCGATGTGAGTTATATAAACTTGATATTGTAATATATGTCTGTACTCTGTCCTCAAATATGAGCAAAGACTGTTACGCAGTCAATGTTGCACTATTATCGATTGTATGGCACGTTGGGCTATGACGTTACACTACTCATGCTAAAAAGAGAGTAATTATCATCTCTTAAAGACTTTCTTCCTTAAAGCTGTAGTGAAAACTGCGATTGCATATTTAGAATGCTTATTTATTTGATAATGATGAGAGCATTTATAATACAATATTAAGTATGTGTGAGCAATATAGTAGCAATTATGTCACCTCAATATTTTTGATGTACACACAGCGACACTTCTTCACTCAGCTCAGCCCGCTCTCGAGATATTTGAGCCAATTGTTCGTATAGGGCAGCTATCTCGTTTGCACGACTCAGCCCTAAAACTTTCTGCCTGCTTATCGCTATAGTGATCGGACTACACTGGTGTAACGCAAACTAACGATACAGTGAATATAACAAAACACATGTAAACAGTAATATATGACTAAGTAAAATATTAAATAATAATTTAGCACAATTGAGTTATACTATTAAGGTCGTAAGTACATCCATGACATAGTTGCTATGTGCCTACAAAGCTATACAACAATAATACTACTGTAATAGATGGTGAGATGGTCCAAGGCTGGTACTATTATTATTATAGTAAATAATATTAATAGTATCAGCCCGCCTCTTTAGACTTATATTGCGTGATTCGTTAGACCAAGCTGAAAATAAAAATACTCGTCAATTATGCATGAAAGAGGTCTTGACGAATTAATGTTTTTGAACTTGATTGCTAAAATAATTATTGGCGATGCTCTTGGTTGCAACCATTACACTATTTACTTTTATATTACTACTGAGTCCGGTACATAAACTTTAGCATTATAAGCAATACGGTCGACATTTCCAGGTTCCCTAGGTCGTGTAGTGATGCTGGTGTTGTTCCTGGCACTGATGTTCCTCTACACTTCATACTCAGCCAATATTGTCGCACTTCTTCAATCCAGCTCGTCACACATAAAAACTTTAGATGACTTATTACATTCGAGGATTAAGTTTGGCGTACATGATACGGTCTTCAATAGATATTATTTCTCGGTAAGTTGTATTATTTTAATAGTACCTTTAATCCCAATTATGCATAGGTCTTGATTAAAATGAAAGTCGTTTCTTGCCAAACATATTGTAAAAGTGTCTATATTAGATACCTAAATGCGAAAATAGTGGCGTAAATTTGTGTTTACATTTATGGCTGTACGTTCTGGTAGGGTTCTGGTATTGGATGCTCTAGTCGGGAAAATTTTATTGGATTCTCTGAGACGAATAGCATTTCAGTAGAAACTAGTTAACATAATAGATTGCAACATTATATTACTTACACGTCGCTGAATCTAGAGAAAAGATATAAAAAGATGGGTAGAGCGGAAATTATTGGTGAGTTAGGTACCTATGTAAACTGAAGCCCACTTAGTTTTACCGTGGGCAAACGTAATAATAGTGTATAACATAACCATACTCTCGCTGCTTTCGTGTAAAAGTGTGTAAGTAATAAGGCATAATATGCTAGTTCGCTATTAAATATAATAATTAAAACCCGCGCTATAGCGCATACATATATATCTATGAATGTATTGCATGAGTGTGTAGCGTCAGGAATTTCAAGTTCTATTTATGAGTTGAAGGAATGAACTGACTTTTCAATTTACAATGAACACTGACGTCATAACGTCGTCAGCGCCTGTTATAATTAGCATATCCCTACTAATATTATAAATGCGAAAGTAACTTTGTCTGTCTGTCTGTCTGTTACGATTTCACGCCTAAACCAATAAACCGATTTTGATAAAATTTGGTACAGAGATAGAATAGACCTTGGGAAAGGACATAGGTTACCTTCTGTTGTAAAAAAAGGCATGAAGGAGTTGAAATAAGGGATGAAAGTTTGTATGGGAAATCGTCATTATTACGCGTAAATCATAACCGATTTTAATGAAATTTGGTACAGAGATAGACTAGACCTTTGGAAAGGACATGGGCTATGTTTTGTTGTAAAAAGGGCATGAAGGGGTTGAAATAAGGGATGAAAGTTTGTAAGAGAATTCGTCATTATCGCGCCTAAATCACATCCGATTTTAATGAAATTTAGTACAGAGATAGAATAGACCTAGGGAAAGGACATAAGTTATATTTTGTTGTAAAAAAGGTCTGATGGGGTTAAAATAAGTGATGAAGTTACTACACGTAGCGCGAGCGCGAGATACGCCAAGCGCTATACACAATGAACGATGCGCCGGCGCAGCGGCGGTGGCGCAGCGCGGCATAGTACTAACATTAGCAAGGGAGTTTGTAACATTAGCTAAAGCGGTGAGCACGGAAAAATGTTGCATCAGTGTAAGCTGTTGGTTTTGGATGAATGTACGATGTCCCATAAAAGAGCAATCGAAGCTCTATGGTATAGCTTTTATAATAAAAAAGTTTTGTCTGATTACAAATATACCAGTATGCGGCTGTTTTTCTAAAACTCGGCGAAAATTGTATGCTTACAGACAGTAACAGCATGATTACACTAAGACGTGAATTCTGCCAAATTGTCTATAACACAGATGATTTAAAGGATTCGCAGAATAATCATAATGTCTATCCAGATCTACAAATAAGTATAGGCATTCGTGAATGGTTGTGTGACAGATAAATTTTGGCGCCGACAAACGAGACAGTTGGCCAGATAAACGAATAAATTATGTCAGATGTTGAGGGAGATGTTGTCGTGTACCTGTCAGTAGATAATGTTATGGACACTGAATAAGTAACATCGTACCCTATAGAGTATCTCAACGCTTTAGAATTATCAGGATTACCTTCCCATAAGTTAAGGCTGAAAGTTGGTGTTCCAGTCCTGGCAATGAGAAATCTTGACGCACCAAGGCTATGTAATAATAATGTAATGTTACACGACAAGAAAATTTAATTCTCCGTATTCCGATAATTCCGACCAATTTGCCATTTCAGTTTAAAAGAGTGCAGATTCTCCTAACAGCAGCATTTACGAAAATAATGAACAAAACTGTTTTCTATAGGCAACTCTATGTGGCGTGCTCACTAGTTTATGTTTTTTTATTGTTTAAATATTTCAGACTGCTACCGAACCTACTCGTAAAGCGATATACGACAAAAAAGTCGCACCACCGGGCACTAAACCTCGATTCATGAGTATGGATGAAGGAGTCATTCAAATGCGAAAGGTAATCTTTATAATTCATAGACAAATCTGATGGATTTACATGGATAAATGTTATGTAACTAAGATAAATTCAGTAAGATCAGTAAACTCATTAACTAATGAACTTCGACGTCCAGAGAACGACATAAGCTAAACATTGGACATATTCAAAAAGTAATTTATAAAATATTTTAATAATTATTAATTGATAATTATTAATCAATCGATCAATTCATAAATACTGAATTAATCAATTGATCGATACCGTATTTATGAATTGTAAATAAACCAACTATCCTTTCGCTATTATTGCAGTGAAAACTTAAGGATTATTATTATTCTACATAACTTAATAGGTATAATAGTGCAAAATAACTGAGGTAAGGTTACCTATGGCCACGATATGTTCTCAAATTTGTATCAAACCTTTTCAAACATTTATATTTGAAATTTTGTTGCTTTTGCTATTAAAAAACTAAAGGCTCGAGGGAAAGTTAAAATTAAACATGAAAACGGTCTGAGGCGCGTCGTGCCGATATAAATTCCCTTTATCGATATATTTTTAATTTCCTAATGCCGAGTGTATAAAATGGAAATGAAAACAGGCAGATAGACTATATTTATGCACTCATTTTAAAGTCAGTCTTTTTGGCCTGCATTGTGTTTGTATAGGTTTTGTGTGCTCTGCATAACATAATCTATCGTTTTTATTTTCATATTGCTCCTAGCATTCTGAAATTATTAAAATTATGTTACAGCAGACATTTTATTGCCTTATATTTGATTAAAATAATTTATTTAATTAAAATAATTATAAACAAGGCTGTGTAAGTGAAGTATTTTAAATAAAAAACTTACTTAGCCTTGTTAACTGAATATTGATCTATTCTTAAAACCTCGGTGTTACAACAAAATACATATAAAGAAAGAATATTTCTCACTTTCTAAATCATTTTCGAATACGATGGCATAACGTTTACCAAGAAATCATATTTTCTAATTCGGAATAATAATAGATAAAATATCCTTGCACATTTTTATACATATTAATCCTTGCAATTAAGAATGTATCTCTTATATTATATCTAATGATATAAATTTCTAGTTAAATCTTATTGTAACTTAATAATAACTACAATTAGGTAAGTATTGATTAGATAATTGTAACTTTTTTTCTTAAATTTACACAGCGAGTTAACAAATCTAATAAAAATACATTTGACATGCTTCATATACGAGTATATGTATGTAAGTATAAATTAAATAAATGCGACGCAAAAATGTACTTTAAATATTTTCTAATTAAGCCAAAATTGCTTAATACAACCTAAAACTCATAATCGTCAAGCCTATAAAATCGCTCTTACGCAGTACAATTTACGTGGCACAGAATTTAAAAATCTTAAAATTCCTTAATTTAGATTTCTTCCTTGCAATAAGTTCAATCCAAATAATTACAGACCCAGTACAAAAGTAATATAAAACAATATTTAAAACGGGCCGAGTGTAAAGAGCGCGTTTGGGACAGAGTCCGACGCAAAATTACTGATGATTTTAAAACCTTTTAAATTACCCTTTAAAAATATAAGCAATTAAAAAGAAAATTGTATACAATCGTAAATAGCTCCTCAATGGTAACATTAAGGAGCTATTTCTAAAATCGTAAGATTAGGGTGCCAGTTTCAGAACTCCTTAAAATATGTTACATTTATCGTAATAAAATATATACAATTTACATTAAGGTAAACTAAGTTCCTGTATTGGTTTCATTACAGGGCCTGTTCGCATTTCACATGGAAACTGGTGTGGGGTATAAATTTGTTGGAAAATATTTCAATGAAGGACAAAAATGTGGACTTCGAGAAATACAGTACTTACAAGTAATCGATCCTTGGTTAGCTATCAGAAAGAATTCACCATACAGAGAGATGTTCAAAATTGGGTACATGTTTTTCGTTTTAAAGTGACGATATTTCAGACCAATTTTATTGGCATTTAATCTAACTGCCGCACTAGTTAATGTAGTAGTAAAATATATGAGCTGCAGTTTACGCGCTGCCGCATTTATTGACTGTAAAGTCTAATAAAACATGTTTAGTTCGCATAGCGAGATCCTCGTTTAAACCGGACATTGCTGTCATATTGAAGCTTTTCTATTGAGAAACAATATCCTACCTATGGCAGATCGTAACCAAACATGTTCGTTCTGTTGTGTTCTGGTGGTGGCTTTTCTGCTAACACCAAGGAGAAAAATGGCTATTATGCTGGTGTATATTATATTGCTGGTAGTGCACGGCTTTTTTCTTTGCGGTCTACAATTTGTATGTCATTTAATTGGTGTCAGTTTCCTTACAAACTTACCTTACTTACTTATGATATAACCTAATATCTATTTACAGGACTAAGCGTATCCAAGAGCACGGTTTGCAATACCGCGAGAACCGCCTCATGTATGAAAAACGACCTAAGTGTTCTGGGGGAGGATCCAATTTCGTATCAGTCAGTATGGTGGACATTTATCCGGCTTTATTGATCTTGTCGTATGGATGTATTTTGGCGTTGTTGTTGCTAAGTTTTGAAATCTTAGCGCATAAGAGATACATTATAATACAGAGGATGAGTTGCGTAAAAGAAAATACTTAAAGATTTCAGTAATTTTTCATCAAGTTCTAAAATACGCGCACTAACGTCACTGTAAGATTAATGGTATATTGCACATAGCGGGTTGACCAGCTTTGACGCTTAATTACAAAGAAAATATACCTTCTTCTAATACTGAATTTGAACAGTTGAAAATCTTTATCACTTTTTTACCTTTTTATTTGCCTCTTTCGCTTGAATCACACTAGGAATTTCAGAGTAAGTACTCATCTGATGCATCCAGCCAAGAAAGCAATGGATCATTCGTGATATACCTACATCATGATCCATTGCTTATTCTGTTTTATTAGAAGTTTATATTGTCTTAAATTTACGCGAATGTTATACATTGAAATTATTTGTATACTTTATGCAGATTTTGTCGTAGTTTATTTGAAAATATTTTCATTTTATAAATTAACTATTTAAATTATTAAGCTATTTGAATTATTATTTAAATAGTTCCATAATTCAAATATTTTCAAAATTAATCAATGTAGTTTAATTTTAATGGTTTTAGGAGTTTATTTAATCTATAGTTTTTTAGTCGTCGTTAATAATTATGTAGGTACTTACCAATTATGTTACTTCTAATATTTCGCAATTATGCCGTCTATAGCCACTTAATGAAAGCCAAAATAGAATTCTTGTAGGTAATCTACTGCAGTACCAGTTGCATGAATAATAGCTGCCATAACCATATAGGTGGTGCCACCCTTATGATTAACAGGCTAACTAAATGTCCTACCCACCAATTATTGCGAGCAGGCAGCCATTAGTGTAAGAAATTATAGAATCAGTTAGTAAGTAACCAATTCAAATACACGTTAACGTTAGGAGTTTGTTGTTTGCTTTATGCCTTCACTAAGGACAACTCGTCTGTCGTCTACTAATTAAAAATGAAGATTGTAACTTTATTCTTTAATATAGTATGCTTCAAATGTTGTCTTTCAATTTCCAATCCTAATGAACTCCAAATGATCGTCGACGTCATCGCATCTTATGAGCAACCAACGGCGGTAGCGGCTAATGTTTGCTGGAAAACTTGTAAGTAAACCATGAAATTTGTAAAATATATCATAACTAGATTATAGCTGCCATTCTAACGTCATATAAGCGGATTACACTGTACAATGAGTACTAACTGTGGTGCGGCTTTACTGAAAGGAATGAAATAAAATATTCCTAACATTTTAAGTTGCACCTAAAACTACCAAATTGTAATACTGTATCTAAATCCATTCACTGGTTTTTGAATTAAACTAGAACAATCAAATAATGAGACATGAAGATAAAACATAATTTCAAAGTCAAAAGCTCTTAATTAACTGATTTGGGTGATATGATTGATGTAAAGACTGATAGCTTCTTCATAGTTTTATAATAGCACTTTTATACATCATTGTGTTTGAATGTTTTATTGCAGCCCACAAACTGACTCTGGCTACAATGTTGTCAAAAGGAAAACCAATAAATATACGGTATTTACGTGACAATGAAACTATTGCTAATTTAATGTTAAACAATCACTTGCTATTTTTAGTAGACGTAAAATGTCAATCTTCTAGGTACTTCCTCGATCAGGTATTACCATATTACGAACGTTTGGATAATATTGTTACGTGACACATTTTCTTGAAACTTACACTGATGTTTATTCTTTAAGGCCAACGCAAACAAAATGTTTAACAAGACATACAGGTGGCTAGTTCTTGGTAAAATTAATACTATCATGGAACATTGCCCGGCCTTGAATATATTAGTTGATTCCGATTTAGTTGTTGCTGAAGAAAAAGACAATGGCGACTTTATCCTTCAAGCGAGTGAGTTTGAGTTTATTTTTCTGATATAGTACGAGTTTCAACTACTATAGTTATTAATTGTTGAGGAATATTCCGAAACATAAAGTAGCTTTACAAACACCAGTTATTTACAAAATAAACTACTACTGTAGTTGGTAGGTCTAAATAGGCCAAATAAGCGGATTGTTGCCGAAGGCACCAAAGATATCACGGCCGCTGTAAAAAACCTCTTGACTAACCAATCAACAATTTAGTAAGTGCTTCCAAAAAAAATGTAACTCGTCATAAATGTTTTGTACTTTATGTTGCATAATCATTTTCATTTAATAATTATATACCATATTGACAGTGTACAAAATTAAACCTAGAAGCGAATGGATTCAGAAATATTACGGCACTTGGACAATCTATAGCGGTTTTACTAAATCAGAAGACAGCATAATTTCTAATGCTATGAAGCGAAAAGACTTGCAAGGAATGTCTTTGATTACTTCGCTAATTATTACTGATAATAGAACTAAAAATGATTACGCTGATTTAAGGTACGTGATAACTAATGGAGTTTATAAATATAGGTACATTTCTAACATAAATATTCTAGCCATATAATCCTGATGATTAAACCTAATCCCTTAAATTTAATTCACTCCTTACTTCCAAAATTGCTTACTTTATTTCTGAGTCAGCCTTGTCTTCATCATCATTTTGTCATATTTATATTAAATCTGAGAAGTTCAAGGTCATATTAAACTAACTACTCTGTTTTACAGCAATATCTTCGTTGATCCAGTTACAAAAAGCGCTTACCAGACGATCTCGAACGTGTATGAGTTTTTAAATGCGACCAGAGTAATGGTATTTAGTGACACTTGGGGCTATCTGGTGAACGGCAGTTGGTCGGGTATGATTGGTGATATCGACACCGGGAAAGCTGACTTATGTGGTATTGATACTGTACCTATATGCTCGAACATGTCTTAATATTGTTTTAATTCTTTAGATAACAATCAAGTTAAGGCTACATTTTAAATGGAGCGTATACACCTGAAGTGTATACAGGTTGTCCGGTAATTAATGGATAACCTGGAAATGTCTTATAGTGGAACTGATGGCCGTTCAGAAAAAAATATGAAATAAAATTTATCCTAACTACTATCTGAGATATGTGTTTTTTTTTTAATTACCATGTGTAACTTTCTTGTACACTACGACCATAAATGAATGAAATCCATCGGTTTTTTGTTGTTTTATTATTAAACAATAATTATGCTAATAGATAGACAGTCAAAAGTATGCTATGCTAATATAGCTTACATTTTTTTATTAATTTTTTTTTCATTTTTCTGCACGACCTTCATTTCTACTATAAGACATTTCAAGGTTATCCATTAATTACCGGACACTGTATATGAATGCACGGATGGCATAGTGGTTTAAGTGGTCACTGCTTGTCACTGCTACTGCGGCGAGTGTTGTGGGTTCGAGTCCCACACGGGACAAAACTTTGTGTAATCCACTAATGGTTGTTCGGAGTCTGGATGTTCTTTGTGTTCGTTGTTTGAATGTTTGTAAAGTCCACCATGACACAAGGTTTATTCAAATTGCGAGACTTGTCTTTTTAAAAAATATATTAAAAAAACACCTAGATACAGCTGCAGAAAATTACACGTTTATTTTATCATTCAAGACGAATAAGTACACCACTTATCAGTATTAAAAAGTTATTTTAATATATTAGACTTGTTTTGTAGATTTCTTTACATCATTAATCTACTGCCTAAGTATTAAATTAAGGTAGCATTTGTTAGCTAGACTAGACTTATAATACGCTTGGGCATTGCGCAGGCGCAAAGTAAAACCAATGCGGGATACATTATAATGTTTGGCGTCTTGAGGATTTGTTCTGAACGTACTATTATTTATTTTCTGCTTATCACTCACAATTACTAAATAGGCCCAGGCTTATCACCACACATTAGACGTGTAAGAGAATATTTAATAATATATTTTATTTTATTCAGGCTGCCTTACTTTCATAACAAAAGAGCGATTGAACGTCGTAGAATACACTACAGTACCCGCTGGTATCCCCGTAGCTAAATTAGTATTTAGACAGCCGCCTCTGTCATATCAGTTTAATCTGTTCATACTGCCTTTTACAACTAGCGTTTGGTATTCACTCGGTGGATTTCTTGTTATATTAATAATAATACTATATATTAATGCGAAATGGGACATCAAGAAATACGAGGATTATAAGGAGGTATGGTAGAACTATTAAGATACTTTTGCTATTCTATTCATCTCTAGTCCCTAACTTACATTTACTTACTTCGCTGGTTTAGCGACCCAAAGTGGATGCTGTCCTTCGTCAATAACATACGCCATTCTTTCCTATTTTGTGCCAATTCAGACCAATCGGGCACATTCATCTCTTTCAGGTCTTCGGCTTCTATTTTGTCTTTCCAGCGGTATCTTGGGCGGCCCACTGGTCGACGCGGCGCGGCGCCCAGTAGGTTGCCTAAGATATGCTCTTTTGGTAGCTCGATCCTCTCCCGTTCTTTCCACATGTCCGAACCAGCGAAGTCGAGTCTCTTAACTATATTATTAATATTATTGCCGTGACTATAATAAACTAGAACTACTAGTAACAGTCGTAATGCCTTTCAGTAGGAAGAAAGAAAGACATGCTAATATGTTATGTGCATTAAATTATTTATTTAAATGTCTTCTGTACTTTAGGAAGTGACTGATGCGACATATTTAAGGGCAACATGGAGCGATATTATTTTATTCGTTTTGAGTGCTATTTCGCAGCAAGGTAGCTCTAATGAGCTAAAAGGTTTGTATTATTTTTTTAATTCTACTAAATATGTTCGTTCGGTACGTGGTTCAGCTGCTGTTGGCAGATAATCACTTGCTCAAAAAACGAACGAAAGTGACATTTTTTGTCTTTACGTATACTGAACTATTTTTAGGGACTCTGGGACGCCTTGTAATGTTCCTAGTATTTCTGGCATTCGTCTTCTTTTACACGTCTTATTCTGCAAACATAATTGTACTCCTGCAGTCTACTTCAGATCAAATACGCACTGTTTCCGATTTAACAAACTCGAAGCTAGAGGTCGGTATAGAAGACGTAGTTTACAACAAATACTATTTTACGGTAAGTGTTTTAAATAATGACTTCTACATAAATAAATAGTATTGTAAATAAAGTTTCTATCACAGTTTGAAGATTTAATTGCAAAGAAATAAACTGCTTGTCCACTTCCTTTTTAGTTGCACATGTCTTTTTTTTTAGTGGATTTATGTTATATTAGATTTAAACAAGACACCTTTGACCTATTGTTCTTTTAGTAAAATAGTGATATTTTATGCTTTTCTTACCCTTTTAAGTTGTTGTATGTATTATGAACTAGAATATTATTAATTTGAAAAGAAAGAAGAGAATAGTAAGGCTAGCAAACAGTACAGATTGGGATTTTTATTTCTCCACATACAAAATTGGTTCCTTGTTGAAAATTATTTTGTTTTGTGCCATCAGCATTGCTGGTGAATGTATTATTTACTATGCGCAACTTCTTGTCGCATAGTAATACCTAAATATCTAGATTTTCTATGTTTTAAGGGTTAGTGACATGTTGTGCTGCACTTACAAGTTGTAGTCTTCGCCAAGAGCCTATAAGATAAACAGAAAAGAGAAGCTAGCAGCTTACAGATCTAATTTACTAGGTATTTAAATGTTGTTTTCATATTCCAGGCAAATTATGCTCGTGATCCGGTTCGCAAAGCATTTTACGAAACTAAAGTTGCACCAAGAGGATCTAAACCTAATTATATGAGTCTCGAAGAAGGCATAAAGAGGCTGCGAACAGTAATCTACTTTTTTTTTCAATATTTTGATTTTATATTATACGTAGGAGTGTGAGATTTGGCATAGTTAAAGCTTAGTTTAGTTACGGCAAGAAGAGCATAAAGTTAAAAAGAAAATATAGTTTATCTTTAACTTTATGATATCAAGATCAATTTATGATAATCGATCACTAAATTAATCTATGGCTGATACTGATATTTAATATCTAATTTGTTTTGTCTAATTTGTTACGGTTTGTTTCACAGAAACCGTTCGCTTTCAGTATGAACATAGGCTCTGGCTATACAATTATTTCTCGATACTTTCAAGAGCATGAAAAGTGTGGACTCCAGGAAATTGATTATATCCAAGCAAGCAAGCCCAGCTTATGTAATAAAAGGAATTCTCCGTATTCAGAAATGTATAAAGTTGGGTAAGTCCGAAGAAGTTCCTCTACTCATATTTTTTGCCAAACTATTGAAGTTCTCTGCCGAAAACACGTGTTTCCTTCTCCTTTCGATCCTGTGTTCTTCAAGCGCCGTTTCATGAAGCACCTCCTGAGGCCGTCAAAGTAGGTTCTATTAAGCGGAGCCTGAAGGAGTACTTCCTAAAGCCGTCAAAGTAGAAATCTTGGCACCACTTCAGTTGAAATGTGGACATGGTGTAGAGGGCTCTACTCGTAGATTACTCGACTGTATACCATCAAGCGGAGTGAGTTATTTTGACTGACTACAACAAAAAAGTCATTAGAAATATGGTGACAATCTATTACATGCGTATTTCACAATGTTATCAATATTCTATAAAGTATTAAATAAAGTTATTGTGTCAATTTAATTATCTACAAAGTGTTAACATGATATGCTTAGACATTATTTGGAGAAATGTGTCCTTGAAATGTGCAATGTTTCAAGAGTCCTTGCTAGTTTTACTTTTAGTTATGATTACATCGTTTATCTTGAGGCAGTTTCACTAATGTTTAAGGCGTTAGGTTTCGGATTCGATTTCCTTATCAGATATAGTGATATTGATATTTTGGGTAAGGAAAGACTGAGTAGTAGGATGGAGTCTGGAAATGATTTTAGTTATTTAACAAGAGATCTTACCTACCAGGGATGATCGCTGTGTCGCGGGTGTCAACCGATAAAAATAACAACCGGTCTCATTACACTCATTTGTGGAGTATACACATTTTTGTCCCATTTGGAGACCGAACAAACGACGCACTGGCAGTTCAACGTCTGTGCCATCCATGCAGACAAATATGTCTAAAACGTACCTACCTATCTATTTAGGTATTCAACTCACCATGGACAGTACATACGAAGTACTTAATTTTATTGCCATATCTCTAATTCTTTGCCTGTATAGACGACTTTTACCAAATATCCAATATTAGATACATACATAGATTCACGCCTGTTTCCCAGAGGGATAGGCAGAGACTACGGATTACCATTTGCTACGATCCTGACACACTTCTCTGGCTTCATTCACTTTCATAACATTCCTCATACACGCTCGCTGATTTAAGGCTCTCTTAACCTGGCCTTTATCCAGAACGTCTCCGATCTGATCAAGACCCCCTTGCGACCTAGCCCCTAGCCTTATAAACTTTCTAAGTCAGTCTTTTCTCGTCTATTCTTTCTACATGCCCAAACCAGCTTAACATACCCTTTTGTTTTCACGTCACTATATCCACTTTCATACCGCATCTCTCTCTAATCACACTATTCCTTATTCTATCTTTCAGAGTCACATCAAATATATTTCTCAGCGCTCTCATTTCTACAGCATTTATTCTGCTGTCATGCTTCTTTTGCCATGCCCAACTTTTACTTCCATGCACAAGTGTAGCCACTAATAGTCCTCTATGAACAGCCAAACGTGCCTTTTCGGGTACATTTCGACTGTTCATAAAAGCTCATAGAGTGCTATTCTCTTTATAGCCAGCAATCTATCTCCTTTCAATATATCCAATATTAATGTAATATAAATCTCTTTCTATTCTACATATACCAAAATCATTTCCACATCAGTTCAACTCGTAAAATCTTCTATATATTATATTATTATAAGTAAAAAGAAAACCTTGTTCCGCTTATTAAGTTTATTTTGCGCACGGAAGAAAGTAATTTTTCAATGTTTTTTATTTGGAGACAGTGTGGAGAACATTTTTATAATAAACAAAAAATCATTTTAAACGAGTTACAGTAAACTTTCTACGATACTTGTTAAACTATTAAGTATTTTGTTATTACTAATTCATTAATCGCAATTGCAGATTTTTGCGAATCGAAGAACACGGCTTGAGTGACAGAAACAATCGCAAGATTTTCGCTAAGAAGCCAACATGCTCGGTAACAAGTGGCAACTTTGGCTCAGTAAATATGGTGGACTTCTATCCAGTGTTACTCATGTTGCTATACGGCATGCTGTTGGCTTTTGCCTTGCTTGTACTAGAAATCTTGGTTCACCGGCGACAGAAGATAAAACAAAATTTAATCAGATTAAAATCTGATATAGCTGATTTGAATCAATACAGTGGCACAAGCCTGGTTGATAATGTCAGGCAGATGAAGAAAAACCGAGGCCGTTTTTAAAGATGTAAAAGCATCTGTAGATGCCCTTGGTGAAGCCTATCCCATAAAGCCTGAAGAAAATAATTAATAAAATATATCGCACCTTTAGAATTACAATGACGTAAGTGCAAAAAGTATAATCTCGAGAAAAACGCACTTGCAACTTTCCTTTCACTCTTTTCTTAATACATAAGTTTATTTTTTAAAACAATTTTTTTTTTATTTGTTACCTACACTAATTCTTGATTATATTTACTTTAAGATTGATAAAACCTATTGCCTTAAAACTTTGTTGTTGTTTTGTTATAATTTTTCAAAATGCATTGGACCTACAGTTAGGTCGTTGTTCTACTAAAGCAATAAAAAATACAAGTAATAGAGAGGAACAATGACGTAAAAATGAAACATTAGTTAAAAAAATCATTTATGATTTACTTATCCTTTGGAATGTTAACAAACCTTGTTTCTATCTTATAGCAACGTATGTATTCGAAAAAGTAAAGACACGTTTCGTGTCAGAATACCAATTACATCTACAGCAGAATTTTGGTTACTACATGAAAATCGATGTTGCATTCCATAGTTTATGACTTTTCACATATTTGTGGATTATAAAGTCAATATAACGGATTTTTGCTCTTGCGTCATTGTAATTCTTAAGGTGCGATATGTAGCTTAATAGTGAACTGCTTAGTAGGATGATGCTTGTAACTTACTCTTTCTAAAAAACTATAAGGCAATGAAGTCTCTCTTTTGATAATTGAGACAGGTGTTAGAATTTATTTATATTTTAGAGTTAAACTTACTAGCAAGATATTGTAGGTAGTGTCTGTCCGTGATACATACTTAATATACAGTGTGACTGGTTAAACATTGTACATGGGTACTTAAGGACATGATAATGTATGGTCAGACGTAACGTATAAAAATGAAAAATAAAATCTGTGTCACCTGCACAGAAAACCTTTATGAAAATTTGTATGAAATATCCATAAAATGTGGACATCGCACACAACTGTCGAGCACCGCTACCAAGGCTAATGACCTTTGATATGAAAAGGACGGGCGGGGGTGCAAATTCGGGAGAGTGCGGGGTACGGTAGCGGGGGTCAGGGGTGGAGGTTTTGTTTAGCTTTGGTGTGTAAACTTAATGTGCGCATATGCGCAAGAGTGACCGCACATTAAGTTTTTATTGGATAAGTAGGTCATATTTTAAGTACCTTTTTTTATAGATATTCGGGTCCAGAATCGAATACTGAATACCTTTCTTCAATATGTCCAGTCTTTTACCAATTAGCCTGTATAAATTTGTTCATATATAGTGTTACAGCTATTTAGTAAGTTAGCCGAAATATTGAATTAGTATGATAAATCTTTATCACTGTCACCTATAAATACTATTAAATAAATAGATATCACTCAATGACTTTTTATTCCAACTTTAGTGCAAATGATTTTTACACTTAGCTGCTACCATAATATAACTGATATTGCCAAAATCCATACAACCAATTCTACTACAGCAATCGTACGAAGGTTAGCGAGGCGAGAAACGTACCAGCGACCTACTAATTTGCCTGTAGCTACCTCTCCTGTCTACGATTGTGAAACACAATATGCACAATAGCTTTACAATTAAGTGTCTTTCTAGGACTTAAGATTAATGCTGTAATAACCAAACTTAAAAACGAATTAAACTTTTAATTTGCCTAGTATTTAATTTGGGCAATATAATCGGAAGGCGCTTAATTGTATGTACAAAGGAGATGTTTCATTTTCGGCTATTTACTATCAGCCAAAAAATAGCAAAAAATACTAGGAATCAATGAATAAATGAATTTAAGTCGAATTACGTTTGCGCTTAAAATAATAGTTTTTATATTATTGCCATTATATTCAATATGGCGGTGGTTCTCAGTCATATAATTTTGTATGCGTTCATAAATCATATCGAAAGTACGAAAGTACCTACTATATAATAATGTAAATAATATATAAATATATATGTTAAGAATAAATATGTTTTAGAGTATCATTTATTCATTTCAACAATCATAGACATCTTTTAAACAATCAACATTAAAAATATATTCATTTAATATACCTAATACTGATTTTGCAGGGTGCACTCCGGAACGAAACATTTTGTTTATGTTTCACATTAATTAACTGTCTATGTCATATTGACTGATAATAAATATTCCAATGCTGAATTGGTGTTTCTTATTACACTTTCTTGAATTCATACGTTTTCTTTTCATTTTTACAAGAATTATCAATTCTTTGGTGAATATTATTCCAGCAAGAGTTCTTTTACTTCTGACAATTCTAGCATTCTAGGTTATGTATAATTTATGTCATCTACCAACTTGTCATAGACCGCACGACAAACGTCAAACATCATATATTTTATTTTGCGCAACGAAAATACTAGAAATTAATAAAGAATAACTGAACTAAATGTATTTAGGGGTACATATCCCAAGTTTCCTTAGGATGTACAAGTTATAGCCGGAGTCCTATACAAAAGAGAAACATCACCTTTGGCGATGCAGATGATTAAGTTTTGCCTAAAATGTAAACACTGGTGCTAATCTACATAAACTGTTTATCCTAATCACTATCATAACTATCTTACGCTGAACGTCCGGAAGTTTTAGGTGATAAAAATATTTTTATATCATTTTATTTGGAAAACAAACAGTATCTTAAAAATATGTAATTAACAACTACCTACATAATATGTTCACATCACATTCACATCACATCTGTGACCAATTTAGACGTTTTGACATTTTATAAAAGCATTGTTAAAAATTTCATTCGCTATAAAGATAACATCATTATTTCAAATATTTCAAATTTTGAGGTTGAAATTTAACTAGTCGTTGAAATGCAAAGACAATGTCAGAACATCAGGGACCATTTTAAAAGCTTTTATGGCACTCTTAAATGAGACACTGCAAAGGCATGACCTCAAGTTAACCACATCTTAAATAAACATACGATAGTCTATTAGATAACACTGTTTTGAATATCCTTTGCATTGTAATTTCAAGATCAGTAAATAAAATTTAGATATCTTGCGATCATGGCGATATTATGCAAAATGGCTCCCAACAGACATAAAACAAAGCCACTTCAGACCGGATAGGATTCAAATCAATATTTTGATCTCATATCAAATTCAGTTTATCTGTATCTAGGTATCCGAGCAGTCTGTCCCAGTCATATTTTCGCACCGTTATCGACCTGTTCAACCAGTTATTACGTTTAAATCGATCACAGCTGGATCTCTCCGTAATACGTACATGATATACGGTCAGTGAGGTAGTAATTAGGGTAAACACCGGCCACCGCCCCAAGCATCTACGTCAAGGAACTAGAACTAGGGTTCCTGTTATAATTATTTACACGCTAGTTATACGGTTTGATAGACACAGTAATTCGTTATACTTTTAATCATCTTCTTGTGTGGTGAAGGATCCAATGTTACAGATTATAATTTTAATTACGTCGCAGTAGGTGGCCAGTCTGCCGCGATTTTCATAGTTGACGTACGTACGTACGTATGTAGTCATCAAATCAATCAAATTTCGAATTCTTTAACAATTGTAATTGTTGATGGTATGATTGAAGAAAATTTAATTAATTGCAAATATGCAATTGACGCTAATTAATCATTAAAAGGGCCACCGACGTTTTATAGAGTTAAAGAAGGTAAAACGCTTGCTTTGATCTATGGAGCCTACTCACAACATCATTGCACGCTGTCTCATTCTAGTGCATGCAATGACTATACTTTCAGTAAAAATGGTAAGGCCCCAGGAACTCAACTGGTTTTGATTGCGATCTGCTCGAAGTCTGCTGATATCCCCCTGTATTCAATTTCTTGTTTCTAAGATTTATTTGACCCTCATCATTTTATATCATACTACCTAATTATAGAAATGGGTGGTATGACATGCAAATTAACAAACAATCCCTAGATTATCTGTAGGAAATCCTTACTAATATTATAAATGCGAATGTGAGTTCGTGTATTTGTTACGCTTTCACGCGTTAACTACACGACCAATCATCACGAAATTTTGCATTCACGTTCTCCGGTTTATAGAAAAGAACATAGGATACCTTTCATCTAGAAAAAAAGATATTTATCGAAAAAATTACGAAGGCGCCGACAAGTTTTTGTTGTTTATAATAAGGCATATTGTATTAACTTTATGTTTAATGCCAAGCATACGAAGACGTGGGTACAAATAATTGATTCGCAGAAAACGTTGTAGGTAAGTATGTATATACATTTATCAAAGATCTTAACTTTTGAGATAATAGAAGATAATTCTACCTTTGGATAGCAATGCATTACTAATACAAAACAGCTCTATTCGGTGTTTAAATTTAAGAAAGAGAGACGTAATATTGAAGGAACTTTTATTTATATAGATTTGTACTATAGATACTATACTCCATTTGGTTAAGTACATAACTAAAGGTAAACAATCTTGATGTGTCTTTTTATCTAAAAACTCTGTTTAAAAATAAAATGCTGCTAAAGATCAATGTAAATACAACAATAAAGAGTATTAAATCAATTGAACCGTTAGTTTAAGCAGTAGTTTATTTGTTTATTATATGTTTGTGTAAAAAGTCACATCAAGATTGTTTACCTTTAGTTAAGTACCTAACCAAATGGAGTATAGGTTCGTATATCATATTATGTATATGGCACTCGTTCATTACATGACCACAGGTAATACATAAAAGTGAAAAAGTATGTAGATATTAGGTACACAAAATTATAAAACATCAATCCGCTTTCATTACTAAGGAAATAAATGGCGGATAATGATCAGTGCTTAAAAACGTATTAAACGAAATGATAAGATATGATGTTAACTAAGTGTTCTTTGATAGAGATAATTATATATGACGGCATCAAAAAATTACCTGCATTTATAAACAATCGTTCAATTAAGTGACAATGATATGGTAGTCAGCGGTTGAAAATGGATTTCAAAATAGTTTTGTTGGTGTTTTCTTGTGCAATCGGAGTTACTGTCGGTACGTACTCTTTATAGGCTTTATTAATAAGTATTATCTTTAGGTACCTACAGGATAGACCCTAATACAATAATGTTTTAACTGCGTAAAAAGTTATAAGAAACATAGTGTCATGATCATGAATTCTCCCAGACAACAACAAAAGGCCTCTGGCGTTCCCCAGCGTTGTTATTGCATGCGCAAGAATAAGATAGTGTATTACAGTCTAGCGCATGAATAACAATGATCTTCAGATTGCTCTAAGACACAAAATATTATAAGAGTAGTTATGTTTTGTGCTTTAGTAGATGGTGGTAGTTGGTCCGGCCCCAATTCATCAGTAATAAGCAAGAATGACTCATGCAATAAGGAGTCTAACTAGTTAAAATATAGGTCACGTTACACTAAGAAAGAGCCACTTGCCTTATATTTTTGCTTATTCAGTCCTTTCCGATAAACTCTTTATTCTTTAAAGTATTTCTATGAAGTTTAAGGCTGCGAGTTAAATGGAGTTCTTACAACAACTTGCGCTATAGACGATCATAAGATATTGTTTTATTTCCATTCAGAGCAAAGCTTAATTGGGTCTTTTACCTGGCTAATCGATGATATAGGTTACGCAAACTGATTTAAGCTAAAAATTATTCTGAGAATAATGCTTATGCTGCGAAGTATTTTTAAAAATAACGTTACAATTTCCAGTATTTTAAATATCTAATTTTCGAAGTCGGCAGGAATAGGCCAGCTATATTACCATATAATAACTCTTTGGCAAGTATATTACAATACCTGCAGCAAAGCGACATAAGCTACTAGTATTCTGCTGTCAGCACAATGACTTCTAAAAGAACCTACCACGATACAAAAATGCCGAAGTTTAGTTTTTTTTTTATGGGATAGAAGGCATACCATCAGGCGTATCGCCTGATGGTTTGCGATTACCGCCGCAACACCAGAGGAGTTACAAATGCTTTGCCGGCCTTTTAGAACGTAGTACGCTCTTTTCTTGAAGGTTTGTAGGTCGTATTGGTCCGAAAATACCACAGGCGAGAGTTCATTCCACAGTTTAATTGTGCGAGGCAGAAAATTTCTGGGAAAAAGCACAGTTGTGGACTGCCAACCATCTAAATGATGGGGATGGAAATACTGTCGCGTAGGGCGATGGCGAAAAGAGGCGGCAGGGATCAGTCCGAACAATTCCTCGCAGCACTAACCTATAGTAAAAGCGATAGAGGATGCATAGCGAGGCCACATCTCTACGCAGCACTAAGGGGTCTAGCCGATTTGAAACAATCTGGCAGTCGACGATTCAAGTCGCTCTACGTTGAATGCGGTCCAGAGGGCGAAGCTGGTACTGGGCCCGTGCCCCTGCCCAAAGATGAGAACAGAACCTTCCTCTCTACAGACTACTTAGTTTATGATATAGCATTCCCAGTTTCCCACCTTTTCGGTATACACTGGGAGCCGCTACCATCCAGTGCCCGAAAGCACCTTCAGGGACCAGTTATAGACAGGTCTTGTCCCCAAATCTTAAGACCCAGTTCTCGTAAGCGAGTTACCTCGTACCCAAGTGGCACTACCTATTGTCCAGATAGGTACCGGAGCAATAAAGCCGCTCACCACTCGCGAACTCAGAGAGTTGCTAACGATATCCTCGCTGGGGCCGACGGAGAAGCCGCCTCCCATATTTCCAGTATGGTGCCGGAGCTATAAGGCACGCTCACTTCCCGACGTACATCCATACGTCTACCCTTTCTGGCCTACAAGCCGGGTATTGCCCGAGTCACCTAGCTATGAATCTTACTTGCCGAGATGCGTCGTGGCAGTGAAACCACACTACCACTTCGCTAAAAGCAACTCCGTGCCTCGCGCGACCAACTGGTTCGCACTAGCCGCGCATGATTCCGACGCTCAAACGCCACGTGCTTGCCGAGCAACAAACATGCCGTCCTCTGCGGCTAATTACATAGCCACTACGAGTCCAACCTCAATGTCAGGCACCGCGCACTCTAATCAGCGGCCGATAGAACACGCCTTTCGAGGCGCGGTGGGCTAGCCCCACCCCGTAGTACCGTGATCCTAAGGGGGAGACCCGTAGTTCTCCCTCCGAACCCTACCTACTCGGGTGCTGAAGGAAGGGGACCAAAGATGAGAACAGTATTCCATGTGAGGCCGAACCTGCGCCTTGTAA
The DNA here is from genome assembly GCA_963675205.1 of Catocala nupta. Lineage (NCBI taxonomy): Eukaryota > Metazoa > Arthropoda > Insecta > Lepidoptera > Erebidae > Catocala > Catocala nupta. The sequence goes on from OY776084.1 coordinate 14,533,154, forward strand.
AGTAGTAGGCGGTGGGCCGGCGTGAAATACTGTCTCGATCTGTTGAGCACGCCAAGCTTTTTCGCAGCTAATTTAGCCTTACCCTCTAAATAGCCGCGGAACTGGACTTCACTCGATATGTCGACACCAAGTAGTCTAATATTGGCTGAGGCAGTAATGGGGATGTGCTCAAAACGAGAAGATACGACCAACGGCAGTTTTTTAGCGGTGAACGCGCAGACTTTTGTCTTTGTGGGGTTAAATCGGACCAAATTAAGTCTACCCCAATCTGAGACTTTCTTTAAAGAGGTCTCAATTCCACACACAAGTTTATTTCGGCTCTCAATGACGTTTTCCCGAAAGATGTTAGCGCGACCGGTATAAAGAGCATCGCTCGTGCCGTCGTCCGCATAACATTGAATGTTGCTTATTTGCAACATGTCATTGATATGGAGGAGGAACAGAGTAGGCGATAGCACACAGCCTTGCGGGACACCAGCATTTACAGGCATGGAGTTAGAGCATTCACCGTCGACTGTATCTTAATGCTTCTGTCTGCTAAAAAGCTAGTGGCCCATTCGCATAATCTCTCGGGAAGCCCATAGGAAGGGGGCTTCGAAAGAAGCGCTTTGTGCCAGACACGATCGAAGGCCTTCGCTATGTCCAAACTAACCGCCAAGGCTTCCCCCTTTGTCTCAATCGCCTGTGCCCAACGATGTGTTAGGTATACTAGAAGATCACCAGCCGACCGACCCTTACGGAAGTCGTACTGCTGGTCACTAAGCAGCTGACGACCCTCTAGGCACCGTAAGAGCTGACTGTTGATAATGGATTCCATTATCTTCGAAAAAAGGGGGGTTATGGCTATCGGTCTATAGTTGGACAGATTTGAGCGGTCGCCTTTTTTTGGGATCGGATGGACCAATGCTGACTTCCATGGTGTCCGGACTATGCCAGAAGAGTAAGAGAGCCGAAATAGTCGCGTTAAGACTGGCACCAACTCAGGAGCGCACATATTTAACACATTAGGAGGGATTCCATCAGGCCCACTCAACTTATGGATGAATGTTGTATGATGAATTGATGAATGTTTGTACCGTTAAACACATTTATTCTGAAATTTGTTCTGAAGTTCGGTACATAACCTTTTGGTTGTCGTATACCCTGATCATCAAGTAGCCCGAACAAGGGAGTACTTAATGTCAATTTGTAAGAAAGAAATCCGAACAAACTTCATTACAAAGTGTCGGATAGACATTTACTTGGTAAACCTACTCACATTTTAACACAAGGAAATTTGAATGCATTCTTATCCAGGGTAGATACTTTCTTACTGCGGTTTGAGCCACACTGCAGACTTATCCAAATGCCCGCAATACCCTGCCTTGCAAATCAGATTTAATTTTGATTGGTTTCAAGATATAATAAAGATCTAATAAGCAATTACGATACGAACGAGGGGCGTTCAATGTATTCTCGGTATAGGCATGAAAGAATAAACAGAAAATTCTAATAAAAATATATTTTTCAATGTAGTCTCCCATCACCTCGATACACTTATTAGAGCAGGAAAGTAACTTTTCAATACACCCTAAAAAATATTTTTCTTCTTTGGCCGAAAAATGTTCATCAATTACCGCCTTCAACTCTTCATCGTCGGAAAAACGTTTACCTCGAACATCGTTCTTAATGTTTGGGAACAGAAAGTAATCACTAGGGGCCAGGTTTGGGCTGTAGGGTGGATGATTGATTTCTTAAAATCCGCATTCCCGCACAGCAGCCTTAGCAACGCGCCCTGTGTAAACCGGCGCGTTGTCGTGACGAACCAAGACACCTGCGGTCAATTTACCACGTCTTTTTCTTTTACTGCCTCCTATAAATTACGTAGGGTGTTTGCGTAAGATGCGGCAGTAATACTTTGACCCTTTTTTGTGTACTCAATCAGTAAGATACCCTTAGAATCCCAAAGCACTGTGGCCCGTCTTGTATACCTACTCTCCCTACCCCCGTCTAAATTCACTAGACCACTTTTGAATAGTAGATAATGAAGGAGCAGAATCTAGGTAAACAGCCATCATTTCTTCGTGAATAACTTTATGAGTATTTCTTTGTTTTGTAAGGAATTTTATCACAGCGCGATGCTCGATTTTTCCAACATTGTCGCATCGGTCATCGTAGTTGCCTTTTCGTAATGATCTCTTGAATACTAATGGTGACAATTAAATAAAAATTTATATTTATACCCTCAAAGAGTTTCTTTAACTAATGAGATAATTTATTTACCCTCATCATTAGTATATCACCCCGATACCGTGAATACATTGAACGCCCCTCGTACATTTTAATATGTACACACAGCGACACATCAACCCAGACTGTTTAGACTTTGAACTATTAGAAGTTGAACGCTGCGAATCGTGCGAGAGAGTGCGTTATATTTTTGTTATATTGTCTCATTCACGCTGAACGGGACGCGACGCTCTATTCTTAACATTACATCTACACCACTATGCACTGTCCCTTTCCAACAATTCTCTATTTTGTATGTAGCGTAGTTATACGTATATAGGGTGTCTAACTTGATGTGTAGCCGGGTGTACCTATATTACTTAATTTATATTTTGTAAATTTTACTATTTTTAGGCCAGCTACAATGTTACGCGTGCAGTTTTTCATCAGTGGATTCAGATCAGTCATGTCTGACAATAACAAATGATACGCATGTAGTCGACTGCACATATCAGTATTGCACCATATTAAGACAGGAATACATAGTAAGTACTTACTTTCATTTGATACAAAATACGTTATGTTATTGGTCAACTACGACAAATATGCTCAGAGGTATTGGTAACATAAAAAAATTACCCAAGCACGCACCGTCCTTTACTGGTAGGTACCTAATGTGCGAAATTTTGTTTTTAGTGCCGTCAGTGGGTATAACTCATACTCTGCCTTTTTCCTCTGCCTCCTCTGCGATATTGCTTTGAGATCTACCTGTAAATACAGCTATAGCAGTGGATTGGTTTAAGTGGTCGCTATTGCAAATACGTCAGGTGTTGTGAGTTCGTTCTGCACTCGGCGAAAAAAAGGAACGATATAACGCGCAGCTGCATAATTCAATTCACTTCTACCTAAACACATGAACATGATAAAGTGTATAGGCAGCGTTTGAATACGACATCGCTAATAGAGAAAACACTCAATGGTGACAGTCCGAACGAAACCTCGTGGTCTAGACTCTAGACCACGAGGTTTAGCAGTCCCGACGGATCGCACATTCGCACACGCGTGTGCAATAGGTTTATTCCCATCTTCCCCCGCATGTCTGCCTCCGAATGGAGGAAAATGGGAATTTTCGTGTCATCTTCCCCCAAATTTGTAATCGGGGGAAGATAGGAAGTTCTTTTCCCATCTTTTCCCGCATCTCTGCCCCCGAATGGGGGAAAATGGGAATGTCTGTGTCATCTTTGCCCGAACGTGTAATCGGGGGAAAAATAGGAAGTAAAAGTTTCATTTGCCCCCGAAATATATTTAATAATTAATTTTGTTTTGTGCCACCGCACCTAAGTATGGTTCGAATTAAATAAACATGATTATTTTACAGGAATTAATAAAACAACATTTGATTTTGACGTAACGTAACGTTCGGGGGAAGATGACACAGACATGCCCATTTTCCCCCATTCGGGGGCAGAGATGCGGAGGAAGATTGGAATAAACCGTGCAATACGGGCATAGTCTTCGTGGTAATTTATGAAAATGGTGCTAAATATGTGTTTACGTTGGAAGTGTGTGTTGGAAATGTGGAGTACGATCAACGCAGCTTACAACAAGTTAATATTTTTATTAATCACAAACTTAGATACGATAGGCTAAATTAGAATACTCTGTGACGTCTTAAAATGTTCGAGGTCATTTACATCAATGCAATATCAGCGGATCCGTTCAGTAGGTTACTATGCTAAGACGTCGGCATGTGTACAGTGGCAGCGAATTGTATTAAAGAATTAGGTAAACCTACCGTCTTCGAACGACTCCTTTGATAATGACGCGCAGCGCCGCCGCCCGGCGCCGCCGGCCACCGCGCCGCGCCGCCCCAAACTTTAGGCGGCTTTTTTCAAAGAAGTGCGTGGTGCGTCGTGACATCGGTGAACTTCTATGAACTATTATGATACTTACCTAAATATTATAATTTATAAATTGTCGGTGTCGCCATGGGTAATCTAAAACTTTTTGATAAATTTTTATAAAAGGATGATACCTACATGCGTACTCATTATAATTATAAGCTACTGTATAACACCTTTAACGATCGGACAGGGTTTATTTTACACACTGTACCTATATTATTTTTAGGACCCATCCGGTGTAGTGGCGAGTTTTACGCGTGGTTGTGAACAAGAACCTGATTATCTTAATCATGAAATCACCGACTTCAACTTCAAGACTTACTACAGAGCGTGCACCAATAACCTTTGCAACACTGGTAAGTTTAATCTGATGTTGTAAAAAAATAACAGCTCAAGAACTTTAGATCACAACTCCTTGAATGGATTTCCGAACGATAAGAATTTATAACAAAGCAGGCCGTGTACAAGCACTTTTCTTCAGGACTAGTGACAAGTAATAAAGCTATCTGGTATCAATAGCCTATCGTCCGTTTTGTGATTAAAACGTACCTATATATTAATATAGTTAGCAACATAAGTCGATACACATATTGGATATTATTTATTTTTGATATCTTCTAAAATTGTAATAAATGTTAGTTTTTATACAAGTGAGTAAATCATGAGTAAATTAAAATTGTTTCTACAGTAATCTCTTTTTCTTTATACCATTTACAGGATCCGGCATTGAAACTGTAGTTGGAGGTAACTTATCACCTACACCGGAATATAAAGGAGAAAACCTTCTTGTGCCGGGGACTGGCAATAACGCCATAAACATAAAAATGTGTCTTTTGATGCTCTATATGAGTATAATTGTAATTAAACTCTTCTAGATAAATGTACTACTCAATACCTATACACTAACATTTATGCCACAAAACATAACAACACAAAACCATTCACAAATTCAATAGAGCAAATGAGTATATTATTCGTATATATTAATTAATAAAAGTGGGTGCATACCTATTTAAATTTATTTTTCTAACACCATACCCGTATTATTAATGTTAAAGAAAGTCAGTCGCAGTTTAGCGTTAAACGTTTCGAACAGACAGTTTTTTGTATCGGTTTCATAATCTAGGGACTGAAACCATTTGAATAAAACGTAGTCACAACTTGAATCTTTGGACTGTTCTCAGGATTCAAGCAGTCTTCGTACATAAAGAAATATTTTAAAATAAGCATATCTGAAGTCTGTTACGGAGGGATATACATATAAACGCTGTCGCACTATAATAGTTTCGTTTTCATATTTTGGTACGGAACCCTAAAAACATGAAGTAACAGTATCTGACCAAAAAGGAGGTTTATAGGCTACTTTAAGAATTCTCACGTTTCGATTGCAATCGGCTTATTATATTATGTGGCTTAAACTAACAATGTTCTTAGATACCTAAATATTGAAAGTGAGATTTCATTAGGTAGGTACATACCTAAAGTATTTATGTATTAACTGGTCGCAACAAAACTTTGATTAATAAATCAATACTTGATATACATTAGTTGTTTACCTATGTTGCAGTTATGGTTATTGATTAAAAAGGTAAAAGTGCAACGTGCACCACTAAACTATAATAGACCTTAGTCACTAGTATTTATGGGTTATTATATTAAGAGTGATAAGAATACGAATTTGTTTTTTCGTAGTCTGTCGGACTAGTATTAATAATCGTTGTCATGACGACACCATTGAAGCGTGAACAATAGTTTTGATAAACATTACATTTCTCAATTGGAATATCTATTTCAGTTTTTAATTTTAACAGAATTATGTGTCTGGATCTGATAGATTTGTGGATTTTGAACGTCTCTGTGAAATTTTGACAGTTTCCTTAACGCAAAATGTCAATTTAGAGACGTAATAGGTTATGTTGTCTATATTTAGTAAAAATGTAATTAGTAACTTAAATTAATAGTTTTCTTGGTTTAAAACCAAATATGACCACATCACCTACAAAAACGAAACAAAAATTGTCACTGCGGAAACGCCTGTTTGTTAAAAAATCGCCGAAAGTTGGTTGCTTCGTAGATCCAGATTCTAACGATGAATTTTCTCAATCTACATCTCGACCTATCTCTCCCGCCGACCCTTTCCTAGCCCACAGTGCACACAGTGGGGATACAAGTATAGAAGCTCCACACCAGCAAAACTCATCAGTAGAACCATTGTACAATAATGTGAGTCATAATGCGGATTATTTGCACAATGATGAGGATAGTAATCAAAGGTGTTGTAGAACTTTCTTTAGAAGGTCTCGTCCAAAAAGTCTAGTTGATAACCATCCTCCAAAAGATGAGCCTCAGTCAGGACCAGTAAGTCCAGGGAACAATTCCAACAGTATTAGTGACCAAACAATTTGCTCTCAAACAAAATCTGAAGAAATCCCCAAAGCTACGGTTAAATTTCCTAAAAATGACGATGTTAAAAAGTGTTTTGAGCATTCAGGATCCTTTGAAGGTATCAAACCAAAGAGTAAATTATTTGTTAAGCGATTATCAGCAGATCATTTGATATCTAATGAAACAAAGCCCCTATACCGCCCGTCATCACCTGAGAGTGATAGGAGTAGCTCCTTAGACCGGAAAAGAAGGTAAGTTTATTTCTATTTATTATAAAATTATGCTAATATTGTGTTTGTAAACATCTTGGTGCTGTAACTCTGTAATTTTTGTTATTGCCTGCACTAGGACCAAGTCAACTATAACAAGGTCAGCTTCGCGTGCTGGCAGCACTGATAGCTTGGCTCGTAACTCATTACTTGCTGCACAGGTGCTCCGTCTCATTCCTACACAGGAGGCCAGAGAAAGGTTACGCATTGTTTTATGTCTGTTCTTTGTGGTGTGAAGTTAATAATAATATTCATATGTCTATTAACTCTGCTTTGGGCCAATTTTTATGATTATTGTATGACACTGACAAACTAATAATTTTTAATGTGTTTTTAATACTTTATATTTATTACAGGAATTACCTTTATGGACGCCTGGCATCACATTCTCTTCTAGGGGCAGCAGAATTAGAACATGTTTTTCCAGATAGGGAAGTGAAAATTTTTGTAGGAACATGGAATATGAACGGCCAGTCACCACCAAAGTAAGTGTATTTTTGACATACTACCTTTACTTTTACATTTACTTTTACATGCCATTGCCTCAAGGACTCCCTTAGGAGATAGTATGTGCTATCAACACCAGAGCCAGTTTAATCTTACCCTTATCTTCTAACTCTGGCAGTACTGCAACCGGACCGGTTAGCAGAGTACATGTTTTAACTTATTCTAATCTGAATATTTTTTTACAGAGAACTAGCAGATTTTATATTCCCAAACCAAGTGAAGCATGTGCCAGATATATTTGCTATTGGCACTCAGGAATCATATTCAGAACGCACAGAGTGGGAGATAACCATACAAGAGTTGTTGGGACCATCACACTTGTTGCTACATTCTTATTATTTAGGTATGTCACAATTTAACTATTGTTAAATAGTTATTATTATGTAAAACTAAATAAACAACTATAGTAAACTTTAAGACAAAAAGTAACACTTATCCATGTCATATAATAGTGGGTAGTGAATTTACTAAACTATCTGAAGTCACATTTGTAAGATGAGAGCAGTAAAAAAGTGTAGGTGATATAGGTACTAAAATGAACCTTGTGTTATGTATGCATTGTTTCCACAATACCATTTGTTGCCACAATAGCAATATATTTATTCTCAAACAATTTGTAATTCTGTTTTTTATTATATTGTTCTATTTTATAAGAATAATGATGTAGTAAATATTAAGCCTCTGTGGAAAGAAAGAAAGTTTTCTTTCTTTCTTTTTCTTTAATTGTAGTCCTGGTATAAAAAATTAATTATATAATTGATATCTTACAATCATATCTTTAATTATAATATATTGTTGTAATGAAAGGGTAAACTTATTTAAATGATTAGAATGTTTTAAGTTATTATTCATCATCATGATAAGCTACACTCTTTATCACTCAAAGAGCTACATGTTAATTGTATTTATTTTTAGGAACCATCCACTTAATGATATTCATAAGAAGAGACCTGATTTGGTTTTGTTCTCTCCCTGAGGATGCAAGTCTATCTGTGAGACCCGGTACAGCATTTCGGACTAAAGGAGCAGTTGCTATTTCATTCGCCTTGTTTGGCTCCACATTTTTATTTGTGACAGCACATTTAACCGCTCATCAAGAAAAAGTAAAGGAGAGAGTATCAGATATTAAAAGAATAATAAGGTCTATAGATTTGCCAAAGAATTTGCCATGCAGACATAAAAGTAAAGGTTTGCATATTCCTATCTTATTAATATGTATAGTGTATTGTAATGATTTATTCCTCTGGGACCTTAACGCCATCTAGAACACAGGTAGTACGAGCGTGGGAAAGGGACGGCGCATTCTCTCTGATGCGCCATCTCATTCATTGTATAACCATATCTTGATCTTACACATAAAAAAACTATGCTTTAAGAAATGGTGGTATGGTCACTGATCAGAGTGGTTTTGTTTATAGCCTTGTACTGTGAAATAGTACAGATAAAAAAACATTATTACAGGAATACTTATCATATCAATCATAGAAATATATTAAGTATTAGTCATATATTATAACATGCTATCTCAATAGCAAAATGTATAGATAGCACAATCAGTCCCATTCAAGGGACACAGGCCCGTATGAACTATTCGCTTGAACACTCAAGCGAAAATTAAACGATTTTTGACTTTAAGGAGTCTGTCCACTACCCTGTCTCATACCATAACCGTGCTAGGAACGTGCCAGGCAAAAAAATATCCTTTGTAAGGAAATGTATATGACTATGCCCAGACCAGACCGTTCCGTCACCGACCAGCAGTTCCTATAGCAGGGCATATCGTGTTGCTTTTCGTGTCTGATACGTTCCTAGCACGGTCATGGTATGAGATGGTGTAATGGGCAGACTCCTTTAATATTATGCCGTTACCATTAAAGTCAAAAATCGTGCAATTTAGGTCACAAAGTAACACTTATGAACTTCAAAATATAGTTGTTACTAATGATACTGAATTTACATTTAGGTTAGCAAATATAAGTATGATGGGTGTAACATATGTCGCAGTTCTTTATAAGATATTATATTTTTATAAGATTCGATATATTCGAGATCGGCCTAGGCTTAAACCGGACATAGTTTATTATAAAGCAAACATAGACACCTATAAATATGTATGAATAATCTTTTAATAGATAATGGAAGCATATCGCGATCAGATAACTAGGTATGTCAACAAAACGTTGGATTATTATAGATAAGAGTCCTTAATATTTAAAAAATATCGCTATTCTGTCTACATAGCCATATATGCTTATTTGTGACAACAGCTACATACATACAATAAAAAGTCCTAAATTTCAATGCCTGTTATCCATATACATTCATTCCATAATAAATATTAGTTTCACGGTGATATGTAGCCCTTTGCATACTTCAAGAGAGACGTAATAAACACGAGGCCTATAGGATAATCGTGCCACTTTCGCCAAGTGCTAAAATAGTCTTTATCCGAATAGCTAAATTGCTAACCTTAAGACAGAATGGAGTTATTTTAACATGCGAATAGAGGTATTTTTAAATATGCGTCTTGCGTGTTAATTCTATATTGTAGAGCCTCTTTATATACCTAAACTAACGTCTAATTGTGGCTTCGCCCGCACGAATGCCAATGCGAAGAGACTGAAAAATAACTTAACTGCACAGATGATGTAGCGGAGAAGCATTCGCTACCGCCGCGGCGAGTGTTGTGGGTTCAAATCCCACATGGAGCTAATTTATTATTGTCCATAGTCTATTATTGTCCATAGTCTACTCCTTCTATTATAACCTAACGGTTGGTGTAGGGGAACGCTATATCATAAACTGGGATAGTCGTAGAGAAAAGGGATGTCCATAGTCTAGTCTAGTGCACTATTGTCCCGTTATTTGTATCCTCGCGAAATAGGATTAATTAATTGAACCTATTTAGAGCGCGAACTGTTTAAAAATCATCGGATAGAAATACTTATAAAATAATAATATTATAATTCATTTTTTTTTCAGAAGTCACAAATAATTTTGACTACGTTTTCTGGTGCGGTGATCTGAACTTCCGACTGGGTGAACCACGAGCTGCTGTCTTGCGGTGGATCGAACAGACACAGGTAAATCATAGGTCTAACAAAGAAAAACTATTTGACAGACAATTGTTTCAAAAACGCGAATGCGAATGCGCATATTTTGGTTTTAAACAATACGTTGACTGGCGTATTAAGTAATCACCTCGCCACTACTACTGCGTTAAGTGTTGTGAGTTCGATTCCCACACGGGACGATAATTTGTGATTCATAAATGGTAGTACCAATTTTGAGCGTCCGTCGTTTGAATTTTGTTAAAGTCCCCCGCGACACAGGAATTATACCTAGTGTGTAGGTAGTCTTTTAAAAAAGAATGAAGAAAAATAAAATGTTACGATTGTTCAAAATAATCGGTAAAAATTCTTGTGTGAATTCTTTTATCTTTCATTTTCATCTTTTATAAAAATAGGTACTAATAATTTGGGTGGCAAGTTACTAATTATTCTGTTTAATCCCGCCCGCTAAGTTAATATGCTTTTGTTAGAAACGAGTTTACATCGGTAGCGCAATTGGTAAAATTCGAACCCACGATCGCAAGTCCGGTGCCATATCGATTAAGTTACTACCGCTTATAAGGCAAGAATAAAGATCAATAATTTATACGTATAGGTTAAAATAATTATGTTTGTACAGTTTCCGCTGCCTCATCACTTACCTCACGGGCTGTTGCACGCAGATCAACTGACCGCTGTGTTAGAAGACGGTGCCGCCTTCAAAGACTTTCGAGAAGCGCCCATTACTTTCCCGCCAACCTATAAGGTATTTTATTAAAAGCTATACTACTTGTTCTTTGTTACTTGCTGTACCTAAGTAAGCTCATACCGTATTCCCAAAATATCTTACCGTAAAGTACAGAAAAGTAAGTAATAGAAAATATTCGCTTTAATAGACATGATAAATACACTATACAGTGTGTCTTTATAAAGTGCACATATTAAAAAGGATGAAAATATAAACAATTTTATCGACGGAAAAATGTTTAAAAGAAAATAAAAAATATTTAATTTTTGCAAAAATTGTTGGAAAAATGGTAAATTTTCTTGAAAAATCATTGATAACTAATTTATGAGGTTTATTTTTCAATAAATTATGGCTTTATTAGCTTGGCCTATTATTAGAGATCATTATTAATTTTGTTTTGTTTTAATATCACATTTAGTTTAAAAGTAGTAACAGTTTGTTTACATGGGGTACCAAGACAAGAGTAAAAAAAATAAAAAGCACAAAAAATTAAAAAAATTCTTTAGATTTTTTTAAACATTTTTCCGTCGATAAAATTGTTTATATTTTCACCTTTTTTAATATGTGCACTTTATAAAGACTCACACTATATACAGTGTGTATAATAAACCCTGTCCGATCCATCAATGGCTTGTTTTTCTCTTAACAAACATGCTAAGAAAAATAACAAAAAAAGACTATATCATCGTAAAACGTCTTCATAATATTTTTAAGTACAGTATTGACAGCATTTTTACCCTTAAATTACTGAAATTTTGCACAGTCTAGCAACACTCCACTAAACTTGATTGACATACTTTTGGCGGTATTTTTCTAAGGCGTAGGTAGGAAAGCGCGGCGTAGCGCGGCGCGGTATCGGTGAACCTTTATGAACTTTAGTGATACCTACCTAGGTATTATGATTAATAAGTTGTCGGTGTAGCCATGGGTAATCTACTAACATATTCTTTAAATAAATTAAATTTAATAGGGTAATTTCTTTGGTCGATTTTTATAAAAGTGCGTCACTTATGTACTCACAATAAGCTACTGTATAACACCTATAAGGATCGGACAGGGTTTATTATACATAATGTATACCTGAGAGAAATAGTGGTTTTTTAAATTTCTTTAGACTACATCGTTTAGGGTTATGTAACCCGCCGATCTTGGGGTTTAATGTCCGAGTCGAGCAGCATATTCAATATACCGTTACAACGTTCTCAGTACCACCATCGAGTTGGGGTTTGTAAACAGCATACGACGTTACGAGCGCCCTATTTTGTATGACCTAGCTATCAAAATGTGTGCTTCACACTCCACTTCAAAATGTACAGGCTGACTCTTATGGTCCAATATATCATAATTATACATAGTCGTGTAATGTAGATAACCTTCTATATAGATAGGTAAATCATGTTTTGATTGCAGTACGACCCAGGCAGTCAACAATTCGACACGTCAAGCAAGCAGCGCGCGCCGGCGTATACAGACAGAATATTGTACAAAGCTCGCGCCATGTCCAGCAATACGACATCGGCTTTCTCCGGTAAATCAACATTACGATTAGTAGACCTACTTATGTTCAAACGAGAATACTTGCTCTATCACATAAAAAATATAAAAATAATAATCCATTAACAAGAATATGGCCTAATAGTCATAACTCAATAAATTTACTAGACGTTTTTGATCGCAACTATAATAAATATACTAAAATAGTGAAAGACATCCTCCATAGTAGGTTGTGTTTGGATGGTTCTGACTGCGGTAGAGGCATCCAAATATAAACTCATATTCTACTTGCAATATTGGGTAATAACAACTTGCAACATAAATCAGAGATATTTTCTGTATAATCCTTATTGCTTTCCTTTTGTGTGTGTAGTTATTATAGTTATATAGTTTTGTGTGTGTAGCATTACGATCCAGATCCAAACAATGTATTTATGATATAAGATAAATTAATAATGGTAATGTGTTTTGTGCATTAATAAATAAATAAATATTAGACTGTATGCTTAGTCTCATGTGCTAAGAAATTGTCTAGAATTCTTGACGACGATAAAAACTTACCCTGTCTTTTTATAACAGTCTTGTTTATTGTTATGTGTGCGTCTATTATAGTGCCACACATTCATTAAGTTAAGAACTATATATGGGTTCTGAAGATGTTTGTTGGAAGTCAAACATAAAATGAAAAATAATTCGTAATCAATTATTTCCAAAAGTTATTATGATAATAATATTTTAACAAATAATCTTATTAATATGTTTTATAGTATTTATACTATTAACTGATAGAATAATAAACTTTATATTCGTTAAAACGTACCTATCTCTAATTGAACACCTTCGATATTCTTGTTACTCATACTCTTAATATCTTTGTTGTTACTATATATATTTCTCACGCCACTTTCCTATCACCAATTAACGATCAATGAATTCGAATAATCACTATTCGAAAGCACGAATACTACGTCATTAACTGCATGAGTACATTCACATACAAAAAAATATTAATGCAAGGACTCTAAGTTTTCCTATCACTAATTAACAACTGATGTATTCGAACAACTAGTACTTGATCGAATACATTCGAAAACAGAAAAATGACAATACAAACACACTCGTTTTCTTATTAACAATTAACAACTAATGCATTCGAATAGCGATTACTAAATCGAACACAGAACGCTGTCAATTACTGTCAATTGCTCTTTTATCACCAGTTAACGATTAATCCATTCCAATAAGTATTACTAATTCATAAAACAATAACAATGCATGCGAAACACCTCATAATGTGTTACATATTGAAGGGGTTCCAGGACTGCGGCGTATCAGCAGCGTACCTGTGCCATCGGGCGTCAAATGTCTCGCGTACAACTCCGTGCAGTCCGTGTGCACGAGCGACCATAAGCCGGTCTGGGCTCTGTTCTCCACTACACTGAGGCCGGGCACTGATGTGTGAGTACCTTTATATTAAGTGGTTGCCTTTGCGCCAGGTGTTACGGGTCCTTATACGTCACAATAAGTTGCGCGACCTACAAATAATTGTTCTAAAGCTGGGTGTTCCTTGGCTCTGTTGTATGAATGTTTATAAAGTTCGCGGTGACATAGGACTAATTCTTAGAGCAGGAGTAGAATGATTTAAATAATAATTAATAGATCGATCTCAGGAACTAGAATACATTAAAATTACTACGTATCTTATCTTATCCTGTGTGGGAGCCAGTCAGTACAGACCGGCGACACTTCGAGCCAGTGGGATCTTTTGTGTCGACTTCCCCAATAACGACTGCCATAGATGTTCATGGCAGTCGGGACCGACGGCTTAACGTGCTCCGAGGCATGGAGCAGACGATAATTTTCAATCAAAAATTACTACGTAACAGATGTGCCAATTTCTATGAAAGCTACAAGTATCTACGTTGATATATAACAATAAATGAAAGACTTAACTATAACGTAAGGACCCTAACAGCCGTGATGTACAAGCTGTGGCAGACATTAAATATCCCGGTAGTGACCTTTTCGGTATTCCGTCTGCTATGTTTTAAGCCCTACGTATTAAAAGAGAATCGATTACAGTCTACCTGAGTCAATTCCAGATATCGTTGCTGCTATTAAGTTTTTCCTACCAGAACTCAACACACATTACTTGACCCGAAAATCAAAGATGCAAACTAAGTAATTCAAGACATACAGTCAAGATAATAACAGTATCTTTTCACAGAGTACCATTAGCAGCGGGACTGTTCAACCGAGAAGTATACCTCGAAGGCATCAAGCGCCGACGAGCCCTACTCGACCACGCGCCAGGCACCTCCGCGGTCTGCAACGTACAATAACATTAACTTACGAACTAAGTTTTCGTACCGTTGACAAATTTTCGTTCACGTCTCGAAACTTAAAGTTCGGCATGTCAATCTACCTACTTACCAAACATTAGAAAAATATATTT
The DNA here is from genome assembly GCA_963675205.1 of Catocala nupta. Taxonomy (NCBI): domain Eukaryota; kingdom Metazoa; phylum Arthropoda; class Insecta; order Lepidoptera; family Erebidae; genus Catocala; species Catocala nupta. Next base: position 14,548,174 of record OY776084.1, read on the forward strand.
TAGCACAACTAGTCGAAAAAGAAATATTCGTGGATATTCTAAATCAATGTATCTGGAGTAATACGTAAAAGCAAACGAAGATATTGTTCTGCTTTCTGGCTAAAAGAGCATACGCACTGTCTGTCAGGGACAAGAATATGCTCGCTTGGATTGCTTCTATCGCAGTTTATACACCGTCCGATTTTTATCTAACGTGATAAAAATAAGCCTCTACTTTAACCGTTGCTATAGTAGTTGCGTAGATAAGCCTAATATTGTGCATTGTCAAATGCAAAGCCAATATTATGGGATTAACACTGTCTTAGCTATTCCTCCCAGATCACGCAATTGATAGGTAGTTTACAATAATGCAGGACGTTACATCTGTCCGCATGTTAAGACCAAATATAGGCTATCAATCAAATAGCAATTACAACAACGATTTTACTATATCTACTTTGCAAATAGTTAAAAAGTACGGATATAATTTTAACCGTACGATTGTACGGCAATTGTACATTTAAATTAATTTAATTAATACATTTAATTGTACATTTACTCAGTTAGAGTTGATTGCTAGTCTTTTTCTTGCCTACTGAAATAATTATTGGGTTTTATTACGAAATTGCCATTAGAAGAAGGGCTTTGGAAGTAGGTGTAACATTCACCACGTGCTTCGCGAAACACATAAACCTGTCGATCGCAGCTATCATAATAATAACCTTATTCAATAGAGGATATACTCGAATAAAAATCTTTTATCCTCATTTTAAGTCAAGAGCAGGCCTCTTAAGAGACGCTTGACGAGTGGTGACAAAACCTCAGACTTCGGGTTATATATAAATCATACAATAAATAAAGCAGCTAAGGAGTGCAAGTGGCCAGAATATATGTATTCCTCGAAGATCCACGAATATTTCAATTATTGTAATATCTACTGTAAATGAAGTCAGTCTCGATAGAGTTTTATTTTTGATCAACTTTTTCTGTGACCAAACGGCGTTTTATGCCAGTGTATCAAAAAGTATTGAGTTTACCAAAGAGGTTTATATTTTTGTTGTTATACTTATTATTTTACAATTTTCACGATGTTTTATTTTATTATTTACGTATTTTTTATTACGTCCTAAGTTAGAGTAAGCGGACAGGAGTGCAATGTTACAAAAGACGATTTTTACAGTCATATAATTTATATTACACTTAATTAAATTTAATTTTTAAATGCTCATCCTGTAAACGAAAAAGACAGATCTAGTCAGTATAGAGAAATTCCATCAGTATTCCTTATAATAATAAATTATTCAATATAATTTACCTTATGTACTGTAATTATAATATTTTACAGTTAGCTCCAATGATTAGCGTATATTATATACTCCATTATTATTGTTGTGCTTTAAAAGTAATATATTATATTATACTTTAGCTGTAGCTTAGCCATAAATTCTATATGAAATATTATTTTGATGTAACCGCTAAATCCTGTTTAGAAAAATGAGCTTTTATTATAATATTATTAAAATAATCGTAGGTGTGTGTGTGTGTCGTGGAGTTCTAAAACAGTACTTAATTAAAATATTTCCTGCCTTATATCACTGTGTTAAACCCGTCTTATGAAATGTTTGACATTTCTACAGAAATAATAAATCTATGTTAATTAGGTGCTGTGATTAGGTAGTCCGATGTCCATTCCAGTTGCCGTTACACCGGGATAACACTTACACTGTTTAATACCACGTTCTGAATTGTTACTATGGTGATGCAATTTAAGTAACAAGACAAAGGTACAGTCAACGACATAACTAGCTAATCATTATATAAATTTGTCACAGTATTTTATGAATTAAAAATTACAAACTATTGTTCTATAGTAATAGTAAGATTAAATAACAATTCTTTTACTATTACTGTTTTACATGATATAGCAATTAAAAATGCACAAATGTTTATCAAATGATATCAAATGACGCTAACTGTACAAAGTAAAGTTGTTGTAATTGCATTAGCATTCGAAGGTATAACGGAATCGATTGCCAATGAATTTCTCGACGTTATAGATCTAAAACTAGCTACGTATCGCACAAAACAAGACGACGTCCAACAATTCGTCCTTCATTTCGTAAATATTAGATCTTATGTTAAATATATAATTTAAATGATTAAACTCTAATATTTGTTTTAGATTTGTGACTGAAAGATATTATAAAATAGGTACAGTGTCATGGTGGTTAATTATAGTTATCAGTCATGTCCAAAACATACGAGTATTATAAATTACTTCCGTGTTGTTTATTCATATAATTAATGTTTAAGTAAATCATTTGTTGTTGTAATCATGTACTTAATTACATTCGATTCCCTTACTAATAAATGTTGTTCAGCGCTAGAATAATACTAGTTTGGTCTTCTGAATTTAAAAGAAACTTTTTAAAACAAAAAGAAGTTTGTCTAAGAAAAAAAGCAAGACTCGCATCAACGTTGAATCTTTATCGAACGTTATTAGTGAGGGGATTTATGTGTGACTTATCGACTAAATTAGTCTTTTGGGTCTAAGATACTGCCAAGCCTAGTATCAAATATTTCGTATAAATACCAAATTCTCACTGACCAATCGTAATTGTCATATTTTCAAAGAAACCTAGTATAAAAAATGTCCTGATCTTAGATCGTTGGCGAAAAAAATAAGTTAGGATGTTGTAGCAGATTTGATGTTATATGTGAGATAAAAAAGTTGGGTGTTTAAAAATATTTTTTCATAACTTTTCGACAGTTAGTCTGATAGATGGAGATTAAAATTTGACTGTGTAGTTGGCCTAGAGTTAGAATTTGTATTGTCAATTGTCTGACTGTCTAGGTGGCGTTAACCAAATTATGATATTGATATAGCCAACAAATAGGAAGGCTCTTTTTGGTAACAAATTGTATATCTAAGGCCGGTACCATACTTCTGCCGCGGAGTACTCAAAAACCTTTGTTTTGACGATAGCATATGAAGTGTCCCTGTCACTTGCGAAAGAAGTGCATTTTCGAATTGAACCATGGATAATCGCTTTGCATATCGTGCTTATACGTTTTTTGATGCGGTGATATAAAAGCCAAAGAAGTAAATGTGCATGTTGCCTGTCATACTTTCCCGTTTTGATGCTTCGCGGCGGATGTGTGAAGCTACTGCGGTCTTTTAATGCTACAGGCTCCAAATGCCAAATAAAATCGTAATAAATATACTGCTGTAATCTTTCATCCGGTACATAATCCAATCAAATATTATATCATTAGACCACTTGAAATTCATGTTCTCCTCAATTATAGTAAATCAGTCTGTCTTCCATAACGTGTACGTAACATATTAATATTTAATTAATTTCAGGGAAGTTACCTGAGAACTAGGCTTCAATGTACTTATTACAACGTAGAAAGGAAGGTAGTTCGAAATTGGTTCTAACATCGGCAATTTTCGTTTTTATACAACTGTAAGGTTACCACATGGGTCGGGTTCCAAAACTAATGTCTTAACACCGTTTCTTAAAGCATTATCATAACATATATGAATATATTGCTATAAAATCTGTAACGCGCTTTCTCATTCTTGCGAATGTTTACATAACTTAGAGAGATGGTGGTTTGGCCTCTGTTAAAAGCGTTTCTATAAACCATGTCCTATAGTTCGATATCAGTTGGCTTAGATGCGCGGCGATTGTATGGCCCGCACCACTTTTCTGGTATTGCAAATAACACAGCCAGCTACAATAAAAGACGACAGCATCGATTTGATCCAACAAGAGACAAAAATGTGTAATTCACAAATAGTTGATCTGTGTCTGGGTGTTATAGTGTTCCTAGTGCGGAGATTGACAGTTCACAAAGAAGAAATAATAACAAGTTGAAATTAGGTATAAACGAAAATTGCCAATATATGTAATTAGTTTCAAAAAACTGTTTATAAAAGTACAATCCCAAACTCAATTAATATATTGTAAGCCAGAACACAAACACTCTATGAAGAGATTATTGTCAAAAAGCTGTATTACGGAGCTTCGATACGATGACTTACGTTTTTAAACTTTAATAATCAGGTATATATAGTTCAGCTTTGTGTATTCAAATCTATCAGTTTTGATTTACAATGATGTATAGTCGACTTGATAGTTGAGTTTGTGACTGTACCTTGTATCGTACCCTTGTGTAACATTCAACGTGTAAACTTTTCTGGACGTCTTAAATTTATTCATTTATATTAGTACCAGCTTTTCGCTGCACTTATTTTAGCTTTTTTACTGTACTTCTAAATTTAATGTTGCACAAAGAATAAATAATATCACCTCTATTTTCGTTCCCACTTCTATTTATTTATTAATATTTACACAAGTGTAGTTTAGCTTGGATAATACTTGCTGTTCGGTAACTAAAGTACAATGTTTATAAGAATTTATATATACATACGTACAATATTATTTTCTTATATACACATTTGATCTACATCAATGAAGCCATCTATGTCTTAAATATTAATGCTCCAAATTTTATTCGAATAAAATTGTACACAAGCGATAGTTTTTATGGTTAAAGAAGCAGCTTAAGTACTTATGTATAATATCAATACATTCGAATGCAAATGATCACATCACTAGCCTCATCTAGTGATGTGATCATTTGTTACAGTCACGTTAATTATAACGTATGTTTATGGCGGTCTTTCCAGTCAACCAAATAAATGACAGCAACGCTTGTGTCATTGAGGTCTCAAGAGGCATATTCCTACAGCGATTGGCTGTTCTTTGATGTTGCTCAAACGTGTATGATAGACAGACAGACAAAATAACTAGTATTGATAATAGCTTTTATTTTATACAAGATTTTTTATTCTGAAATAGCAAGTAGCGGGAGATTAATTATAATATTGATTTCAACGGACGAGTAGGTGACTTTGGCATTTGTTAACATTCAATAAAAACAAACTTGATATAATGTAGTATATCATTCAACAAAATAATTATTATTATCAATCACTTGTTTTTAAAAAGGTTACCTACTAAAGTTCGGCTGCTTTGGTTAAAAGGTTTTAAGCAGATACTAGCTTTTCTAGTTATAAGCGTAATAAAATTATATGTGCTATTTTTGTATAACGATCTTATAAAAGCGGTGTAATCAAATTAAAAAAACCTAGGCTTAAAGTACTAAACCTGTTTGTCAAAAAACCAAATTATGAACGAATAATCAAGAGAATAATATTTCATGTGGAGTATTGGAAGTAGAGACTAGATCCATTCGAAATACAAATAATGCCATAGATTTTAGGCGAACTTTCGGCAGTCCATTGTCAGTAGATAATTTTTTTGACAAATAGTTTAGTACTAAACCAGCATACCAACAAAATCATAATTCATGTCCAATATAAGGTAAAAAATACATTAATTATTTTTCACAAGTAATCCTATTAATATTACATTGCCGTAAGTCACCTGCTATTTTTTTAAATGGTTAATAATTTCATTTAATGAAACAATTGTATTGTGAATTATATTGCTAGTCCATATTTTAATAGATAATCTTAAGTTGTAACTTATATAAGACAAAAAATGTTATGCTAAATATAGTTAACTTTCCTCGCTAATCGCTTTTGTTTCTATTTTATACATTCCAATTTTTAACCTTACCTTAAAACAATAAGGTTGAATTTACTGGATATAATAATTTGTATTATATATAACACTATGTTTTACTTCCATAGAAATAATATAATAATAATAATATATAGAGAAGGTTTCTGTAACAATATCAAAAATATTCCCAGTAAATTAACACCAATACTAAAAGTATATTTTCATTCAGCTCAGCTTTGCTATTCTTCTAAATACAATTTAGCATGTGTACGCAACGATGAGGTCGTCTTCGAAACATAATTACGAACGTGCTCAGCTGATTCAAACGGTATTAACTAACGCATTTAAGTCAACGAACTCAAGGCGTTCATGACTGTTTCGAGTTATCAGGATGACTTAAGAGATTAATAGTAAAATATTAAAATGTTAACCTACTTTAAAAAAGGAAATAATTTAGGCTCTATTGAACATTCCCTCTATCATTAATATATGATGACACAAAATGTGGCCCTAATATAAATAAGTTTGAAACCAGCCAACGAAGCCTACAAATTAAAAAAATTGTGTTATAATTTAATATACCTAACCAATATTATTCTTGACTCAAGACAAAAGAAAACAAAAAATAATCCGTTAGTTTAACCTTTGTGACAGATTAACCGCATAACTTTATTGGGACACGTAGAATATAAGTGAATGCATTTTTATTTTTATTATAAATTAATGTATAGCTTATTGTAGTTCTTCCAGAAAGAACACAATGTCGATAAATCCTGCACAGTCTGCTAAAACTGTACTTTATATGAGTAAGGGCTTACTCAACGGAAGGTCGCTAGAACTTTGAATGGATCTTATACAACTTAAAGACATTTGTTGAAAAGGTACAACAAGACTGATTTTTACACGATAAAATCAGGAAGCGGCGGGTTTAGATATTCTTAAGCGCGCAGTTATTGATTTATTGGTTTGGCAATTTTGATAAATCGGTTTATCACTTCTGTGAAGATACGGCAGCATCATTAAACAGCAAAATGACGTTAATGAGCGTACAGTCAGAAGAAGAATGGAGCAATAAGACCTGCATGCTAAAAGACCAGCTTGAGGTTCAGAACACCCCGGGCAACATCGCGTAGCTCGACTTTGGTTTGCCAAAATTAGTCAATTTCAACACATCAGCAATGGAGTTAGTTTCTGTGTACGATTGAATGCAGAATAGCCTTTAGAGCTTTAAACAGCAGCGAGTGTGTGCAGGAAAAGTATGGTCAGCGGTTTCTTCCAACAAAAACCCGGCATACCGTTAATTTCCATAGAGGGTATTTCATGGTTTGGGCAGGATAAGTTCAGATGCTCATACAGAGTTAGTGAGGGCTGAGGATTAACTAATGCCAGTTCGATACACTGAAGAGATCCTCCCGTATTGGAAGCTTTTAATCTCTATCTAGGAAGAAATTCCATTATTATTCTTTAAAAATTAGATAAATGTGTAGTGGAACTGACGGCCGTTCAGAAAAAAATATGAAAAAAATCTATCCTAACTACTACCTGAGATGTGCTTTTTTTTTAATTACCATGTATAAATTTCTTGTATTTTTTTCATTTTTTCTGAACGGCTTTCGTTTCTACTATAAGACATTTCAAGGTTATCCATTAATTACCGGACACCCTGTATATATGTGGTGTGTATTTATTGGTTAGTTCGATGAATTGTTAATAGATGGCTTTGTAGGTTAATTTATCGAACGCGCTAATCTCGGCAATTACTGGTTCGAATTGAAAAATTCTTTTAGTGTTGGATGGCCCATTTATCGAGGAAGGCTATGGCTATATAACATCACGCTACGACCAATAGGAACAGAGCATAAATAAAAAATGTTGCGAAAACGAAGAAAATTCTCTTATGTGAAGCAGACTACGTTGCGCGGGTCAGCTAGTATATATATATATATATATATACAGTTATAATATAACTGCTACTCAATTACTTTATCTTTTCTGAACGTTATTATAGTGCCACTCCACGCAGGCCTGTCCTTTAACACCGTTGACATCGACTGTACACCAACGCTCGTAGAACTTAGCCTCCCTCGATTTACCGATGAAGAAAGTGTCTTCATCGTTGACTTCAATTCGAACTGCATACGTCTTTTTATCTGAAATATATGACAAATCTCTTGAGTATTTATTTAGTTATAAATTTATAAGAAAATAGCGTTCGATGCGAATCGAAAGAGAAGTAGGTACAAATACGTGTTTATTAAAAAAACCAACAGTGAAAAAGAAATACTTAACAGAACTTATGTCACATTATTATATGGCTAATAATAGGTTTCCCTGTATAGCTAGGATATGTACAATTCGCTTTGTTCATCTTAACCTTCACAACGTATCTTTCAACGTGTCCAAGGCCGGTGATAATAAACAAATGTTTATGGTAAAAAGTCGACGCTAATCACATGGCTAATTGAAGACCACGAAAGACTAAGGACGTTCTACTAAACAATAGCTGCCGTAATAAGCATATAAAATCTCTTACCAGCTATGAACACAAATCCATAATCTTTGGGCAGTATCTGATTTTCACCATGTTGATACAATTTGAAGTCACAGCTTTCTACTGGCAGAACTGCTTGATCTGATTGACGGCACAGATACCCGATAGTTAAACTGAAAATAAAAATATACGAGCCGCTACATCGTGTACCTCTGTTTACCAGTGCAGAGGCTCGGATACGAGCCACCGAGTGTCACGCCATTTTAAACCTTATTTTACTAATCTTAACGGTTATATCTGATTGTTTTTCGGCTATGAACCGATTTTTTGGGTAAACGGCATTGTAAAAATTACGAAAATATAAACATATGATAGAACAGTGAAACATCGTGAGGAAACCTACATGCCTGAGAGTTATATGTTTATATAATGTTCTCGAAGATGTGTGAATCGCACTGAACCAGCGTGATGGTTGGCTGTGACCTAACCCTCTTTCCATACTGAGAAGAGGCCCGTACCCAGCATTGGGATAGTTTATAAACATAGCTGATAATACATATAAGTCGTTTTCTAATCGTCATGGAGACTTTGCTACTATTAGTTCATTAATTAATAATTCTCATTTCAAGCACAAGAATGAGTCAAAACTGTAAAGTCTGTAACATGCTTTAGTAAGAGTCCTAAAGAGGTAAATACCTAAGTACCTAATTTACGAAATATCATGTCTTACATAAATTATTTTGCTTAAGTATTGTTACTCACTGTGATAAAACAGCAGGTTGGCACACACTACCAACAGCCATAGTATCTCCATTCTCAAGGAATATGAAATGGTAGACGTAGCGGTGGAAAGTGTGCCAGTCCCGAAACGGACCTGAAGAAAAATGAGACGAATATAAATAATTAAAGAAATACCATAACATTACGCCTAATCCTGACCCTAAAGTATTCGCTGAAGGTCGTCATACCCATATTTTGCTATTTTTATCTAGGTACTTGACTAAGGCCGCCCAAAACCCAATAACACTGCTAAAACTAGGCACATTCTTTTCTTAAAAAATATATAATGATAGAAATTTTAATGAAACCTAGGATCTGACTCTGTTATGCTGTGTCTCAAGGATGATGAGTAATCGTCCTTAACTTGTAAAAAGTGTTCCTCGGTGTGTTTAGCAGAGCAGTAGGTACAGTTTGTACTTAAAACTTTATTAGAACATCAACAGTCCAAACCACTTCACGATGTATCTACAGAATTTAGTATTCAAGAAAATAAAAATTTATTTTGATTTTTGATTTGATCTAATTGCGTAATATACTACCAAACTCACTTACTTACGTAGCCATAAGTGTAGATCAATAGATAATCATCATATTTACCAAAACTGTGATCCCTGACGCACGGCATGTTAATTTCTTGCACTTTACCATCAACATTTACAGTTCCTTTTACGTAGCCCATTTGTTCGTAATGAGTTTGGTGCATTCTGAAAATAACAATGCTTAAACAGTGACTCTTATGTAAACAGATTGAAGTAGTATTCTAATGTTCAATTGAAGTAATATGGCGAGAAGATAATTTATTTATCGTGATCATAAACCCAGGATTTTAATTCGTCCTATAATTGTCAATTGAACATCGTCTTTAAGTTGTCGAGCTGTACAACCGTAGTTGAAAAATAACATTTCTAACTGTTTAGCTAAAGCTATGTTTTTTTTAAATATTTTAGGACTTTAATAAGTCTAAATGCATGAAATTAATCAATTGTATTTTGTATACTTATTTCTATTAAATTAATTACCCTCTGGGAATGACGTGGCCAAATTTTTACAACAGACACTATTTAGAGAGCCTGTATTTTTAAATTTAGTTTCGGATCACTACTTTTAAATAACATTTTTTGTAAATTTGACACGTACGTAAATATTTAAAATAAATTATATAGTAAAACAATGTTTATTAACACGCCATAAATTAATCTTTCAAAACTTACACACGTAGAAAAAGTAAAAAATAATAATAATGAATACTTATTAACATTTCTCGCATTTATATTTACACTAATCAGACTAAAAAAATGTGAGCCATTTATTGGTTCAATTAAATACATCCTCAAATTCAGAACTTATTTTGGTACTCTTTACATAGTAGTTTAGTGCTTAAAGACAAATTGCCTTCACAGCAACAATACCTTGATACTAATTTTGTTAGACAAAAAGACCATAGTTTTCCACTTGGTGGAATAGATCCGGATGGTGGTGGATGGGGAAGGTCTGTACCCATAATTCTCCTATTAATGCCATATTTTGCTAGTTTCGGAGATATGTAAGTAATTAATTAGCAGTAACCTTAAAATGCCAGCAAAATTTTATCGATGCAAATGGGGTATATTGAGACTGCTGAGCTGTTTAAGATGAACTTGTTAAATATATCTGCAATTGGGGCAAGTGGACCTTCTTTCAGACGTTATTCTCTGGTAAAATATTGCAATCATTAAATCGGAAGCAGTTGACTAAACAAGAAAAATACCATTTGGACATCACATGATGGAATATTTCATGGCCAATTCCATGGTAGCGAGTATCACGCGAATATCCTTTGGATGAAGGGTTAAACCAAGAAAGTGATCTCATGTTTGCTTTCTTGGTTACAACATTGCTCTATAACCTGGTAGCGATTTCTAAAGATCCAGTCCACGTTTAATTACAGCTATGAGGCCCTTGGTTGTTGTTTGAGTCAGCTATCTAAAAGATATTACTGACACTTTGGAGACACTATTAAAATATAGCTTTTACACGGAGGTGGTTGTCTGTCAGACACATACCGCATACACGTTCCTTCACATAAGGACGTGTGCGCTACAACTGCTCGTGGCACAGCGATTGGAAGGTACTGAGAGCACGGGAGTCAAGATTTAAAATATAACATAGCTACACAACATTTTTGGTTTTGTGGTGTCTGTCATACTACCATGTCAGTCGCAGAAGGTTAAGAAGATAAATATTATCTAAAGATATTTAGATAATTAAACATTGGCGCATTTGTATACCTATTATAATGTTTATAATATACAAATCGACCACGAAATTCCCGCTCGTATGCATTAAAAGGATGAAGTTACCTTGCTTCCTTAAACGGTCGGCTGATACTATTTATAAGCCTTTACATATCATCTATTTGGAAAAGTGCTAACGTTGTACCTACCCACAAGGGAAGATCAAGACAGAATATAGAGAACTACCAACCTATTTCTATATTGAATACCCTCTTCAAACTCTTCGAAAGACTCGTCGATAAAACCGTATACCCAACCATCCAACACAATATACTACCAGAACAACACAGTTTTGTTAAACAAAAGTCCATTGTCACCAACCTAATGATCTTTACTAACTATATTTTTAAAAACATGGACGTAATAGCTGAAACTGATACCATGTATACAGATTTTAAAAAAGCGTTTGATAGTGTCGATCACGAGATACTACTAAATAAACTCGCTTTTAATTGTATTACAGGAAATTTACTTCGTTGGTTCCATTCATACAGGGTGTCCCAGAAGATGTGAATCAAATTCAGTTAAATTGTAACGAGAGATTCCTTAAGTAAGGACCTTTCAAAAGTGCATAATAAAAAAATAATGTTATGTTGTTGGTCAAACGTACAAGATTTTCTTTGGTGTAAAAAAAATATACCAAACTAAAGCTGCGATTCCAAAACAAAGTCAGTTTTAAAAATAATTGTTTGTAGTTTGATGAATCAATCCTTCACAAATAATAAAAGTGAAAAATGAAAATTAGCCATAAACGAAGCACCTGTAGTTAAAAGTCTGAAAAGGGTCGTACTTTTTTAAAAACTCTTGATTTTTTTATTTTATCCAAAGATATATTTCAATTTTTTTTTATTTAGCATATTTGAAAGTTCCTTACCTACCTATTATATTATATAATATAATAGAATTGAAATGGTTGTGAGTAATGGTTATCACTCTGACAGGTTTCTTGCTACATCGGCAGTCCCTCAAGGGTCAATTCTTGGCCCTCTGCTGTTTATAATTTATATTGATGATATAGGCATTTGTTTTTTTTGAAAAGTAAGTTTTTGTTATACGCGGATGATTTGAAAATTTTCAGCTCAGTAAAGACAGTTCATGATTGTCAGCATCTGCAAGATGATCTAAATAGATTGTCCGACTACTGTACGACAAATAAACTGCAACTAAGCATGTCTAAATGTACAAACCAAAAACAAAACAATAATCAAGTTTAATTATATTTTGTGCAACGAAACCCTTACACAACCATAACCCCATTACGGATCTCGGCCTTCTTCTGGACAGTCAATTACACCTTAATTAATATAATGTAACTTTTATTACACCTTAATTTTCACATAGATCAGATGTATAGTTTCGTTACGAGAGCTACATCTGATTTCAAACGGCCTGCCTGTGACCTACATGTACCTTTTTGACTCATTAGTTCGACCCCAAATGTAATACGCCTGCACAATATGGGACCCATATTATTCTAAATACGATAATATGATAGAAAGAATACAACGTAAGTTTCTTAAAAGTTTGCTTTATAAATGTCACCTAAATTGTTTATCATACAGAGAATCATTGGATAAATATAACCTACTAACCTTAAAAACTAGACGCCTGTTACTACATGCTATGTTCCTCTACGGTTTAATACATAATAGCTACGTAATTAAATGCCAATTCACGTATTTAATTAATGTGTTTACTTGCAGTGCAGTTGCAGCTAAGTTTCGATCGAAACAGCTCTTTTCGTATTCACATTATTTTGACAGCTGATGTTTCAGATACAAAATCCGACGTAAAACTTAACTGCGACTCCATACGGACTGCATCGAAACTCGAATGATGCGTCGAGATATTACGTGAACGGCCTACTGGATTTTGTAAGCAATATTTATTACATAGTGCCAAGAACGGTCTTGAGGCGAGAGGCGCGCCCTTACCACGGCTCATAGTCGCACAAATGCGGGCGTCCTTCCAACGTTTAGTTTTGTAAATAGTCTCAAAGCAATCGAAACATAAGAGTAAGCTAGTAAGAAATCGTTATACATATTACGATTATTAAAGTCCTGTATATAAATATAATATTATTATATGTAAGTTGGTATACACAGCATTATAGTTAACATTATACTTCTAGAACACGTTTCCTAACTCTATTGTAATAAGTGAAAACGTTGTGGATTGTTTAGTTACCTAATATATTGTTCAACTTTTTTGTAACGCTTAATGTACAATTGTTTGTTTTCCAAATTTCCTTCTCCCTAGCCTTTATTATTCCCAAGTCACTTGGGGTCGGCTTTTATAGTCTAACCGGATTTGACTGGATATCAGTTTTTACACGGAGCGGCTGCCACCTGACCGCCGCAACCCGAAGGCTAACGATACCCTAAGGCTAGACCAGTGTCAGGATATTATAGGGCACTGACTGCCCAACAACGATTGCCATAGATGTTCATGGCAGCCGGGACCGTCGGCTTAACGTGCTCTCCGAGGCACGGAGCAGGCGATAATTGTAATAATAATAATAATAAAAACCACCGGCAGCTTGGACCCTGTTCCCGATGCCGGTGGGGTACCATATATTTTATATTTTTAAATGTATTTTTATAGATATATGTATATTTAAAAATGAAAAATATATTGATAATATTTAAATAAAGAGAATAATAATAATAATATGCTATCTGAGCTATCGCTGCTACTCTGTTTTCCAAATAAATACAATAAAAAATAAAATAAAATACATTCCAAGTTAAAACATCGTAATCCGTGTGTAGATCAAATCAAACACGATGTATTTACCATTTAAATTGTATAGTTGTACTGCACGTACAAATATTGTATTCTTACTTTTTAAGTAGTTTAAAATATCCTTTCGACCACTTTTCCCTCGCCATGTCTCTAGCCATGCTCTTAGGTGCCATATGAGTGTCGTAATTGAACGGCGCAAAATTTGCACTCCAGGTCAACTCCATCTCCACTTTAATTATTTTGTCCTGGTTATTTCTAGGTCTGTAACAAATATTACAATATTTATTAACTGTTGCGTATATTACACCTAATTAAACATATCGAAAACAGATAATATTGTTGTGTATAATTTCTAATCAAATAGAAGCGCAAATATGTTTAGCTTCCCGAAACGAATATTTTTAAGTTTATTTCTAGCTTACTTATAGATTATAGTACAAACAGAACTAAGAAAAATTAATTAGGTATATTGTGGGTTAAATTTAAAACAACAACCTGGGTCTGTTTTAAAGAGTAGAAATCTCACAGTACCTACCCAATCTTGACAGTGGGAGATTGGATGACTTTTGAAGATTTCTCCACGAAAATAAAAAGGATGCAGTAAGTGCTTTAGCGTTATTTACAGCTAATTTTTACGGTTGTGACACATCTAACGTCAATCATTCAGTAGTACAATCGTGATATTACGTTTACTATTTCTAATTGCCTCTTCTGTACACACAGCGACACATCAACCTAGACTGTTTGGACTTTGAACTATTAGAAGTTGAACGCTGCGAATCGTGCGAGAGAGTACGTTGTATTTTTGTTATTTTGTCTCCGCACGCTGAACGGGACGCGACGCTCTATCCTTACCATTACATCGAAACCACTATGCACTGTCCCGTTCCGACAATTCTCTATTTTGCATGTAGCGTAGTTATGCGTATATAGGGTGTCTAACTTGACGAGTAGCCGTGTGTACAAGTCAAATCTTAGTGGAGCAATCTATGATTTGATTGGATTAGACATAGGACTACAAAGATCATTTTATAACATTCCAAAGTTACCTAAATATAGAAACTCACTTCATGTCTCCTTTATAATTTATTTTCCAAGTGCGCATTGGTATGAAGTTAGCTATTTCTAACCCTTTGATCTTATAGTCTCCTTCTTCTGTAAGGCATTGTTCTTGATACGTATCAGGCAAATGAGGAGACATAAGCAATTCTCTATCTTTCAACTGAAAAGGATAAATCATAAATACTAAACATATAAACCTCGACTAACATAATTTGCCGGTGATAGAGAATATTGTGAGAAGTCCTACTCACTAATAGAGTAGTCTATAATATTTTAAGTCTGTCAACCCAGTTTGGACCAGTGTGGTGGACTACTGTCGAATCCTTCTGGTACTAGGAATAGCTCGTCAATTTTATTACAAATGAATATAAGAAATACTACTACTCAGTTACTTATTAGTTATGTACCTTTTATACTAATCTGTGCCATATCTGGGTACATTGTACTTATTGTTTTAATGTTTGGAAAAATACAATCATGATTACCATCGACGTATATTTTCATAGATTTTGTTTAGATTATATCAGTTTTTACTCTAAGAATTTGTATCGAAACATATCTTTCAAAACAACGATGTCCCTTTTCTTGACTTGGCAGGCAAAGCTTACCTATTCGTTAGTAATCTTCCAATGGCAGACGAGTCAACAGTGTACCCGGTCAATGTTAGAGCTTACTTACATAAATCTAAACTATTCAATTTTAAATTCTTATCATTGCTTTCTCTTTTTTTTTAAAGTAAGCCTTAGTACAGCAGTTCCATAATTAAGTAACAGTTAAGTAGTTGTAACATGTTCATATGTCGTGATATACAAACTTTTAAGAATAGGAAAGCATCAACAATGTTTCCAGGCCGTCTAGCAATTCCACTGATAATTGCATCTCCTTCTTTTGAAACGCCATTGAAGTACACAGCGTCGATAGCCTGAAAATCAAAAATAAATACCTAAATAGGCAAATATATACTGCAACATAATAGCATTCCTGTTTTCAGGGGTACAGAAAAGGGCATAGATTAATTTTATTCTAGGCAAAAGTACATACTGGTAATAACCTTTTTTTTTAGCATGGGGCTATGCTTTGACGCCTACCGCCCCCCGCCCCCTCCTCCCCGCAAGGGCGGCGGAGAGGCGGCGGGGTTATGTCGGGCTCACCCGAGAAAAGATGGCATCATCCCGGTCCTACCGACTAAACCTACCACGGTGTTCCTTCTCGCAATCTGTGGCCGGGGCGCAGGGATCACTCGCGCATTCATCCTGCTGCTCCGGCAGATTTGGACCGCCACTTGTTCATGGCGGTCTCGTCACATTTTCAGAAAGACTTCATTAAGAGGCGCGCGTGAAACACTACGCGCCACCGTCTCGGACCTGCTTCAGCACAGATGTCAGACTGCACTAGTCTATCGCCCCAGGCCAGCGTTCATGGAGGCCGGAGATCGTTTAGCGTCCTTCGGCGCCTGGTGCGTCGACTGCGGGCCGGTAGGCTGGTGTCCCTCCTCCCTTTCCCTTTCCGCCACCTCTTTAGCGAACATTACTACCTCGCATTAGGAGGCTATGGCTACCCATGCGCTCTCGCTCGCGACCATAAACTCTACTATGCCCGGTAGCGAGAGATGTTCCACCCCGACTGCCGCGATAAGGTCACGGCGCACTGCCGCCCAGGCTGGGCACTCATCCAGCGTACACTGCGCTGTGTCCTCGAAGCAGTCCCCACAGTGATGGAAGCGGATTTTTCCATCAAATTTTCTACTTTTGTGTAGATAAACATGTATTAATATGAAATTATACTTATTAACTACTTGGGTTTATAAGTCGTAGTATATAGTGTACCTACCCAGTATAAATAGTTAACAAAGTATAAATTCATACATAGGTACCAACAGGTATATATAAATTTAATATAATACCCGTCTCACTAAAATTATGTAGGTAAGTAGTTTAGTAACATTAACCTTACTTACTTATCAGGGTGTATAATGTGGATTAATACTAATCAATTTTGGTCTTGTTTAAAACGAGTTATCTATTGTCGTCCATGCGTGTATTTTGTAATGTAGTTGGCAGAAATTGCATACATACCATAAGTAAGTACAAATTGGTATTTGAATTTTTCTTTTGATAATGAAATTCTAACTACGAAAGTTTCTTTTACTTTCCTACAGGCCTCAGCAACCATGCCTGCCTAAGGTGAGTCCATTAGAGTTAAAACAGAATTTTTGTAAAGTTTGTAAAACGCGTCAGTCATAAGACCACCTTTTTCTTAAAAGATCGTCTAATTACTAGAAATTTGATTTACCTACTTATACTAGTGTATGATATACCTAGTCCTTTCTTCCTTAAAATTCTTAGGTAGGTCGGTACTTCCTCGTGTTACGAGTAGGTTCAGATTTAGAACTTTGGTCAACATGCAATGTGTGTGAATCGAACCGTCTACCTCTCTGTCTACTTCATTATCAAATTCGTTTAAATTTGTTCCTAAACTTACTACAAATATCTTTAAAGTAATAACACATTTTTGTCAAGTCCGAACGTTGCCCTTATAATAATATAATATTACATTTAATTGATTTATACCTATAAAGTTAGGTAGCTATATTATGTGTATTAATATTGCGTAATACTCACCTGCGGGCAATCGCCAAGATAATACTTGTGTTCCAAACTTGCGTCGAGTGTATGGACATGTACAGTGCCATCACAACTTTTGCCCACTTCCACGGCGTGCATCCGTCTTAGGTGCTTTATTAACTAAAATGGAAAGAATAACTTACCTACTAAGTACCTATTTAATTATGATTACACTCTAGCCATGCTTTGCGGTTTTACAAGCGTTAAACGATATACTTGTACCTAGGTATGGTTATAGCTCCACCTTCGTAGGTAATATATACGTAGGGTCATAATCTAAAAAGTCTGTAACTTTCCTTGGTACACAGGCTACCTTAGGCAAAAATATTTTTATAGATTGGACTGGTAGTTCCTGAGATTACCGCTTACAAACATAGCCTTCTACTTTATAATATAGTATATCAGGGGCTTTTGTAGGCTATTCAGTGGTGTGAATAAAATAGGCAATATAAATTGTTTTAAATTTAAAAGTACTTTTAATCGGCTTAAGTTTAACTTATCACCAGATATAGTAAAACATAACAGTCAAAAATAGTAAATGATCACCGAAATTAAAACCGCAGTAGGTATATTTAAAGAGATCAAAATAAGTCGATTATTTTTGGGTGGGTTTAAGAAGGAACCTAACATAACCTAACCCTTCAGAGACGGAATGCAGTGATTTGAGGCGTATAGGTGCTCGTTATGATATATTTTAGTAAGCATATTTTGCTGCGCAATTTACTATTTTTGGTGGTCATTATATTTAATCCCCTTTTTATCTCGTTTAACGAAGTAATAATATAATATTTCGAAAGAAATATATTCATAACATGTTGGCAGTTGTAATTGAGGCTAACTACTAGCTTTATTATATATTTTAATTTAATAGTAATTAGCTAAACTTTTATTCAATTAGCTATAATTGAATAGAAGTTTGTCTAATAACTATTTAATTATTATTAGAAACTCACAACTCAAACTACGAGTAAATGTCAGAATAATATATTTTGTACATACCTGTCTGGTCTTCAACACAATATACATAAACAAAAATTTAAACCAATAGAATTTATTTTTCTGTTGATAGACACCAAATACCGGCGGTTTGTTTCGTTTATTTAAAGTTCTAAACAGCAAAACTAGGCCTACGGGTATTAACAAAGGAATTATTAGGCCGAACATTTTCTTTTTTTGTGTGGTAATCTAATAAAAGGTGTGAAGTAGCCGAAAGTAATGCGGTTAGATGACTAATTCAGTTATTAATGCCGCCTATCTTATCGAAACCCGATAATAAATTAAACTGTACCTAATCATTTTTGATATAAATACCTATTTAATTACTCGTCCGTAAACTAAGCGGGATTATGGGTTGGAGTGTACGATACGGGGCACTAAAGAAAATATTTTTTTTCGCAATAATTAATATTTTCTTAAATTGTTGTTATTGTTATTCTATCTATTGATATATTATAGATAAAAACCCTAGATACACAATGCCATACAAATATAACACTTGAAACTGTACCCAGTCGCTTATAAGTAGTTATATTAACTATATAAACCTTGATTAATGCAAATTAAACCTTATCGCCTTAACTATTTAATAACTTATTGAATATACAAGGCTACTTAAAAAAAGTAAAATTTATAGTTAATAATCTGACGTAATTATGTAGTGTATATAAAATTCATGTGAATTTATGTTATAAACACATATTTGCTTTTACTTGTACCTGTAGGTATTTTACCAAGGTTCCTATGATGTTCAATAAAATGAAAATAATGTATTTTCATAGCAGCTCTTAAACAGATGGTAGAAAATCTTTTATTATTTTACCAGACATAACAGTAGTATTTATTTAACAAAATAGACAAGACAAGTTAAATCGGTGCGTCGGCAAAGGGTAACGTCACGCCACCTATTTTTCACGTGTGCCTTCGCGACAACATAATAAAGAAAGAAATTGTAGTGACCGGTATTACCTCCTGACCAGTGGGATCTTTTGTGTCGACTTCCCCAATAACGACTGCCATAGATGTTAATGGCAGCCGGCACCGACGGCCTAACGTGCTCTCCGAGGCACGGAGCAAGCAATAACTGTCAATCAATACGCACATCATTTCGAAAAGTCATATAACTTCCGAAAGTTAGATGTGCGCGACGTGGGTTCGAACCCGAGACCCTCTGCATTGCAGTCTATTGGTCTCCCCACTGAGCTATCCCTGCTCTTTTACTTTAGAGATAGTCGTAGTAAGTTTATGAACAAATTTAAAAGAATTTAATAATGAAGCAGACAGAGAGGTAGACGGTTCGATTCACACCCATTGCACGTTGACCATAGTACCTACCTACCTAAGAATTTTAAGGAAGGAAGGACTAGATACATGAAATACCAGTATAAGTAGGTAAATCAAATTTCTAGTAATTAAATAATCTTATAAGAAAAAGGTGGTCTTATGACTGACGCGTTTTATAAACTTTACAAAAGTTCTGTTTTAACTCTAATGGACTCACCTTAGGCAGGCATGGTTGCTGAGGCCTGTAGGAAAGTAAAAGAAACTTTCGTAGTTAGAATTTCATTATCAAAAGAAAAATTCAAATACCAATTTGTACCTATGGTATGTATGCAATTTCCGCCAACTATATTACAAAATACACGCATGGACGACAATAGATAACTCGTTTTAAATAAGACCAAAATTGATTAGTATTAATCCACATTATACACCCTGATACTTAAGTAAGTAAGGTTAATGTTACTAAACTACTTACATAATTTTAGTGACACGGGTATTATATTAAATTTATAAATACCTGTATGTATGAATTTATACTCGATTAACTATTTATACTGGGTAGGTACACTATACTAGGACTTATAAACCCAAGTAGTTAATAAGTATAATTTCATAATTAATACATGTTTATCTACACAAAAGTGGAAAATTTAATGGAAAATCCCGCGACTTCGCTCGCGTAAATGTAGGTTTACGCGAGCGCCAGATCCTGGTAACGGACTGGAAAGCACGACTAGTGCAACTAAGCGCAGGGCACGACGCGATAGCGGCGGTAAGACCCATCATTGGGAAGTGGCTGGAGAGACGCCATGGTGCCCTATCATATCGGCTGACACAGGTACTCTCAAGGCACGGGTGCTTCGGGAAGTACCTGTGTCGTATCGGAAGATACCTCGTATTTCGCGCGCCTAATGCCGCCATAATGAAGGCCGCGGGCGGGCGAATGAGGATCTCCCGCCCGCCAGCCATTGAGTCGGTCCGACGCTCTATGTAGTGCCGGGGCGTCGCCGAGGTGTTGTAGACTGCTGGGTGGGTCGCTAAGGTAGTAATTTTTGCCAGCGGCCCATCCACTATACAAAGCAGCGAGCGTGCACACCGTGGGGTTTTGGTCCGTAGGCCCGAAGTACCGAAGAGCCGGACATAACCCTCTCACCTCCCCTTGTGGCGAGAGGGTATGCATCAGGCGCATTGCACCACGTAAAAAACCGCCCTTGTGCCAATAATCTATGGAATTCTTCTTTACCTATTACAAACCAAAAATATACTAAATGGTCATCAATTGTAATCAATACTTTCAAAATCAATTGATTTCTCTTTCTATAATAATGACGTAAAGTCATATATGTGTGCCTCAGTAAAGGTGTGAATAGATTCAGTTTCATTCAACTGATGCGACAGCCAGGTGGCACATGAAAATAAAATCAGCAAGAAGCCTTACTGTAATAGATAGTGACACTGTAAGTCTTTTAAAGCAATGACAACCGGGGAAAAACAATGGGCTTGTGTGTCACGTGCTCTACCAAACTGTGTCAATACAATAGTTGGCACTTCTTGACGTAGTAGTGGAGAAGGTTTAACTTCACCAGTAGTTAGCAATACTTGCTCATCCAATGATGCACCTGGAAGATCAACACTAGGTTCTACAGATGCTGAAGGTAGCAGTTGCCCTGATGGTGATTTTGTTGATTGCGACTGCTCTGATGTAGTTACTGGTAATGATAACTCTGAAGATGTTCATGGTGCAGTGTAATGTTGAGCCAAGCTATCACACCTCTGCCGACAAGGATGACAGATCTTATCTGAAGTGTGTAACTACAATAAAATATTTTAAATTAATTAAAAAAGGCAATACATATCAGATTGGCACAAAGTATGTGCTATATCTGATCTATAGTTAGACAGTTTTATTAACCCGTTGAATGACCTGAAATGAGACACAATAGATTTTCTATTGTATTTGGAATCCTGGCGTTCTGACAGAAGCTGAATGTTTATAATTATCAGGCACAGTACTGCATCTGGATTTGTACCTAGAATATGGCATCTCATTCTATGCATGCAATTGAGAGTTTATTGGGTAACAATAGGTATATGTACAATAGTAAGTAGTTATAATTTTTCAAATCCCCTTGGTGACCTATCAGGCATGATGGTAAATGTGCATATTATAGACATAACAAATACTTACAGTTACGTGGCAAAATTCTTTCTGCAAAAAACAGTTTTTATACGAGCTTCTTGCTCAGTAGCGCATTTTAATCTGTGTGCTCTGATTTGAAATAAAGATTTTCCACACACAAATTTCTATGTCCTAAAATAAAAGAATATGAACCAGGTGTTTCAATTGATTGATGTAGTAAGAACCAACAAGCATGACACACAACACCGTCATTAGGTATCTGAAAAGAAAATGATCATGCCATGAAGAAACCAAATGTTACAAATATTATTTAAAATACAGTTGGGAGAAGTTTGTATTATTTATTATTATTAGCTCATATTGGTTGGAGTGTACGAAACGGGGCACTAAGGGAAAAGAACCTGGAAAATAATACGCAAAAATTTAAAAAATCTCAATTGTTTGTTTTCTTTTATTCCATCCTAATAAAAGACTAAAAAAAGCAAAAGTCATCTTGGAACTTTTTGTCTAGGATAAGTGGTTTGTGAGAAAATCAGCGTTTTTAATACGACGACAAAACTTTGAATCGCTCTTTCCGTGGAACTATTAGAAATAGCGAAACATTTACAAGAGAGAAAGATGGTTATTTCTTACCCCTCAATACAATAGAATACTCAAAATACAAAATTTACCAAATTTTCGAAACACTGAAGAAAATATTTTCGTCCTTTTGCAATATGCGGGTGACGCTACAGGACAAGTATAACAATATAGCGGATTTGAACACTACTAGTCAGAACCCTCTAGTGCAGGAGGATCTACACTATAAGGCATTATGTGTGTCTGCGGACCTTATAGAGACCAGTCAGATGCATTCTCGACCTCGAACAAAACTTTTTCATGCTCAAGGGAATTACGATGCCATCATAGACGAGATGAATAAAGTTAATTGGACAAGTGAGCTAAACCGCGGGACCCTTGAAGACTCAGTAAAATTATTCTATGATATAATCAAAACATTACTAAATAAATATATACCGACGAAAACAATCATCCCACAACCTAAGTATCCCCTTGGTACAAAAGCCGGTTGATTAAATTATTAAAGGAAAAGGCTAAATATCATACTAAATTTAAAAAATATCGCACTGACGTAATGTGAGAAAATCTGTCTTTTATCACATTACGTCAGCGTGCTTAAGAGTTAGAGAGGGACATGTACAATAATTACATTACAAAGAATTATCTATCACTAAAAATCCTAGAGCATTTTGGTAGTATGTAAAATCGAAACAGTGTACTAACTCATACCCATCAGTGCTAAAATTAGGTGAAATATCATCAAATATTGGCGAAGAGATATGTAACTTGTTCGGTAGCTACTTCTATTCAAACTTCCAAGAACAGACGGTGATGGATGTTGACGATCCCTTATTGTCTGGGGATGATACAGGCGATCTGGTTACGTCTCCCTTATGTGACATACGCTCTATTGAGGTAAAGGAAGAGGAAGGGCCTCGGTTACTACAAAAAGTAGATCTTAATAAGTCCGCAGGCCCCGACAACATTTCACCAATTTTCATTCGCAACTGTGCGAAGAGCCTATTTATCCCGTTAACTATACTGTATAGAAGGTCATTTTCATTGGGAGAGATGCCCACGATTTGGAAGTTAGTGTATATAACGCCGATTCATAAAAAGGGTCCGAGAAATTGCGTTGATAATTACAGGCCGATATCCAAACTATGTGTATTTGCGAAAATGAAAAAAATATACACAAACAACTATCTTTTACCCTCAAATTAAGTTTCGCGGATAATCAGCATGGATTTTTAAAGAGTCGTTCTACAACCTCAAATCTCGTCGTGTGTAGTGAGTACCTAACGAAGTGTATGTGAGTGTATGATGTCTCAGGTCGACGTTATATACACTGATTTCAGCAAATGTTTCGATCGTATAGATCATATCTTACTATTATGTAAGCTTTTCAAGATTGGAATCAGAGGAAACTTGTGCCGTTGGTTCACGTCCTATGTCCAGAATACGTGTCAAACAGTAGCTCTCAATAGTTACACTTCCAGAGTCATAGTGATCCCTTCAGAATTTCCTCAGGGATCTCTCTTGTTCAATGTTTTTATAAATGACGTCGGTGCATGCTTTCAGGGTTCTAAAATCGTATTATACGCCGACCACATGAAAATATTGAGACAAGTAACAAGCGCCAAGGACGCCCAATCTTTGCAGGACGATTTAAACCGGTTCTTAAGCTATTGCTGTCGAAATAATTTGGACTTGAATGTCGCCAAGTGTTAACCCCATTAAAACTACTTTTAAGCTCTGTAATGCACCAATAAAAACAGTCAATACCATCAAAGATCTTGTAAAAAGTAACATTTGACGCAAAGCTAATATTTGATTCGCACATTGATGATATTATAAATAAAGCATCCAAAGGCCAATGCTTTGTTTTATATTGAGGGTGTCATCTGAATTTAAGAATATCAAACAATTAAAATTCTGTACTGTACTTTTGTCCGTAGTCACCTCGAATATGCATCGCGGAATCCAATTTATAATGTATACATTAACGGCCTTTAAGGTATTCAAAATAAATTTTAAGGTACTTACAATAACTGTCCAATCTTAATCGTTGTAGAAAGTTTTACATCCTTCCAGTATACGAACGCAGGAAAGTAGCGGAATCTAACACTTTTATACGGCATTATGAATGTCTTAGTTGATGTTCCTGAGTTAGTTAACAAGGTTGGACTACGCGTACCCACTGCACACCTACGAAGAACAAATCTTCTCGATGTACCTCTAGTGAGAACAACGTACAGACAAAATTCATATATTTTTAGAGCATGTCGTACGTTTAATGGGGAGTGTCGGATAGTCGATCTTCACTTGTTTGCATCAAACATTGCTTATGTAAAAAATCCATTAGCAATAATTTTTTTGATACCTACTGTTAGATTTTCTTTTGTGTATAATCTTTGTATGAAAACAACGCTGTATACGTTAAAAAACATATATATTATACTATTCATGAGTGAAAACTTGTAATTGGCCTTTTGCTAATATGCTAAGAATTATTAGCTGTAAGTTTTCCTGAAATAATAAAAAAAAATACTGACAACATTTCTAATTGTCACTGCAGCAGCTATGGACTGGTGGATAATATCGTTAATAATTAAATCACTATTTATTTAAATTGAGTTTTTGTCGGTGAAGTTCTACAGTTTTGTTTTATATTGCAAGATCATATTATTATCCACTATGAATTACCAATATTTTAGAAATGTCGGAGGCTTCTTTCTTTTAGCGAAATCCTAGCATTCTCCTTTTCGAAACACTGAAGAAAATATTTTCAAGTCTTTTTGCAATACGCGGGTGAAGCTACAGGACAAGTCCCAAAAAGTTGCACACTGTTTGCTACACTCTAACCCTGAACTTGTAGTCAAGTTAACAGAACTCGAGGTAAAGGTCACTGAACTTGAGGTCAAGGTCAGAATATCTTTCGGAAGGTAAACGCCCCGAGTCCCAACTCTTAGTACTTCGACTTGGATAAGTAAGGTTAAAAGGCGGAAGCGGAAGCTGTGCGCCCGCCGTAGCCTTCGTGGTTATTTTTATTGTGACCACCCAGAAATAGCCGTCGACACATTACAAGAGACGATACTAAACTTGAGGTCAAGGTCACTGACCTTAAGGTCAAGGTCACTGACCTTAAGATCAAGTTCACTGACCTTGGGGTCAGTCACTGACCTTGAGGTCGAGGTTCACCACCCTACGACTATCACTTCCCACCGGGTCCCGAAGGCTTGATTAGGCGATATTTCTTGTTAAAATTTTCTAATTCCTTTTTTCATAGTGCCCCGTTTCGTATCCACTAACCCAATATTTTATTGATTTGTACAGGTAAGCTAAGCATTAAAGGTAAGATTTGATCGGATTCTTTGTATTCAGAATCAGCTGTTCCATAGATTTTGTCGAGGTCAAAGTCCAATTTTGTATGGAACAGTTGCTTTTTCCGCGATTTCGGCAATGTCCCAGAACAAAAGTTGTTTATAATAACAAGTAGTTTTACTATATTAAGAAACACCAGTATATATTATATACATACTTATATTTGTTCATTGCGATGAACGAATCCGTAACATAATAAGCGTGACCTGTATATTATATGTTAATTATTTAGTACAATAAACAACAATTAGGTATTTTAGCATTTATTCCAATCTTATAGAAACAGCTTTTACAATAAAATGCACATTAATTAAATTAAAATCCAGAATTTGTATATCCGTCAACGAATTTTCGGAATATAAAACCTATCATGATGCCGAGTGCGAGTTGTTTTTACGTTAACGCGATCGAAACGTTTACCGCATTTGGCTCTCTGGTTGGTTAAGAGCTTGGAGCGGGCCAATCGGAGCGTCGAACGTCATAAACGTGTCGATCGCGTTAACGTAAAACAAATTTGCACTAGGCACTTTGAACATTAACTACTATACTAATTTCACACAGTGAAATTGTTAAAGAACTTATAGCCTTTTATAAGGAAGAAATACGTTGACAGAAAAACGCACAACTACTAAAATAGCCGCTCCACCAAGTTCTCATTTCAAATATGAATAGTCGCTTGCGAAGGTGCCTAATATATAATTTATTGAGAGGCAGAATTTTACGTAGTTGTACTATAGTTGGTTTGTTTTATTCTACAGTCGCTAACAGATGTTTGTGAACACATTCTTCTTTGTTAATAAGATGCGTCGTCTTATTTACGAGCTGCATCAGAGTATTTAGGTTGTTTGACCATTCATTGAGACGGTCTGATGCATCCATGTTCAAACTGCAAGGAAAACAGAAATATAAATACTGTCAAATGCCAGGTTGTTATATACATTTTGAAAGGTCCACTGATAGGTTTTGTTGGCGGGGGAGAGTTTAAGAAAAGCGCCTGGTTTGGAAAGGCAGATAAACACAAAAATGTGTTAACAGATGGTAAAATGTATGTAAAATGCTGTGGTTGTCCGACCGAATTACAATCACATTACTTGACATGACTAACTTCGTCTCGTTATTAAACCAGGTGTAAGCATCGCGAGGTCAATGTTGGAGATATCCATTAAGACCTGTTACCAATTTTAAGAAACGAATTGTTTTAGCAACGGGTAGTTATAAAATAACAGACTTGAATATAGAAATCGGGCCAACACAACAAAACGGTGTCTTTCGAATATGTGCTAGGCAACGCATTATAGTTTTTGATATGAATGGAACTTTTCAATGTATTGTTTTGTTTATTTCATACCTGAAATGTACCACACCAGCGGGACGGTCGATCTTAGCGCGAACAACGCTGCTAACTACTAACTGACTGAGTGCCTCTTCCGTTTCGGTCTCACTCAGACCGAGTAGTTCACTCATTCGCTTGACGGTGATACGAGTGTAGTACATCGACATTATGCGGATATTCTGAAATAAATATAAATTTATAAAGTGTTTTAAATCTGGTAGTATAGGCACAGAATAAATATGGTACTAACGTACAGAAGGATCACTTCGCAAACCAATTTATAGAAATAGCGACTCTTGCTACTAAACAACAAAGTGCCATTCAGCTCGCATAAGCACTCAGTGCCTAACGCGATATTCACCTAACCGTTTTCGCTCTTTTCTAACACATAACGCTGTCGCTGTCTGGCGCGTAGTGACGCGCTAGCTGTCGCGCTAGGGTTGTCGACTTGCCGCTGCTACTATAATATCTATTCATCGTCCATCTACCTACTTGACCACGTAATAATAAATAATTATCCTATGTAATATTGTCTTCTGTTTACGCGAATGTTATTCATTGAAATTAAACTACTATATACGGATTTTATCGCGTTGTTTATTTATCACTGTATTACAAAATTTTGAAAATATTACACTACTACTACTATTGATTTTATTTTACTAATTTATAAGCTAATAAAATTATTTAAACTATTAAATCTATTTATTTTTGGTTTACACCTTCCCCGACGTTTCGGTTGCTTTTCAGCAGCCATCGTGACCATGGCCATGACCAAATAATTTTATTAGCTTATAAATTAGTAAAATAAAATGAATAGTAGTAGTAGTGTAATATTTTCAAATTTTTTTAATACAGTGATAAATAAACAACGCGATAAAATCCGTATATAGTAGTTTAATTTCAATAATTATCCTATGTTACACTGTAAATTTTAATAAATGAAAACAAACCTAGATATATCATTGTTTAATCGTTAGTGATATTTTTTGTTAATTTACTTCAAGTTAACTTGACGAATTCTTAGAAAGTGTTTTTCGTCTGTTCGCTAGGTATAAATAAGTAACTGCACCTTACTTACTCAGGCTATTGGTAAATTCTTAGTCTAGGTATGTAACTACTTACTTAAGCAATTATCATTTATTTTAAACTTAGTCTAATAAAGTATTAGCGAGCTCTGCGCGCGAGCGGTGACAACCGACTGGCGATGCGGCTTGGAAGCCGCGCAAAAGTGTAGGCACTTATCCCTGTAGGTACGGCCGAGTGAAGGAGGCCTGGTATAGGTACCTAATTGTCATATGTCAGAAAAAGGTTTTACGACACTCGTTGTAACATAACCGGTATTTAAATGCGATGGAGATATATATCCTTACTACAGATCCATTTTTACTTATATCAAAACTAGATTCTGACCACGGCTTCGCTCACGTAAATGTAAGTTAGGTCAGGTCTGATTAGTAAAAGTACTTTTTCTAGATGAAAGGTCCTATGTCGTTTACTCTCGACAAAGTGTATGCAAAATTTCATGATAATCTGTCGAGAAGTTCACGCATGAAAGTGTAATAAACAAACAAACTGATATTCGCATTTATAATATTAGTTTTTATACCGTTTAGTTAGTTTTTATGCTCCTGTGTGTAAAACAATGTACAAAATCAAAGATAGACAACTACCCTATTATGCATATCACTACATCGCATGTATGAGGCATACAAGATTATATGTCTCATACATGCGATAGGGGCATATAAAAGGGGCAACCCCTTTTTAAACTTGGGTGAACGTTGTCTAAGTTTTCAATATTTATAATTATAAGCTAAACACGAACGAAAAGAACCGTTCTAATATTATAAAAAGATGTTTGCATGTATGTTATTCATTTATGCATAAATTGTTGAATAAATTGGAGTAAAAATACAGATAGATCACGCCCTGGATAACGCTCAGGATACTTTGTATGCATTCACGTGGGATTTAAGAGCGCGAAGACGCGGGCAAAATAATGTATTGTATAACTAATTGATAACTTCTATTAATATCTATGACTTTACACATTACATAATTATATAAATAGCTGAAGTTAAATTGTTATTAAAGAAATCTTTAGAACCTAATTCAGTAGGTAAATAGTTATAAAACGTTGTGTGTAAATTATTTATTTGAAGTTAATGCTATTATGATAGCTAGTATCAAAACTCAAGATAGCCATTTCATTTGAATGGTTATATACATATATTATGCTACTTAATATGTAATAATGTTTATGTATATGTATGTGATAGATTGTGCTATCAATAATGCACCTGCATGCATAGCACAGTTGCACAGGCCGCAGTAATGTAGTTCAATCACATACTTTATTTTTTGTGCTATTTTAAGCAATATTATGATTTACATAATATTGTCTTCTGTTTACGCGAATGTTATTCATTGAAGTCTCCCCGTGACCATGGCTGCAGAAAAGCAACCGAAACGTCGGGGAAAGTGTAAACCAAAAATAAATAGATTTTATAGTTTAAATAATTTTATTAGCTTATAAATTAGTAAAATAAAATCAGTAGTAGTAGTAGTGTAATATTTTCAAAATTTTGTAAACAGTGATAAATAAACAACGCAATAAAATCCGTATATAGTAGTTTAATTTCAATGAATATTATGATTGTTATTTATTCTATCTTGGTGGTCTAGTGGTAGTGAATGCGACTACTGTGCATGAGAATTAAATCAATCTACCTACTCCGACCTCTGATAATAATAGATACTTTGAATTAACATAAAACCTTCATGGTGTGAGATTTTTGAGTGAAACTTTTTCACATGATACCTATAAGATTCTTCTTTTAAAAAATGTGCAACATTCGATTTTCGACTTTCAATTGTTAGTTTTTATTCAGCTTAGACGGGAAAGATGGATACTTCGAAAATCCGAGTTATTTTTGAATACGAGGTCCAACGCGGAACTAACAGGGCAGAAACGACTCTCAATATCAACGCTGCGTTTGGAGAGAAGACTGCTAATGAACACACCGTGCGTTTTGGTTTAAACGCTTTCGTAATGGAAACTTCGACTTAAAGAACGAACCACGTGGAAGACAGACACAAGTGAATAATGTTGAATTGAAGGAGATGGACGAAGCCGATCCGAGTCAAACTACCCAGGAATTAGAGGCATAGTTTAACGTTACCCTACCTACAATATTGGCTCATTTGCATAAAATCAATAAGTTAAAAAAATATGAAAATAGGTGCCTCATGATTTGACTGATCTGCAGAAAGAAATGCGTGTTGAAACTTGTGTTGCTTTGTTGAATCGGTACAGAAATTAAGGAATATTGGATCGAATTGTGACATGTGACGAAAAGTGGATTCTTTACGATAACCGTAAGCGAAAAATGCAATGGCTGACCCAGGTCAACGCCGCAACAGTGCCCTAAAGCAAAGCTTACCAATAAAAAGGTCATGGTAACTGATTAGTGGTCTCTTCATGGTGTTATTAACTATAGCTTTCTCAGATCTGATCAAGCAATAACAGCAGATGTTTACTGTACCGAACTTCGAACAATGATGGTGAAACTGGCAGTGAAACAGCCCTAACTCGTAAATCGATCTTCACCATTATTGCTCCATGATAACGCAAGACCACACACTGCACGAGAAAGCGTTGTAAATCTACAGAAGCTGCAGTTAGAAACCATACGTCATCTTCTGTACTGGCCAGATCTTGCTCCAACGGACTACCATATTTTTCGTGATTTGGACAATTTTCTACGTGATAAAAAATTTTCTTCCCAGGAAGCAGTACAAAATGCTTTCACACAGTTTGTCGAATCTACATCCCCGGAGTTCTATCGTAAAGGCATAAATGAACTTCCGTTTAGATGGCAGCATAGATACTGACGGTAAATATTTCGACTAAATAGATATGGTATATCTTAGAAAAAACCAGTTTCAACTTTTCAGTACAAATCGGCAATTTCATACTTTAATCCCTAATATTATCCATAGAAAAGCCAATGACTGTGATGTGCACATTTTTTTTGCAAAGAGTGTATTCATACTTAATATAATGTTAAGACAACGGGTCTTACTCGCGATAAATTATTTAAAAGGTTGGTCAGTTGTTAAAGAACTTACATGTTCCACGACTCTGTTCTTAAGGTCGTTCCAACGCTCCTGGCCTTTCTCGTCACTGGAGTCGAAGTACGGTGTGCCGCGGAGCATTTTCTCGTACGACGAGCAGAGTGTGTTCCATCTGATAATCTCTGGGTTGATGAACAGGCCTAGTAACTGTCTGTGAATAAGGCAAAATATTTTAAATTACCTAAAATTATTAATTAAAATATGGTTCTTACTAGAGGAGCTTGTTATGTTATCACGAATATGCAGTTCAACTGATTAAGCAAGGTAAGCAATGCTATCACTGTCATGCTACAGACAGGCAACCATTAACCCCAAGAGCATATAAAGCACGTTTACGTCCTTTCTTGAACCAGTAGTTATACAGCATTGGTCACTGTCAAATATTCTAACAGTTGTATTGTCTTATGTTTATGCAAATCTGTGATATAATAATCAATAAACAGTCATGAAGAAATATTTTAAATAATAATAAAAACCGCATGAAAATCTTTTTAAAAGAACTAAGCAGACAAACATATCCTGAGTACTTTTATGCTTAATTGAGAACATCAAACAATAAAAAATCTGTTGCAATGAATCATTTACGAAACGTAGTTTTGTTGCGTAGAATTGAACGTTTCTTAACAACAGAATAAAACTAAAATAGTATCACGTCCTGTCAGTATTTGCTTATGCACGATGCCACGTTTACCTTATGGTAAATATGGCATCACAAGACCAGAGAGCGCGTGCGTCGTTTTGAAAAAGTAAGTTAATCCGTAATAATCACTATTTTTATTTAAACTTCTTATACATACTTAGTTGTTGTCTAAATAATATAAAGCAATGTTTCTTTCGACATTTACAAAATTTAACTGCTTTATTTTGTAAGTTTCGTAGATGATCTTATTTTAGTACACACAGTTCCTATGAAGGTGCGAAATGCATTTGTGCATGTGATGCGATGTCCTAAATTTAGAACAAGCGGTCTAAGCACAAAGATTGCTTTTTTAAAGACTTGATAGATGATGATATTCTGCAGAAGCTGGACGTATCGTATAGGTTTTGGTGGCTCAGATGATGACGAAGCGTATATACCACCCCATCAGCGTGCAATGTCTGCGTCTAAAAAGTCTATCAGCTTCGAATCAGAAGATGTGACTGATTTTGACACCTGCCATGCCCCATCATCATTACTGTCGCTATCGTCTTTTACTAGAAGTCGCCGAAATACTACTCGAGCAACAAGTGGTACAGGAAGAGTTAGAGGTTCGAGAATAAGAAGATAAAGCGTTGGGGGACAGAAACATTCCAACAACAGCAATTTTTTATAGAACAACGATCTTAATTATTGATCTATTTTTTAATTATAATTAGAAGAATTTGATTATGAGAAGTTAATTATAAGAGACTATTATTAATAAGAAACATTATTTTGTTCTGTTACTGATTCATTTTTTGTTCATTCTTAATTAAAGTATAATTAGTTTCATGGTTTTCTTTCTTCTTTTTTTTTTGCAACTGAGAACGAAAAACCTTAACTCAGTACATTAAAAGAATACATTGGAACCAAATGTCCTATAATAAAAACATTGAGAAAACTGCAATTGCCAAATATTAGATTTTTTAAATTATTTTACTTCAATTATATACCATGCACAGAAATTGCTAGCAAAAAATTTGCAAGAAATTCGTTAAAATCGCACTCTCGGACTCAGGAGGATAGACAGACGCGGTCATCGATTTAGATTTTTACTATTTTGTGCTAAAACAGATTTCATTCTTACTTGTAGTCAGGCAATTTATCCAAATCTTTATCCTCATTCAGCCTATGCGTCAGGTCGGCCTGTTCATTGTCATAAGGTGCAAGTATTAGGAACACAACACTGCCCATTAGCGCATCTGCGCCAGCCATCTGTCCCAGAGCCCGGAAGTGACGACATACAGACAGATATGAGCCATTGTGTTGGTCCACTGCGATCATTAGGCGGTAGAATTTCTCTTTGAGTTCCTGTAAAATATGTCATGATAATTTATCTAGAAAATTAAGCAGTTTTACACATTAAATTGTGTAAGTAACTTGTGTTAGTTTAATTGACTGCAGGCATGGTAATTGTCATCTGCAAGGCAGAAACAGAAGGTAATTTGGTTAAGTTACATATTGATAAAATAGCCAGCAATAAGTGGTAACTGGCAATCATGGACAACGCTGTATTCTACTAATACTGCAGTATATTGTTTCTGCGGTAGCTAAGAAGATTGGAAGTAATTAACTGTTTGTCTACAATAAAGAATTGAAATCTATATTCTGTTAAAACACAAATTTGTTTCATAACTGATATAATATAGATGATATGATGTAGATATAACTAGTTCACGAGTAGCATATGTTGGTGGTTACCAATTTATTATTCTGTATTAAGTTTAACCAGACTTAATACAGAATTTGGCCACTAGTGATAGGAAAATAAGTAGAATATAAATACTGAGGAAGGCATTGTGTGCAAGTTCTATGACTTGGGAAACCAGGGTTGAATACCTGAGTCACCTATACTGTAATATGAATATAGTCAAGATAATTCTCTGACTACAAGAAATTTAAAGAAAAATGTGTCAATAATAATGGCAAAATGTAGAAATTGAGAGACCTTGCATTTTACAGTTTAGACCAGCAGCTGTAAGTTATGTTTGTATATTATATCAAATGCAAACTACCTGAGTATCATCCTCCTCAAAGAACTTAGTATTAATTTTCTTTGAAATAATCTGTGTGCGGATATAATCCTTGATTGCAAGGCACAATCTCATTTGTTCTAGGATCAATTCAACCTTTTCTCTCTTATCCATAGAACCATATGTCTCCACTTGCAATTCCTGGATGATCTTCGCAGCTTCAGTTGGATTGCCCTCCTCCTCTCGTATCTTTGCTAGGATGTGTGTGAGACGAGCCCTTTCCACTTCAACATAAATTTTACCTTCGGTAATAGATCTTAAGGTTTCAATCAGTTTTATTTTAGTTTCTTTATCAGGTGTTTTGTCAACATATGTGTAGCATTCTTGTACCATTTTCACTACTGCTTGCTTAAGTTGAGATCTACAAATAAACATTACAATAACATGTTTAGATTCAATTAAAAGTAGGTATATTTAAGAATTTAGAATAAATCTAATAAAAACTTCATTGTGACCAAAGTATTTTATTATTTACATGATGTTTAAATGTCTCATGCATATACAAAAATATCATAAAATATTGCTATATGCAACAACTGAGGTAGATTTTTTATCAATGTCATATAGGTCCATTTGACCTTCTGAAGAGATATTTAGCGGAATTGAGATTTAGCTTTATTTACAGGCAATACTATAACTTAATACAAAGTTGTAATATCAAAGATTTTATTTTCTGACAGATGTGTAAACATGTCTGGGACTTGGTAGTTAATAAATTATACAACATAATAAAGAGGAATAAAATAAGCCTGTTGAAGGTGACCTATTCCTTTGTCTGTGTCAGTTCTATTCTAAACTCAGGCTAATATACATACACTTTTTGCCTGCATCTTCTACAGTATATTAAAAAGTAAATGGAAAATTAGGATTGTATCCTAATTTAAATCCATGCTTCTCAATTATTACTTCTTCTTCTATGAGGTGCTATATGTGTTAATCAAATTAGTAGATTACAAGGAAGTAAACAACTTTAGTAAATACTTTAAATAAATCATAAAAGGGAAGTAGGTTAATGGTGTAGAGGTTTCTTACATACCTTCTTTTTGACAAAAGAATGACTTGATCATTGAGAGCAGACCAATTTTTAGCTTCAAAACATATTTGGACAATTGCCACTAAGATTCTTGCAGTAGATGCCATATCAGCTCCCTATAAACAAGTTAACATAAAATTAAGTAGTAATCACACAGGGCAGTAAACAAGATATATAAAACTATACTGATTGATTGACATTCAATCTGAGTTGTTTCTCTAATGCAAAATTTCCTTTAGGTTAAATCGTTTGTAAAACTCTGTTATTTTAAAGAAAAATTGTTTTCACATGGATACATTTACATAAACACAGGGCAATACTATGAATTCACAAATAAATTTCTGTGTTATGAATATTGCATATAGTCTTGAATTCTGAGACGATCTACAGAATTAAAATGGATCTCTAAAGATGTGACTTGTCATTTGCCAGCAGCTCGTATATGAACCACTACATTGTGTACCTCTGTTTACCTGTTGCTCAGATATGAGCCACCGAGTGCCACCCCACTTTAAACCTTATTTCACTAACATTAATGGTTAATAACCAGTGATTGGATAATCGGGCGCTTATATATCTAAACTTCTTCCCACGAAAGAATAATATGGACATTCCTTTCTGAATAAATAAGTAATACCTGGTTCCCGAGATTGAATAATTTTGTAAAAACAACTATTACAAACTGCAACTGAAATTATAGCAGTGGTTATTTTGATTTAGTATCTTTATTTTATTCAAAACAAATGGAATATCAATAAAAATGATAATGTGCACAATATGGTCAAGAAGTGGCAATTGATTTATCTATCTAACAGATTAGTGATTGAATCAACTAATTTATTGCATTTTATACGAACAGAAGACTAAAAATTTTACTTTTATTTATTACACAACTGCCCAAGAAAAATAGTGTAATATTTTTTATGTATGTATGTAACTTCTAAATGCATTATATTTTTTTTTTTCATTTAGATTTTTTAAGTCGGTGATAATATTCTAACTATATAATAACTTATATATAATATTATAACATCTAAATAAAATAAAATTAAACTAAATTAATCTTTTTTTTTGTTACAATAGAAACTAAACCAGTTCTCATAAAAACATTCATTGTAAAGAAAAAGTTCAATTAGAATTTTTAAATCTAATAAAATTACAATGAGAATTTTACAAGAAACAGCCGTCTTGGAAGTATGAGTAAGTATGTAAACATTATTCAATGAAAATTTTTCATTTTCACAACAAGTTCTAACTTAATTTTGTATGTAGGTAACATTTTTAGCAGTCTTAGGAATTCAAACGATTCTGGGATCCAAGATTCTGAAAGGCATGTCCGTATCATTCTTTCGTGGGAATAAAAGTGAAGTTTAGGTATATTAGTGCCCGATTATCCAATCACTGGTTATAACTGATTGTTTTTCGGCTATGAATGGTTTTTTTAGGATAAACGGCATTGTAAACAATTGCGAAAATAAAAACAAACAATAGGTTAAGGCATTGCAATAGCTAGTTTGATATATAAGATCTGTAGAGATACAAAGCCACTTAATTACAATCTAGAAGAAAATGAACCAAATAAGGATAGCATTGAAACATTATAAACAAATTAACTTACTGTTCTGGTCTGCTTTTCTAAGGCCAACAATTGATCAATAGCCTCTTGAACTCTGCCTTTGGAGGCCCATGATTTCCATAAAGGGATCTTTTCATCGCAAGTAGCACTGTAATCCACCTGTAAAGCAGAGCATATAATAAACGACGCGATACATCTTGACTAAGTAGGTTCCCAATGTAAACTGCTCCACAACAATGCTTTGAGGTTTGAAACGTCATGTCGCACAAAGATTGGATGATCAAATTTGAATGAACATGGAAAGCAATATAATTAGTACGCGCTTTGTTAAAATTTGCGTGTTTACCACACATTTACATTACTTACTTCCATTTTAATAATTTTGCCGCTGGCATCAAGACTTGTGATATCACCGTTTGTCGACATTGTTTAGTACTGAAACAAGTGCAAGGATGTTATTGTGTAAATTAATTCAATAAGGAAAATTAGATAAATGTAAATATTAGCCAATTACTTTCTAAATTCAACGTTTCAATAAACAAGAATAAGTTTCTACTGCTTCAGTAGGTACACGATATTGCAAACTCACGAATATGACAGAATGACTTGACTTGTTGACTTGACAGTTTTGGTTTTCTAAGCTGGTTAAACTCGACTAATGAATCTTTAAAAATATTTAGGACAGATGTATGTTATTAAGTTATTATTATTATAGTTTGGGTCAAATTGTAAGTAATAAATGGTCAAATTTGTTAAGACAGCTCAATAAAATTCACCTGGCAAATATAATATGTTAAAAGGAAATGTTTCATTTTCGGCTATAAAATGTACTATGAGCTAAAAATTTGCAAAATATACCAGGAATCGGGCGAAAATATTATTGCCTGAATTTAAGTCGAATTACGTTTGCGCTTAAAAATAATAGTTTTTATATTATTGCCATTATATTCAATATGGCGGTGGTTCTCGGTCATATATATTTGTATGCGTTCATAAATCATATCGAAAACTGTACGAAAGTACTATAATTATAATAATTAAAATATTAACAATAAATATGTCTTAGAGTATCATTTATTCATTTCAACTATCATACACATCTTTTCAACAAACAAATAACATAAAATATATATTTTTATAATATAATACTGATTTTGCAGGATGCACTCAGGAACGAAACATTTTGTTTATGTTTGACATTATCTGTCAATGTCATATTGACTGATAATAAATATTCCAATGCTGAATTAGTGTTTCTTATTACACTTTCCTGAATCCATACGTTTTCCTTTCATTTTTACAAGAATTATCAATTCTTTGGTGAATAATAAGAGTTTTTTTACTTCTGACAATTCTAGCATTCTAGGTTATGTATAAATGTCATCTACCAATTTGCCATAGATAGACCGCACGACAAACGTCAAACATTTTATACTTTATTTTGCGCAACGAAAATACTAGAAATTAATAAAGAATTGCTTAACTAAATGTATTTAGGGGTACATTTCCCAGGTTTTCTGAGGATGTACAAGTTATAGCCGGAGTCCTATACAAAAGTGAAACATCTTTGAAAGTATATAGTTTGTTTGTATGAGGAATGTTATGAAAGTGAATGAAGCCAGAGAAGTGTGTCAAGATCGTAGCAAATGGGCATCCGTAGTCTCTGCCTACCCCTCTGGGAAACAGGCGTGATTATAGAATCAATCAAAATCAAATAAATCAAAAGAACATACATAGGTATGTATGTATAGTTTGGATGACATATGTTCAAGGACTTTATTTTAGAACATCCCACGGTCGGTAGGCTGAAAATCGGCTTCCATAGACTTAGGGATTTCAATTTGCAAGTACCGGATTTTTTGCCGGATATCGCTTCTAATAATTTATTATTACTTTATACTAAAATGATATCCAAGTTAATTCTGCACAAAAACGAAGGCATTATAATTTTTTTACGAAAAATTTGTATGAAACTAGTATGGTAAATCTAATTATCTCTTAAATGGCAAGGAAAACCGTAATATCCTTACAGGTGGTTATAGTACTAATTATTTCTGATTTTCTCATATTCCACATAAAGGGCATCGGTGCTGTTTTTTTTTAAATTATTATAATATTTTTTTTATTTTAAATAATTATAAAACCATATTAATGTCCGAGTTAAGAACATCGCTATGAAGAATTTTATTGGCCCAAATATTGGATTATTC
This sequence comes from Catocala nupta, assembly GCA_963675205.1. Lineage (NCBI taxonomy): Eukaryota > Metazoa > Arthropoda > Insecta > Lepidoptera > Erebidae > Catocala > Catocala nupta. The sequence goes on from OY776084.1 coordinate 14,587,097, forward strand.
CACTTTGGTCAAATTCCACATTTTTGTGTCCTAAAATCACCTATCAACAAATCACCTGGGTGATCAAATTCCACATGATTTCAATTTATTTATTATGTTTCTTCAAATCACATAGGTGATCAAATTCCACATAAATTTTTATTGCCCCATATATTAATAATTTATGTACGTATGACGACATGTAGTACTAGTCGTATAATTCCACGTACTTTTCTGCGGTTTTGCTAGCAAAATATTTAAATTTGCTTCCGTCTATCTTCTCGCCAGATGTTATAGCTTGCAAAATCACAGCAATTCTTTTAATTAGCTCTTCATCCAACCCAGTAATAGCTGCAGTTTTATTGGGAAACTGGAAAATCTTTCTTGCGGTATTCCCGTCATTGGTAGTTGCCGAGCCTTGTTTTCCTATATCAATCAACAGATTGAGCTCATCTTTGAATTTATTTTGAATACACTTTTTTCTTGGTTGCATCATTTGTTTGTGCTCGTAACTTCTCGCTGCCCACTGTTTGAAGTCGAGCCTGTACCCAATGAGTAACAGACATTCCATGCAATTTATACGGGCGTGTAGGGATGAGAAGCCAAATTTGTACATGTCAGAACACACAGTCTTTGATGTTACAGCATCTAAGCGGTTCATTTCTTAGGTTTAGCTAAGCAGAGGTAGCACGATGCATTTGACCTGGCTTCAGAAAGGTACGTGCAGACTTTAGCATCGATCATTGTCATCATTAGTTGATGAGAATGATGAGTAACCCTGTTACTATTACTGAACTCTGTGGAGATATGTGCCTCAATTTCATCGTCATTTGTTTTTTGAGATCAATGACAACTCCTTCGCTCTCCTTTACAAAAGTAAAGTGAACTGGACGACAATACAAAGCAGAGCATGGTTTTGGGTTCATCTATAAAGTTGTGGCGTATGTATATACGCACAGGCAATATATAACTTTACGAGAAACCTGGAATCGAACGGAGCATCGTACAACTAGCCGCGCCGAAACCAAGCGACGCGCGAAAGCGATCGAACGGAGCATCATACGTCTAGCCGCGACGATATCAACTTTCGAACTGGTGACGCGCGAAACTTTCCTCTGCTTTTTATACGTGGCACTATTTTTATACTCGCGAACAGATTTCCAAGAAATCATTCGTAAATGTTAGATTTTTGTTTACTTGTCACTGATTGGTGTAAATGATTATGTACACATTAGTGTTAGCGTTACTTGCATGACTAATGAATGGGATATAAGATAGGTAAAAAATTGTAAATATATTCCCAGTTGAATCAGTCTGCGTGTTTCAATATAACCCTAACGCGTTAAATTGGTGACCCCTGATCTCTCATCGTTCTAGTGCTGTTGTAATATCGGTTCACTGAACCGACACCCAACATCTGTTGGTTTTCGGCCAAATCTAGACGTACGACCACGCTACCTTATCGTCATGGCACAAGAAAAAGCTGAAGAATTCACCGACAAGCAAGTAACAACCCCTCTCCACGGTGATGTCGCTACAATCTCACTGCCTGCACGTCTACCACCATTATGGCGCCAAAACCCACGACTGTAGTTCGCACAGTTTGAAGCCGCCGTCGCCGCGGCGACGGCGGCTTCAAACTGGCGGCGCGCCGCCAGCAAGATGGGAGAAGAACAGAAATTTAGCCTCGTCATCCCGTTGCTAGGCTGTAGCGACCTCGAACAAATCGGCGACATCATATTAAACCCGCCATCGACCAACAAGTACATTACGCTAAAGAATAGACTGATATTGACGTACCAAGAATCAGACTATCGTCAGCTACAGAAATTACTCAGCGGCCTAGAACTCGGCGACATAAAACCTAGCCAGTTATTACGTAAGATGCGCGATTTGAGCGGTAAATTACTAACCGACGAAGCTCTAAAAGTTATGTGGCTCAACCAATTACCCGCACAAGTCCGCGCCGTACTCTCCGTGAACACCGAATCGTCGCTAGAATGTTTAGCTGTGATGGCCGACAAAATGGTTGCACATTTCGAACCCGCAACAGTCGCCGCAGTCCACACTACAACCTCTACGCCGGCGCTCACATCAAGCCCGTCGTGTTTACATTGCCCAACTACAGAAAATCTACAGTTCGACACTATTATATAAACAAATAGAGAAACTAAGGCTGGAGATCGCCGAGATTCGAACCAATCAACAACATGCGTCGTATCGCTATGGCGCTACTCGTTCGCATAGCAACAACCGATCGCGATCGAACTCGAGATACCGTGCTCGCTCAAACCGCAAACCCGGCGATCCCGACTGGCTGTGTTATTACCACCTGCGCTATGGAGATGAAGCCCGTAGATACGAATCACCGTGCGCAAAAAAGAAGCAGAAAAACTAGAAAATACATCGACTATGGCGGGCGTCGATGTTAGCAAACCAAGCTACCGCCTCTGCGTTATCGATCTTAACAACAGAGAGAAGTTTCTAGTCGACACGGGTGCCGACATATCCGTATTAGCCGCAAGAAATAAGAAACACGCGAAGCCGATTGAAAGTACCTACAAACTGTTTGCTGCGAACGGTACAGAGATACGTACCTACGGTGAGCGCACACTCGAACTCAACCTAGGTCTACGCAGAAGCTTTAAATGGATATTTACCGTGGCCGACGTGAAAACATTAATACTAGGCGCAGATTTCTTAGCGAAGCACAAATTACTTGTCGATCAAACATCAAAGAAAATTCATCGACCGCATTACCGACCTTAGCGTTCACACCATCAAAATACATAGCACCGAGGAAGCCGTATACGTTATCAGCCACCATCACCCCTATCACGACATCTTGAAACAATATCCCGACGTACTGCGACCCTTGTCACTCAAAACTCCGACTAAGCACAACGTAACTCATCGCATAGAAACAACAGGCCAACCAATCTATTCAAGGCCGCGCCCCCTGCCGCCCGATAAATACAAAGCTGCGAAACTAGAATTTGAGAAGATGATAGAGATGGAAATCTGTAAACCGTCAAACAGTCCATGGGCCAGCCCGCTTTACGTCGTAAAGAAAAACGATGGTTCGCTACACGTGTGTGGCGACTACAGAAGATTGAACGCCGTTACAGTATCGTACCGATCGCTACCTTATTCCGAGAATTCAAGATTTTACGTACCAGATACATGGAAAAAAATATTTTCTAAGCTATATCTGAAAATGGCGTACTTCTGGATACCTATTGAAAAAGAAGATGCTGCGAAGACTGCCATAATAACCCCCTTCGGCCTCTTCGAGTTCAACTGTATGACATTTCGGCTTACGCAATTCCGGCCAAACATTTCAACGTTTCATGCACGAAGTACTACGAGGGCTCGACGACAACGTATTCTGTTTCGTCGATGATTTACTAGTGCACTTAAAAAACCCAGAGGATCACGAGCGTCACTTACAAAAAGTTCTCGAACGACTCGACAACTACGGCGTCACTCTAAACATCGATAAATGTGAGTTCGGCAAAGACAAGATACAGTTCCTCGGTTATGAAGTTACAACGGACGGAATCAAACCCACAGAAGAACGCATTCAAGCCATACTTACGTTTCCCAAACCAACTACAGTGCAAGAGTTAAGAAGATTTTTAGGCATGATAAACTTCTACCGTAGCTGCCTACAAGCCGAATACTAAAATTTACTAAATAAGTATCTACACAATAGCAAGAAATACGACAAAACACCTATACAATGGACACATGAAGCTGAAACAGCCTTCGAACAATGCCGACAAAGCATTCCTAGGCTACTATATTATCGCACCCGTTACCTAACGCTCCGTTATGCTTACTCACCGATGCGTCTGACACTAGCCTCGGCGCAGTCCTACAACAGAAAATAGACAACGTGTGGAAACCACTCGCCTTTTACTCAAAAGCAATGAGCGAGACGCAGAGAAGATACAGTGTATACAATCGCGAACTTCTAGCAATGTATACAGCTGTTAAAAACCTACGCCGACTGATAGAGGGCAACGAACTCACCATATGTACGGATCACAAACCATTGACGTACGTTCTAACAAGAACGCCGAGTAGCAGTGACACACCGCGTCGAGAACAACAATTGCATTTCATAAGCCAATACTGCACTAACATCAAATACATTCACGGTGATAAGAACGAAGCCGCTGACGCGTTATTACGTATTGCAGAAATCGAACTAGCCAACGCAACGCTGGACTACGATATGTTATCTCAAGAACAAGAAACGGACGCCGAGCTACGTGTTTGCATGAATAACCCCAGACTGAAGTTTTCCCGCGTAAACCTACCGGGAGTCACACGGCCTATTTGGTGCGAAACATCGACAGCGAACATTCGACCATACCTACCATTGCCTTATCGTGTCGCAGCCTTCAAAGCACAACACGAACTAAGTCACCCCGGCGTTCGTACAACAAGAAGAATAATGACGACAAAGTTTTTCTGGCCATCTATAAACAAAGACGTAGGTATATGGGCCAAGGCGTGCATCAGCTGTCAACGAGCGAAAGTTCATCGACACGTCATTAGCCCGCTCGGTGAGTTTCAACAATCATCTTGTTTTGAACACCTGCACGTGGACATAGTTGGGCCACTCCCACCATCAGATGACTATAGATACTTAGTCACTATGATTGACCGCTGCACTAACTGGCCAGAGGTAATACCTACTCGTGACGTTACCGCCGAAACGGTCGCGAAGGCCGTGTATGAGGGATGGATATCGCGGTTTGGATGTCCTCTACGACTTACTACAGACCAAGGGAGACAGTTCGAATCATCTTTATTTCAAGCTTTAATGAAGAAAATAGGCGTCACTCGAATACGTACTACTGCATTTCACCCGCAAGCTAATGGAAAAATCGAACGATGGCATCGATCTCTGAAAGCGGCACTGATGGCAAGAGCAACCGTTAACAGATGGATCAATGAATTACCTACAGTATTACTAGGACTTCGCACCGCCCTACGTGAAGACTCAACCGTCAGCCCGGCCCTGATGACATACGGATCTACGTTACACGTCCCATCTGATTTCTTCGCGCCTACCAAGCCAAACATTGAAGATGCGGAATTTGTCCATCAGCTGACTGAAACAATGTCGTCATTATCACCAACATCAACAAGGCAAGCGACAAGGTCAAACACATTCATACACAAAGACCTCGAGACATGTACGCATGTGTTTGTGCGCAACGACATCGTGCGCAGACCTCTCGTACCACCATACAACGGACCATATCAAGTACTTCAACGCAGTACCGACAAGCACTTCACACTGCAACTTCCGCTTCGCACCGCAGTAATTTCAAGCGACAGATTGAAGCCAGCCCATCTACTCAACGAGGAAGACTTGCCAGAAAACACAACATTAACAAACACGCCAGCCCCGGACACATCACCCACACCAATGCGGACAGCCTCATCACAGTCATTACCTTCACCGCGAAATTCGTACGTCACCAGATCCGGCCGCGCGGTGAAACAAAACGTACGCTTCGCTTAGGCGGGAGTGATGTGGCGTATGTATATACGCACAGGCAATATATAACTTTACGAGAAACCTAGAATCGAACGGAGCATCGTACAACTAGCCGCGCCGAAACCCAACGACGCGCGAAGGCGATCGAACGGAGCATCATACGTCTAGCCGCGACGATATCAAGTTTCAAACTTTTATACTCGCGAACAGATTTCCAAGAAATCATTCACAAATGTTAGATTTTTGTTTATTTGTCGCTGATTGGTGTAAATGATTATTATACACATTAGTGTTAGAGTTACTTGCATGACTAATAAATAGGATATAAGATAGGTGAAAAATTGAAAATTTATTCTCAGTTGAATCAGTCTGCGTGTTTCAATATAACCCTAACGGTTACCAGCTACGGGCCTGGCTTCTGCCCGCCGGCTGGTAACGCGTTAAAAAGTAATATCTCCATCTGTCAGTTTTAGTGGCACCAATGAAGTCATAAAAATGCTTGAATCATCTTGCTCACCCTCCATTTTCTGCTTGTATTGGCTTTGATTGGAAGCGCCATCAAATCCCCACTTAGATATTAGCTTTAGCTGCTTATTTTGCATATCGTCAGAAAGACTGAAGGATCCTCGTCACCGTGATGTCAAGTAAAGCTTGAAGTGTAATCCGATGAATCCGTAACTGACACTGATTGTTTCGGAGGGTAGCAATCAGGCTTAGTTTGTTGCACCTTATAATACGATGAATAAATATTCTTAGCACCTTCCCGAATGGCAGCCTCTCGTAACGTAATATAATGCCACTTTGACAGTTTTAGTGAAAGAAGCAATCCAAGCACTTTATCTGGTGTAAATATGCTGCTTTCACTGATTTCTTAAGCGTTTCCGTAATTTTAACGACTTCAGGATTTTTATCATATATTCGATCACAGATGCAATATCCTTATTTCTTCTTTTTTTAAACGTGCTGCAACTGCATATGCCAATTCTCTGGAATCTTCGCCTGTATGATCATCAGATCTTCTCTTTTTCTGTTCGCTTCTCATATCTTTGAATAGTTTTCGGGATCTTTTTGTCATTGTTCCAACAGACGATGATGTTGACGGTTCTTGAGAGACTGAGTGTGCTCTTGGTATCTCATCAGTAGTTGGTTCTTGATTAACTAAAGTTTGCACATAACTTGGCCAATCAATATTTGCTTGCAGCCAATTTCCGTACCGGCTTATAAAATTATCAAGGAATCGACTGGATATCTGCCTAAATTATAACAATCTAAATTATAAAACATTTTAGCCCTTTTATTGCAAAATGTCGATAATGAGTTAACTACCCTAATTAGAGATTTAAAAGTTGAGCTTTTAAAAATTTATAAGCGTCAAAAACATTTCTTAGAACTCATACCACAACTAATCAACAAATTACCTTACTTATCAGAAAAAAATGAATATAGTCCATAGTTGGCATTGTTGCGCGATATTGCAAATTATTTAATCATCTATTCAGACTTATTTGAAGACTAAATCATTGTAATTACTTAATCACTTATTTTCAGACTTATTAGAAGACAAACACAATTATTAGATATTTGGAATTTTGGTTGTATCCAAAGTTTTAAAACTCATTTTGTGTTGATAAATATCTAGACAGCTCAGCTCTAACATAGTTGTCTAAGTCTTCTTCTTCTTTTCGTGTGGTTAGTAACTAGCCTGTTGTCAAGAGTTGTTCATGCCGCCCGTAGGCTTCTGACATAGCTTAACGACTGCCGTCACTTTGGCAACAACCGGGACCGACTTTTTACGTGCCCTCCGAAGCACGGAGACGCTCAGATGAAATACCACTAAACGGTCACCCATCTATAGACTGATCGCACCCAACGTTGCTTAACCTCGCTAATCGTTTACCGATCAGTGTGGGCTAAGTGTGGGTGCACTATAACCCTCTGCCTACTCTTTCGGAGATATAGGAGTAATGCTATTTATGTTATGTGTTGTTAAAATTCTGTGTTCCTCAATTGAAACACTACAAGGAACCGTTTCATATGTAAAAATACATAAAATATTACGATGATTTAAAACAAAAAACGACGTTGATAACCACTATGTGAAATATGACAAAAATCAAATAATTAGTACTATAACCACCTGTAAGGTTATTACGGTTTTCCTTGTCATTTAAGAGATAATTAGATTTTTCATACCAGCTTCATACAAATTCTTCGTAAAAATTATAATTCCTTCGTTTTTGTGCAGAATTAACTCGGGTGTCGTTTTGTACAGAGTAATAACTAATAGAAGCGATATCCGGCAAAAAAAACCGGCATTTGCAAGTTGAAATCCCTAAGTTTATGAAAGCCGATTTTCAGCCTACCGTGCGTCCTCAAAGGACTTGAACCGTTAAGAATTTCAATCAATTTTAGGATGTACTTATATTAGATATGATGTATAATAGCATCTGTATATTATTCAACTAATTTTCAAAAATAAAAGACAAACACGTAAGAGAAATTATTTCCCGGCTAACTAAATAATTGTTAGAATACGAAAAGATTATTAACCGTAAAAATAAAAAAATATCCTAGTACATACCTAGGGTAGTAGTGAATTGAGTATCATGCTCTTCCTTTGGTTTTCACGTAGTCACTATTTTTTGGGATATTACAATTTGTATGTATATGAATATTGTGCAAAGGAATTCCTAATCTCGTGAGTATTAACATAATCGACTAAATGTGGTACTGCTCTATTCGACCATTCACTCTTTGCCTTACTTTTCCAATCATTCGCGTGGAGAACTTACTCATGACGACATGACTTACTCATTCATTCATTACATTGTATTGATAATGATAAGGTGGTAGCTACTTATGGCGTTGTAGGAGTCCATTGATTTATTTTTACATTTTACATGTAATGATATTCTTTCATGACGCTAATCTCACGCGAGATTTAAGCATTTAATTGATAAGTTAAATATAAGTTACGTGTAATGATTATCGTGCTCACTCGGTGATACATAAAATTTCTTTGTTTTTTATTTGCCCAACATATGTTGGACTACTTTTGTTCGTTGGAAATTAAGCGTAACGAGTTAGTGTTTACACATACGATGATTTCAAATACGAATTGTGATAATACTTCGAATCGTTGTAAGGGAACTCGAAGTCATTCGGCTCAAGGTCTGGCGAGTTCCGTGTCTAGTCCTGCCATGAAGATACCGTTACCGCCCCGTCCGTGGATCACAGGTAAGATGTTATTGTAATAATAATACCATAGTGAATTATGTTGAATATTAGCTTTAAATAAACTGATGATATAATCTTCTTTGCTTTTTATGGAAAGGTATACTTACATAAGGAACATCGCACCATACGGCCAGCTAAATGCAAATTGATTGGACTTATTTTTATGTGAAAGTATTGCACTGTGCTATTGCTAGATCTAGATCTCGTGGATTATGACAGCGTTTCTCTTTTTATAGATCTTTTACAAACATTTAGGTACCGTTCAGTTCTCGTTTCCCTAGACAAGAAAACGTAAATATTTTTGTTTTAGTAGGCTACCATGTTTGTTTTACCTACGTATACACATCTACTATTCAAGCTGTTGTGTCGTGTTGTCTTCAGTTATCTTCTTAGTGATAGCCTAATCGTTATTACGTTTCTTGTTATTTGTTTTTTTATATCCAGACTTCTGGCCTTGTTGTAAGGAAAATAGTTAACGTACGACTTTTACGTTCCAATGTACGTCATACAAATTATAAGAAATCTTATCTCATTTTAGTTGCTTTTTAGAGGTTCAATAAATTCATTGCAAATGAAAACTTGCCATACATATCTATAGTCATAGCATTGAATTTAATCACATGGTAAAATCAATCAATATCTTAGCATGTATAGTCATATACTACAGAACATACTTAGAATTAATAGTGATTTATCATAATTATAAGGTAAAGTACTATTAGGGTGGGAGGGTGAGTAGGAAGACAATATTACAGTACTAGTGTATAGCAAGAAAATAAAGTTGAGCTCTGCTTCAGTGTCTGAATAATTACATGTAAATACAGATAAAACATAAGTGTTTATTCAAAGAGGATGTCTTTTCCCCATAAATATTTTATTATTTAAATTCATATGGTTATACAGCTGAGCTTTTCCATAATTCAAAACTTACTGTATTTTGAAATTCAGATGTTTGATTCTATCATGTGCCTCCTTATAATACTGTAATGTCCTACAAGTATAAGGAAAAGTCAGTTTTATTTGTCAGGCTGACTATATTAGATATATGACTTGCCATACCACCTATGATTCAAGGCAAGTACATTGATGACAAAATAAATATATTTTTTAATTATTTGCTATTAAAGTTACATATAATGGAAACCTGATCCAATTGGCTTATGGGCAAAATAATTAAGTACCTAATGATAATAATAATGAGAAGTTTTTTGTTTTCAAAATAACTATTTTGAGCATATACTAAAGTAATAATCTCTGTATTGGTAAATAAACAACAGTGCGATGTAGAGTGTTCCGGAAGGTGTACACACATGCATGCTATTATCTTATTGCTTGCAGATTACATGTGATCAGAATCAATTGAATGTTTATTATGATGGACCGGTTCCCTTCTAGTATAGTCCTCACATTTTCAATTTGCAAGATTAGCATTGTGTCTGTTGTTGTTGTACTGCAGTGCACAACAGCAAATGTGTGCAATATCAAAACTTTGATGTCCATAGCAAAAATCTACAGTAAAACAGATATTCATGCTTGTAATTGAAATTCAAAGATTAATTTAAAGTTCCTTGACTTTACAATTCTGTGTTATAGAGGTTAATGGTGACAGTTATATATTTCCTTGCCTTGGGAACAAATGTGACCTTAATTTGTACTAAGTGTTAATTTTGGAACTTGGATTTATTTTATGTTATAATGTAGGTGTATTGAACTGTGAACAAGACTAATGCTGTGGGTGGCATATTTTGTACATTTAGTTATTAAGTACTATCATCAGTGACGAACGCGCGTTTGCGGCGACAGGACGTATAGAACCGGTTCTGTTTGTTATCGCGTGACTTGTTGTTACTTTATTCATTAAATCATTACCTACGATGCGCTGTACACCTACCGGCTATGGATAGTGATATTATGCAGTTAACGGTTGACGGCGGCGATCGAGAGTATGAAATAAATAACTCGTTAGAAACTGGAGCGGATACTAACAATATGGAAAATGAAGTGTTATTAGAGACGAGTGTAGAACATACATATGAAGATTTTGGAAACATTAGACCAGAGAAGAGAACACGGGGTGTAGATGAAGAAGAACTATGGACGGAGGTGGGGCGGAGAGTGAAAATTATGGCGCGTAGTTTTAATAATGATAATAATACGATAAGAATACCGGAGGAACACGTTGAAGTTAGTATTGTTTCTAAAAAAGAACCACTGCCGAAGCAGATAGGTTTGGCGCGTTTATTAAAACGTGAAAATATATCAGAAATTGTAAAAATAAAATTTATTAACTCATATAAAGTATTGATACAATTCAGCAATGAAAATAGTGCCGATAAATTAATACAATGCAAATATTTTATTGATAGGGAATTCAAATGCCAGAAAACATTTGAAATGGGCGTGTCCTATGGTATTATAAAGAACATAGAGCTTGAATTGAGCGAAAAGGACATTCTTGATGAATTAGAGTGCACCATTCCCATCATAAGCGCAAAACGTTTGCAGCGCCGTAATTTTGATAGTGGCTTGTTTGAAAACAGCGAATGTGTAAGGCTTAGTTTTAAAGGATCGTCCTTACCCTCATACGTGCTAGCATGTGGGATGCGAATAAAAGTGGACCCTTATATTTTTCCGGTCACTCAATGCTCCAAATGCTGGCGATATGGACATAACTATAAAACATGCTCAATTATCAACAACATATGCCCTAAGTGTGGCAAATCACATGCAAATTGCGAAACTAATACTTTTAAATGTGTTAACTGTGCGGGTAAACACATGGCCTTGTCAAAGCTTTGTCCTCATTTTCTAAAAGAAAAGCGACTACGGGAATTGATGGCTGAATTCAATTGTAGTTACAAGCGCGCTCTCACACTGTATGTTCCACCTTCACCGCCGGCTGTGAATGCAATCCGATCAAACGTTGATGACAGCAACGTTATGTCATATGATTCTACTCCTCGTCACGATTGCAGTCCAACATATGCAGAAATAGTAAGACACAGCACAAATAATCACAATTCTCAACAATCAGCGAAGCCTGTTTCAAGTTCTTCTACAAAAATAAAAACTTCGACTAAGAAGAACACAAGCAAACAGCGTGGACCTCAGGTCATTAATTTTGAAGAGGAAGTACGGTCGGACTTAAGTAATAATTCAACGCCTTTTATAGAAACTGATGCAAGTAAAGAGCAAGAAGAAAATAAGAAACTAGATGTATTACAATTGGTGCAGAAGCTAAAGGATATAATTTTTATGCAAAAGCTAGATTTTGACGTGAAATTGAAGTCTTGTGGCAAGATAATATATGAATGGATCATAAATCTTATAGTAAGCTATTTTTCAGAGTGGACTGCTTTTAAATTATTTATTAACAATGGCTCTTCAGACTCATGCTAACTTTAATATAATACAATGGAACTGCCAGAGTATTCGACCTAAAACAACAGAATTGGAGTCATTATTGTCCCAGGAAAAGATACATATAGCCGTTTTGAGTGAGACATGGCTCGAACCTGACGTGCCTCTGAGATTATCCGGATACAATATTGTCCGACAGGACCGAAGCGATGGTTATGGTGGAGTAGCCATCATTATCCACTCTACTATCACATATCAAGTCTCTCGGGCACCAGCAAATATCAATCCTGGTATCCAATTGGTTTATGTAAAGATTCTGAATTGCTCTAATCTTGAGAGCATTATCGGCATATACTGCCCGTCGACTGTTTATACATACCCGACTGATTGGGAAACCATCTTTAGTCTCTGTTCAAGGAGAACATTAATAACTGGAGATTTCAATGGCCATCATTACAACTGGTCTTATAAGACGGATGCCAGAGGTACCCAGCTATTTAATGCAATGTTAGATAAAAACTATGTGACTTTGAATGACAGCTCGCCAACTAGAATCCGATTAGTCAATGGTAGGCTTCAGAAATCTTCTCCAGACGTTACTATGGCTACCAATGACGTTGCATTAAGATATACGTGGCAAGTTTTAAATGAAAACCTCGGCAGCGACCATCTCGTTATCAAAATAAGTACTTTCTTTACCCCGTGCCTTGCCTCAGAAAGAAAGCGTAACTTCAAAAAAGCTAGATGGAACGAGTATACCAGGTCACTTCATAACGTGTTTGCCACCATATCTTTGTCAGATGATCCGCAGAGTTCTTATGACCAATTTATCAGCGAAATAAATTCTGCCGCTAATAAATTCATACCCACCGTGAGGGTCTGTCAAGATCCACTACGTCTTGAAAAATTTACACCAAAGCCTTATTGGAACTCGGACACATCACGTGCTGTTGCGGAGAGAAGACTGGCTCTATCTACCTTCAGAAGAAATCCAACGCCTCAAAATTTAATAGCCCTTCAGTTAAAGGTTGCATCGGCGCAAAGAATTATTCGTAGGGCCAAGAGCAATGCCTGGAAAAAATTTTGTAGCAGTGTCAACGAAACTACATCTTGGAGTGACATGTGGCATCGCATGAGATGGTTAAAAGGATGTCGTTCATCAAAATCACAAGTTAGTCATGATACAGCTACTGAATTATTGCATAATTTATGTCCGGACTATGTTTCACCCGAGGCCCCGGTATTCACATCTACCAACGCTACTCTTAGTAAGGATATTTCGATTCATGAACTAAATCGTGCAACCAAAACGAAAGACACAGCCCCAGGTGAGGACGACATTTCGTTTTCAATGATTAGACATCTCCCCCTTACAGGTAAAAATGTCTTAGTCAAAATTTACAACAAATTCTTAGCGGCAGGATATACGCCCGACCAGTGGCGTAAAACTAAGATTGTCCCGATACCAAAGCGAAGTGGGGACGGCCAGATAACCTCTAAGGTTCGGCCGATAGCCCTTATGTCTTGTCCTGGAAAAATTTTTCATACAATCCTAAAACAAAGAATAGAGTGGTTTTTAGAAGCTAAAGGTTGCTTTTCCGAAAATACAGTCGGCTTTAGAAAATCTCGATCTTGCATGGATAGTCTTGTACAATTAGTCACTCAAATTCAATTAGGATTTTGTAATAATCTAAAAACGTTAGCTTGTTTTGTCGACATTGAAAATGCATACAACAATGTTGATATCAAAATATTGTTGTACACCTTGAACAGTCTTGATGTTGGGACTAATATCTGTAATTATTTGTGGGCCTTTTTTAAACGTAGGGAACTATGTATAAAGTGTAAAGATCCTATTATTAGAACTACAGGGCGCGGCTTAGCACAAGGCGACCCTCTATCGCCACTATTATTTAATGTGGCTACTATGCACATATGCCACAAAATTGCAAATGTATATATTTCTCAATATGCCGATGACTTTGTGTTGTACGGTACATACAGATCAATAGAACAGGGATGCCTGATCACACAGTCCGCTTTGGATGCCATGTGCCATCTAGTTGAAGAGATTGGCCTAGAAATCTCCGAAAAAAAGACCAAAATATGTCTATTTAGAAAGGGTTTCGGTAGGCAAGATATTAATATCAATCTAAAAGGGACACGTTTACAATTATTAGATTGTGTTAAGTATTTGGGTGTATGGATCGATCGGTCACTAAAATGGGGCAAACATATCAATGAAGTTGCTCACAAATGTTACAAGTATACAAATGTACTAAAAATATTGGCTGGCGCGGATTGGGGCATACATCCCAAATATTTAAGAACAATATACATTTCGGTCATACGTAGTCGACTGGATTATGGTAGCTATCTTTATGATGCCAGTGTTAAGAGCCATTTATATAAGATCGATAAGATACAAAATCAATGCATGCGTATTATGGGGGGCTTCATAAAAAGTACACCAATACACGTTATGCAAAACGAACTCTGCCTGCAACCTCTTTATCTACGAAGACATTATCTTGGTGGCAAATTCTGGTTAAAGAACCGCTCATTGCAAAATAATCATACTATTAGGTATATTAATGAACTTTCTGATCAATGTTTTAGATCAAGGAACTGGAGCCGAAAGAAAATTCCGTTATTGGCCGCTATACATAAATCCCTAAATCCTATTCCTATTCACACATCAAGAAAATTAGAGTTGTTTAATCTAAATACCTGGGTTCAAAATATCAATTTAAATAACTGCATAAGTCACAACATAGACGGCGTATCTGGCTCCAAAAAAAGATTAGGTAGTGTTTATTTGAAAAACAAATTTGATGAATTAATTCATTATAAATTTAGTAATCATTATAAAATATATACAGACGGCTCAAAAGAAAAGGGTGTTGTAGGCGCTGCAGTCTTCGACCCACAGACGTTGATTAGAATTAAATTCAAAATTGATGCTGATATTTCTATCATGTACGCAGAATTATTTGCCTTATCTGAAGCCCTTTCCTACATAGAGAATACATGTCATAATAAGATTGTAATCTTGTCGGATGCCAGAAGTGCCCTTCAACATGTGGCTCGGTGTACCTCGAATTTTCGAGGAGTTCCGATAGCCTATACCATTATTGAGACAATCCGTAAAATGGAAGCTGAAGGTAAAGACGTTACCTTGCAATGGATTCCGTCTCACGTGGGCATATGGGGTAACGAAGAGGTAGACCGTCTAGCGAAGGAGGCCTTGACTGATGGGATTCCAATTAATTATATTTCAATGTTATATACTGATGTATTAGCTGTACTAAAAGAAAACATCTATAATCTTTGGTTGAAATACTTTGATTCTTGTTCTATAGATAAAGGCGTTTGGTACAAGACTATCCAATCCAAACCTTATCGGTATCCCTGGTATGAGAAAAGCAAAATAGGTAGAAGGTCTATAGTAACTGCTTTTAGGATTCGATCTGGTCATATACCACTGAACAAATTTGGGTTTCTTATGAAAAAAGTGCCGTCTCCATATTGCTCAGAATGTGGTATTATAGAGGACGTGCATCATGCCATGGTGGAATGTGTCCGGAATGAGGCTCTCAGGGTAACTTTATTTAACAACATAATAGGAAGCTCCTGTAATGTAGGTGTTTGCAACAGCATACTGTCTCAACCAGACTATCAGGCTGCCCAGATATTGTATAAATTAGTGAACTTCATTTTGAAATCTAGACGCTAAGTGTTAAGTGAATTGTAATGTAGTAATACGAGAACGACATGGTCGCTGTTTTGTGAACCAAGTTCTTTAAAAATAAAGATTTAAAAAAAAAAAAAAAAAAGTACTATCATAGTAATGTTTAATACGCTGGTGTTTGTTATCCCTAATAAATAAAATAAATAAATAATAGTTTAGTTGGTTTGCTTCAATTACATATTATGTATGTCTGAGTATTTTTATAAAAATATGTAAATTAAAATTCTTATACTTGGTCACATTTAACTTTTACATACAATATTGATTATATAGTGATGTTTGATTCATAACCTGTATATTTAAAAGTAAACTCAAACCACCCTTGAAACAGATGCTGAAGATGATTCATCAGATGACATAGATGGTTCAATACGAGAAGACCAATCAGGGTTGGTAGCCATGGAGCGAACCAGAATGAGATCTCGATACCGCCATCACAAGCAGCGACAGACACATGTCCCTATAGGCATATTTTGGGACATCGAAAATTGCCAGGTAAGTTAATTTATTTCCATAGTATAAATGACAATAAACTTTTAGATTATGTACTGTTAAAAAATAATATTAAAACAGTGAGTGTTATTATCTGTTTGTTAATTTTTCACTGTTATACAGCTGACCAGATTTAAAGTATATTTGGTATGGAGATAGCTTGACAGCTGATGCTAAAAATAACCCAGTTTATACCCAAATAAAATAAAATAAATTTCTCTTAATATACAGGTTGTCCGGTAATTAATGGATAACCTTGAAATGTCTTATAGTAGAACTGAAGGCAGTTCAGAAAAAAAAAAGTGCAAGCTATATAAGCATAGCATACTTTTGACTGTCTATCTATTAGCATAATTAGTGTTTAATAATAAAACAACAAAAAAACCGATGGATTTTATTCATTTATGGTTGTAGTATACAAGAAAGTTATACATGGTAATTAAAAAAAAAACCATATCTCAGGTAGTAGTTAGGATAGATTTCATTTCATATTTTTTTCTGAAGAGCCATCAGTTCCACTATAAGACATTTCCAGGTTATCCATTAATTACCGGACACCCTGTATACCTGTATACCACCTTCTATTCATACTATCATCATACATGAAAATGTTAGTGAAACAAAGACTCAAGTGGCAATTATACTCTGTGTTCAATTGTTTCTCTGAATGCTTGATTATGCAATGACTTTGAGCAATCAGTGTTTTGTTTACATCACCAAATTTTTTACACAACAAAAGTGGGCATTATGAAAAGAGTAATGCAGTAAAATTATAAAGTACAATTGAAATGGTACAGTCAATGACATATTTTACTGAAAATGTATTGAATTTCGGCTACGGCTAGGCGACGGCCTAGCCGTAGCCGAGTCGACGTACCGTAGCTGTTGATCCGCTTTGGTTACATAAGGTTGACGCCTGTTTGACGGTGAGGCGAAAGGCGATACGGTGACGATCCCTTTCCGAGTTGATATGTGTGCTATGACCTTAAGCCTGGTAGTCAAGAATACAGTATTAGACAAATTATGTTTTAATCAAAGGTTTACCATCTGAAATCGAAAATACATATTATATATAATACTACCCTTGTCCTCCTTTCCCTAGGTTTTAAATATCTTTGTACCAAATTTCATCCAAATCAATTGAGTGGTTTAGCCGTGAAAAAGTAATAGACAGACAGACACAGAGTTACTTTCGAATTTATAATATTAGCTGCTATTTAAATGGAGGCATACAAGGTACATAGCTAGTCAAACTCTCAGTTTTCTGCATGACTAAATTTAAATTTTATGTGCACTTTATTTCTTTAACCAATTTCAATGCTATTTGTACAAAAAGTTTTCTTTATGAAAAAGTTATCTTTATATAATTATATAAATCTTCTGTGCGTGTTTGTAATTAAACTCCTCCTAAACGGCTAAACCGATTTTGATGAAATTTTAGCTTTTTTTTCTTTTTTTCTTCTGTACCGGACAACGTCTGTCGGGGCCGCTAGTAATATATAAAGGTTTGAATATGATGTACTGTTTCATATATAATATACAAAATCAAACATAGGCAACACTATCCTATTGCTCATGAAAATAGGTGACTAATAAATTTAATGGGTTAGCACTTTGGTATCTCTGCAAAAAATGGCATTGTGCTTGCCCATAATAGCACCCACATACAAATCTCTAGGTTTTAGGCATGGAATTCTACAATTATTTCTCTTTTTTATTCAGATACCGCGAGGTTGCTCCGCCATAGACGTGGTAGCTGCAATCCGGTCTAAGTTTGTGAGAGATGGCAGGAGGGAGGCAGACTTTGTGGTTGTTTGTGACGTGCGCAAGGAAGCCACTCAAAGACTTTTAGAACTTAATGATGCTCAAGTAAGTACCTGGATCACATAATTATACTCAGCTTTCTATTTCCTACAAACACGCCGGTTTAATGACCAACATAATGTCATTGCAAACAGAAGAAAGGGAGAAGGATAAGCCTATGTAAGTAAGTACTGTTTTATTGAAAAAGAATACTGGGAATTAACAAAGGCATTATATTCTGGCAAATTAAATAAGGGTGCTACGTTACTACCTGAGAGGTAAATTAATAATGTAGATAACGGTTTATTTCGTTTTTTAATGACCTCTAGGGATAATTCCTTTGTTGCAACTTTACAAACATTGACACTACAAACACATTTGTGTATCGAACAACTATTGCCTTATCTAGGTGTTTTTATTACCTACATAATTATAGAACAACCATGTTGACCACACATTATTATTATGGCCTTGTGTGGGGACCTAAGCCACAACACTGGTTGGCAGTGGTAACTTAAAACTATGTATGCAAATTTGCCCACTCATAAAGCAGGACTTAATTGAAAAATTAGTAGTCTTTTTTTGTTTAGGAATATATAAACTGTAAAAATATATAAATTGACATTTTAATGCCACAATATGTAGATATTTAGAATGTATTTTTGTTTTAAATTAACATTTATATTACAGACTGGTGTTGTATTTTAAAGAATATTTTAAATGTATTTACAGCAATAATGACCTTGATTGTTCAGCTGACAGATAAGATAGGCCAAGGGGAATTCGTCTGTTTAGTGTTTGTATATCAATCCATCATATTATTGTTTACTAATTCAGATTAAAAGTGATCTGTAGAATGTGGAGCTCTCCATTATGGAGTTACAGTTTTTACTATTATTAATAGAACTTTCTTATTTTATAGTATTAATAGTAGGTATGAGCTAAACAAATTAGGAATTAATGTAATACGCAGTATAGGCCCGAGAGTACCGTAGTCTACCATAAAACGATCGTTTCGGCAACTTCCAGGCAAAAGAAATATTAAGAAGATTTCTATCTCTGATTCTTTGAAAGTGATTATTTCGTTGTACGTACCAATTTATGAAAGTTAAAGACGATCAAACTGTGACTTTCTATGTTTCACGGTACTAATAGTACGAACAACCGGACCGAAACTTGGACATTTATATTTCATAGTAGTGCTTATTTACTATTGGTTAACTGTTTGTCACCTATTTAAGGTAAAAGAAAAGATTGTACCTGTCAATACTGCATTCTAAGATGGCGTACTTACTGAATTTGTTTCAGATAGATAACACTTTTATAACAAATTTTCTTACCACGATTATTGAGTAATTATTTATGCAGTACTGTAGAAATATGTATAAAATATAGGTTACACAGACCATACAAACAATATATCGTATATCGCGCACAATATATAATAAACCAACACATGTACAATACTCACACCTGTATGTGCATGATGATCTACTATGCTCTGTATTCACAATATAGTAAATTACTATGCACATACAGTAGGATGTGGCTGGTAGGGACTGATCCTGTTTAATTACATATTGTAATGATAATCGGCGATTGAAAAGAGTGGCCATCCGTTTCTTGCCAGATTTCATGCTGGCTTTTTTAATGCACCATTTTTATCTTTTCATTAATAGATAATAAATAATAAAATATTTTAATTCAAGTGTCTAATAACGTTTAAGCTATTATAAATTATTTAAAATTTCTGGAATCTGGCAATAGAGATTTTTGACTTTGGCCGCCCAGATCTACTCTGTACTACGACTGCAGACATATTATGTCTGGTTTACAAGAATTATGATGTATTACAGTAATATGTGTATCATAACATTGCTTACTTGGTTTAAAACTCAGTGACGATAAAGTTATTTAATGACATTATAAGTCATAAATGTATTGTCAATCCTTATGGCCAGATGATTGACAATACTAACATGATGAATAATAATAATGATTTACACTTACGTCCCTAATGGCGGCACGGAGTCTGAAGAATGTACCACATTGACGGCAGTCAGCTCGACTTCTCTTACGTGTGGCCTACAAACACATAGCTGGCGTGATTTATGGAGGTCATGATGTATTGTTTTTGTCCCCAGGTGAGCCTTATACATGTGTGTAGGACACAGAAGAACGCGGCGGACGACAAGCTCAGGCAGTGTATGAGGCGGTTCGGTGACCTACATAATACACCCGCCGCTATTCTATTGATCTCAGGGGATATTGACTTTGCAGCTGATTTGTCCGATTTTCGATATAGGTATGTAATATGTTTCTAATTAATATATTGTTAACAAATTATTTTATACTACCTAACCCGCGCAACTTTGTCTGCTTCATATAAGAGAATTTTGCCCGTTTTTGCAACATTTTTCATTGTTGCTCCGCTCCTATTGGTTGTAACGTGATGTTATATAGCCTACAGCCTTCCTCGATAAATGGGCTATCCATCACTAAAATATTTTTTTTAATTCGAACCTGTAGTTCCTGAGATTAGTGCGTTCAACCAAACAAACAAATTCAGCTTTATAATATTAGTATAGATTTAACTAGCTGTGTCCTCGATTTTATATATGCGCGAACATATTATTGTCATCTATGTATCCTAACCGTACCTTAAAATTTATGTTTCTTTTTTTGGCACTCCATTTAAATTATGAAGACAATAAACGCTAACTAAACATGTATACTTAAAAAATATCGATTATCTTCCATAAACGCACAGATAAAAAGTCTGTTTATGATTTTATTTAAATGTTTACTTTTTTATCGTCATACAGACATATTTAAAAAATTGTTTAATTATTGTTACTAAACCACTGTTAATTATTAAAAAAAAAAAACCGACCCAAAGGACGCATAAAATACAAACAACTTGGGTCACTTAAATATATTATGTTGTCAAGAAGTATAATATAATGATTTTAGTCAAAGATTACCGACATACTCTGATCATTGCTTCGAATAAAAAAGTAAATAAAGGTTACATTATTTTATGTATTCATCAGGAAAAATATGGAAGTGATATTGGTGCACAAACAAAACACGTCAACAGCTTTAATCGCATGTGCCTCGTCTCATTACTGTTTTGATGAGCTGGCTTCTTCATTGCCTAGAAAGGTAAATATAAGCATACCACACACTACAGGATATTTATAAATACGTATACTACAGGTAAGTAATTATTGTGTAGGAACAAGCAAGGAGGTTCGTGTTCGAGCTTAAGGATGGAATGTCCTAACCACCCTTCTGCATAAGCATTGCTCTTGCAAATTCGAGAGATCACAGCCATGCCCATTAACTGATTATATTATCGATTACCTACAATTAGGTGGCGTGCTGGGTCATATGCAAAGAGAGATTAAACTTGTTAGATTCAACCAGAATAGATGCACGTCTACATATTATATATTTTTGTAAAATGAACTCTATTTGGTATTGCGTTAGATCACATTTTCAGTTGTAGGTACTGGACAATGCAATTTTAAACGTAATTGACTTCTGATAACTGTTAATTGTCTGGTAAATGTTACAGATTGTATACACAATCATCAATATCGTGCCTGTTGTATTTAAATTTGTTAATATGTGGACGCATTTTTACCGCCGTGCAATAAATTAGTATCAAATTCTTGAGAAATTGAACGCTACGTTAATGTAAAATTCATTTGATGTTCAAAATAAATAAAACGTCAGCAGCGATGCATTCTATTTTCTGTCTATCTGGCAACATATCAAAGCGCGTGAAAATATGCACCGCGTTAAATGAAAGTTTATGGCATACGTGAAATTATAAAATACTAGCTGCCGTCCTCGGCTTCACTCGCATATATCTCACTAAAACACGGCCTGAGTTATTCAGATATAACATCGTGCTATTAGTGAAAGAAAAATTGGTTCGATGGTTACATGTAAACAAACTTTGATTTTTAAAACATTGGTATACTTATTTGTACCTATGTATACATATACATTTTATAAAGAATTGAATGCAAGATAAATTATATGCAAGTGGCCATCTTGTCGCTGCCTACCCAAAGAGGAACAGGCGTGAGTTTATGTATCCTAATGTGTGATTGGATGTGCCAAAGAAGCCAAATAGCAGTTAACGGAGTTTAATAATAAAGGCTAATCCTAATTGATGCGCATTGCAAATATGTCATGGCACCCGTAACTTTGGTCGACACTCAAGGATTTCCAAGGACATGAGTCTCTTTTAGTCATCATAGAAACTTTAGAAACTCTTTTTTCTGCAGTTGCTATGATGAATTAAAAAGAAATGCCAGCAATTGCACTGTCATTACCAGCGCGCGTGTTCGGGGCAAGATTTATATTATATAGCACAGTAAATAATATAGAATATATTATTTATCGTGCTATATAAATCTGGATTCCTCTGACACACGCGCCAATAATTACAGTAAAAATTAACATACCAATGCCAATTGCAATGTGGTATAGCAGCCCTAATTTTAGTTGACTTGAAAGATAAGCAGTGTAGACAAGACACTCTGCATAAGGAAACCTGAATTGGAAGGTAGCGACAATACGCTGGTTATAAAGTCCAGATTTTTATAGCACACTAATTATAGTGTTTATAGATTATAGAACATGTTTTCATAGAAAGTTAAATAAATATGAACCTTGAAAGCAAGTTATATTACGCCGTATATATGTATATAACAGGAAAATGTTATCAAGTACCTACCTAATTGTTATTGTTTCCATATATGCGGTTATTGCCCTAATTCATGAGTAATCTATTAGTCATTAATACACTATTAAGGTAAGAGTGGGATTATAATATAATGTGAGTTTCGAGGGACTTCAATAAATGCATATCAGAAATCCCATTGAAGAATTAGTACGTCATATCAAAGAAATGAAGTATCTAAAATCTGAAATCTATTGAATGAAAAATAAATTATCTATCTATTACACTATACTCCATTTGGTTAGGTACTTAACTAAAGGTAAACAATCTTGATGTGGTTTTTTACACAATCACATAATCAAATAAACTACTGCTTTAACTAACGGTGCAATTGATTTAGTAATAATTGTTGTTGTATTTAGGTACATTAATCTTTAGCAGCATTTTATTATTAAACTGCGTTTTAGATAAAAAGACACATCAGGATCGTTTACCTTTAGTTAAGTACCTAACCAAATGGGGTATAGTAACGTTCATTCATTAGGAATAGCCAGACAGTAATGTATGTATTAATTGTATACCTATAAAGGTTATTTTAGCATCAGATTGTAGAAAGCGTAAGGCGAATGCGTTGCCAAATTAAAAACTATTTAGGAATGATAATAGTAGGAAGCTGTTGTTGGGATTGTCCTGTTTACTTAGTACAAATAAAATGTTTGTGAAATCTCGCATGGGTATGTTTCTCTGCGCAAGAGTAGCTGGCTTAGTGCGCCAGCTTAAGGGCATAAATAACAAAATAGACTATTTAACCAATACATTACTTTAACAATACGCATTAATTATATATTATGTTAAAATAAAATACATTAAAAATAAATATATGTTTAATTTAACCTAACATTACCTATTAATCTTATCCCTAAAGTCTAATAGATAAGGACTATGTCTTTATTATCTTGAAATGTAATAGTAAATTGTATATAAAACTTTATTTCACTAAACAGACAAATTCACAATGCAAAGATGAAGAGGTTTCAAACGAGGTGGAAGTGACAAACTTGCCTATCTACCAGCCGACTGAGTTGGTGTCAGTGAGACTACGCCATCTGGCGAAGAAGTGCGGCGGTAAAGTGGTCCAAGTGACCGCACCTACTGCCGTACTAAGATTTTCTACAGTTGACCATGCTTCAAGGTAAGTCTTAATATTCACTTGTAAAATTAAGCTTTATACTTCCTCAGATTTAAACTATATAATAATATCAGCCCTGTATTAAACTGTCCCACTGCTGGGCACGGGCCTCTTCTCAATGTGAGAAGGGTTAGGCCAGAGTCTACTAAGCTGGCCTCGTGCGGGTTGGAAGACTTTACATATATTCGAGAACATTATGGAGAACACTTAAACATACAGGTTTTCTCATAATGTTAGTAGATAGTTAATTACCGCTAAGTAAGCGATAGTTAACTATTTAATGCGCACATAACTTCTAAAAGTCAGAGATGCGCGCCTTGGGATCCAACTCGAGACATCTCCGTGACAGTCCAACGGTTTCCCATTAGGTTCACGCTGCTTTAAACTATACCCACACAAAATATCTTAAAATGGGTAGTATAGTTTAGGTGTGAAAATGAAACAGACAGACATAAAGCTGATGCGAGAACTTGTAGTCTTGGTAAACATATACTTTTCAACGTCGAGTGGGATGTATGAAAGTACATATTCATCACAATAACACTGACTACCATCCTTTTAAATACGTTGCTGGGCTTGACAAAGCGTTAATGAGCTTGTTTATCAAGACAAATAACAGAAACACAGTAAAGTAATAGTATTTGGCAATGCAAGCAAAATACATAAGAAAGTATTATGAGATCCAAGATATATGTAGTTCTTATGCATATTTCACAGTGTAAAATTATCAAAATTTGATATTTATCAAGCCATTTCGGTAGGTTTTTATGTTTGTTCTATATTTTCCTAATGTTTTTGGGATATTTCTGTAACATTTCAAACTATTAAAACAGTTTAATCCCACCAATCTTATAAAATATGTAAATGTTTGTAGATATGTTCGGCCGTTTGTTACTCAATTCAGCGTGAATGATGTCCCATGGGATCCACGTGATTCACCCGCGTGATCCTTCTACGTGATTCATCCATGGGACGAAGCAGACACAAGCTTTAGCTATATAAGTTCTCACAAGTTGTTACTCAACGCAGTCCATTTTGGTTTATTGAAGTAGTCTTTTATGTCCTTGTTAAAAATTGCTTACCGGTTTAACCGTAACGTACCTAACAGACTAAATATAAATTGGCATTAATACTATTGATTTGGATACATTTTAACTATTCTTACTTTATGTGAAAGTTTCAGTAGGCAACATACGTATAATGTTATTTATACTGTAAGAACTGTTTACATTATTATACGGGGTTTCTTGTCCGATGTTTATTCAAGTGTTAAACGTAAAAAGTTGATATTACCACACTAAGTATCTACATAAACAGTTTCACTTCAATATGAAATACCTACTGTCACCGTCACACTACCGATTACAAATTAAATGTTGTGGATGTGATGATGTGTTTACATCTTATGCTTTAATAATGACTAGTGGTCCTCCAGAGGCTAGAAAATATAGGTACATTTTTGTTTTCTGCATTCCATCTCCATACAAACGTTAACTATGCCAATTACCACACACCTCCGTGCGCGTAATATTCTAAAAAAACAGGTACAAAGTTTTCTCTTCACATATTAATATATACCTACTTAGATTATAGTTACTTCATGTATTTAATCCTATGATATCTATCCGGTATAGCCATTATTACGATATTGTTGTTAATTTTCCAACCAATTAAGATTATATTTTATAGTATTTGTACAATGTTGACATAAGACACATCGCGATAAGGCGGAATTGTATTTATAAATTTACATGTCAGACTTATCGTGCAGAGTTTGATTTATCTATTACGTAGTAAATCATAACAAGCATTTGTTTCTCTTCTGATAAGTATATTTAGAATTAGAAACCTTTTTTACGTATATTTTTTTATAGTCGCAGTATTAATGACATTCGTCGGAATAGTAAATAGGTGTGATTTAAAAAACAATCTACGTTTCCACAATTCCCAACGGTTACACAGAGTTTGCACCGATATTTCAAAAATCGAAGTGTTGCAATATGATAAGTAAAAGTAATATGCTACGCATGTAAAGATACGTTATCTACTTATATGTATATATGATTAAGTACATCATTCAGTTGACTACGTATTGTTTTGTCTATGACATCATAACCAATTATATTTTGAACTGGCACTCTGATATTTATTAATAAAATAATCATTTATTTAAGACCTATAACAGCTTTTCTCTATTAACAAACATACAAAATAACTTCTGTTTATTTTATTAACATTATTACCATCCAATTTTAGAAAAAGTATTTTTATGATTGTCGATATGAATCGATTTAAAACAACGTCCAGTAGTGTAGTTAACGAAAATTTTACTGTTTTATTTTCATTTACCCTCATATAGTGTGCGTAGTCCTAAGCGTTCAATTCATGGTTTGAACAGGTCATTGCATCGACAGGCATGAGCCGGAACAGTGATATTTTTTACATACTTATATTCAATTCAAAAATTGACCAGTGTAACTTTTTTTTAATAATACGAACTATAACGGGATTGAAAAATTTTATGATTGAAAGCACAGTAACATTAATATACGCACAATGTTGTTATCTGGGTAAGATTTGTGATGCTAATTATTTTCATTTTGGTGTATTTATTCTTATTTTGTTGTTTGGGAAATGTTTTTTCCTGGAAGTTTCTATAAATATTTATGAAAGTAAAATAATCCATTGCCCTATTAAATACTGATTGCATGGGTAATAGAATATAGTGAAATACAGTGCATAAATATAATTTTACGTGTAATTATTTTATTAATTGAAATAGTCTTGTTATAATTATTATGTCTGGACCTTATTTTGTATGTATTCTGAGTTAATCATGATATAGGCCATTCAAGGTTACGATCAGCTGATTCTACACAAAACAGCTGATCGCACTATAGGTACAAATCAGCTGATCGCACTAGAGGTACAAATCAGCTGATCGTAGCCATCTTGCAACTTTTTCATAATTTAACCTTGTTCTTTTTGTTGAGTTGGGTTTATCCTAATGTTATAACGCCATACTTATGCATTATTAAATGCGACATATTGCTATTTATATTATTTAATAACTTAATAAAATTTGTTACTTACTTTTTTTACATTGACTAAAAAAATTGCCATCAAACATTAACCTATTTGTAGTCTCTTTTTTTAAAAAGATTAACGTATTTTGCATAAAACTTTATTTTTAATATTGAAGTAAGCACACGAGGGTATGCATGCCGCCATGTTACTTCGAACAGCTGATCCAGTGTTTTATGGCACATTTAGATTTTTTACTTAAAAAGGCGTTATAGTTTTGCCCTGTTGATTAAATAGTTGCTTAAATAATATATGGATGCAAATATATATGATTGTATTTGACACAAAACATGTGGATGCCTATAACGTGTTCTCGCGTCTATATAATCTTACGTTTAACTAAATATTAAGATAATGAAGTCAATCATTCACTTGCGAGTTCATACGCCGATGTTATACAGTAGGTATGTTAATCTTTACTTGTTTATTTCTTAAGCTTTTTAATTTTGACTTCTTGGGTTTTAGATTTAGGATCGAAATATTATTTTTATTTCATATTTAATTTCTGGCACCTACACATGTAGGAATGATATCAATCGATATCATAGATATACTGTGTAATTTGGCAATTACTGTTATGGCGAGCCTGATTATGATTAGGAGTGATTTAATTATCGGCGCGTACATTATTTTTATTATTATTAGTTTTAATAATTTATGAGTTTGTATGGTTGTCATAATATACAGATTACAAAATAAAGACGTACTAGTATTTAACTACGTAATTGTATCAAAGATTGGATCCTTCACAGTTTATTTTATAAACTCTATTATATTTTGCCTGCGGATTCGCTCGCGTAAAAGTAGGTTAGGTTGGCAACACTACTTATTGTGGATGAAAGGTACCCTGTCCTTTTCTGTTCCCTGAAAAAGTTTACGCGAATGCGAATTTCATGATGATAGGTCCATTAGTTATGAAGTGAAAGCTTAACAAACAAACAAACTCACATTTGGTTTTATAATATTAGTTGGGATATGGAGAGCACTGTGTACTACGGTAAATGGTTGAGCAGGGGTTTATGTAAATTAAGCTTAAGATAGAATTTAAACAGAATATTCATTTGTTTGTCCTAGAGCTCTGATGCGAATGGATGGAGAGGATGTTTATGGAAGGAAGATCAGCACTCGATATGCCCGCGCCAGTATACCACCAACATACTCAAGTGATGAGGGCTACAGCACTGCGCCGGCGTCGTCATACCCCACAGCTACGCCGTCAACCAACTTTATATCACCTTCTCTGGTTTGTTACTATAGCATACAAATATAATTAGTAAAATAAGCAGCATTGTAAAATTGGTGATTAAAAAGAGTGGCCGTGAGTTTCTTGCTCGTTCATCTCATTGGTTCTACGCCCTTGCTTTCCTTAACGTGGTAACAGGTAAATTCAAATTCATATTATAATTTAGTTGGTGTAACCTTGACGTTCATAAGTGTTACTTTGTGACCTAAATGAATATAATGTAATATTTTGATGGATAAAAGTATTTTAACAGAAAAGTAATGTAAGCCTACATTACTTTTCTGTTGAAATAATTTTATCATTACTTTAAAATATTTTACGTATATAAATCTAATAATATAACATCAGCTCTGTTTTAAATGGTTCCACTGCTGGGCACGGGCTTCTTCGCAGTACAGGAAGTGTTAGCCCAAAGTCCACCACGCTGGCCCAGAACGGGTTGCCAGACTTAACATATCTTCGAGAACATTATAGAGAACTCAGACAAGCTGGATTCCTCACGATGTTTTCCTTTACCGTTGAAGCGAACTCGAGGCCCCTGTGGCAGTCCAACGGTCTTCCACTCGGTTATCGCTGCTTGCTTTTATTAACAGAATAGAACTATAATAGGTAAGGCACTGCGGCTGCGTCATCACAGCTGACTGGACGTTTACACTTTCGAACTTAAATACATAAGTACTGCCTATGGTGTATACCATAGGCATTTCATTAAATATATGTCTAGTAACTGTTATGTATTACGGCACTTGTAATACTGTCCGTATCTAGTACTGCGTCATCATCATGTCCATCTGCGATAATGATGTCACATATCATGATCGGCTTCGGTTCGTGACGTAGGAAATAGATTACGTTGGTATTACTGTTTTATATTGACGAATTCGGACGTCGACAGCCGTTACTATATTGCTCGTAATGTTATAACCAAGAATGATGGTGAATGGTTGATTTTAATTTGTGACGTAGCACATTTAGTTTTCAAAACTAGTGTATGAGAATTAAACAGCATCTGCGTGAGTCTGCGTCACCGTATCTAAAGAAGGCTTTATCGGTTATGCAATTTATTAGTTATATCGATTACTAAAGCCAGAATTTTATGACCCATCCATCATTATCGCGTTTTAAATACATGCTTTGAAACGTGAGGACTTAATTTATTAAAGGAATAAAAATAGGCATTATGCATTTACTTTAGTTTACTACCAATTATGGTTGAAAATTATATTTATCTAACATTGTTGTTAGTTGAAACCAGAACCGTTTATTTTTTGATAAAGAAAAAGGATTGCAACATAAGTTTGTCTACCTGCGGTACAGCTGCAGACTTAAGTAGGATAGGTAGCATTAATCAATATAATATACCTAAATGATTTTTTAGTGTCTGAAGCCTTTGCTTTGTTTAGCGCTTTTAGTGGCCTCCTAGCCACTGCCAGTACTCCGAGAGATGTCAATTGGAATCCCAAATGGTTTAAAAAATTCTGTCATCCACAAATGGTTGCTACGTGATTTTTACGTTCGTTGTTTGAATGTATTAGAAAGTCCTTTGCGACGTAAGAATTTCTTTCTACTAGAGAGGTCTTTAAAAAATATCTTTATAAATTCTAGACATATAATAAACTAGATTTTGCTCGTGGCTTCGCTCACGGAAAATTAGATTAGGTTATGTTTGTAACAGTACTTGTTTTAAAATAAAATACAGCGTTATGTTACTCGCTGATAAAATTGCTTTCTAGAAGCGAAATAATTATTGAAATCGATTGAGTGGTTTTTGAATTAAACCCATTATAAACAAAAATCGTATCCATGTATGTAATATTATGTCTTAAATTATATGACTTGTATTTCTTCGCTTTTATTTGTGTAGGTACGTATATATTTAATCAGCGTGTCTTATTGCAGCACCTGCTTTCTTTGTGATTATGCATATAATATAAGTAGTTAAGTATAAAAATCCTCTAAAATTATTTTCCCCAAATAATGGTAAATTTAAAAAAAACATTTAAAGACATAATCTTATATATAAAATTCTCGTGTCACAATGTTCGTTCCCGTACTCCTCCGAAACGGCTTGACCGATTCTCATGAAATTTTGTGAGCATATTGAGTAGGTCTGAGAATCGGCCAGCATCTATTTTTCATACCCCTTAGTGATAAGGGTTGTCCTACCCTAATTTTTTTTTAATCTTTTGGTCAAAACATTTTTTTATGGCAAAACAACGTTTGCCGGGACAGCTAGTAATATATAAATGAACTCTTTTAGCGGTGTTTGCAACAAACTGCTACTTTTGTGACCTGATTTAATAGAATTTTAGTGGGTTTTGTTGAAAAATATCAGTGCGATGCGATAGAAGCAACGACGGAGCTTCATATTCAATCGGAACATTATTTTTGTTCTGATATCGTTTTGGCGGGTTTTGAAACTATACTCTTCATATAGCAAACATCATTAAGCACACCGGAGGAACCGCCGAATCATCATCTTTCCCCTCTTTCCGCTCCTTCTCCTGCCCACTTACATTCCTAAAGGGTCGGCAACGTGTAAGTGATGCCCCTGGTGTTGCATGCGTCCATAGGCTACGATGACCACCTACCATCAGGTGGCCGTATGCTTGTTTACCACCTTAGTAATATAAAAAGAAAATAAAAAGAAAGCATAGGTAATGTAATCATTGAACAATGATATTATGTCATTATTAAATTAATTATTCATTATGTACGTTTTTAGACTTTAGCAGACACTGTTCACTCTTTTCTCTTTTTTAAAAGACAACTGCACAAGGAATAAATTCTGTGTCTCAGGGGACTTTACAAATATTCAAACAACTGACACAAAGAACACCCGGACTGGGAACAACCATTTGTGGATCACACAAATTTTTGTCCTGTGCAGGATTCGAACCCACAATACTCAGCGCAATAGCAGCGGCGAGACAATCACTTAAACCACTACGCCAAACGTGCAGTTGTTTAACCGATTTATTGTTTGTCTGTAGGTGTGTTCATCTCCACAAGAGATGACAACGTTCGGGACTCCACAATCGTCGATGGCGAAGGAATGGGCACTAGCTTTACAACAACTGCCCGCGCCAACCCCACCCCCGCACGATTTCTGCCCACCACCCGCACCTAAACCTCGCAAAATTAGAGGAACCCATGGTTAGTGTTACCGATTTTCAGATCCCATTATCGATTTGTGGCAATCGATACTGATCTACATATAATTTGGTACAGTCAGCAGTATAAATAACTGGACATTTAATAAATTTAGGCACGTATTTTATGTATTAGAAATCCTAATTATTATTCTGTCTTTTAGAACTATGGTTAAATCATCTGGCCATCTTTTAATTATTACTGCTATCCATATCTTTAACTATTATTGCGGGCAAAGACTTTGTTTGTGTATTTTTCCAATATAGAAATCTGAATAATTATTCAGTATTTTGAAACTATGATTAATCGACTAAATTTTATTTATTACTGCTAGCAAAAACTATTTATTTTTGTAGTTTCTGGTTTACGAATCCTGATTATCATTCTGTATTTTAGAACTATGATTATATCAACTATCTTTTAACTGTAACTGCTAACAAAGACTATAATTTTTCTGAAGTGTGTATCGACTTAAATACTTATTATTCTCTTACTTATTACTCTATTTTTTTATTGACTTCCCAAAAATTACTGTACACAGTAATGTATACTTATATTTTTGTGGCATCAGGTACAGTGAACCTCGACCGTTCCGGTTGCTCATCAAGTAATAGCGGTGAAGGTCACCGCGAGAGCGGGAGTCGCGCGGTGTCTCCTTGGAACTCGTCAGCCAGCTTCAGTGAGCACAGCGAGGCTGAGGAGACCACAGCCGAACTCACCGTGTCGAATCTACCTCCTTATGAACCGACGGTGTTACAGGTAAACCATATTTCTTCTACGTTATCTTATCGGTCTTGTTTTGTAAGGGTGGTCCCAGATTAGTTACATATTCAATATATTTTAGTAACTTGGTAGGTACACCACCCGTGACTGCGATATATTTTTTATGACATTATACTTTTTGGACTTGTAAGAATATTGCATTATTAGACAACGGGTCGTAATCGCGTGGGTACGTATTTAAAGATTAACTTACATTGGTCGTTGTCACGGGTAAACTGTCAACCCGTACGCACGATCGATGCAAGTCGTTTGTCTTATATTACAATACTAGCTTTTGCCCGCGGCTTCGCACGCGTTAATGTAGAATTTGTCGATAAATTTATATTCGAAAACAGTACCTCTTTTCTGGGTAAAAGGTAACCTATGTCCTTTTCTGTACCCCTGATAACGTGTATGCAAAATTTCATGATGACTGTGTGAATAGTTAAGGCGTGAAAGCGTAACAAACACACTCACATTCGCATTAATCTATACTATATATTTTTTAATATTATAAAGCTAAAGAGTTTGTTTGTTTGTTTGATTGAACACGCTAATCTCAGGAACAACTGTTTCGATTTGAAAAATTATTTTAGCGTTTGATAGCTCATTTATCGAGGAAGGCTATAGGCTATATAACATCACGCTACGACCCACAGGGGTGGCGCAGTAATCATAAACGCGGGTGAAATCGCGGGCATATGTTAGAAAGGTTATATATTAAGTTATTGTAGAGCTGACCCTTGTGATGTAGTCCGTGAGTTAAATTGTTAATATCGGTAGGTGTGTATGCTTCTTTACCATCTTGGTGTAAGTAATTACACTTAATTTATTTTTAAGCCATTAGGCACGGGCCATTAAGTAAGTTAGTGTTACTAGTTTGGGTCCACCATAACAAAATATATAAATGCAAAAAGATGTTTTATTTTGTCAATGTATATGCTGCTTTCCTATTCATCATTATCCATTCTGTAAAGGTAAAAAATTTTACTCGCGACGAGTTTTTTGACGTACCTAAGTGTCGTGCTATTCCTGTGTTTCTACCGAGGTAGACAAAGATAGCACGACACTTGCTTTACGAAACTTGCCTCAAGTAAATAGGCCTTTATGCTTGTTGTACTCTAAAGTATGTATTAATTTACTGATTACTAACAAATTTAGTTTTAATTGATTTTTTCATTTATTTTATAAATTATTGAGATTTAATTGGATGACGTGCCATTTCTGTTTATCAACCCACTTATATGACTTTTGAAAACTCATTTTCCTATAATGACAATTATTGCACAGGCTTAAACAATGGATTCGATCTCAGCCATAGACTAGCATTTAATTTAGTTATATATAGGTACCCTTACTGTACATTCTAGCAATATGAATTGTACATTTCTTTTCTACTTTTCAAACAAAATAAATTATCAATGAAACATTCTCAAGTTAATTAAATTAAGATGGCATATGAGACTTTATTTTAAAAACATACATATATGTAAAACCTATAATTATGGTTTTAGTTGACATGAAATGTCCAAATTGTTCGTAGGTCTTTCAAATGGTTGAAATAAAATCATTTTTTGTAAGTCTTTTGTCATAGTTTTGTTTTTTTATCTGTAGTTCAGCAGGGATCTAAATGAATACCGGTACCATTTTTTGATATTGCTGCCGTGATATCAGACACACACAGACTCGATGTCAAAATTGCTAAATGGCAATTGCATTTAAACATTATTTTTGTAAATAACTCAAAATATTAGAGCCAAGCATGATAGTACGATTTATATTAAGTTAAACAATTATTAAATCTTACATGTGCCCTAGATCTGTGAATTTTACACTAAGAAGAGCTCACACATTAGAAAGAGAACGATAGTGTACCTACTATTTTCAATATACCTGTGAGTGTGATAAAAATATATATTTATAATTCAGATGTCATGTCAGATGACAGCTTAATGTCCAGAAAAGTGATCATAACTAAACGGAGTTGGACACATCTATGATTGAAATCTAATTTAATCCTTTAGCTATTAATAGAATCATAATAGATTTTTTTATACAAATTGTAAATCGTCAAATTGTACCAACATAATATAAGATCTGATAATTGCAATTATTATATTTTGAATGATAAGTATGTAAAAAATTATCTAGACTTAGCTTAGTGGGCTAAGCATGCGTATTTACCTAGTCCCATTCATATAATTCATTAGCTGTACCTCGCATACATATTCCAGTCATCTTAGTAAGTTCACCTCGGAATTTGAGATATCCAGATATAAACTTGTATAAACTTGTATTTTGACATCCTAAAAGTTGTCTCAAAACCTACATTATGGTAGGATGTACGCGACTATTAAAATCTAAGGTCAAAAGTCACAAAATCACTGTTGCACATTATTTGCAAATAGCTCGTTTGTTATGGGATTTCCGCTATTTGTATTTATTATCAATATTGTAGAGGATTAAATTCCCTACAACTTTAGTTTTAAAAAAAAATTATACGTTGAATCGTTTTCGAGATAGAGTGCGACGAGATATTTGCAAATAAATGTGCACAATATCGATTTTTGTGACCTTTGACCTTAGACTTAAATAGTCGCGTTCACCCTACCATGTGTAGGTTTTGAGACAACTTTTATGTATCTCAAATTCCAAGATACTTTCCGTATTATGACTAAGATGACTGGACTATATACATTTCGCACTATGGACTATAGCGTGCCTATGCCTTCCTCAATAAATAGGTTACAAAATGAAAAAAGAATTACTTCACTAGACTAGCAGTTCCATATATTAGCCCTTTAAAACAAACAATCTGTGTAGCTTTATAATAATACTAGATTTTTCCCGCAGCTTCGCTCGCGTTAATGTAGATTTTGTCTATAAACTCCTGTCCCTCGGAACTAGTAGGTACCCCTGGCAACGTGTATAAGAAAGGGCCATGCCAGTATTAGGCCAAGAGGTGCACAAGAAATTGGCTATACTAAAAAAATATATAATTATTTATCCTAGTTTTTCTTGTATTTATTATTCTGTACAAGTCGGTAATATTTTCTAAAATATTAAACAAGAAAACGATAAACAATGTAATAGAACTTGGAAGCATAAGCAACATATTTTGTATAATGGCCACATTTTTACGTTAATGTACGTTTACATTAACGTAAAAATGTGGCCATTATACAAAATATGTTGACAAGTAATTAATCGAAATAGTAATTTAACATTGCTATATTATATAATTATTATTTGAATCGTTTATTTCATTTTATACAAAAATAATACAAAACTATTAAAAATTTATTATTTAAAAAAAAATATTATTTTTAGATTAGCAAGTTTGCTTTGATTAACTTAAAATAATATCTTTATAATTATATCTATATTCGATGTATCGAGTTTTGTGTTTATTAGTGCAGCACCATCTCTAATTTGTATGACGCCGGAAAACGTAAATGTCAATATAATTGCTTGTTTTGCAACTCTATTGTGACGGTTAGTTTTTATTTATTGCGGTTAATATCGACGACTTTTACCTAGAAGATATAAAACTGAAATGTATTCTGTTTTATTTCATTCCTAATAGATTGTACTCTTATATAAATTAAAATAATGTGTAAAATAATATAGCACATATTTAACATAAATTGTATTGATGAGATATAAGAAGATTTGATAACTTTAAAATGCCAAGATTTTGTAAATCACTTCTTATGCTAATTAATTATTGGCATTGCTTACTATTATTATCATTAGCCTTTATAGGTGTGCACTGTGGGCCCAAATTACTATGGCGTCTTGGCATGCCCCTTTAATGACGATCGATCAAATAGTTAAGGCGTGAAAACGTAACAAGCATATTCACATTTAAAGGATATGAATGGCATGATATCATATATATGTTTTTATAGTGGCTACTCTCGCCGGAACATTATATTGACAGTACCTATTATCACCTGAGACATACATGCTCATTGTTTTGTTACAAAATATAGGTATCGAAATAAATATAGCATGAGTAATATTTACACGGAGAACTGCCAATATGACGTCAAGAAGTTAGTTATGCATTCGGAATTCTTTTAATGATTTATTCGTTTTTGTCTTTATTTTGTTTAATTCCAAACTAGTTTTCTTACAGCAGATATTAGAATCTTATTAATTTGTGTACAGGAAATGCTGATTCAACTATTCAACCAGTATGTCCCTGTTGTTCGAGTGTCAGTGTGGGCTGCTGGAGAAGGGCCTTTGGCGACTATCGTGCTCCGGTCAGAATGGGACGCGAGGCTAGCAATCGCGCGTATTCACAAACGTCGCCTAGACAACCAGTGGACGGGTCGCAGGCTCGAACTGTCTTTAGGCAAACCCTCACCCGCACCAAACCTAGACGTCCTCAGAGCACGACTTAGAGCCATACTTCTCGACCAAAGCAACCATACATTGCCCTTGTTACGCCTAAGAGATGCATACGCAAGCCGTCACTGCTGCGCACTTACTACTTCAGATATAGCAAAGCTCAAAGACACCGTTATTATCCACGAGGGGTTCGGCAGAATGGTACAACTCGTAGACTTGACGCCGGTTTCAAATACAGAAATGGAAGAAGCGCCGTGGAAATGTCATATTCACGCGTCTATGAATACGGGACAGGAGGATGGTAGCCGCATTTTGCAACCGGTTTATATGGAAATTTCGACGTTGACGAAATATGTTCACATCTTGCTGGAGAATCATGGTGGAATCTTGCCATTGTTAAGGTAATTTTATACAAATTTTATTGATAAAAAGTAGTTGTTATTTTGCCTACGTTTTGGCAATAGGTATAACGAGACTCAGATGGTGTTATAGTCTGTTTAATTTAAGTAAAAGTAAAGCTTATATACTAGTGTGGCGCGTGTATACATTTGCATGCGTGTGCATTTTAACTTATCTTAAGATGTGCTCTATCGGAATACGTGTAATAATGTAGACGCTACATTATGAAACGTAGTGTAGTAGTTATTTTTGTTTATCGACAGCAGATTTGTCTAAAACTATAGAGTATGTCATGTGAAAAATATAAAAATATTTAGCGTTTTTGGGCTTATTCTCAACTGTAAAGATTGGTGTGTTGTGTTCTGATAAAATATCCTACCTATATTATATTATGTAACATGAATGAATATTTATAGCTTCGTGGAGTGCTACGAGGCCCACTTCGACGCACTAGTGTGTGACGCGCGACACGGAGTGGCGCTGGAGCTATTGCTCCGCGGCGTGCCCGGCGTGGAGGTGCGCGACGCGCCCTCGCGACACCTCGCGTGGCGACAGAACGATGCGCTGCCTGACCACACTGCCAATAGTAAGTGTTTACTGTTGCTCCGCGGCGTGCCCGGCGTGGAGGTGCGCGACGCGCCCTCGCGACACCTCGCGTGGCGACAGAACGATGCGCTGCCTGACCACACTGCCAATAGTAAGTGTTTACTGTTGCTCCGCGGCGTGCCCGGCGTGGAGGTGCGCGACGCGCCCTCGCGACACCTCGCGTGGCGACAGAACGATGCGCTGCCTGACCACACTGCCAATAGTAAGTGTTTACTGTTGCTCCGCGGCGTGCCCGGCGTGGAGGTGCGCGACGCGCCCTCGCGACACCTCGCGTGGCGACAGAACGATGCGCTGCCTGACCACACTGCCAATAGTAAGTGTTTACTGTTGCTCCGCGGCGTGCCCGGCGTGGAGGTGCGCGACGCGCCCTCGCGACACCTCGCGTGGCGACAGAACGATGCGCTGCCTGACCACACTGCCAATAGTAAGTGTTTACTGTTGCTCCGCGGCGTGCCCGGCGTGGAGGTGCGCGACGCGCCCTCGCGACACCTCGCGTGGCGACAGAACGATGCGCTGCCTGACCACACTGCCAATAGTAAGTGTTTACTGTTGCTCCGCGGCGTGCCCGGCGTGGAGGTGCGCGACGCGCCCTCGCGACACCTCGCGTGGCGACAGAACGATGCGCTGCCTGACCACACT
The DNA here is from genome assembly GCA_963675205.1 of Catocala nupta. Classification (NCBI taxonomy): domain Eukaryota; kingdom Metazoa; phylum Arthropoda; class Insecta; order Lepidoptera; family Erebidae; genus Catocala; species Catocala nupta. The sequence goes on from OY776084.1 coordinate 14,625,367, forward strand.
GCCAATAGTAAGTGTTTACTGTTGCTCCGCGGCGTGCCCGGCGTGGAGGTGCGCGACGCGCCCTCGCGACACCTCGCGTGGCGACAGAACGATGCGCTGCCTGACCACACTGCCAATAGTAAGTGTTTACTGTTGCTCCGCGGCGTGCCCGGCGTGGAGGTGCGCGACGCGCCCTCGCGACACCTCGCGTGGCGACAGAACGATGCGCTGCCTGACCACACTGCCAATAGTAAGTGTTTACTGTTGCTCCGCGGCGTGCCCGGCGTGGAGGTGCGCGACGCGCCCTCGCGACACCTCGCGTGGCGACAGAACGATGCGCTGCCTGACCACACTGCCAATAGTAAGTGTTTACCGTTGCTCCGCGGCGTGCCCGGCGTGGAGGTGCGCGACGCGCCCTCGCGACACCTCGCGTGGCGACAGAACGATGCGCTGCCTGACCACACTGCCAATAGTAAGTGTTTACTGTTGCTCCGCGGCGTGCCCGGCGTGGAGGTGCGCGACGCGCCCTCGCGACACCTCGCGTGGCGACAGAACGATGCGCTGCCTGACCACACTGCCAATAGTAAGTGTTTACCGTTGCTCCGCGGCGTGCACGGCGTGGAGGTGCGCGACGCGCCCTCGCGACACCTCGCGTGGCGACAGAACGATGCGCTGCCTGACCACACTGCCAATAGTAAGTGTTTACTGTTGCTCCGCGGCGTGCCCGGCGTGGAGGTGCGCGACGCGCCCTCGCGACACCTCGCGTGGCGACAGAACGATGCGCTGCCTGACCACACTGCCAATAGTAAGTGTTTACTGTTGCTCCGCGGCGTGCCCGGCGTGGAGGTGCGCGACGCGCCCTCGCGACACCTCGCGTGGCGACAGAACGATGCGCTGCCTGACCACACTGCCAATAGTAAGTGTTTACTGTTGCTCCGCGGCGTGCCCGGCGTGGAGGTGCGCGACGCGCCCTCGCGACACCTCGCGTGGCGACAGAACGATGCGCTGCCTGACCACACTGCCAATAGTAAGTGTTTACTGTTGCTCCGCGGCGTGCCCGGCGTGGAGGTGCGCGACGCGCCCTCGCGACACCTCGCGTGGCGACAGAACGATGCGCTGCCTGACCACACTGCCAATAGTAAGTGTTTACTGTTGCTCCGCGGCGTGCCCGGCGTGGAGGTACGCGACGCGCCCTCGCGACACCTCGCGTGGCGACAGAACGATGCGCTGCCTGACCACACTGCCAATAGTAAGTGTTTACTGTTGCTCCGCGGCGTGCCCGGCGTGGAGGTACGCGACGCGCCCTCGCGACACCTCGCGTGGCGACAGAACGATGCGCTGCCTGACCACACTGCCAATAGTAAGTGTTTACTGTTGCTCCGCGGCGTGCCCGGCGTGGAGGTGCGCGACGCGCCCTCGCGACACCTCGCGTGGCGACAGAACGATGCGCTGCCTGACCACACTGCCAATAGTAAGTGTTTACCGTTGCTCCGCGGCGTGCCCGGCGTGGAGGTGCGCGACGCGCCCTCGCGACACCTCGCGTGGCGACAGAACGATGCGCTGCCTGACCACACTGCCAATAGTAAGTGTTTACTGTTGCTCCGCGGCGTGCCCGGCGTGGAGGTGCGCGACGCGCCCTCGCGACACCTCGCGTGGCGACAGAACGATGCGCTGCCTGACCACACTGCCAATAGTAAGTGTTTACCGTTGCTCCGCGGCGTGCACGGCGTGGAGGTGCGCGACGCGCCCTCGCGACACCTCGCGTGGCGACAGAACGATGCGCTGCCTGACCACACTGCCAATAGTAAGTGTTTACTGTTGCTCCGCGGCGTGCCCGGCGTGGAGGTGCGCGACGCGCCCTCGCGACACCTCGCGTGGCGACAGAACGATGCGCTGCCTGACCACACTGCCAATAGTAAGTGTTTACTGTTGCTCCGCGGCGTGCCCGGCGTGGAGGTGCGCGACGCGCCCTCGCGACACCTCGCGTGGCGACAGAACGATGCGCTGCCTGACCACACTGCCAATAGTAAGTGTTTACTGTTGCTCCGCGGCGTGCCCGGCGTGGAGGTGCGCGACGCGCCCTCGCGACACCTCGCGTGGCGACAGAACGATGCGCTGCCTGACCACACTGCCAATAGTAAGTGTTTACTGTTGCTCCGCGGCGTGCCCGGCGTGGAGGTGCGCGACGCGCCCTCGCGACACCTCGCGTGGCGACAGAACGATGCGCTGCCTGACCACACTGCCAATAGTAAGTGTTTACTGTTGCTCCGCGGCGTGCCCGGCGTGGAGGTGCGCGACGCGCCCTCGCGACACCTCGCGTGGCGACAGAACGATGCGCTGCCTGACCACACTGCCAATAGTAAGTGTTTACTGTTGCTCCGCGGCGTGCCCGGCGTGGAGGTACGCGACGTGCCCTCGCGACACCTCGCGTGGCGACAGAACGATGCGCTGCCTGACCACACTGCCAATAGTAAGTGTTTACTGTTGCTCCGCGGCGTGCCCGGCGTGGAGGTGCGCGACGCGCCCTCGCGACACCTCGCGTGGCGACAGAACGATGCGCTGCCTGACCACACTGCCAATAGTAAGTGTTTACTGTTGCTCCGCGGCGTGCCCGGCGTGGAGGTGCGCGACGCGCCCTCGCGACACCTCGCGTGGCGACAGAACGATGCGCTGCCTGACCACACTGCCAATAGTAAGTGTTTACTGTTGCTCCGCGGCGTGCCCGGCGTGGAGGTGCGCGACGCGCCCTCGCGACACCTCGCGTGGCGACAGAACGATGCGCTGCCTGACCACACTGCCAATAGTAAGTGTTTACTGTTGCTCCGTGGCGTGCCCGGCGTGGAGGTGCGCGACGCGCCCTCGCGACACCTCGCGTGGCGACAGAACGATGCGCTGCCTGACCACACTGCCAATAGTAAGTGTTTACTGTTGCTCCGCGGCGTGCCCGGCGTGGAGGTGCGCGACGCGCCCTCGCGACACCTCGCGTGGCGACAGAACGATGCGCTGCCTGACCACACTGCCAATAGTAAGTGTTTACTGTTGCTCCGCGGCGTGCCCGGCGTGGAGGTGCGCGACGCGCCCTTGCGACACCTCGCGTGGCGACAGAACGATGCGCTGCCTGACCACACTGCCAATAGTAAGTGTTTACTGTTGCTCCGCGGCGTGCCCGGCGTGGAGGTGCGCGACGCGCCCTCGCGACACCTCGCGTGGCGACAGAACGATGCGCTGCCTGACCACACTGCCAATAGTAAGTGTTTACTGTTGCTCCGCGGCGTGCCCGGCGTGGAGGTGCGCGACGCGCCCTCGCGACACCTCGCGTGGCGACAGAACGATGCGCTGCCTGACCACACTGCCAATAGTAAGTGTTTACTGTTGCTCCGCGGCGTGCCCGGCGTGGAGGTGCGCGACGCGCCCTCGCGACACCTCGCGTGGCGACAGAACGATGCGCTGCCTGACCACACTGCCAATAGTAAGTGTTTACTGTTGCTCCGCGGCGTGCCCGGCGTGGAGGTGCGCGACGCGCCCTCGCGACACCTCGCGTGGCGACAGAACGATGCGCTGCCTGACCACACTGCCAATAGTAAGTGTTTACTGTTGCTCCGCGGCGTGCCCGGCGTGGAGGTGCGCGACGCGCCCTCGCGACACCTCGCGTGGCGACAGAACGATGCGCTGCCTGACCACACTGCCAATAGTAAGTGTTTACTGTTGCTCCGCGGCGTGCCCGGCGTGGAGGTGCGCGACGCGCCCTCGCGACACCTCGCGTGGCGACAGAACGATGCGCTGCCTGACCACACTGCCAATAGTAAGTGTTTACTGTTGCTCCGCGGCGTGCCCGGCGTGGAGGTGCGCGACGCGCCCTCGCGACACCTCGCGTGGCGACAGAACGATGCGCTGCCTGACCACACTGCCAATAGTAAGTGTTTACTGTTGCTCCGCGGCGTGCCCGGCGTGGAGGTACGCGACGTGCCCTCGCGACACCTCGCGTGGCGACAGAACGATGCGCTGCCTGACCACACTGCCAATAGTAAGTGTTTACTGTTGCTCCGCGGCGTGCCCGGCGTGGAGGTGCGCGACGCGCCCTCGCGACACCTCGCGTGGCGACAGAACGATGCGCTGCCTGACCACACTGCCAATAGTAAGTGTTTACTGTTGCTCCGCGGCGTGCCCGGCGTGGAGGTGCGCGACGCGCCCTCGCGACACCTCGCGTGGCGACAGAACGATGCGCTGCCTGACCACACTGCCAATAGTAAGTGTTTACTGTTGCTCCGCGGCGTGCCCGGCGTGGAGGTGCGCGACGCGCCCTCGCGACACCTCGCGTGGCGACAGAACGATGCGCTGCCTGACCACACTGCCAATAGTAAGTGTTTACTGTTGCTCCGCGGCGTGCCCGGCGTGGAGGTGCGCGACGCGCCCTTGCGACACCTCGCGTGGCGACAGAACGATGCGCTGCCTGACCACACTGCCAATAGTAAGTGTTTACTGTTGCTCCGCGGCGTGCCCGGCGTGGAGGTGCGCGACGCGCCCTCGCGACACCTCGCGTGGCGACAGAACGATGCGCTGCCTGACCACACTGCCAATAGTAAGTGTTTACTGTTGCTCCGCGGCGTGCCCGGCGTGGAGGTGCGCGACGCGCCCTCGCGACACCTCGCGTGGCGACAGAACGATGCGCTGCCTGACCACACTGCCAATAGTAAGTGTTTACTGTTGCTCCGCGGCGTGCCCGGCGTGGAGGTGCGCGACGCGCCCTCGCGACACCTCGCGTGGCGACAGAACGATGCGCTGCCTGACCACACTGCCAATAGTAAGTGTTTACTGTTGCTCCGCGGCGTGCCCGGCGTGGAGGTGCGCGACGCGCCCTCGCGACACCTCGCGTGGCGACAGAACGATGCGCTGCCTGACCACACTGCCAATAGTAAGTGTTTACTGTTGCTCCGCGGCGTGCCCGGCGTGGAGGTGCGCGACGCGCCCTCGCGACACCTCGCGTGGCGACAAAACGATGCGCTGCCTGACCACACTGCCAATAGTAAGTGTTTACTGTTGCTCCGCGGCGTGCCCGGCGTGGAGGTGCGCGACGCGCCCTCGCGACACCTCGCGTGGCGACAGAACGATGCGCTGCCTGACCACACTGCCAATAGTAAGTGTTTACTGTTGCTCCGCGGCGTGCCCGGCGTGGAGGTGCGCGACGCGCCCTCGCGACACCTCGCGTGGCGACAGAACGATGCGCTGCCTGACCACACTGCCAATAGTAAGTGTTTACTGTTGCTCCGCGGCGTGCCCGGCGTGGAGGTGCGCGACGCGCCCTCGCGACACCTCGCGTGGCGACAGAACGATGCGCTGCCTGACCACACTGCCAATAGTAAGTGTTTACTGTTGCTCCGCGGCGTGCCCGGCGTGGAGGTGCGCGACGCGCCCTCGCGACACCTCGCGTGGCGACAGAACGATGCGCTGCCTGACCACACTGCCAATAGTAAGTGTTTACTGTTGCTCCGCGGCGTGCCCGGCGTGGAGGTACGCGACGCGCCCTCGCGACACCTCGCGTGGCGACAGAACGATGCGCTGCCTGACCACACTGCCAATAGTAAGTGTTTACTGTTGCTCCGCGGCGTGCCCGGCGTGGAGGTGCGCGACGCGCCCTCGCGACACCTCGCGTGGCGACAGAACGATGCGCTGCCTGACCACACTGCCAATAGTAAGTGTTTACTGTTGCTCCGCGGCGTGCCCGGCATGGAGGTGCGCGACGCGCCCTCGCGACACCTCGCGTGGCGACAGAACGATGCGCTGCCTGACCACACTGCCAATAGTAAGTGTTTACTGTTGCTCCGCGGCGTGCCCGGCGTGGAGGTGCGCGACGCGCCCTCGCGACACCTCGCGTGGCGACAGAACGATGCGCTGCCTGACCACACTGCCAATAGTAAGTGTTTACTGTTGCTCCGCGGCGTGCCCGGCGTGGAGGTGCGCGACGCGCCCTCGCGACACCTCGCGTGGCGACAGAACGATGCGCTGCCTGACCACACTGCCAATAGTAAGTGTTTACTGTTGCTGCGCGGCGTGCCCGGCGTGAATAGAACTATTGTGCCCTGAATCAATTTGGTTGACTTGTTTATGGTCAATTGGTAGTCGCTCCTTAACAAGCTTCGTATCTTGCCGTAAAACTAGCAACCTGTTTGATTTTAGATACAAATATGTAATGTGTCTGTGTTTTATAGATGTGTTTCTTTTCCAGGCGAGAGTTCCCGTTCGAGCGGCGAGCGCGACCGACCTCGAACTGCGCCCGCTCTAGAACCGATGCTCGCCTTGTTCGAGCGTGAACTCATCGACTTGCTGCGCACTGCACCCAGATGCTCCATACCTTTTAGCAAGTACGTCATAACTTAGACATCATAAATACAATATACTATTACCTGAAAGTACATTTGGGTCATACTGTATGTTTTCTTTTTAGGTTAATACCTGCGTTTCATCACCATTTCGGTCGACAATGTCGCGTGGCCGACTACGGTTTTACCAAGCTGCCGGACTTGCTCGCTGCACTCAGCAATGCTATTGTAGTAAGTAATTTGAAATATAAACAAAGCAGTAAGTAGTCTTAAACAAATAAATTGTTGCATGTCATGTAGGATCTTAAGAAATCTGTCTGTAATCGTTGTTATTATACCTAAATAAGTACATTACCTAATAGAGGACGAGTTATAGGGCACACTACCAGAATTCGTTCTGCTTTTGACAATTTTGTTACAAAATAACAATTGTTTGAACAGGCATATCAAATCAAATTCACATTTACGTAAATAAGCATCTAAGTTATTTATTTTAAGTACGCGTTTTTCACTATGGCATTTTGTTCCGCAGGTACTTGGCTCAGGTTCATCTCGCATCATTACGATCTCGGCATCCGCCCAAAGCCGTCGTTGGACGTCAGATCTCGTTAAGCTACTTAAAGCACAACCGGGACGTGCCGTCCTCCTGCACGACATACCGCAGCTGTATCAGGCTACGTTCGGTCGTCCCTTCTCGCCGGTGGACTACGGCGTGTGCACCGTGGCGGAGCTGATGCAACGCGTGGCGCCACAAGCCGTGTCCGTAGGTCCCGACGGTACTATATCTTTGCCGCGTCGTACGCCCACGCCGGAAGAGAGGGCGCGCACTAGGCAGTTTGCTATGCAGGTAATTTCGTTTTTTATTGTGTTTGCAGCAGTGTTTAATTTTTATTTTATACTTATTTTTAAAAACATTGTTCTAAAGTATTGGAGAAAGCGTGTTTTTAAGGACATTTAAAATCGTATCAATGTTTTTTGAAAATATGGGTCAAAATTACTTTCCATGTCGGTGGTCACGTGGTATCGCTCGGATATTTTACACCTATATTGATTTATAAAATATAAATACTTGTACGTATTTGTATGAATGGTGCCAAAATAAGAAGGAGGTATATAAACTCAGACAATCAATTGAATATACGGTTACACCGTCCCCAGGCTATCGAGTTGCTCCGGCACACATCAAACTTGCGCATGGAGTTCTCGCGCTTCGTGCCGGCCTACCACGCGCACTTCGGTCGGCAGCTGCGCGTGGCGCACTACGGCTGCGTGAAGCTAGTCGAGCTGTTCGAGCTCATCCCGCTGGCCGTCAGCGTGTGCGCCGAGGCGGGCGGCGAGCGCGCCGTGCGTCTCAGCGTGCGCGCCGCGCGCCCCGTCGTGGCGCAGCGCCTGCGTGCGCTCGCGCCGCGCGCGCTGCGCGACCTGCCCGCGCACTACGCTAACGTCTACGGCGCACTGCCCTTGGTAACTAACACGACACTACCTTGTATATCGCGCCGTGCGTCTCAGCGTGCGCGCCGCGCGCCCCGTCGTGGCGCAGCGCCTGCGTGCGCTCGCGCCGCGCGCGCTGCGCGACCTGCCCGCGCACTACGCTAACGTCTACGGCGCACTGCCCTTGGTAACTAACACGACACTACCTTGTATATCGCGCCGTGCGTCTCAGCGTGCGCGCCGCGCGCCCCGTCGTGGCGCAGCGCCTGCGTGCGCTCGCGCCGCGCGCGCTGCGCGACCTGCCCGCGCACTACGCTAACGTCTACGGCGCACTGCCCTTGGTAACTAACACGACACTACCTTGTATATCGCGCCGTGCGTCTCAGCGTGCGCGCCGCGCGCCCCGTCGTGGCGCAGCGCCTGCGTGCGCTCGCGCCGCGCGCGCTGCGCGACCTGCCCGCGCACTACGCTAACGTCTACGGCGCACTGCCCTTGGTAACTAACACGACACTACCTTGTATATCGCGCCGTGCGTCTCAGCGTGCGCGCCGCGCGCCCCGTCGTGGCGCAGCGCCTGCGTGCGCTCGCGCCGCGCGCGCTGCGCGACCTGCCCGCGCACTACGCTAACGTCTACGGCGCACTGCCCTTGGTAACTAACACGACACTACCTTGTATATCGCGCCGTGCGTCTCAGCGTGCGCGCCGCGCGCCCCGTCGTGGCGCAGCGCCTGCGTGCGCTCGCGCCGCGCGCGCTGCGCGACCTGCCCGCGCACTACGCTAACGTCTACGGCGCACTGCCCTTGGTAACTAACACGACACTACCTTGTATATCGCGCCGTGCGTCTCAGCGTGCGCGCCGCGCGCCCCGTCGTGGCGCAGCGCCTGCGTGCGCTCGCGCCGCGCGCGCTGCGCGACCTGCCCGCGCACTACGCTAACGTCTACGGCGCACTGCCCTTGGTAACTAACACGACACTACCTTGTATATCGCGCCGTGCGTCTCAGCGTGCGCGCCGCGCGCCCCGTCGTGGCGCAGCGCCTGCGTGCGCTCGCGCCGCGCGCGCTGCGCGACCTGCCCGCGCACTACGCTAACGTCTACGGCGCACTGCCCTTGGTAACTAACACGACACTACCTTGTATATCGCGCCGTGCGTCTCAGCGTGCGCGCCGCGCGCCCCGTCGTGGCGCAGCGCCTGCGTGCGCTCGCGCCGCGCGCGCTGCGCGACCTGCCCGCGCACTACGCTAACGTCTACGGCGCACTGCCCTTGGTAACTAACACGACACTACCTTGTATATCGCGCCGTGCGTCTCAGCGTGCGCGCCGCGCGCGCTGCGCGACCTGCCCGCGCACTACGCTAACGTCTACGGCGCACTGCCCTTGGTAACTAACACGACACTACCTTGTATATCGCGCCGTGCGTCTCAGCGTGCGCGCCGCGCGCCCCGTCGTGGCGCAGCGCCTGCGTGCGCTCGCGCCGCGCGCGCTGCGCGACCTGCCCGCGCACTACGCTAACGTCTACGGCGCACTGCCCTTGGTAACTAACACGACACTACCTTGTATATCGCGCCGTGCGTCTCAGCGTGCGCGCCGCGCGCCCCGTCGTGGCGCAGCGCCTGCGTGCGCTCGCGCCGCGCGCGCTGCGCGACCTGCCCGCGCACTACGCTAACGTCTACGGCGCACTGCCCTTGGTAACTAACACGACACTACCTTGTATATCGCGCCGTGCGTCTCAGCGTGCGCGCCGCGCGCCCCGTCGTGGCGCAGCGCCTGCGTGCGCTCGCGCCGCGCGCGCTGCGCGACCTGCCCGCGCACTACGCTAACGTCTACGGCGCACTGCCCTTGGTAACTAACACGACACTACCTTGTATATCGCGCCGTGCGTCTCAGCGTGCGCGCCGCGCGCCCCGTCGTGGCGCAGCGCCTGCGTGCGCTCGCGCCGCGCGCGCTGCGCGACCTGCCCGCGCACTACGCTAACGTCTACGGCGCACTGCCCTTGGTAACTAACACGACACTACCTTGTATATCGCGCCGTGCGTCTCAGCGTGCGCGCCGCGCGCCCCGTCGTGGCGCAGCGCCTGCGTGCGCTCGCGCCGCGCGCGCTGCGCGACCTGCCCGCGCACTACGCTAACGTCTACGGCGCACTGCCCTTGGTAACTAACACGACACTACCTTGTATATCGCGCCGTGCGTCTCAGCGTGCGCGCCGCGCGCCCCGTCGTGGCGCAGCGCCTGCGTGCGCTCGCGCCGCGCGCGCTGCGCGACCTGCCCGCGCACTACGCTAACGTCTACGGCGCACTGCCCTTGGTAACTAACACGACACTACCTTGTATATCGCGCCGTGCGTCTCAGCGTGCGCGCCGCGCGCCCCGTCGTGGCGCAGCGCCTGCGTGCGCTCGCGCCGCGCGCGCTGCGCGACCTGCCCGCGCACTACGCTAACGTCTACGGCGCACTGCCCTCGGTAACTAACACGACACTACCTTGTATATCGCGCCGTGTGCCTGAGCGCTCGCTTCGCAACTTTTAGTTGACATAGACAATCTTTTCAACAAAACAAAAAATGGTTTACGTGCAATCGAGGGCATTTTTGTGTTCTTGTAGCCTTCCTATTAGACTTATTACCGTCTCCAATATATTTAGGAATAATAATACTATGTACTATATGATGATTATGTATAATTAATTTTCTGACGATTTTTCCCTGTAGCCGAGCATGCTCGACGCGGACTCGGTGGAGGCGCTGGTGTACGCGGCGGGCGGCTGCGTCGAGGACGGCGCGGTGCTCGCGCCGGGCGCGTCGCCCGCGTGGGCGTGCGCGCTGCTAGCTGCGTGCGCGGTGCTGTGCGCCGACCGCAGCGTGGCGCGCGGTTCCACGCACGAGTACTTCTGCGCCGCCTTCCGCCGCCTGCGCGGCGCCGAGCCCGAGCTGCGGCGCCTGGCGGCGGCCGGCGTGCTGGCGCGCGGCGCGGAGGCGCGCCTGCAGCTGGCGGCCGCGTGGCGCGCGGTGTGGCGCGTGGCGCAGCTGCTGGCCGACGCCGCGCCGCTCGCTACCGACGACCTGTTCGTCGAGTACGCGCGCCGCTACGAGCCCGTGTTCCCGGGAGGAGAGTCTGGTGAGTTTCTCGATTGTCAATAATACTAATGTTACCCAGTAGGTAAACTTGAGCAGCTGTGCAGAGGGTCTCGGGTTCGAACCCACGTCGCGCACCTCTGACTTTCGGAAGTTATATGACTTTTGAAATTATGTGCGTATTGATTGACAATTATCGCCTGCTCCGTGCCTCGGAGAGCGCGTTAAGCCATAGGTCCCGGTTGCCATGAACATCTATGGCAGTCGTTATTGGGGAAGTCGACACAAAAGATCCCACTGGGTCGAAGTGTCGCCGGTCTATATTGACTGGCCCTCACACGAGATAAGATACCCAGTAGGTAATTTCACTAATAGTAAACCCCGCTACTGAAGTTGACTGCATCTCTTCATATCTAAGAAAGCAACAATGTTCCAAATCATTCTGAGTTGTTTATCTACCTATACTAATATTATAAAGAGATAAGATTTGATTTTTTGTTAGTAATTTCAAAAAATCTTTCACCATTAGAGAGCTATACCTATTATCACCGGAGTAACATAGTCTGTATTAAATTTTTTTTAAAGTACTTTTGCTAGCGTAGTCTATCTACCTACTAACCTACTTTTACGCGAGTGAATCTGCGGGCAGAAGCTAGTTATTGATATTATAGTTTGGTAAATTAGCATTTTTTATGAACTGAATGCTTTGTTGTGTAGGTACCGAAGGCCTGACCGAGTTTCTCCGTCAATACATGGAAATATTCACGGAGACGGAGGACGGGCAGTGGGCGTTATGTGCGGGAGTCGTAGTGCCGCGCTGCCGGGAGCTCGTCCCCGCGCACGAGGACTATTCTGTACACGATACTCCGCCCGGACAGAAGGTAACACTATCTACATTTTCACTTTTGTTGAACAATAAAAGGATTTGTACCACCATATGTGTTGAATAAATAAAAATACCATAGGTTTAAGGTGGTTTGTAAATATAAGTCGTCACGTGCGTATTGCTATCGCTGTAAAATAGATTATGTGCTGCCATCACAAGTGCTTGCAAACACAGCTTATCGCATAAATACAAAGTAGGTTTATTTGGCTGTAATGTGAACTTCATTTGGACTGCTTCATGTTTGAGCAGAGGGACTTATTATTTTAAACTGGCAAGATAAACAGACAAAAATATAAAAATATACTAATACCTAATATTGTCTTCCGTTTACGTGAAGGGGAGAGAGTCACGTCTCCCCGTGACCATGGCTGCTGAAAAGCAACCGAAACGTCGAGGAAAGTGTAAACTTAAATATAAAGCTTTAATAATTTACTTAGCTTAAAAAAAAGTAAAGTTTAATAGTAGTAGTGTAAAAGTTTTAAAATTATGTAATAAAGTGTTAAATAAACAACGCGATAAAATCCGTGTAAAGTAGTTTAATTTCAATACTATCAGATGCACTAATAAGAAATGTTCGCCGCCTAACATTAAGCAAATATACTCGAATAAAACGCCTTTACACTGTTAAGAATACAATGATAATTTATTTATCGCAGTATCAGCGGGGCAGCCTGATTAATACATATATATATTTTATTGACAGGGTTCTCGCGTATTTGAATCGCCAAAGAATAATATCTGGTGTTCTCCGCCGGCCAGTGCTTTGCCGGCTCCGACAGCTCTACTCACTCAGGAGAATCGACGTAAGTTATTACAAAACGAACTTCCTGTTCATATAATTTTATATCTTAGTATTGCAAACTTGTAACTTGGTGTTTATTGTACAGGTCGCATTCGCTTGGCGGCGCACTTCGATGGTTCGTAATCCCACCGCGTCATACAAAGATGCATTCCTTTACGAGGTAGGTCATATTGTCTGTGTTCCGAGGGCGACCCGCCATCACCCGCCATCACCCGCCAACACCTGCCACCGAGAAGTGATACTCAGGGTCGCAACGAATTTTAACTATTATAGACTTTGTAAGTGTCCAATACATTGTGATGTCTGTAACAATAATATTTTAGATGTTTATATTTTTATGTGTTTATTTAGATTAAGAAAATCTTATGGTGCATTCGTTAAATGTTTAAAGTGCCGATAAAACGTATATCCCCAAGTATCTATGTACAATAAGTAAGTAAGTCTAAGGAAACATCTTGACCAAAAACTTGTTTGTTATTTCTAAGATTATGAATGCTGTTTATTTTAATTGACTAACTCTATTTTATAACATTTATACAAGTACTACCGAGTAGTTCGTGATGTGCTTTCGTCTGTCCCTGTTACCTGTCGAACCGATACTAAAATTGATTAGAACTTACGAATAATGTTTTAAAAACGACTTAATTTCTAATCATTTTTATCTTTGTTTTACCTTTTGACATTTTATTTGTATTTTTTTTTAGGTTTATATTTCATGGCTCTTCATGTAGCAAATGACTGAAAGAAGCTTCAAATGATACTGTTAAGGTACTTATAAGTTTTAAAAGATGTCTACTTCCAGTGTAGTTATGTATGCAAGTGGTGGGTACATAACGATACTGGCACTTATACGAACGTTCTTAAAACACAAAGCACTAAAGTGTACATATCATTGATTTGAGGCTCAAAATATGTTAAGAATAGTTGCTAAGTTTTAAGGAACAGCTCGCGCACTTGTAACATTTTCCGGATGCCCACATGAAGTACAATGATCATACAATACGTTGATTCTTGTCTAGAGTTTTATCTTTTAATATATTTCGGCCACGAATCTATTTGCATGTAACTTGCCTGTGTATTGTTTCAAGTGTTGTCTAATGTTATTGTGCAGACGAATTTAATTTCTCGTTCGTAGGTATATCACATTCGAATTTATGTAATTTTAGATAACATTTACATTCAAAGTTAAAGTCTTATTATGAATTACGTAATTAAATGCGCCAGTTATTTTATGAATCTCACTTTTGCGAACTGGCCTTAATGACTTGTGTCAATTATAACGTTCAAAATGTTTTATAAGAGTATTGAATGAATGTAGGTGTAGGTGATATTGCTTTGATAGAATATGCTCGTGCCTAACGTGCAATGATGTCCTTATTATTTCCAAGTTAAATCTCCTAGTTCCACATGAAAGTTGTGGAAAGACACAGGCCTAATTTCCACTTAGATTACACGCATTTAAAATGTTAATATTTTGATTGAATGTACTAATTCTTACGTCGTCGCAAAGTACAAATGATTGCGATCTAATATTATAACTAACTTTTTGTAAATGGAAGTTATTTCTTCTTGTCTTGAAGCAGATGTTTTATTTATTAGTACCATTGTTTTATTTTTGTAGATCAAAAATCTAGCGAGGTTGGCACGTCTGACATATGTTTTAAACGACTGCCAACTCACGATTAGTGGGTAGTCATATATTATTTAGTTAATGTAATTTGAATTAATTAATAAATAGTATTATCAGATTTATTTAAATATAAATATTGGAAATGAGATGAGCTAGTGATGAAAATGTAAATAATCATGTGATTTTAGTCTTATACCTTAAGGCATTACCACTGTGATACTGCTGTACCATTAAATGCCATAATCTGTTTGGTTCCACTTCAATATCATTATATTGTAATCAGAATCACAAACGTTTTGTAATATGTGTGAGCTCTTGTAATCATAAGTCGACTACAATTTACGTAGGTATGTATATAATGTACATAATAATAATTCATTTTGATTAATTAAATTGGTACAAAGTTTGAAAGTCTAAATGGAAAATAAAAATATTATATACATTCAATAAATACTGTGGAACTATGATATTTAATTGTTAGAGTTATTTACAGATAGTTTGTTTATATATTATATGTAAGCAGGATCTTGCATATAGAGGTATATTTTTTCAATGCAATTAATTTTACATTAATTTCACTGCCAGTCCGCATTTAATCAGTATTGGCCATCCGATCTATCAACATTACATGTTTGTGGTTTATGTTTTTAATTTTGTGACCGAGTTAGATGATTGTCATGCAAATTTTGTATGTTACTCTTGAGCATTCAGTATGGCCAGATTAGTGTCCATAGATTAATAAATGTTACTTAAGGTTTATAAAAATAATAATAATTATCAAGTTCTGTAAGACTGTAGTGAAGATACGTTTAAGTACTTTATAAGCTGTTGTTTTATTTTCTGACCAATAAATAACATTGTGTATTTTATAACAATAAGATTTTAGTATTAAGAATTAAGTGCCCATTCTGAGTTCATTGTCGGAAGATGTTAGCGATTATTATTTTTATTTTCTACATCTTCGTAATTCTGTGATTTTTGTTATAGTTTTAACTAGTGGATCGATGTATTGAAATTATAGTCATTTCAGTATTTGCATGTATGATGAATGTGTCGGAAAATAAATGTTATTTTTTCAAAAATAAATGTTTCTTCTTATTTACTCGTTCATAAATTGTTCAATTTTATTCTAAAATTTGTTTCTCATTCTTGCCTATCTGGAGCCATACGCTCCAAATTAATTTTAATTTCAATCTATATTAATGCGATTTCAATGTTAAATTTACAGTCACGTTATTAAGTATCTACTCTTAAAAATATTGTCAACATTGGACGTGACTGGGATTGTCATGCGATTATTTCGTGCCCTCCGTGATTTTAGTTACTTTTGGCCCACATTTCATGCTGCTTAACACATTACAATAAGTTTATTAAACGACTTAAAAATTAATTGTTCATTAAATAGCAAGGCTAATAAATCCCATACCAATAGTCATTTAATTATAGGTATTACAATTATTAGAAAAAAACTATTAAAATCTTAAACCTAGCCATGTCTGGCTGTATGCGGTAATATCGTTGCCTACAATATCAAAACAAAGAAAATATTACGTAGCAAAAGTTCTCCAATTTCAAAAATAATGTGTTGTGAACTTAAGTGGTTTTAGTAGTGATTTAAATAAAGTACAAATTAGTATTTAAACTATTAACAAGTGGTAAGTAAATAAATATACAATAGTTAGTATAATAAGTATATACTTCTTACTTTCTTTTAAGTGTGAGATATTTTAGATTAGTCAATGTAAAGAATTAATTTCTTGAGCCGCGCTTTAAAGAGCATATTGTGTAAAGTATTGCAATTGGTACACTTAGAATAACAAATCATTTCTACATTAAAGTACGTAAAACATTGTGTAATATTGGTAATGGTATTTTACAAACTCAATGAAAACCACTAAGCCAGACAATTTCTAAAAAGTTCTACGTCTGTTGGCGCTCCCTATTTCGGATTTCAATTCTACTCAGTTCTCTAAAATGGCCACACATCAAACGCTAGCCTGAATAGCTAGCTTGAAGGAAATGTCAAAATTCAAATGTTGATGGGTCGGAATTGACTGACTGACTTGACCGACGCAGCGGTAGTAAATGCAACTGCTGTGCGTGAGGTTTCGTGTCCAAATACCGATCAATTATATCTTAATATGATGTACGTCAAACGTACATAATGTACGTCTAGCGATATCGCTTGTACGTACGCTAGGTAACAAAATAATATGCATTGATTGTGGCTCTGCTGCGGAGCATACTCCCTAGCAGAGCCACTTAGAACACGTACTCGGTACAGATAAAAGCTACTGCTTTTTTATAAAAACTGATGTACGAATACTGTTTATTGCGTACGTGTTGTAAAATCTCATAATTAAGATGTGGTTTTAATTATTTTCATTTTACTGTAATTTTCATAGAAAACGCCTTATTATTTTGTGTTAGCAATGTTTTTAAGACGATTTGTTTTTTAATTAAATTAAAAACAGTTGAGCTCAAAATATATTTATTGTATAACAAAACCGTCACTGCTTACTTTTAAAGTTGATAGTTTTGTACGAACTTTTTACTTTTTATATTTTTATTGTAATGTAATAACGATTACAAACAACCAATTTGAATAATTCTTAACTGAAACAGCTTTACGAGCCATATCGTCGTAACACTCCTATTCAGAGTTACGACGCCTACAGTGGGTCTTATTTATTTATTTATTTATTTATTACATCGGAAAACCAACAGCTATTACAATAATATAGACATGAAATTATATAACATAAAGCCAATGAAAGGTTTTCACTTTTAAACTACAGATTTACAATATGTGAACTAATCTAGCATGATATAAAAATAAAATAAAAATCAAGCAGTTACCTACATTAACGGATAATATGATTTTGGAAGAAGTCATGGCTTAGCACCCGTCTTACCGTTGCTACTTTTGAGTTGAAAATGTCAATGTCATGTAATTTACACATTGTATTTGCAACCTTGCTTGCTCGCCAGAGAAAACTATTTTGCCGGTAGTTGGTAGATGCAACTGTTAAGTTAAAAGGTGTCCAATGTCGCAGAGCCTTCGTTGGAACATTAATACCTATTTTGTCTAAAATTTCGGGAGAATCTACTAAGTTAGATAAAATTTTCAGTATATATATTACATCTGCTATTTCCCGGCGCTTCATCAACGGTAGTAAGTGGAATTTAGCACAAAGTTCAAAGTAGTTCGCGGTCCCATACTGTAATCCAGCACGGTAGCATAAGTATTTAACAAATCGTTTCTGAATCATTTCTAGCCTATTAATATATTTGTAGTACCTAGGATTCCAGATTTCTGATCCATACTCTAATATGCTACGTACAAATGTGCAATAAAGGATATTTATTGTCTTTGTAATCAGTGTAAACGACATCGACCTGCTTCCCCCTACTCATGTTATCCGTAACGAAATCATCCAAAAGAATAAGATTTGAGACTGTGGACCTTCCCTTTACAAAACCATGCTGGAATGTATTAAGGACGTTTTTCAATGCCGCATATAGTTGAGTGTGTATTATTTTTTCGAACACTTTGGCAATCACACACAGCTTAGAAACAGGACGATAGTTGGTAGCATCTGTTTTCGAACCCTTTTTGTGTATAGGGGTGATATAAGCTGATTTCCAAATCGCGGGCATTACGCAGTCGTTTAATGATTTTTTGAAAAGAAGGCTAAGTGGTACGTATATACTCTCAGCACAATTAACTAAGAATAAAGGAGGAATCTTGTCAGGTCCCGCTGCTTTACTAAGGTCTAGAGTCTTTAATAATTTACGTAACTCGTTGCTGTCTACTTCGATATTTACGACATCCGACAGTGGATTATGCATCAGTGAAGTATTTTGCATATAGATAGGCTGTGATAAATGTAAAAAAGTAGATTGAAAATATTCAGAGAATAGATCGCAGATACCACTTCCACTGTCGGCAATTTTATCGCCATATTCAATAGTGCTCGGTATACTAGAAGAGTTTGATTTTGATTTAATAAATTTCCAAAATTGTTTAGGATTACTTTTGATAGAAATCTCTACTGATTTAATATAGTTAAGGTAGCATTCATTTTCTAATTTTTTAACTCTTTCTCTCAACAGCTGATAGGTATTTTTATCTGAAAGGTTGCCATAGGACTTAAATTTTTTAAAGTATTTGTATTTCTCTTTGATAGCTTTCTTTAATGACAAAGTATACCATATGGGATAGTATTCTTTCTTGCAAGACCTAGACGGCACATGCTTAGTAATCATTTTATTTAAAAATGAATAAAAGCAATCCACAGCACTGCTAAGATCCTGGTTATTGAACTTATAAGACCAATTCACTTTCGCAATCTCTTCATTTATTTTAATATAGTTTCCTTTGCTAAAAATATGTCTAACACGCGGTGCTGGTTGTAAATAAAATAGTTGGAAAAATTTCACGTCGATACTAAGAGCAATATGATGAGAATCAATAACGACTAAAGGATCCTTACATTCGGAAACAGTGACAACATCATTACATAAAACGAGGTCCAGTATTCGTCCGTACCTATTCAAATTTCCGTTAAACTGGTTAAGACCATGAGTGTACATGGAATCAATAAATGACTGCTCGTCTGCACTGTTGATATTACGTGGAGGAAAATATGATTCATCAACGTTATATGTCCAGTTAATGCCGCTCATGTTGAAATCACCCACTATTAAAAATTTATCATTCGGCTTATGCATTGCAATTTCATCCAACTTTACCAGAAAATTATTTAATTGGCTAGAGAAAGACCGCAACAAATGTTGTTTACATAAGTAAATAACACATATATGCAAGTTAAAACTTAACGAAGATCTTATGTTATGTTGGCAAAAAGGTAATGTTAACCAAAGATCTTCCGCACTAGAATGGAAACAGGGTCTAGGTACGACACAAAGTTCTTTACGCACTGCGATTAGCACTCCACCACCCCGGGTCTGACCCGTAAGTGCATAATCCCTATCCCTGCGCCACACTAATGTAAGGAAACTCCAGAATCAGTTCTCAAGTATTTATTTCCTTTAATATTATTGTAACATAATTATATTTTATATTAATAGTTTACATAGTTACACAATATGCATACCTGATTTAATTCAATGCAATATCCGCCACTTAATATACTTTTACTTCTCAAACTCATCCGATCGCCATACAACGCACGACTGCTCGTTATAGTTCCGCGCGTTAGTTTTATACTATCAAGCATAGTGGGGCAGTCGAGAAAAATCAGTGTTGCCAACAGAAAATAAAGGATACAATTAAACATATTCAAATAATGCTTCTACATTGCTACATTTAACTAAATATTTCTATATAATAATTATATTCTACCTATAATTGCTAACAGCTCGGCCATCCTGATGTTAAAGCGAGACCCTTCGCTTTAGATTATGTTTAACAACAACAGGTCAAGCGAATCGTGCACAAAATTGTGGCCATGAATCGCTTGAAGTACCGTCGTTTATATTCGTAATAAGTATAATTTAATGTATTTCATTTATGTACTTCTTAAGAAATTATTATGTATATCCTGTTACATAGAGACAATGCTTATTTTTATCAATACACATACACATTTATAACTTATTATTAAAGATAAATTTATTTGACTCAACATGTGTACGATCAGGTGTTACAGATAGGTATTTTTTGTCTCAACATGCTCTGTCTTGTCAGACATGCAAATGTACATATATGCTTAATAAGAATTTTAAAATTATGCTGGATCTAATATTATAATTAACATGTCAATTAAGCGTCTCTTAACAATGAAGTGAGATATATTATAAATAGGTTAGTTCAAATCCGTACAATAAATATAAAAATTAATTAATTAATAATTCATTTCCAATAATAGAATAGTAATAGATGAGTCAATAATTAAGAACATGCCAAATTAAATTAGATCATGATAGACAATTATTAAAACAAAGAAAACAAATTATATAAGATTATCACATAGGAGATCATTAATATTATAGTAGCATTTATGCAATAAATAATAAATTTCTTAAATTACGTTTAAATACGTTAACATTAAGGTCCTTAAATTTATTTGGTACTTTATTGTATATTTTGGGTGCCATGCAGAAAATGCTATTATAATTGTTTTACATAATATGTATGGCATTCATACATTTATTTTAAATCACTGAAATATTATATAATTAATGAAAACAACCAGTGAGAATCACTGTTACAACTATTATGTTATCAATTCATTATTTTAGAAATATCATCACATTCTTTCTCTGAATTTACTTAACTAGAATCATGATTTCTATAGTATACCAAACATGGTTTTAGTTTATCTATTGATACAATATTCTCATAGCGAGGTCGATGCGCCTTTAACATTACTTAATACATCTAAAACTGTCGAGACGCGGTTATTAATTAATTGACTTAGTTTATTTAACGGTGCCGAGTTTTGATGTCGCGACTTCCCGTGTTATCCACGTTGTCGCGACACCTCCCTCCTCGGACTTTTACGATTGTGCCGAGTTTTGATGTTACGACTCCCCGTGTTATCCACGTTGTCGCAACACCTCCCTCCTCGGACTTTTATTATTATGCCGAGTTTTGATGTTACGACTCCCCGTGTTATCCACGTTGTCGCAACACCTCCCTCCTCGGACTTTTATTATTATGCCGAGTTTTGATGTTACGACTCCCCGTGTTATCCACGTTGTCGCAACACCTCCCTCCTCGGACTTTGTGACTTACGATTAAAAGAGTGTTTGTAGATTTGCCTCTCTCGCCGGCTCCCTTCTACTCCCTCACTCTGTATTTGTTTTGAAGTCTACCCTTTTCCGCTTTCACTATCGCGGTTACTTATCATCAGACTCATCCATTAATCTGAAAATTAAGGAATGATCGGCAGTTTAAATTCATTAATTAAATATTTATCACAGTTAATCTGTCAGGTATACCAGACGTAATAAAATATATCGAGTCATGCCACCAGTATGTCACTGAGACTCAATAGGTTAACTTTAATATTACCGCTGAAACCTGTCAGCTGTTTGTGATTTGGAGTCAGTCAACAGTGATACCATCTCCTGATCCTCCCTCCATGATCATGAAGTTATGCCTGTGTCTTATTTGGTTGATAACAATAACAAAAACACATTCATGCCTTGAGACCAAACACCTATTTGGTCTGAAAACATGAATACATCTTTGTAACCCACACCTGTAGGTTTCAGTAGAAGTTAAAAACGACTACATTAAACGCTCAGTCAGCAGTCATTTCTTTATGGTGACAGCCTATCTGTCACTAAAAAAGATGCAATCTATTTAACAGAAGTATAATCATTACATTATAAGGTAAGCTGTAACTTTATTCTGTGTGCATTACCATAGTCCTATGTATTAACAAAAGAACAAAAATAGGAATATTGAAAAACTTAATTTACTTCTTTAAATGCAGTTGTATTTGTTATAACAATTTTATTTCATTCTTCGACACTAACAAGTTTATTAGTAGATTTTTATTGACTAAATATACATTGTTTCTACCTTATTTTTATAAAAAGCAACTTGCTAAACTATTAGCATTTAATATATTATGCAGGGACCCAGTTACCAGTAGAGTAGTGAAGGTTATAGAACATAGTAGTATTATTACTACAAATCTTAGTGATACATCTAGAAGTTTAAACTGTTAAACGAGACAAAGGACAGGCATACACAGTATTAAACTAATTCATTAAAATATTCAGGGTCTATCCGGCAAGGAGTTAGAATTAGATTTATTTTTAAACATAATATTCAAGTATGTTGCATAACGGAACATTGGTTAAAAAGTATTCAATTAAAATTTATAATGAGTATTATTCAATTGTAAGTGCATTTTTAAAAGAATTCTATATATGGTGGCTCTATAATATATTTATGTAATGATGTAAAACGTAAAGAACTTAAAGATATAGTAAATCTTTCTATCGTACTGATGAATTATCCTGTGTGGAACAAGAGCAACATACCATAGTTTGTGTGTACTGTCCACCGCAGAGTGACTTTAGTGTATTCGAAACAGTAGTACAGGATATTTTAAATCGTTTGAGTTTTAATTACTAAAACTCAAAGAATATAGTAGTATGTGGTGATTTTAATATTAATTTCCTTGAGCAGTCAGCTCTTTCTGTGAAACTAATTAGTTCATTAGAGTCATTTAATTAAAGTATCTATTTTTGGAACCAACCAGGATTATATCACATTCTGCTATCTGCTTAGATAATGTATTTTGTGACTCAATTTCTAAATACGGCCGGGCCATATTAAGTGAACCGACATCTGACCATTGTGGTCAAAGGGTAGATTTTTCTGTAAATACAATGCTTAAAGAGAATAAGATCACATGTAGACCAATGACCTCTAATCGCTTAAAGAAATTTAATAATAAAGTAAGTATCAAGGTTCTCAATATAGAAGGATATCCTTTCTCAGACGAAGTATATGAGTCGTATGTAAGACCTTTACTAAGAATAATAAGATTATGTTTTGTGATCTAAATTATATGAATTATATGATATGAAAAACATTCAATTTCGATCCTAATTTTATTCAATATGTTAAAAATTATTTAAAATGATTTGTGCCACTGCCAAGTCCCTTTATCTAAAAACTAAAATACGAAATTCTAGTAATAAAATCAAAACTACTTGGAATATTAATAACAATGAAACAGGACGCAGCAAGGTGCGTGATAATACCTTTGAATATATATTGTCTTCTGTTTACGCGAATGGAACACCAATAACTAAATTATGTTCGGGTACTTTGAAATAACTACACTGGAACATTGAGACAACTACCATCTTAGTCTCCCCGTGACCATGGCTGCTGAAAAGCAACCGAAACGTCGGGGAAAGTGTAAACTTAAAAACAAATAGATTTGGTAGCCCTAACAATCCAATTAGCTTAAAATTAGCAAAGTTTAATAGTATAGTATAGTAGTGTAACAGTTTCTAAATTATGTAATAGAGTGTTAAATAAACAACGCGATAAAATCCGTATATAGTAGTTTAATTTCAATGAATACCTTTGAACTTAATACAAATAATAACAATAGGAATTCTATGACGCCTATTAGAGGGTTTTAGTTTCTTCTTTTTTATTTGTTTTATAATATTTTAGGTATAAGTTAGTTTTATAGAATTGTGTTTATATTATGTATATAATTAATAATTTGTATTGTGGAAAATAATAACATAATTTCTAATAATTTGGAAATAGTCGACACCTTTAATAACTACTTCGCAAAAATAACTTTAAATACAACTAGTACCCTAAGGTCTTGCCCAGCTCGAGCAGAATACTTGGTTATCGACAACGTAGAAGAGTAAGATACTATTCAGTTTGGACGTGTACATCCATATCATATAATAAACGTATTTAAGTAACTTAATTAAAAAATATCTGCTAAATTCAGGGATTCCTATCTCTGTAAAATTTGTTGAAAATATTATTGTCAATATAGCGCCACACCTAGCTGCTATAATCAACGGGGCATTTTCATGAATATGGGCATTTTTCTTAACTTAATTAAATGTAGTAAAATACTACCTTAATTTAAAATTGGATACCAAAGCGACCCCAATAATTTTAGGCCAATTTCAATCAGTAAAGTATTTGGGAAAATTATATTACAGCAATTAAAGAGCCACTTTAGTGTAAATGATTTATTTCATACAAATCAATATGGTTTCAGGATTTGTGTGAAATTATTTTATTCGTGGATGACAAATCCCTTATTTTTAAAGTAGACTGAAAAGCACCGAATTTATGTGCTGTTAACGATTTACTCGCGTCCTAGACTGGTTTACGACGAATAATTTACTACTAAACTTTACACTGCCAAATGTAAAGAGTCCTAACGTAAATATAAATTTAAAAACTTTAGATGATAAAGTTAAGTGAGGCGCTCAAATATCGTGTCTTGCAGGTTTCTTCTCATAGGGCCAACCCTTTGCCTGAACCTAACAACTAACCTAAATGTAGCCTCAGTAATTTTATTGACCTTTACTAATTTTCAAGCTAACAAAACTATTAAAACTATTAAAACTATTAAAGCTATTCAAATTTATTATAGTTTATTTATATACAGGGTGTCCAAGAACCTGGCGTCCAACTGGATTCCCACGATGCCCCAAGTTCTAACAGTACTCAGAAAAATATTTTAAAAAATCCACCCCATGTACTTACAGAATTATACTGATTTCAAAAAAAAAGGGGAAATGAGCACCCTGTGACATACTTTTGAATGCTGTGACTGCTAATGCTGATAATTTCGATATTTCTTGGAGGTTTTGTAATCTAGGGTATTGCTGTGTCTAAATAGAATGTAAAAATAAAGTACTTATTGTACCATTTTAAAATAAAATATTATTTTAACTAAAGGTGATATGGAAAACTATTGAATTTCGCAACTTTGACCGACTGTAGTGTAAAAAAAATGTACCAAAATAGTATGGCAAGTGACGTCAAATTTTGACGCGTTTATTCCTCTTTTTAAAAAGGTATAATACTTACACATTAATTTGAAAAAAAAAAATTTTGATAATATTTTTACTCAACAACCCAATTTTTACGATGTCTTACAGAATTCTTAGAAAGAAAAATTTACGACGAATTGAATCTAACCTCTAAAGAATTACTGTTGTATGCTCATAAAAATAACAACAGGCCTCTCAAAAAACAGGTTAGACCGTAAGGGACGGTATGTGCATGCATCTCACCATAGTGATTCGTTATTACAACAGGAGGGAGCAAGACAGAAACTATCTTTGCGATTTGCTGGTTCTTCTTTATGGTACCCCATTATTCAGGTAAGAGTGAGGGAGAAAAAGGTTAGAGGTGCGAGTGAGATAGATAGTGACGCTATCTGGGATCGTGCTATTTAGGATAACAGTACGGTCAGTACGCGTCACTGCCTCCTGCCGTTACTACGCACCTCTCTCTTATTGTTACCATTGATCACGTACTACGATTTAAAGCTTTGTTTATTGGACTCGATTACTCTTTGTGCTCTGGACTTTGAAACGAACTCTTTACGACGACCTTTGCCTGTGTTTGGACAGTTTGTGTTTTGTGTGTGCTACCATGGCGACCTACACTCCGCAAGAATACGCAAATATGCACTACATTTATGGAGAATGTAGAGGTAATGGACGAGCTGCAGCGAGACTTTACAGAGAAAGGTATCCGAGGGCTACGCGATATCCCGACCATCGAGTTTTCATTAATGTGCACAGATCACTATGTGACGGGCGGTTCCCCAATCAAGTAGCTGGTGAAGGACGACCCGTAAATGACTTCATACGCGATGAAGTTTTAGAGGCGGTGTCGGCAAATCCAAGCATCTCTGTGCGAGGAATAGAAGCTGATACGGGGATACCGAAGAGCACAGCACACAGTATTCTCCAAAAAGAAGAATATCATCCGTACCACGTACAGCGAGTGCAAAGTCTTTTACCTCGAGACTATCCGAGCCGAGTCGCGTTTTGTGAAACAATCCTGCAAAAACATCGAGAAGACGAAAACTTTATCGACAAAATTTTGTGGTCAGATGAATCTACATTTAAGAAGGATGGCTACATGAACCTACACAACTTGCACGAGTGGCATGTGGAAAATCCGCACTTGATGCGAGAAGATAGATCCCAGTACCGGTTCAAAGTGAACATGTGGACCGGTATTCTCTGTGGGAATATTATTGGTCCATTTGAGATGCCCGAGAATTTGACTGGCGAATCATATTTAAATTTTCTTCAAAATGATTTGCCAAACTTACTAGAAGAGACCCCACCAGATATGTGGTTCCAACACGACGGCTGTCCAGCACATTTTCGCGTATCCGTTAGAGAGTTTTTGGACGAGCAATACCCGAACAGGTGGATTGGGCGATCAGGAACAATCCCGTGGCCAGCCCGCTCACCTGACTTAAATCCGCTGGATTTTTTTTTCTGGGGAACTATGAAGGAGCTCGTTTATGCGAAGCCCATTAATGACATCGCTGACCTTCGTGAGAAGATAACACAAGCAGTGCAGGTGATACGTCAAAAAAGTTACTCGCGAAACATAAAGCGGTCCTTTTTAAGGAGAGTGAGAGCTTGTATTGCCGCGGGTGGTCAACATTTTGAACATTTATTGTAATAAAATATCTTTAAACTAACATTCTTTGCTTTTATTCTACTGGGAACCCATCTACCTGTGTGTATTTCCTTCTTGCTCACTCTTGGAACCGAAGTAAATAATAGTAGTAACATAACAGTTTCTAAGATAAGAAAGGGTCCGACAGTTACCGTTAGTAGGTAGGCACTTCGTAAAAATTGGGTTGTTGAGTAAAAATATTATCAAAATTTTTTTTTTCAAATTAATGTGTAAGTATTATACCTTTTTAAAAAGAGGAATAAACGCGTCAAAATTTGACGTCACTTGCCATACTATTTTGGTACATTTTTTTTACACTACAGTCGGTCAAAGTTGCGAAATTCAATAGTTTTCCATATCACCTTTAGTTAAAATAATATTTTATTTTAAAATGGTACAATAAGTACTTTATTTTTACATTCTATTTAGACACAGCAATACCCTAGATTACAAAACCTCCAAGAAATATCGAAATTATCAGCATTAGCAGTCACAGCATTCAAAAGTATGTCACAGGGTGCTCATTTCCCCTTTTTTTTTGAAATCAGTATAATTCTGTAAGTACATGGGGTGGATTTTTTAAAATATTTTTCTGAGTACTGTTAGAACTTGGGGCATCGTGGGAAT
Source organism: Catocala nupta (assembly GCA_963675205.1). Classification (NCBI taxonomy): domain Eukaryota; kingdom Metazoa; phylum Arthropoda; class Insecta; order Lepidoptera; family Erebidae; genus Catocala; species Catocala nupta. The sequence goes on from OY776084.1 coordinate 14,652,297, forward strand.
CCAGTTGGACGCCAGGTTCTTGGACACCCTGTAATGCTTATTTTTTATATAATACATTATATATTTAATATTACCATAAACAAAATTCATATAAATACCAAATCATGTCTGCTTGGCATAAACTTTATATTTTATCAATTACATTATTTTAAAATAGTTTAACTATGCTTAACAATCGTTCTTCAAAATTATCTGTTATTTTTAGATATGCAACCTGTTTACACCAAACTCATTAGTAGATATCGTGCATGTTTTGTTCGCTTAAATATTACAATCAATATTACAAAACTGTCCTTACTCAATTAACTTACAGTTGGTATTTCTAGAGTGAGAATCCTTACCTCGCCGTAACACAATTTGACTAGGACGGGAGCTAAAGAATTTTTATCGGATTACCGCCAATTTTATATGTTGAAGTTAAACAGAATATTTTTCTTCTTATTTATACATTAATTTGCTAATGTTCGAAGTTAATATAGTCAAATATATTAATAGTGTAAATATGTTTAACTGTACTATATTGCATCTGTTTTAAACATGCTGTGCACACATATTTAGAACATATATTAAAACAGAACAACATTGTAAACCTAGGCTAACTTTATCTATGAATAAAGTTTTATCTTATCTTATCTTTGTGAACTAAATGAATAAATGATATTGACTTTGACCATGAATTCAGCTCATCCATGAAAGCTTTAATCTTTAAGATAGTATATAGTTTCATTGTGTTTTAATATTGTAGGTATCGATTGAAAATAAAAGTAATAATATATTAATGATACCTTCAATCTGTATGTCAGTATAGTGCATGTAAACATAGCGCACCAATATGGGCAAAAGCATTAACAAGTCATTCCTCTTCCTAATACCATTTTTGATGGACATATAGCAGATTGCACCTGATAACACATCCCCAGAGAGTAGCTCTGGCTAGATATAAACAGTGCCGAGAGGAGAAATACCGAGGAGTGCCCCAGCCAAATTCAACCTCATTAACCGCAATAATACTACATATCCATAAGTACACAGTACATTATCAAGTAAATACGTCGCTTGCCAATAGTTAGCTACCAGGGAGTGCCTTGGCCAAGCCAAACTACGACGCCGACACAACGAGTCCACCTAGCATCCAACACACTTATCTGTAAGTCTCATAATCGAGACGAAAAAACAAACAAACACGAGTGTCGTAGTTGACTTCAACCCATCAGGACGGAAATATAAACAAACCAAATTGATGTTAAATCTGGTAAATTTATCACAATTACTCACTACATGGAATAAGTAACAATTATCCATATTTTCAACGTTTTCACACGATACCTTAATATTTTTTAAAGCATTTGGCGTTCGATTAATAAATAATTGTTTGATTTAAAAAATCTTAGACGAAAAGTGAGGTTATTTGTCAGATGCCAAAATATCTATAATTTGGAGGAATTTAAATTAATCTGTCAGTAATAATTACTAATCCTATCCCTTAGGTTATTCTTTAACAATGTAAAATTATGTACCTACCTTGCATTTTTTTTTTACTGTATGTATCGATACTATACTATATTCTGTTTGGTCAAAAGCGGATATCAACTGTTTTAAATTCAAATAAGTAATTAATTGTTTTACAATTGATGCTACACTTGGACATCACAAAAATGTCTATGGTCATGTCAATGAACCGTTTGTATACCTTTTGATTTTGTTGTATTGAAATCGACTATATCGCAATACCCCATACGATGCGTGACAAGTCAAATGTTGAGAACCAATTCTGAACGAAATGTATATATTTTCTTTTATTTGTTCATAAAAGTTAAATTTGCACGTGGGCTGGGATAAACGAGTGCCTTTCAAAAAAAAAATGACCCGTCTATCCCACTTCTGAATTGTAAGGAAACTCCAGAATCAGTTCTCAAGTATTTATTTCCTTTAATATTATTGTAACATAATTATATTTTATATTAATAGTTTACATAGTTACACAATATGCATACCTGATTTAATTCAATGCAATATCCGCCACTTAATATACTTTTACTTCTCAAACTCATCCGATCGCCATACAACGCACGACTGCTCGTTATAGTTCCGCGCGTTAGTTTTATACTATCAAGCATAGTGGGGCAGTCGAGAAAAATCAGTGTTGCCAACAGAAAATAAAGGATACAATTAAACATATTCAAATAATGCTTCTACATTGCTACATTTAACTAAATATTTCTATATAATAATTATATTCTACCTATAATTGCTAACACTAAGTAACGGTCATCGAATAGCTCCGAGTTACACACACTATCTAGCAACCACGTCTCAGTTAACATAATTATATCATACGTACTCAAACACAAGTTACGATAAAATTGATAAGTTTTCGAGCGTAATCCTCTAACGTTCTGGTAATACACTTTGAGATCACAAAGAATACTACATCGCCCATCTATATTAGCCATTGGATAAAGTTGCAAAACATAATACGCACGATACACAACATTCAACAAGAGGAATAATTATGGCTATAATATTTAAATATGAACAACACAAAAATAATGTGCGGTAGACGCAAAATAGTCCTAATGGATGACTCCGATACAAAATAAAAGCTAACACGAGACAAAGTATTGACAAATAACTCACTACCGAACCAAAACACACGAGAGTAAGCAGGATGAATATATTATACACATTTATTACTTTAAGGTAAACTGGTTGATTAGTTGAACAATAGGCCGGCCGGCGGCAGGTAATGCTATGCGTAAACATGTGTGACGAGTCAGAGGTGCTAAACCATTTACATGTTGAGTGCAATAATACAACATCAATAACGTTTAAATAGCTTACGGCAAAGACGAATGAAATTAATGAGTAATATTGAATTAGGACAATGTTACATTTTTTACAACAAACTAACGGAACAACATCAACTAGGTAACAAATTAAACAATTTTGTTTAAATCTGATAATTTTGAAACTACGAAAGACCGGGATGTATCAGATTTACGTACGTGTATTTTGGAAAATTTAACCCACACAAAGCCATATTTTTTCTCTTTCGCAATCTGACGAACCTTATTAAGCAAAAGTTTAGAATCAGGGGTTAAGTGATCATTAACATAAACCTTACCTGGTGCATTTTGAAAACCCAAATCCTCGCCTGTTAAAAACTTCACCGACCGTGCAGCGGCTACAAAATCTTCTTTTATGTAACGATTTACAAAACTTACTACAATTAACTTGCTGTTTGGATTGAAAGTAGGAATTCTCGATATGTAATTGATTTGAGTTTTTGGAAAACTATACCCTACTTTCGTACAAATCTGATCGACTATCTGGAAAAGGTTTTCGCCTTTTTTCTGTGGTACGCCTTTGATCTCCACGTTGTTAAGTCGCGATCGCTGTTCATTGTTGTACACAAGGGTCTGCATGTCGCCAACGTTGGATTCCAAAAGTGTCTGCTTGTGCTGGATTTCAGACATTGAGCTCTCCATGGTAACCAATTTTGAGGTGAATTCGTCCAACTTCGCGCTAGAAAAGTCACATGACACCTTCAAGTCCTTTATTTCGTCTTTGATATTTCTGATATCCTCTAGTATCATGGGCAGATCGGTCATAGTGACCCACACCTCCGAACGTATTTGGAAGAAACAAAACTACAGCTGCTAATTCAAATATTTTGTCGGAGAGCAGCAGTTCGTTTGGAATATCGCATAACCGTAAACATAGATCTAATTAAACAAAATTAATTTATCTGATATTAAATATTCAGTACTTACTTTTCCAGTACAAGTACTCTTTAGCAATCAGAGACTTCGCTTACCAACATAGACGATGCTGATTCGTTTAATAAGGCTACCTACTCCACTATCTGACAATATAAATAAATTTAAAGGGAATTCGAAATTTTCTTGTTATGCACACATTACAGTCAGAACAAATTTTGGAAACAGTTGCACTAAAAATACCATTAATTAAATTTTTTTCTAGTATATAAGTAACGTTACAATTACAATCAATGACTTGAAGATTTCCTTGTACTGTGGATTGATAATTTCTTTTTAAGATTTCTGTTCTACTTTTTAAATGATTTACAAAAATGTCTTTATGTACCAAAGCAGATACCAGTCATGAAAAAGCCGAATTTAAAGAAGTAATAAATATAGAAATATTTACATAATCAGTAGAAATAACTAAAATAAAATATGTCGGGGTGGCAGCATTTATCGCGTGGAGTAGGTAGCCTTATTAAACGAATCAGCATCATCTATGTTGGTAAGCGAAGTCTCTGATTGCGAAAGAGTACCTACTTGAAAAGTAAGTACTGAATATTTAATATCAGATAAATTAATTTTGTTTAATTAGATCTATGTTTACGGTTATGCGATATTCCAAACGAACTGCTGCTCTCCGACAAAATATTTGAATTAGCAGCTGTAGTTGAGTTTCTTCCAAATACGTTCGGAGGTGTGTGTATAAGACCCACTGTAGGCGTCGTAACTCTGAATAGGAGTGTTACGACGATATGGCTCGTAAAGCTGTTTCAGTTAAAAATGATTCAATTTGGTTGTTTGTAATCGTTATTACATTACAATAAAAATATAAAAAGTAAAAAGTTCGTACAAAACTATCAACTTTAAAAGTAAGCAGTGACGGTTTTGTCATACAATAAATATATTTTGAGCTCAACTGTTTTTAATTTAATTAAAAAACAAATCGTCTAAAAAACATTGCTAACACAAAATAATAAGTCGTTTTCTATGAAAATTACAGTAAAATGAAAATAATTAAAACCACATCTTAATTATGAGATTTTACAACACGTACGCAATAAACAGTATTCGTACATCAGTTTTTTATAAAAAAGCAGTAACTTTTATCTGTACCGAGTACGTGTTCTAAGTGGCTCTGCTAGGGAGTATGCTCCACAGCAGAGCCACAATCAATGCACATTATTTTGTTACCTAGCGTACGTACAAGTGATATCGCTAGACGTACATTATGTACGTCTGACGTACATCACTTTAAGATATAATTGATCGGTATTTATTATGGTGGCTCTGCGGCAGAGTAGGACACGAGGTTTCGGTTTGGTTGCCCGGGTCAGGCAGCACAGAACACATACCCTGAGACGGGCAGTGTTACTGTGTTTTTGTCGAGAAATTCTTAATAGAAGCAGTCTTGCCGCCTATTATGTGGGCTCTAAAACTGTAGCTGGCGAAATTTGGGTGTAGATAATACAACTCAGCCTAACCGTGCAGAGATTCGGACTCGAGACTAAAGCTTTTGCTGTCCCTGCCAATCGGCCCACTAGGCTGCTACACATGCGAATGATACATCAGTTTTTAATTTACTTACACACTACTATTTAATATGCCTTGAACTCTTCCAAATCTTTTCGACGCTTTTTTATCACATCGCGTGGGTGCCATGGTCGCGTGGAGACAGTCTTTCCGTGACCATGGCTGCTGAAAAGCAACCGAAACGTCGGGGAAAGTGTAAACCTAAATATAAATAGATTTAATAGTTTAAATAATTTTATTTGCTTATTAATTAGTAAAATTAAATAGTAGTAGTAGTGTAATAGTTTTTAAAATTTTGTAATACAGTGATAAATAAACAACGCGATAAAATCCGTATATAGTAGTTTAATTTCAATGAATAACATTCGCGTAAACAGAAGACAATATTATGTATAGAAATGTTGTAACTCCAAGACTTACATTTGGCATTTGGCGCAGCGGTATTAAATGCGACTGCTGTGCCCGAGCTCTCGGGTTTGAATCCCGGGTCGGGCCAACAAACAGCTAATGGTTCTTTTGAAATCTCAATACATGCGCGGAGTTAGAAAGTTCGCGGTGATACGACACCCCGTGCCTCGGACTGCACATACCTAAAGCCGTTGATCCTGCGTCTAATCTCTCTCCGGTCGTGTCGGATTATCCGTCCCATCGGATCATGAGGGCTAGGGAACAGAGAGTGCAATTGTGTTTTTGCCCATACTTGTGCACTATTATCTCTTGCGCAGATGGCCAGTCTCCGTTAAGATTGGCCGCCGTGACCGAAATTCGGTCTGGAAGACATTATTATTCTTTATGTAACTTATTGCTTTAATCCTATTCCTAGTAAAGAATGCGTGCCTGCACCGATTAGCGCGCGAAGGGAGTCTTGTGAAAGAACTGAGATGTATTTGTTATAATTTCACTGATACCAATATAGGAACTTAACCAAATCTGTAAACAATACCAGTTTGATTTTCCTGCGACAAACATGAGATCTATATAGACACGGATGGCGTAGTGGTTTAAGTAGTCGCCTTGCTATTGCCACTCGATTCGGTTCGATCTGCATGCGGTACAAAAAATTGTGTAATCCGCAAAATAGTTTGAGAATTTGTAAAATCACTCGCGACCCAGGATTTATTCTAGTGCAGGAGTTTTCTTTTTATAAAGATAATAAATAAGGTAAATAATATATCTGACACAATAAATCAATACATATTTGAGAAAATTATAATATCGACGATTAGTACATACAGCACAGGGTAATAAATTACGTATGTATCTGCATTTTGGTAATAAATCCATATTGTCTTTGTTCTGTTACTCTGTTAGTCTTTTGTTTCTACCAATAACAGCTGTGCATAGTTATTCCCTCCAAGCGATTCAAAAATTAAACAAAAGAATAAGAATTTTTTTGTGAGGTTAAGTTAAAACAAAACAAAATAAACAATAGGCTATAATTTATTAACTTTATTGCAACAAGTACCATCTACTTAGACATTAGGAGTGCATATTGAAGAATTGCATTACATTGATCACTTGGCGCCTGTTAGAGAAGACAAGCTGCCGTTACGCCTCTCCCACAGCATGCGATGTTTCTGCTTCATGTACGCTTTGCGCGCGTCTCCGTATGCACCGAGGTCACCATCTATAAATACCAAATAATTGAAGGTTTAGAAATTAACGTTCACTGTATGTTTCTTGTCAGTCCTTTCCCTAACAATGTTGAACCTTGTAGTTAGTTATAAAAAAATAACACATCAACAACGTCAAACGTCAAACGTCTCACAATACCCACAGATATATTTTTTTAATCCGTGAGCATTTTGTGCCAGTATAGGCTTTATTAATAATAATAAATAATAAAATATTTTTTTTATTAATAATATATATATATATATTTAAATATATATATATAAATAAAAAAAAGAATGTCTTAGGTCACAAATCAACGAGCCGAATCATCATGTCGTGAGTTACAAAAAGGACTTGATCATATCGAGCTTATATAACTTTTGAATAGCTCGATTTCTCTAAGATCCATACAGAATAAGAGGAAATGCGCCAGCAAGATACAAACAAGCTTTATATGATAATTTAAGTATTGTGTATGGACTAAGAACTTTTAAAATTACAAAAATCCCACCCCGCAATAAACTTGGTTTTACGACATCACGCAAAAAAAAACACATTACATAAACAAAAATCTTTGTCATATGTATTTTATGAAAAATTAATTAATTTGGAATGAAAATAAATTTGAAGAAACATGAGAATTCAAGATGACGAATGTCTATGCAAAGTAGATATATACTTTGCATAGATATAATCAGTCCGAGATGTAGTTATCACTTAGTTAGCACATTTATATTTCATTGAGGCTCAAGGCAAGAGAAAAAGATCTGTTAAAAATGGATTTTCTCTTAATAACTCTTAATTAAAATCAGCATTTAAATTATTTCATATGTTCTAAAGCTACACATAGACATAAGTCTCAATACTCATTGAAACATTTTGCAAAATCCATCTATAATAAATGAAGTATCTTCAAAATTCTTAAATAGACTCCATATAATGCAATTATAACAATATATTAAGTACTCTTTACTTCTCTGTTTTTATTTTATGGTATAATTCTTGAATACAAGATGGAGAACACCGTAACCAAATATTTTGTTTTATGTTTATATTATAAGTAGGGCTTTTAAAGGAGCTTAAGCCTTGCATGAGTAGTCTATAGAGAAAAAAGTATTGTTTGTTCCTAAACTACCTACCCAATGCAGCAATTTATTTTTTGCAGCATTGTGGGATGTATATGTTACCAAACCTTATGCCTTTCATACATGATGATAGATCCTACTAGTTTCTTAAACATGTGAATGGTGTTCACAGTTTTCTATGATATCCTATAACAAAAATATTTAAATATTTAATTGATATAAATTATTTACAACATATATATACAGAACTATGTACTATGCAAGAACTCAATTTTGTACTATATTGTATCCAAGTTGTGAGTAAGTATTTTATTGATATTTGAATTATCATATCTCACAACTACTGTAATGTATGAAGGGTCTTAGTATTGTAAGCCCCTAGGAGATATGGTAACTCCTTATTGTTATGTGGGATATACTCCTGTTTGCCACCTAAGAAGAATACTGGGTAAATGAAAAGTACTAATAAACTTTAAGCCATGTCATCTATACATCATACAATAGGTAAAAGGTTCTTAGTATTTCTCAATTAAGCCTACATAAAAGTTATCAGTATACATACATTTAATAAACCAGGCCTCCTCAGATTCCTTGTACTTGTTCCAAAGAGGTATACAAGCAGCTGCATGGTCAGGGCGCTCATACAGCATGCAGTCCTCATAACGTTGACGCAGGATGTTTAGGATTTCAGAGTCCACAGCCCTAAACATTTTATGAATTAAATATAATATACACTATGTTTAGTACTATATATGAATTTAACTTTGACTAATGCAGTAGAATTAAGGTTTTCAAAGCTAGACCATAGAACCAATTTCAATGTAATTTGGTTCAGATACCTTGAAGCCTGGTAATAAGCTGAATCATAAAACATACTTCTTGTTCTTGATATTTATAAAGTATGATTGTAAAATAAATGTTGTTTAGATGTACATTTATTTATTTACAATTGGTTTTGCCAAGGTATATCGCATTCAAATACTCTAAAATGAAATCACATTACTAGGCATTAGTAATTAATAAAAAAGATATTACATACAACATGAATTCTCAAAAATGTATTATAAATATAAATATTATAAACTTTTTGACTTGGTTTTTCAACAGTGGACTATTAGATTTATGGTTATTGACTTATTTAGGAGTTACAATGAATAACCTTACCAGAGCTATGCACTTTCACAAATGTATAACATTGTTCTATGGAAAATTTGCATCATAGGATACAAAAATCACCGATTACCGAATTACTACTAATACCACCTATAAATATTGATAAATAGTTAATATTTATATTTAAACTAACCTATCACGTTTGAACTGGGAATTTGCTTCGAAGTCGCATACGACGTCGCCGTCGTAGCATTGGTCGATGGTGGGCACACGGCGGTATTTCTGGTGGTACCATGGGTACTTCTTTTGGTTCGGCTCAACAACCTTTTCTGTAGCAAAACAACACAAGTAAGTCGCACGTACTTACATAACAAAATAAACTTTTGAAAATGTATTCCATTATTACCTCGGAAATATGTTACAGGTGCATCGATAGTATTGTAAATTGCGTTAACAAAGGCTCTAAATGTGTTGTCGTCTCCGACATGCGGGCCTTCTTCTTTACCCATAATTTGTTGTAAATTTACCTGCAGAACTGTAAGAGTGCACTGACTTTGACAGTTTGACACTTGAGAAAATCAAAAAGTAGTGGTTTGACAGTTCGGTCGAAGTCAGTGTTGCTAGATGTTATAATTTTGTAAACAGATGGAGAAACTAAATTCGGTTGTCGATCTATCGATCGATTCTATAATATTTAAATATCGTATTGATTGTTCAAGACAATAAATTGGATCTATTGAAAAAATACATAGTCAATTGGATGTTTGTCTTGGACTGGGTGTTTCTATGTATAATATGTATGTATTTACAAAAGAAAAAGGTATATATGTATGTTTAACCATTGTCTAGTACCCATAGTACAAGCTCTGCTTAGTTTGGGCTAGATGGTGTTGTGTGTATGCGGTAGAATATTATTATTATTATGTTTCTCTTATCACAGGTACTTTCTAACATATTATATTAGAAAATACCTGGCTCTTTGGGAGGCTTACACGGAGACATGGGTCCAACGTGAAGAGGCCCTTCGAGAGTTTTAATCAAAGATGGGATGGAACACCAACAGCGGCACTAGCCGCAGCAGGCGTAGGACTATTGCTACGTATGGATTCTAATATATGGGCTATGGGTATGGGTGTTTGATGGACCGGTATATATTGCTAACTATGGATGAAAAACGGCGTCTGCCCTGAATACTCTAATAGCATCATTACAATGGGCAGACGGTGACTCGCCAACTCACTAGATGGGCCCTCTGATAAGCCACTATAGGCATACAAGCCAGCAGCAGAGGGCAACACCGGTGCGAGTGGCTAGGGGTGTCGAGCGGTGCGGCGCCGGTTTCACCATCACGGGTCTCGTGACAACGGGGACCCGGAGCGGGTTTCCCCGTAGTTATGCCCTTGAAAATGACACTTCTACCCCCAAGCATATAGCTCTAGCGGCCCCCCTCTGACCGGCCGACCAAGGCAAGCCAGAGTTGAGAGTCCTACGTGCGCTCTAGAAGTTCCACCCCAGCTAACCAGTAACGGCAAGCCGGGGACGAGGCCCTAACCAACTCTCTGAGGCATTCAGGACCGCAGTGTCGCCACTCACATTCAGCCCGCCACAAGCTGCCCTGCGGTTTGTGCGCTTTAATTTAACCTGGTGATACATTTTTTGTTTATATCACAAGGCGAAGGTGATAGTTTTAAAGCTAGTGTACTGTGCCCTCCGATATCGCGTTAGCCTCATGATGAGATAACGACTGTCCCAGAGGGGTTTATTATTATTATTATTAATCATGTCTTTAGCATAATGTAATAAGGGTTCAACTAAGTCTTTAGTACGATAACACTTGCTGTTATCATACACTTTGTTTTCTTTCAGAGAAACGCTTGAATGAAAATTATAAATTAACGATAAGTATAGTCGACAATAAAAATGCTATACCACCCTTAGAGTAAAATGTCGTTTGTATATTATCACAAAACAATAATTTGCTTGCAAGCGACATCAGTACAGTGACAGTCGTCATCAAAGCGCGACGTCAGAGACGTATTAGACCTATTTATTATTAAAATAAAGTCTATCACTACATATTACAAAACAAAGTCCTGCGCTGCGTCTGTTTGTCTATCTTTTTTCACGATAAACACCATAACTATGAATTGATTTTCATGCGATTTTCACCAATAAACAGAGTCATTTACGATTAAAACATGGGGATAATTTGTGAAAATGACGGAAATAGTCAAGCTGCCTAGGAGCTTCATACCTAATAAGCACTACTATTTTTTTTGGATAGTTCATTTATCGAGGATATAGAACACCACGCTATAATCCATGGGCGCGGAGTAGGGACAGCTAGTTAATATATAACGGATTTCCATTTGCTACGATCCTGACACACTTCTCTGGCTTCATTCACTTTCATAACATTCCTCATACATGCTCGCCGATTTAAAGTGCGTTTAATCTGGCCTTTATCCCCTTACGAATGTTCCATTCACAAACAAAGGAGGTTTCAATAGCCCGGTACACAAATATTCGACTAAGTGCATGAGGAGTTTCAAAAATTGCATTTGGCTCCATACCTACTTTGTGTAACACACTATCACAGCATTTGGTTCTCTTTATTGCCCCACTCTATTTTCATATCACAAAAATATTTAACCCCGATTGGCACGAGAATGAGAAAAAAATGAATATTCATATAAGAATGACAGTTTCCATATTCAAAGTATTATTATGATTTTTTTTTAAATTGTATCTGTCTATGTCCAGACTAAGGAAGAGTCATGCTTATTACATTGGTATATATATATATATACAGTGGTAGTCAGAGGTGTATTATACCTACCCACATTTCGACAGCTGCGGTTTTAAGTTCGACGTAATAGGGGGCGAGCTTATTACTGTTTATTGAGAAAGGTTCAAACTCCGTGCTGCTACGAAGAATTATTTGACACAAAACCAAATATGATTCTGCCAGACCTGGGAATTGAACCGGAGACCTCATGCACAGCAGTCGCATTCACTACCGCTGCACTATCAAGGCATGCAGCTCGATTATTTTAACAAGTAATTACATAATTATATAAGTTACCAGGTGATTTCCTTTAACAAGAATAAACCAATTAAAAGCTTTTCACATTAAATCTGCATTAAGTGATTTTAATGTTTTGCATTAACTCGGGTTGTAAAGTCCACACAGCGACACATCAACCTAGACTGTTTAGACTTTGAACTATTACAAGTTGAACGCTGCGAATCGTGCGAGAGAGTGCGTTATATTTTTGTTACGCTCTATCCTTACCTTACATCAACACCACTGCACTGTCCCTTACCGACAATTCTCTATTTTGTATGTAGCGTAGTTATGCGTATATAGGGTGTCTAACTTGATGTGTAGCCGTGTGTACTTGATAAGGTATTGTTTTTGTGGATGTTTCGTCTTTGATCAAACTGCTAAGATAGCGAATAACTAGTTTGAAGAAAATATTAAAAAAAATTGTAATTTTAATAATCATAATCAAATCATTTTAAAATTGTTTTTAGCCAGCTATAAAAGCAGATATCTTTTATCGTGTGTCTTTTGAATGTCTTGATGAATTAAAATTACTAAATGCTTTAAAGAAAAAAAAGAACTTTATTGCTGGAATTAAATAGATGGCGTTATAGGTATTCAACATTTTAGCTATGACGCGTACAGGTTTGTTCCACATTCATCCCCGATGTTTCGTCCCAAGCGTAGAAATATGCATTCGTCCCAAAAATGTTCGTTATATGCCCCTAAATATAAATAAATATTAATTACTTAATGTAATTCCTCTTTCGTCCCAGATTATGTTCCTTTCTTGTCCCTCTTTTTTTTGTATGGAGTTTTTGTTGTACCGTCAGCCGAAATATATTTAAAAATACCTCGTTGATCTCTCAGTTAATCTTTGGGCTTATGATTGCATGACATCACGAACCTGACAACAAAAGATTTAAAATAATTTTAAACCATGTTTTGTTTTGTTAACCATATGTACAAAAATGTAGGGCGACAAAGGAATAAATAAAAAAGAGGGGCGAATGAGGAACATTTTGGTATGTGGGACGTAATGTAGGGGCAAATGCGGAACAAAACCGCAGACAACAGCCAAAGCTATTTAAGTTTATTGTTTTTGACAACAGTAAACTACGCTGCGGGTTAACCAGCTGGACTATTAAATACTTTTTATTTGATTGAGATTATGTTAGTGATCAGCTTCCGAGTCTACAATTTATTTTGTACTTGCCTACTTAAAGGTGTAGTAAGTACATATACATATATCATTGTAATTCTCAACAATATTAGTAACGCTTTCAGAAACAGCTCTTTATTTCTAGAATTATTGGTGTTTTCTTGGCTTTTTACCTAAGTAAATATGGTGTACATATCATTAAAATCTTGACATACATATACAATCTATTCAATGTTATTGCTGATGAATGCTAGAGCATTATTATAATGTCTTTCATTACATATAATTGCATAATTTTTCTCACGATTCTCTGCGCCTCCAACAGACTAGCACTATAAATAATCTGTACCTAGGGCATACAGATCGTGCATGTTTGATAATAGGTACATCGTGACTTAGAAATGAAAACGAAGAGAGCGTATTTAAATATCGGCTATTGTGATCTAGGCGCGTGCGCTGCCATTAACATCTGACTTTGTATGGACTAGTCAATATTTATGCTGTCGACGCACCATGATTCTGTTTCTAGTAAGGGCAACTTTCGGTCATAAAAATCCAAAAATTTTATTTGTTGAAGTTAACGGTTGATTAATGACTAATGTACTGAATACTACTCACGATAGTTCTACCTATGAAAAAGGCGTCTCAATTCTGTATCCAAGTAAACAACAGTAAACGAAAAATGATTGTGTATGATGGTGTCATCGGGATTTTATAAGAATCTTAAATAAGTTAGTATATAAATAAAATAGTCAGATGTTTACTTACGGTATTTTCTATACGGACTTCAAAATCCATATAGCAGTGAGCCTAGTGGGAGACCGATGGACTCCCACGCAGAGGTCTCGATTTACATCCTAAAGCACGCACCTCTGACTTTTTGAAGTTATGTGCATATTAAATAGTTTATTATTGCTTGCTCTAATGGTGAAGGAAAATATTGTGAGGAAACCTACATGTCTCAGAGTTCTCTATATTGTTCTCGAAGATATGTGAATTCTGCCAACCCGCACTGGGCCAGCGTGGTGGACTGGATTGATCACATAAATGTACTTATATTCTGTGTGTGATACCAACCTACACCACTAGGCATAGTGGCAGTGTTGAGGCGGCCATTTCAAACCACTACGCCGTTCTTGACATGATTCGCAATTTAATGATGTCCAACCGTTGGCTTATTAACAAATCTACATTTACAATAATCTACACTAATATTATAAAGAGAAAATAAGTCTATTTTTGTTTGTAATCTAATATATAAATTATATTTATTACATAAAAGCAAACGGACCAATTAAAACAATTTTTTTACCATAAAAACGGTACTTTATCCAGAAACAACAACCTACCTATCCTAACTTCCTAATCTTAATCCTAATCCCACTCCTTCCTAATCCTAATCCTAACTAATATTATAAAAGCGAAAGTGAGTTTGTTTGTTTGTTACGCTTTCACGCCTTAACTACTGAACCAAGCATTATCAAATTTCGCACAGACGTTGTCACGGGTACAGAAAAGGACAAAGGGTACCTTTCATCCAGAAAATAAGTACCGTTTCCGAGGGAAACAAAAATAACTTTTAGACGATCGTATAATAACTCGGCCTACTGATATGAATGAATTACAACGTGATACCTGGAGAGGAAAAAAAAGATCTACTGTATCCCGGTAGAAATTTTATATGCCAAATAAAATCTGTTCCTGAGATAGGTTAGGCTAGGCACAGCTATCTCAAAATAATTATATTCAGCTAATTAAGCTATATCTGTTCACATAGTTAAGGTCATTGACAAAGTTCTCAGAAGTTTGGTATTTAAACAGTGTTGAAATCAAATGAAAATATAATTTTATACTAAAGTGCCTTTATCTATAGAGTTATTATAATACTAAAGTATTATAATAACTCGATAGATGGCGCAGAAACGCAATATCGATTTGTGATGTTGAATGAACTAAAATTAATTACTCCAAAATCCGATAGATGGCGTTAAACACAGTGAAGTTTGGAGAAACAAAGTTGCGGGACAGATTGATGGGCAATAGAAATACATGCTTTCGATTCATTTGTTTATAAATATTGATTTGTAACCGTTTATTTATCCACTAGCTATTGCCCGCGGCTTCGCCCGCCTAAAAGTAAGTTAAGTTAAGTTATGTTATGTTCGGGCACGCTATGATCGTAGGAGGCGGCGGAGCGGGCGAGGGAGCGCTTAAACCCTCTCCCCAACCGCAGAGCCGGGCGCCGGAGGGCACGAGATGATCTCCAGCCACCCTGAGGTTTGACCTGGGGGTGGTGGGCTTTGTGGGTCTGCCCGCCATCCATTCATCACCAGATCCGAGAGGCGGCGTGCGTGTTTCCACACGCCTCTGTGTCACAGTAGAGTTTTATGAGTAAGAAATGCCAAATTGGGTAGGTCTCTTCGCGAAGTGGCCTGCCGTTTCATACGGTGGGCCGAAACCTCGGCGGGGTCGCGACCGCATGCGAAAGTGATTCGCGCGGCTCCGTCGATAGCGGTTTTGTCGAGGAACACCGTGGCGCGTGGTAGGTTTAGTCAGTATTCCGGGAGGTACATTATTCTTATCTCATCTTTCTCTTTTACCTCGGCGAGTCCGACATAACCCCTCTGCCCGCCCCCGCGGAGAGGTATGTGTCAATGCATTCCTAAAGGTAAAAAAAAAAATACGCCAAGATCGTGGCGATAGGTCCCGTTTTTGAAGAGTGGCTGGTGAGGTCACCTTCCGGCTGACACAGGTAATGACTGGGCGTCGCCCAGCAGTAATCGCCCGCAGACCTTATCTTTTCTGCACTAGGCCCTGCTGGGTGAGCCGCTAATGTAGTTCTAATTCCAGCGACCCACCCACCTAACAAAGGAGCGAGGTGGCAGACCGTGGATGTTTTAGTCGGTAGGCTCGAAGTCTTGGTAGAGCCCGACATAGCCCTCATAAGGAGAATACCTCCATGTTAAAAACATTAAATTAAAAAAGGTGATGACTGGCACGGTTGTTTTGGCAAGTTCCTGTGTCGCATAGGCTGGCAGGAGAAGCCCGGATAACATCACTGCGGCGACTGCCGCGATGTTGATGTGGACACGGTTAATCACGGTAGTCGGAATGGTTGCTCTCTCGTTCCCGGCTACGGTTCAGTCTATGGTCCAAAGCAAGAGGTCGTGAAACGCTGTCACCGTCTGTGAGGAAGTAATTTCCATCAAGGAGGCGGTGGAGCGGGATAGGAAGCGCTTGAACCCTCCCCCAACTGCATAACCGGGCGTCGAAGATAAGCCGAACTCCAGCCATCAGAAGGTTGTACCTAGTGGTGGTGGACTTCCTGGGCCTGCCCACCACCCGATCAGTTGCAGGTCCGAAAGGCGGCGTGCGTGTTCCCACGCGTGCCTCTGTGTTCTGTAGTCTTAAAGCCGTAGAGTTGAAATTTATATCCTAATAAGGAAAGGTAGTATTGTGTAGTGGCCTGCCGTTTCATATAGCGGGCAGAAGTCACGATGGCATGTGAAAGTGATTTGCCCGGCCCTGCCGTCTCTGGTTATGTTTAGGAACAACGTGGTAGGTTTAGTCGGTATGACCGGAATGTCGCCATCTTTCGCCGGGTGAGCCCGACATAACGTCTCCGTCGTCCCGCGAGAGGTATGCGTCAATGCATTGCCTCTAATAGAGTTCTGCCACTCTAATTGCTGCCTGCCGCTGGGCTTTTTCTTCTTAATGGAACTGCGTTTGAAGAAGCGTCTCGTAGCTGTTAAGGCTCTCTTGGATTAAATTTGTTCATTTAAACGGCGTTGCGTTTGATGAGACATCTCAGTTGCTCTTAAAGTTGCTTGGCGTTCAGCTTGTACATCTAAACGAATCTGCGTTTGAATGAGCGTTTCATTAGCTCTTAAGACTCTCTGACGTCCGGCTTGTTCCTCTAACCACAATTGTGTTTGAAGGAGTGTCTCCCCGCTCTTATGAAGCTCGGCGGGTGGTTTAGTCCTCCAGTTTTTCCTGGCTTTGAGAAAGTGTCTCATCAGCTCTTAAAGCAGCTTGTCGCTGCCTCCTTAATTTAGCATGAACGGATGATTCTTGGAATCGAGCAGTTTCTGCTGCTTGTGCCCGCGTTGAGCTCCTAGATAACTTAGAATTAGGTACGCAAGGCAAGCCAAAAAAAAAAACACTTAACGAAAAGAATACAATTAAAACAAAAAACAGGTAGTAACCTCAAAGTTAAATCAGTTTAATATTTCAGCAAGTTTCTCACTATTGCTTAAATATTAAACTGAAAATAAAAATGTATTGTGAAAAATAGAATTGGAACTAAAGTAACAAACCTAAAAATAATAAATGATTAAATATTGCTCAAAGAAAAAGAAACAATATAAACTGCAAACGTAAAACAATTACAATATTGTTAGGAATCAGAAGTGAACCAGCCTAAAAAATATCATACACTTTAATCATCACTTTCCTTGTTAAATAATTATTCAATTTTGCAGGATTCTAACATTATAGCCGTTGTGAGGTTTGCATACCTCACAACGACTGTTGGCATAGGCACAAAGTTCGCATACCACACAAATTCAAACACTATAGGCATAGGCTCAAAGTTTGCCTACCTTACAATGACTGTTGGCATAGGCATAAAGTTGCATAGCACATAGATTCAGAACCAGATCATCCTGCCGATGAACACGTGGCGGCTGTCGGTTGTTATTGACACATTAATCTTGGTCGGCTCAATTCACGTCTAACTGTTCGGCCGTCCTCTATGTTCCCCTTGAACCAATGGTTTACAAAAAGCTCAATTGAATAAAAATAATTTAAATGGTGATTATTTACAGACCTGAAGATTGTATCGCTCTTACCACCTTCTCAGTAGCCGCACTCGATACTTCAGTACTCGTAGCATCTGGTGTCACTATTACCTGTGAACGGTCCTCCAACACTCTCAACCGTGAGATAATAGTCTCAAACGATTGACAGACGGTAGCCAAAAAATAGACTCCATATACTCGAATGGCTTTGCAGATCGCGGAACGCTCGCGATCTTGAGACGTAAAACGCGATCTTCTGCCACAATTATGCCTATTATATGACAGCCTCGCGTAGGTAGTTCTAACCTTAAAAGAGAACGATATGGTAAACAATTTTTTTGTAAAGTGTATACAAAGATACTGTTGTGGACTTAGGCTCGGTTCCTATATTCAAGAAACGAGTTGTTTTACTTAGAGTTAATTTTTGACTAATATTCTCTGAAAATAATTGTCAAGATTTAACTATACGTAGCTAAATAGTTTATTGAATGTAGAAGCCGTGCGTTCATTAATACTAGGTATAATGTACACCTAACGATACTTACACCCAGTTAAACCACTTGACGAAATCAAATTGCTGTGATCGCAAATTCGGTCAGACGAAAACAGCAATTGACATACACTTCACCGTCTGTTAACACATTTTTGTGTGGATCTGCCTGTCTAATCCAGGCATTTTACTAAACTCTCTCGCCAACAAAACGTATACCTAAGTGGACTTTTTAAAATACTTTAACTACTCGACCGATCATCATGGTACCTTTCATCCACAAAGAGTACTGTTACTTATTTAACCTATATTTGCGAGAGTAAAGTCGTGGGTAAAATCTAGTAAGCTACCTATATAACATCACGATACGAGCTATGGGAGCGGAGCAGTAATCATAATCGTGGGTGAAATCGCGAGAGACAGCTATTTTGCAATTTTGACCAATCACTCCATACGTTTCGAATTATGTTTGCAGAAAAACGTCATGAGCAAATCTGCCTGAAACTCTACAATGGGAGAGAGTGATGGTGATGTGTAAAGTCTGTCTGCCAGGCCAGTGGTGGACTATGCCTAAATACTTCTCAGTTCTTACACAAAAGCCAGCAATAGTACAGTTTATAAACAGTGTTGATATTGTTATAATAAATTATAATGGCCCTTACATTGTAAACTTTCTCTTAATCGGTTGATTTGGTCGGTGGTACATAGGTAAAAATATATTTAGAAATATAGCACACATTCAGGAATGCGACGTTTTATCTCTGAAAGCATAGTTAAAATTGTATTGCTCGTTGCTACTTTGTGTAAAACGGGAAACGATCCCAGGTCGTCATGGAAGATCAGCGAGGCAGTCATAAATCGATCTATAATTTAATTGAGTTTGTGTGTGTATGTGAATGTTATGTAAGATCGTTGTCTATGTATGATTAAAAATAATGAGTGCTCGAATGGAGTAGCGGACTAGAGGTGGCCTCGCCGTTACCGGTCCAGCACGTTGTGTAGGTTCGAAATTCACATGAGATAATTATCTGTGTGATCTATGTACAAATAAATACTTGTTGCCTCAATATAAAATTTCAGTAAATATTTTGTTTTGTATTTGTTTTTTTGTAAAACACTATTATATTATAAATCGAAATGTAGGATATCAATTACATCATTTTATGGTCTACAGAACCATCATACCATTACGCATATATATTTTATCTCTTATAAAAATATATATTGTAATGAATTTGTCTCTTTGCAATCGCATTTCGATTTGAATTGCCATTTAGCTACTTTAAGAGTCTAAATTAATAATAATAAATTAAAATTAAGAATTACGTACGGCGGTAGTTAGTTTTGACGCAATGTCTTGACGATTTGGTTCTACCACGACCGTTATATGGGTAAAGATTTTTTTGGTTGCACTGCATGGCTACGCTACCAAATGCCGACAAACATATTAAATTTCAGACAGAGCAATAACGTACCTAACTCTTCTGCCTAGCCTTTTATTATTCCCAAGTCACTTGGGGTCGGCTTTTCTAGTCTAACCGGCTTTGACTGAATATCAGTTTTTACACGGAGCGGCTGCCACCTGACCTCCGCAACCGGAAGGCTAACGATACCCTAAGGCTATCCTGACACTAGTCTAGAGTAGTGTCAGGATACTATAGGGCACTGACTTTCGCAATAACGACTGCCATAGATGTTCATGGCAGCCGGGACTGACGGCTTAACGTGCTCTCCGAGGCACGGAGCAGGCGATAATTGTCAATCAATACGCACATAATTTCGAAAAGTCATATAATTTCCGAAAGTCAGAGGTGCGCGACGTAGGTTCGAACCCGAGACCCTCTTCATAGCAGTCTGTTAGTCTCCCCACTGAGCTATCGCTACCTAACTAATTTCTATTTAATTATGTCTTCAAGTCCCACAAACAAATAATGTGAAATACCGTAATAACACAGTAATAAAAAAATCGTTTAGGTGAATGTTACATGCATTACTAAGCGATCATTAACTATTTTTCGTAGGTACATAATTTTTAAAAGTTATGTTTGAGACTTGGGATCGAACTCGAGACCTCTGCGTAGTAATCCAACAGCCTGCCACTGCCGGCCTGCCTTATGGCGGTTCCCGTAGTATATGAGCGCGACTTACACCAGGGATATAACTCGTAGTTTGCCAACCTTTTAAATAGAGAGTTACTGTGCAGTCAGCGCAAAGTATTAAGATTACACTGGCCTTCCTGCTGGTAGCACACTAAACACATTTAAGTAGCCTGGAACATTTTTTTTTAATTTTTTTATGTGGCGGTGGCTAACGAGCTTACGGATCGCCTGATGGTAAGCGATTACCGCCGCCCATGGACACCCGCAACACCAGAGGAGTTACAAATACATTGCCCGCCTTTTAAAAACTACGCTCTTTTCTTGAAGGTTTATAGGTCGTATTGGTCCGGAAATACCGCAGGCGACAGTTCATTCCACAGTTTAGTTGTGCGAGGCAGAAAATTTCTAGAAATGCGCACAGTTGTGAATTGCCAACCATCTAAATGATGGGAATGGAAATTTTGTCGCGTAGGACGATGGCGAAAAGAGGCGGCAGTGATCAGTCCGAACAATTCCTCGGAGCACTCTCCGTAGTAAAGGCGATAGAAGATGCATAGCGAGGCCACATCTCTACGCAGCGCCAAGGGGTCTAGCCGATTTGAAACAACCGGGCAATCGACGATTCGAGTCGCTCTCCGTTGAATGCAGTCTAGAGGGAGAAGCTAGTACTGGGGTGCCCCTGCCCAAAGATGAGAACAGTATTCCATGTGAGGCCGAACCTGCGCCTTGTAAAGTAGTAGGCGGTGGCTCGGCGTGAAATACTGTCTTGATCTGTTGAGCACGCCAAGCTTTTTCGAAGCTAATTTAGCCTTACCCTCTAAATAGCCGCGGAACTGGATCGGACTTCACTCGATATGTCGACACCAAGTATTCCAATATTGGCTGAGGCAGTTATGGGGATGTGCTCAAAACGAGGCGATACGACCAACGCAAGTTTTTTAGCGGTGAACGCGCAAACTTGTGTCTTTGTGGTGTTAAATCGGACCAAATTAAATCTGCCCCAATCTGAGACTTTCTTTAAAGATGTCTCAATTTCAGACACAAGTTTGTTTCGGCTCTCAATGACTTTTTCCCGAGAGATGTTAGCGCGGCCGGTATAGAGAGCATTGAAACACAATACAAGGTATTTTCTTACGATCTCCTGTTTTACAGTGTATTCCTGTAGAGATAATTACTTAGTCGGGCTACCCTACTTTGAGCGGAATTTCTAGTTCAGGCAGCCTTTCGCAATGACACCTCAAAATATTTTCTAGTTATTATTATACTGATACTACTGCAACCTCCTTTGTGGATAACCGTGGTATAAC
This sequence comes from Catocala nupta, assembly GCA_963675205.1. Classification (NCBI taxonomy): domain Eukaryota; kingdom Metazoa; phylum Arthropoda; class Insecta; order Lepidoptera; family Erebidae; genus Catocala; species Catocala nupta. The sequence continues at coordinate 14,674,309 of OY776084.1, forward strand.
TATTAGGTTAACTTATTTAAAATCGTTCAGCAGGCTTTGGAGAAAGGTATTAGCCTCTCTAAAAGATGGCATTCAAAATGAGGTGTTTAAATAGAGAACTGTCAATTAAATCGGCTTAATCCAAAGAATTAGCTGCAGTGCAACAGGCTGGTATAGTGATCCTGACAGGATTGTCAGCAGGCCTAGTTATAGTTATTGACCAGCAGCTTCGTCCGCAGTAGTACCCATCTTGGGTTCTTGCATTAGCTGTTCACGGGTAGGTTCTCTGGTTAATCTTTTCAAAATGCAGATAGTGAATGACTTAAATATGATTTATACTGATCTTATTGTAACCTACGAAGTTGAAACAGCAGTTGTGGCCTCTTTAGTACGTATATGCGTAACATGTTTGGGATGTTAAAAATTTCGAGAGATTAGCGTCTATTATGATATTAAAACTATTATTTGATAAATGATTGTTTGTAAATTTTTAATAGATATCTGATTTGGATATGTTGGCTCGAGGACACTTAGAATTGAAATATTTCGCACGTTTTTGTGACGCCGAGTGTTTATATTTCAAGAATGCACCTAACTCAAAATAAACTTTAGTATGGCTATTCAGCGCCAAAAATAATATTAATGACGCGTTTGCCTAAAATGCACAGCCGTCGCTATGGTCGATCAGTGTTAATCAGCTTAATGCGAGTTGTGTGGTTATTGCACTTTGTTTCTAACATTCATAATATGATGACATTTATCATAGTCGAAGCTTTACTTTAGTACTAAGATCAAGAGACAAAACGGTGACACTATAGAGCGATAACATAAATGTCATTGTATCTTTTATTTAAAAATGATAACACCCGCACTAGCTATAAGTCCTGTCTTTACAAACATTCAAACAATAATCACAAAGAAGACTTTGATTCCGAACTATTTATGATTTGCACAAATGGTCGCGTGTGCGGATCGAATCCACAATACTTGGTGCAGTGCAAGGCATCCACCTGAAGCACGAGACCACTGTGATGTTGCCGACGGGTATGTGCAAAAGATAGGAATTACACTCTCTTGTGTTATGTACTTTTACTTTTTAGGTTAGACTTAACTAACATGCTGGGGTTAAATGAAAATCGCGTTTGTTTCCTACAGAGCACGAAAAGATATGCGGTGCGCAAATTTCATGCTCTAGGGGAAAAGTGAACAATTTGGAATTTGTCTTGTCTTCTAAAACCGTTACGCCATCTACAGGTATAATATCTTGAGCGAACAAACAGCTAAAGCGATCTTAGCTTTTATGCTATGAAGGAGCTATATAAATATTATAACGCCAGGAGCTCCTTCTTCGTAATGTATGTTCGTGTGCTGATGAAATAATTGTGTACAAACTACTTATATTTTCATAGTGACTCTAGAATAACTTAAACAATAAATTAAATACCGTTACAATATCCAATGTCTGTGTGAAAAACCTTGGGGGAGGTCTATGTCCAGCAGTGGACATCATTCGGCTAAGATGATGATGATGATCCAACCGGGTGGCGATTGTGTTACGCAACGTTTCCCAAGTCGGTGTGTCTATTTGAGAACTCCTATAATCTGACGCTTGTCGGTTCTTCTTCACAAAAGACCAGTTCACCGCCACTTCAGTTTACTTTGTTTACGATTACTTTCGTTCCTAGTCGCATCATCTCATTTCTAATTGAATCCTTTAGAGACACTTCGACTAAGCTTCACTTTATATCGTACTGTAGCATGCAGAAGGCTTAGATCGATTTACTGAATCGATTTGCAGGGTTGCAGATTAATCTAAAATCGATTTTTCGGTTAATCGATCTCAGATTGGCATGCTGTTTTAAATTGGTCGCAATCGCGAATGTCTAAGTTTCCGTAGGACGTAATTAGTTGAAGGCTGTTGTCCTTAACTCTGAGGTATGGGTGGTGGCAAACTTGAAGAAGTTTTCCAAATGCCATCAAGCTCAAATGTATTAATCTAATTATCTTAAAATATTAACTCCCGCACTGGGTTTAATTCATGTGTCGACAACAGACACAAAGAATACCCAGACTCGGCACAACTGTTTGTTAGTCACATAATTTTTGACAAATATGGTGCAGTGGCAGTGACGACGCGACAAATTAAATTACTAAGTCACTTAAGTAGTCAATATTCTTCTATGACTTTTATAGTATAATCTTTTTATAGACATATTTTTACAAATTATACAACAGATACATACAGAACTGTGTCTTGTCAACAAGAGAATATATTTCTCTTGTATCGAATCTGGAATATTGGTGACGTTGGGTTCGGCGAGACGACCGATTAGCGCCATGTAAATAGCTAGTTATAAAAAGCGTATCTATCTAGCAAATATCAAATGACCTATGTACATAGCACAACATATCATTACAATCTAAAATATAGAAATTTTGTTTTTAAATGAATGTTTTGCTTTTGGTATGGAAATAATACACTTGTAAACGATTCTATCCATGTTCATATTGTTACTCCTTTCTTTACGGCATAATGTAATAGAAACGCGAGCAACGAAGGCTAATCTCCCGTAAATCATTTAATAGTGGTAGAAAGTGTTTCGAGTTTGCGAACGATAGATAATTCCTATAACGAGTTACACGTAGAAAAAATTATATAGTTGTTGCATAGCTACGCGTAGTTTAAAGATGCTTACACGTTTTAAATCTGTATATATTTAACTGTTAATACGTTTTTAAGATTTCTCTGGCACTAACTTTAATTCCTGTAGCACGAAGGACTTTACAAACATTTTAACAACGGGCACAAAGGACACCTAGACTCAAAGCAGCTATTTGTGGCACACACAAATTTTTGTCTCGTGTGGGAGTTGAACCCACTACAGTCGGCGCAGTGACACTGGTGAGGCGACCACTTACACTTTGCGCTATCCGTGCAGTATCGGTCTTTTTCTAAGTGGAGAATATGACCACCGTTCTAAACTTTTTAAGAATAAGTACTTGTCATAGTGCATCGTTTGGATAACATCATCAATTAAATTGATTTGTTTCTAAAAGAAAAATAAACAGGTCACTAGAGCGCACGGCTACCAATAGTATCAATAAAATATGGGAATAATCGCCCAGCGAGAAATCATCTTAAAACCGGCCTAAGAATAAATGAAAATAAGAAAATATTTTTATTTGTATCTCCATATCACAATACAATAAAATATAAACATATACAGATCAGTCTACAGTATGGAGACCAAATTAGGTACCTGCGTCAGCTATTGTACAAAAATAACAATAATATCACGTATTATTATTATTACTTGCACGGTAAGTACAACTGCCAAAGGTTCACAAGTCTACGTTTCCCATTTTTTTCCTCCGCCCATCACCAAAACATTACATTACCATTAATATCTTCTCCCTAAATTCAGCACGCGCGAGTGTTACTCCCGGGTATTGTAAGCAATCATAGGCTGATGAATCTTACCATCAAGTTACTCATGCCATAACCATGAGCCTAAGATACTTTATAGTTCTATTAAACGTTTGTAACCGTTTGCATTGGTAAGGTTTCTTTGTTCAGTCCGTTCAAGGAAGACTTAGTTATTTACCTAATTATTATTGTTTCCGAATAAGGGATTTGATTGCTCTACAATATATATATATGTATATATAATAAAACACAGACGGTTATAGTTGCCAAATATATGTAGGTCCTATTAAAATATTCACCAACCGTTGGAAAACTGTTTCTTATTAATGGCTGTCTGGTGGTAGTTCTCGTTGTCTGTCATTGTAGTAAATAATTAAAGATTGAGTGCCCCACTGGGTTTAAGGAACTTATTCTGTCTGTTACACTATTACTTTTTATTGATTTTGCCGGCCACAGTAATCTTCGCTAAACGTAAAAATGCGACACAAAACAAAGATGAGTTTAGGCAAATAGATGGTGTTTGTCGAGTTTTCGTTGTTTCATTCAATAAAACCATTTAAAAGAATTAGAGCGTAATATTGCTTTGTTATTCACTTTATTTGTGTATCGGGAATTCTTATCCGCATCACGTCTGATGTAAGGGTGCATTCGACAGCTGATAGGCCTAATAAAAATCTTGTTGTATAGATAGACTTCACATTGAGCGTCAAGTCATTGAACGAAGGGCGGGGGCGCGCATGCGTATCCCATACCTACCAATTTGGGTTGCTATTCACTAAACCAAATGCATCCGTGGTTGAAAACATTAGCTAAATTATTTACTCGACAATTATTAACGAAGGTCAATTGGATACGATGACCGGTCGTTATGTAAGTGCCGTATGAAATTTTAAGTGATTGGTGCCGTTTGTTAAAAATTATCGATGTCTTTCAAGTTGAGCAAAAATTAGATTTAAATTTCATTTACTGTATGCGCCAAGTCAAAAAAATAGTGTATTATCTAACAAGTGCAAATGTAAAGCTGAAAGTTTTCAAGGGTACTAAATGAAAACCCCGAGCTTGCAACCCGAAGTGAGAGCGAAGTCCTGTCATCCACCGCTGCGTATTACGTTAGTGTGGGAAAGCGTCCTGTTGTGTTTTGACGCGGCACGCGGTTGCGAAGCGCGCGGCGACATGGCGCTCCGGCCCTGGTGATTCAGTTGTGTGGCGCGCGTGCTAGCGGCCACTGTTGTCGAGTGCTCATGCGAGTGCAGTGTCAGCGCGATGAAGTGGCGCGCGCGCGCGGCCCCTTCCCGCGCCAAAGAGCGCGCCAATATCAGCTTCTTCATCTTCATCATGTTCTTTGCGGTGTTTGGTGTCATAGTCCTCACTGAACTCCTGCTGCTAGAGCGGCCTAATGTGCCCGGCTCAGCGAGATCCCGTTACAATGAAAATCTGCAGGTCAGGAAACGTCTCTCTTTTATTTAATTGACCCTAAACATTTCTATTGTAACAAAGACAAATTAAAAAATTTAAGAGGATCATATTCATAACAAAGTTTGGAATTTTGAATACTGTATAAATATACTTTTTAACTCGACTGTTTTTCTGAAATATTGAGGAACTATACTGTTATGTTTTGAAACAGAAAACAGTATTTTAAGTGGTAATAAACAGTTGTCAGTGAGGGAATCTTATTAGAAATAAACAGAGTTAGTGCATCGAAAAGTGTGACAGTGTGTAAGGACGGTGTACATCAGAAGTGACGTTTTGGAAGATCTAACAATAAACCGGTTAAGATGTGTGATACCGTTTACTTAAGATATTATCACAGAGGTCAACATCTAGCCGAGTACGAGGGGGGCATTGTTCGATGCGAACTCGTTCGGTTATGAATGGAGTTAATTAATTGGCCATTTATTAATGTGCGAACATTGTAAGCTCAAAGCATTGTTTTATAATCATTATGTAGTGCGGTCTTGTTTTGATTGAGAGTTTAAAGGCAATATTTGCTTTGAGCGAACTGGTATTTGATTTATTGAATAATTACCTACGTGAATTAAGTTTGTTGAGATTTCGTCTACATAAGCTTTATTCAGAACGTCAACAGGTATTATCAGTAAAAGTTGGTGTACGTTTTGTATGCTTTTTCATACGAGCACCATAAAATATCAAACTAGAACAGGTTACTGTTTTGTGGTACGATGTCACGCTTTGTAAATTTTAGCATACGGGTGCTGTTGTCTTCTATCTTTGTTACACTAGGTACTGCCTGATAAAGGATAGCTCTCGCTCTATTTTTATGTTTATGTTGTTTACCGTATAGCTATATCTTCGTTCTCAAAGCAGTTATGAAATTAGATGACTGTACTAGGTACCTACACATTACAATGATTAAAGCCTTATAATTTGTGGCCTGTCTACAACTGCTTGATCTTTCGATAAATATATACAATGTTGATAAAATAGGTGATAAAGCTATAAATTATCGTAATTTTTGGAAAGCTTATATGGTTTAATTACAGTGGCAGGTATTCAAACACTTACTTAAATTATTAAAATTTAAATTATTGCACGGTATATTATTTCACGGGGCATTTTACAAACATTCAAATAACGGACTCAAAGGACACTGACTCGGACTCGTAAAAACATCTTTGAATTCAAGAAAAAACATAATAATCGCACATTCCGCTTATGAACTCTCAATTGTTTTGGCATTATTATTAAAGTTTAAATTCTTAGGTAGCTATATTCTAAAAAGTCTTTCGATTTCTTGTTTCCTACATTTTATCAATCAATTAGGTGCTAATCGATTCGAAGACATTGTTATTTACGTTTTCGATATACACCTTATCATGTAACCAGAGATTAGATTTGTTAAAAAGGTATAAAAATAACAACTACATACCTAACATCGATTTCAATGATTTAATTTTGAAGTGATTTAGTAAGCTTGTATTTTTGTATACATTTTAGCGATTAACCATAGATCCGATTAAAATGAATTGATCCTGGAATAGTTATTTATCTTAATGCAATCAACTAGTTTCTGATTTTGAACCATGAACACGACCATCTCAGGTATCAAAATTACATTTAGCTGGTTATTACTTGTAAAGATAAGGTGTCCTTAATTTTCCTAACGTGTCTTTCCTTTCGAATGGACCCAGAATCATTACACATTCCATTTTAACTATATTTATTTATTGATCTTATACTTTGCGAGGATTTACTTGTTGGTTCAGTAGCATAGTACGTTATGTATATAAACAAAGATGTCTAGATTTTCTTCAAAAAGTCTATATCGTTACGCGGTTCTATATTTGGTAGACGGCAATAAGCTCAAGCCTTGTTTCTGGGAATGTAAGTATATCTACTATTATGGGTGATTTATATCATTTTCAAATCCTTCATAGATTTAGTTACAAACATCAGGTCATGTTTTATCCTAGTATTGAGATATATACTAGAAATGACATAATTAAATAATTAACATAATATATACACAAATTATTTACAAGAAAAATATAAACTAAAGAGAAAAATAAAACTGCAACATCAAAAAGCGTCATAATATTCCTCCGCATCGTCGTTATCGCATACTAGAAATTATAATATACCTACTAGATTTTGCCCGCGGCTTCGCTCTTGTAAGTGTAGATTTATGTTAAGTTAGATCTTTTAGTAGTCTGTATGTTATTATAATGTATAAACAATAATACTGTAAAGTTTCATCAAAATCCGTTCAGTAGTTTTTGCGCGAAAGAGTACCTAATAAACATCCATCCATCCAACCATCCTTACAAATTTTCACATTTATAATATTAGTGGGATATTAAAGTTAGGACTAGGCAGGCAATTAGGATATAGGTAGGATATATGTCATATTATATAAATTTTAGCTTAAATATCTCACAGACGAAAAACAATGAGGGTTTTGTGGTTCATGTAATTTCTACGGTCAATACGGGAATCGAATTTACAATACTCGGCGTATTTGCAATGTAAAGTTGACCATCTAAACCACTGCTCTACTAAAAACAGGAATACATTAGTGATGGATAAAACGATTCGTGGTCTATGGTTTATTTTTGCCCGCGAAGTGCGATGCTACGGATAAATTTTGAATGATGCGAAGGTTGTGTTCGTCCGCTATCGAATGTCAAACAAGTAGTTGAGTTTACTGATATTTATTTCAAACGTTATTGAATATCCTAAAAGCTAATACTATAAAAAATTGCGCGATTTGTTAAAAAGAATATTTAGACTTTCGTATAGAAAATTTTTTATGCACTGTCAATAACATTCAAAATAACAATCATTATATGTATGTAATTCGATATAATTATTGTTATTTTGAATAATGGAAGGATTCAAAATCTCGTACATAAATGTATCGATTTGTCTCGCTAACTGTACATTTGTGTTTACGTATTGCTAGTGTTATATTATGTAATGATATAATATAATAATCAATCAACATCAATTATTATAATCGATCAATCAACGCATTCAGTCCACTGTTGGACATAAGCCACTCCCAATTTCACGTCTATAGTTTGTTTTTCCGCCTGCCTCATGCAGTCTAGCTCAGCCATATTTTTAGGGCATCATTTCACCTGGCCTGCCGGCTATCTCCCACCTTATGTTTACTAATTCACCGTGTCTACTTTAAAACTCATAATCAAAAGGTATAATTTCTTCAGCAAGCCAGAGCTTCTTCTTTGAGCTTCTTATCCTGCGTTAGATCCCAAGGAGCGGAGGAACTTATGAGTCTTCGAAGTTTTGCATTTGAAATAATTATTTATCGCTAGCTGTGACGTTGAAGAAAAACATTGTGAGTTGAATGTCTGAGAGTCCTCCATAATGTTCTCAGAGATATGTAAGCTCACGCCAACCAGCATTGGGCTAGTGTAGTAGACTATAGCTCAACACAACTCACGCTGAAAAGAGGCCCAAGCCCAGCAGTGGGACCATTTATATACAGGGCTGATATTATTATTTGATTCTCTTTCATTGATATTTCCCGATTACGTGCTATTATTATTTGAATTAATGGAATATTCGATTGAGACGAGTTTTTTATCGATAATTGCATCGTGAAATACCCGTAGATATAATCAAAACAAGTCTTCATGGATCAGGTGTTTTTATCATACTTTATTCTTATGTACAGAAAATCTGCATTAAATTACTAAAATCTTACAACAAATATATTTATTAGCAGTATCTAAACAACAAAAACGGTTCAATCAACCAAAAATTGTATAGGTATATGTATATAACCTCATTCTATGTAGAGCTGCAATAACACAACACATTTTGTTTTGATAACTTAATGCTATATATATTGACCTAACAATATAACATACCTAACAAAGATAAATATAGGTTAATCAATTTCCTATATGGAACTTTGATAAAAATTCATTCATTCACACGATTAACGATTTTTCGGAAGGCCGATAACTATAATCTTAGTCCGAGCTATGAGTGTATGCCTGACTACTGATTGGAGTTCCCAATTTGTCGAAATTGATCGATAAGGTATTTGATTCATTTTTCATTGAATATAACGACGCCATCATGTCTTGTTGCCAGCAAGGCATAGTATAGAAATAAGTCGATGAACAATCACAAGATTTGGAGTTGATTTAGTACACATAATAATAGTATCTCTTTACTGCAGTGACAGTTAAAGGATAGTTATTTTAATCTTAATTCATTACTATACAAATGTAATATGTAAATTTTTATTCATAAAATACTGTTACAAATGCTTTGAATGTTCAGCTATTTATGTCGCTGACTGCACCATAACAGTAAACTTTATTCCTTTATTTTACTTTACTTTACCTATGAAATGATGAAAGAGATTTTTAATACGCCGGTCGTTTTATTTAGAGGCACTAGTCATATATGTATGTGTTTCGCTATTTGTATCGTAATTTAAACCTAAGTAGGTTCTGTTCTTTTTGAGTATTTATTTACTGTATATTGTTATTTCTAAAACGGTTTCGTATTTAACTCATCAATTAGACAGAAGCAGACCAGTATGAAAACGCATTATATATGGATTCCGGTGTCCAAACATCGGCCAAGAGAGGTATTCAATATATTATGTCGCGAAGTGTATGTGATGAATCTTTTATGAGAGCTCTACGCCTCAGATATCTGTTTATTATATGATTTTTTATTTACTGTTTTATCCTATTCAAGTTATATTATATAAAAATAAGTTTGGATGTTGAATTTATAAAAAGTTATTGACAGTTTTCTGTCTACAACTCGTGAAATGGTATGAACAGAAGCATGAATAAATAAACATAGTTTTTTTTGTAGCTTTTGAAGCAATACAGCATATTGGTAGAATAGAACAGAGTTTTGATATTACTAATATATTAATTTTATTATTCATACCTACTTAACATCGCTGCGCGATAATAAGTAGATTGATATTATTTCTACTTTAAGGATACTTACTAACTCATTGGTTTTGTGAATGTGGTGTGGTAGTCCTCACTTCGACGATGTAAGGTAATTCTCCAGGCTCGCTTGAAGCATTCGAAATTATAAGGCGAAAGCAATACAATCACTTATAAAGCAAGCTTAGAGACTTTAAATAAAATGTAATCTCTTTATTTTGATAATCTATAAACAAATTAGTATAAAGTAGATTTCTTAATATCGGATTTCACAGATAGTCGGCTGAGGAATAAAGAACTTATGAGACACTAATAAACTACAAATTCGAATATTTATTGAATTCATCATTACATACTTATGTTGTTCCTATTTATAAATGGTTGTATAAACCTTAACTACTGTTAGGATAAAGAAATAATTTTTTATAGCTTTATCAATCAAATTAATAATCATATTATATTGTGAACCACTTTAAATATAAAGTCACATTAAGACTTCTTTACATTTCAGAGATTGACCCACCATCAACACAAAATACATTTATTTATAGGTTTTACAGCAACATTAGCAGATTAACATGCAAAACAGTTCATTATCTATATAGAAGTACAGTACTTACCTATTCTTAAAGCCCGCTGCACTTATGTTAATACACTCTCCTTCCTACTTTCTACAGAACCATTTCCATTCGCATTCCAGCTTAGACTCTCGTGCGAGAAAACGCGCGAACGAAGTTTCAGTTGCCTTTTTCTCAATGGTCATTAGTAATGGAATTAATTAAGCTGGTTTAGGTCCTTTTGCTACGCTTAATTTGATTAATAGCCTTATTCAATGTACTTGTATTAAATGGCTTCGTTATATGAACAAATTGTTAAAAAAATAACTACTATAAAAAAAAAATGTGATGCATTCGAAGTTTGAATTTGCCGTCCATTTTTTTTTGGACGTTGATAATAGAGGTGGTAGATTATATAATATGCAAAGATTTAAAAGCTTATCCTAACTTATATTATAAATGCGTCTGTGAGTTTGTTTGTTAATTTATTAATTTGTTACGACTAAACCGACCATCATGAAATATAGTATACGCATTTTCCGGAGTACAGAAACGGACATGGATAACTTTTGTCCAAAAAAATGTAATTTCTCAGGGATGGAAATTTATTGACAAAATCTACATTGACGCTAACAAATCTGCAGGCAAAATTTAGTCTTTAATAATATGTGATGGATTTGAAAATGTCTCTAAGGTAAGATGTTATGACATTTAGATGTTTGTTTGGTTCGCAAAATGTACTTGTACCTCTGATAATAAATTGACATATCAATTTTAACAACCAACCAAAACACGTCTCACGTAAAACATTACCGCAATCATCGCATGTGGAATCACATGGTTCAATCACTTTTACCCTCTATGATATCCATCTATTACAGCATTATTCCCGAGAGGATTGAGGTCAGCTTGAGGCTAAACAGACATAGTTGAATATAAGTTTTTTCACAGAGAGCCTGCGATATGAGAAGTTAACCTAAAGTAAAATTTATATTCTAAGATTATACCATACTAGCTTATGCCCGCGGCTTCGCTCAAGAACAATAGCCTTTTTTTTTCTAGATTAAGTATATCCTATATTCTTTTTTGTATCTTTGAAAACGTGTATGCGATATTTCATGATGATCGGTCAAGTAGTTAAGGCGTGAAAGCCTTACAAACACACTTATATTAGCAGTTATATTAGTTTTAGTTAGGATTTTATGAATAACCTAAGAGTAATAATTTAATATTGTAGACATGGCATCTACTACATAATAATAATATAACAATACAAGATCAGGTAATAAATACAAAAAAAAATGGAAATTTATTCTTAAAGACCCTAATACACAAAATGACAAATGTAGAAAGTGTCATCACGCATCTAAAACCATCCAACATGTTACAGGAGGCTGCCCATCTCTAGCTCAAACAGATTACACCCACAGACACAACCCAATTGCTAATATTGTTCACCAAAAACTAGCCGTAAAATATAACCAAAAACTGTTACCTACTACCAATATACCCCAAAACCAGTATTGGAGAGTAGCAGCCACAAAATATACTTTGATAGACCAATACTTACAGATAAAACTATACATAACAAGAGGCCTGACATAACTATGACAGATAAATTAAATAAACATACATATTTAATAGATATAGCGGTACCCAATACACACAATTTACAGAAAACTATAAAAGAAGAAATAAGTAGAATATGGAAAATGAAAAAAGTATACATTGTGTCCCTGGTGCTCTTGAGCACAGGTGTCTACCAAACACCTTCTTCACTATTTACGACAGATAGAGAGACTATTTACATCACTATGCAGAAGACCGCTATACTCAATACTTGCCGTATAGTTCGTAAGTTTTTGCAGGACGAGCCCCTTTTAATAAATAATGCCCCAAATGAACCCCACTTGGTCTAGACCCGTGGTTTTCATTAAATACCGAATTTTATTTCGAGAAAAACAAATTAAGCCAACCAAAATAATAATAATAATAATCATATGTTTGCATAAAACATGGTATTTGGTGGTGTTACAATATTATATACAGGTTGTCCCGAAATTCAACGATAACCTGGTACCGGCGACAGGCCAAAGTATACCAGTTATGAAAAAATAAGAAAAATCCATGTCATTTAGTCAAGCGATAATAGACATTTTTCGAAAAAGTTAAAATTTTACACCATGACGCATTTTTAAGTACTTTTTTATCACAATTTTCACAATTTTACAGAGATTTTTTTAATAATGCTATTAATCGTAATCACAAATCAAAGTAATAAACATTGTTAACTAAGTAAAATAAATTAAGTTTTGACAAGTTATGGTTTACAAAATTATTGTCAGTTAACTTTGACAAAAATGTACCGCACTACCCTTGGCAAATTATTTCAAAAGATGGCCCATTTAGTCTAGATTTCAAAATGGTACAACACTTGCCCCTTTTCTTGTCAATGAAAGTGCTACTTCGTATTTTTTGCAAAGAGATCACATATCACAAAGGGATTGCATTTCAAAAAATATTACCTGATACTCTTTTGTTTAAAAAGATCGGCGTCTCCATTGTTCGTAGTGAACAAAAGTGATAAAATGAGATAGATAGTAGTTATGCTGTCTGTCAGAGTGAGACAGATTGTCATTCGACTTTTAGGATGACTGAGACGGATAGTTACGCCGACGTTTGACGAGTCGTTCATAATAAAATAAAAATAATAACATTTAGTACGGATCGTTTCTTCGTTTTCTGCGCATCTCTCGTAATCGTGTAACTTTCGTACTATCGACTTTGGCTTGTGTTACCTTGGACTTGATACTCCATCCATACTTGACGACTCTGGCTTTGTTTTCTGGACTTTGTGCTGTGCAAACTGTGTGTGAACAACATGCCGTATTTGTACACACCGGAAGAATATGCAAATATGCATCTTATCTACGATGAGTGCCGTTGTAATGCCTCTGTCGCAGCTAAATTGTACCGTGAGAGGTACCCGAATGTGGAGCGGTACCCAGATTATTGTGTTTTCCAAGATGAGCAGGCATCATACTCGGAAGGACGATTGCCCCGTGCTCGTATGTCTGGTGGGAGACCTCGAGAAGACTACAACGACGTAGTTTTGAATGAAGTTGAAAATGACCCTAGTACTTCAGTACGTGCGATTGAAATTGCAACGGAAGTACCGAAGAGTATCACTCACCAAATTTTAAAACGATACGAATTACATCCGTATCATGTGCAACGTGTGCAGAGTTTATTACCACGTGATTACAGAATTGCTTTCTGCAGAACCATGTTGGCGAAAATTCGTGAAGATCCGGATTTTCTAAATAAAATTTTATGGACTGAAGAATCGAAGTTCAAAGGCGATGGTTATTTAAACTTACACAACCTACATGGTTGGAACATGGAAAACCCGCATTTGATGCGTGAGGACCGATCCTAGTACCAATTTAAAGTCAACATGTGGACAGAAATTTTAAATGGTCAAATAATTGGACCATTTGAGCTGACTGAAAATTCAAATGGCGCCACCTACTTGCATTTTCTCCAAAATGATTTGCCTACATTGTTAGAAGATGTACCACTTAACATCTACAGAGAAATGTGGTATCAACAAGATGGTTGCCCAGCTCATTATGCCCGGCCTGTACGAGAATATTTAAACGAAGAATATCCCGACAGATGAATCGGACGCCTTGGATCAATTTTATGGCCTCCTCGTTCCCCAGACCTGAATCCAGTAGATTTTTTTTACTGAGGATGCATAAAAGAAAATTCTACTCAAAACCAATACAAAATCTATTACAATAGCGCCAAAAAATTGATGCAGCATCAGAAGAAATAAATGCGAGTAGATGTGCACGACTGGTGAAGAGGTCAGTTCTGAGGCGTTGCAGAGCTTGTATTCGTGCCGGAGGGAAACAATTTGAGCATCTACTTTAGTTTTAGGAGGATATTAAAGTGTTACGATAATTGATTGTTTTATTTTGATAAAGTTTTTCATGAAATCCCTTCGCAAAAAATACGTAGCACTTTCATTGGCAAGAAAAGTGGCAAGTGTTGTACCATTTTGAAATCAAGACTAAATGGGCCATCTTTTGAAATAACTTGCTAAGGGTAGAGTGGTTAATTTTTTTCCAACATAGAGTGTCAAAGTTAACTGACAATAATTTTATAAACCATAACTCGTCAAAACTTAATTTATTTTACTTAGTTAACAATGTTGATTACTTTGATTTGTGGTTGCGATTAATAGCAGTGTTATTTGAGATTACATTATTAAAAAATCACTGTAAAGTTGTGAAAATTGTGATCAAAGTACTTAAAAATGCGACCAAGGGTATCAAATATTCAACTTTTTCGAAAAATGTCTATTATCGCTTGACTAAGTGACATGGATTGTTTTTCGTATCTTTTTAATAACTGGTATACCTTGGCCTCTCGCCCGGTACCAGCTTATCGTTGAGTTTCGGGATAACCTGTATATAACAATATTTAATAACAAAATGCTGCCAATATGAAATAGAGTTTGTTGCTTTGTTCTTCTTTCATGCAGCAGCGAAAATATGGAGCGACGAGATTTTTAATATTTAGCTTATGGGCTGCCGGGTTTGAATGAAATGGCTTGTTTTTGTGGGATAGTTAAAAGAAAACCAAGCGCGAAGTCGCCGGTTAAGACTCTTAACATATTACATATTTAATAAAAATATATGTAGAAGTTAATACTTACCTAATATACAAATGAAACTTGTACCCCAAATTACTAGCAATATTAATATCTCCACCGATCGTCAATGAAAGAGATTTGAACCCACGACCTCTTAATGGCAAGCCCCATATCTTATTCGATGGGTTACTGCCGCATTTGTACATTTAAATTAGACATATATTAATTTTTTTTTGTTAAATATGAAATATAATTATTACGCGGAGTCTTGTTGAAGTGTTGTAGTCAAGCGGAGACCTTGACATCGTCAACAATTGTACTTCAGACGAATCTTTTTATAACTCGCCATTCCTATTGTTCCTTGTTCCGTTTCAATTGAATATTTTTTTTTACACTAAGTTTTTCTTCTTCCTAGCCTTTATTATTCCCAAGTCACTTGGGGTCGGCTTTTCCAGTCTAACCGGATTTGACTGGATATCAGTTTTTACACGGAGCGGCTGCCACCTGACCTCCGCAACCCGAAGGCTAACAATACCCTAAGGCTAGACCAGCATCAGGATATATTATGACACTGACTTCCCAATAACGACTGCCATAGATGTTCATGGTAACCGGGACCGACGGCTTAACGTGCTCTCCGAGGCACGGAGCAGACGATAATTGTCAATCAATACGCACATAATTACGAAAAGTCAAATAACTTCCAAAAGTCAATGGTGCGCGACGTGGGTTCGAACCCGAGACCCTCTGCATTGCAGTCTGTTGGTCTCCCCACTGAACTAAATCTGTTACTTTTAAATTATATAAATCATATATTTGTTTTTGATGGATAAAGATTGCTTGAACCTGGTATCGTGAAGTACCGAGAAGAATAAATAATTAGCACATTTTTAGTTTTGTAGATACCGATCTATGTATATATAAAACTAAAAATGTGCTAAAACAATACAAAATGCTACCTACATAAAAATACTTATCAACACTTTCCTTTATAAATAAATTGTCCCCTTTCGGCGAAATGATCAATTGGATAATGTCATCGCGCAAATTGTATCATCCCAACACTTATCGTTCTGTCAAATTGTCCGTAATTGAGTTTAAATTGACGCAGTCTTGAGTCTGTATCCTTTCATCTAATATTATACGAATACTGTCATTAACGGTAAGTTGAAATGTTTCCCCGCTTATAGCGGCAGAGGTGTTTAATTGTTCTTTATCGTAATGTAAAATGCATGTGCTTGTTTGTGATACGATTAAAACTTTTTTATACAAAGAATATGGCAAACCTGCCTATGGCCGCTTGGTGGTAAGCGGTTACCTTAGCAGTTGAGTATTTCTGATAGGATAATATAGGCATTGCTATAGTGATCTATATCTGTGGCTCCAGTACTTACTCGTATTAAAATTAAGTTTATCCCCTTTTCTATAAGTATATGAATATATTTTCTTCACGTAACGTATTACGGCTTGAATCACAATATTCTGAAATGTATTTTTGTATGTAAAAGATTAACATTGGTTGTAACGAATGTGCTAAAACAATACAAATGCATGCCAATTGTGTGAATATTACACACGTGTAACTGAATTTAAAAACCAATTACCAAAGACATAAAACTGTCCTAACAATCACATGCCGGCAGAACATGATTTTAAGAAATTATGCACAGAAAGAAGTTCTTATGGTCTTACTAGACAATTATTAATTTGTGGTACATACATAATATATATTCGACCGCCGTTAAATGGACATCACAGCGAACGCAGGAAGCCGGGACCTAATTGAATCTTGTAATTTCATTATGCGATCAAACATCAGCGACGCTACCGTAGATAGTCCGTACCATCGCCTATTTCCAAGAGACACTTAGTAAATTCATTTTATGGTAATTTGCCGCTTAGAGAAAATGAACGCTTACCAGTAGCATTACTTATCACAGAATTACCGGCGAAACGGGATCTGACTTAAGTATTTGCCAAGGCTGACTGACGTTAGATTAAGAATGTTTGTTTACCCTCAGGGGAGTATAAACGCTTTGGAACTTGGAAACTGTTCTGAGCAAATGAAAGTAGATACGTAAAGTTTGTATTGTTTGTGTTGCCTTCTATATTAGTAACTGAATTTTGCTTAAGGCTTTGTCCAAGTGGTTCAATTGTTCAATCAACTTGTCTCCGAAATTGAATCACATTTGCGCAAATGTTTGACCATATGTCTGGATAAATGTGCAAAGAATATGACCTGTAGATGACACATCAATTAGCCACAAACTACTATCTGTATACACTTTTAAACTATTGATAGAGATGTTGCGATTGAAACACATCTTTTCCCAGTTATTACTGTTTCTCTCATATGGCCCTTTCTGTTTCAAAGGCTACTTCTACCCTAGTAACTTTCTTAATCACAGAGAACGTTACAAACATTCAAAATCCAGTTTAGGAGCATCTATCAGTTCATCATACAATTTATTTTTCTGTGAGAGCATCAAACACTTGGCGCGGCAGTAGTAGCAATGTGACGTCTGAATCCATCGAGTAAAGTAATCTTTCAGTTTTTGTAAAATTTTCCACCATTACCTACTTGTGGTAATGCAAGGACTTTCCCTGTCAACCTTTTGTAGATTTTATGAGATCAGTTTACCTCGTGAGGGATTGAATGCCTTTTTCCACGTGCCCTTGTATAGCCAGCGCTCCCTCGGGTTTTGTTGACAAATGACGCAATGGAAGAATTCCAGAGTATATATTCCAGTTTACGAGTCTGTGGTTAATTCCAAGCTTTTTTGGCATATTTGTTTGTTCGGTGCTGTGTAGAATAACCGATTTATACTATACTCCTGTTATAATTTGTAGCAACCGTTCTTTGAGTCTAGTTTAAAATAACATTAAATAATTCTTAAGGTAAAGATATATTTAGTTATTCGACTGTCCACTTAAATTTAATATTGGTTATAGCAACAAATATTTTTACGAAGAGACTCAAGTATTCTTTCACACTTTTTCTACGAGAATAGGGACCAAAGTGCTTTATTTATAGGTTTCTTTAACTTTTGGTTAATACTCAAAATATTTTTTTTACATTATCACTATTCAATGAATAATCTCTCCCTCCCTTAAAAATATTGTTTATATTATTTATGAACAAGTATATGGCAAATAAAACACAGATTATTGAGTAGTTTAGTAGAGATTTAGTTACAACATTAATTCAATTAATTTATATTTGAACAATGGAACAATTGGGCAAACAATTATTGAACATGTGTTGCAAATCGGAATTTTACAATGATAATAAATACAATTCGTTTTGCGATCTTTTTTATACGAGCAAATGTTGCAACGCTTTCTTCTAGATGCAACATTAGAGACGGTTAGGTTAGATCTTCCCGGCATTGGCTGTTTGAATACCCTAGATGTTATCATATGCAATTGCCAGGGTATCTTTTCACTGTAAATTCGCTGTCGAGCGTATGGTAGACATAATTCTATGCCAAGTTTTCGAAGGCAGTTAGTTCGATTTACTGACTTTCCAGTGACAGCATAATATATCATTTTATTATTTTCACCTGTAACATTAAGCGTAAAATGAAAAATTGAGAAAATAATGCATTATTGCGTGATTATTTTTCCAACGTAGTAGGTAGACTGAAGCGCTATTGAAGACCCAGGCAAAATATCATCGGAGGCAGGTAGATCTGGAATGGGAAACATGTTTTCGTTTATCTCTTCTTCAATATCAGTCGAATGATTGCGATCACTAATAATATTTCCTCATTGCTAGAATCATTATCACTGCAATCATCATCGTACGGGACAAAGCGTTGTCTCTGTTGTCAGCAGTAAAAGGAAAAGAAGCAGAAGTAAAAGCATTTGAATAAGTGAAAACATCCTCCTCTTCAAAATCATCATCCTCAACCAAGCATTCTCAATATCTTCACTTGCAAGCATATTTCTATGAGCCATACCTGCGGCAAACGCAAATCCAAAACATAAAAAACACAATAATACATCAAAAACCTATGCTATAATAACGTATAACAACGCCATTTAGTAATATATATTTTACGCCAAATACAATGGTTTCATCTAAAATCTACAGTATTTACTTACCCACGTCGTCGCTATTCAAGGGTCTACGTGACCCTGTCACTGTCAATGATGCAAAATATGCACAGAGCGCCTGGACTCACCTACCATGTGCAAGCGCGGGCCCAATATGGAGAATACACGAGCGGACAAACGGAATTGTCTAAGAATTATTGTACGAAAATGTTATATCTAAATTTCACAAGGTCACATAGACCCATGAGTATTAACTAAGGGTTAACACTTAAATTCTGCACCAGGAATAATTCCAATATTGCTGTTGACTTTACAACAATAGACACAAATACACCCAAACCCACCATATGTATATTTTTGTCCTGTGTGAGTGTAGAACCTACAGCACTCGTTACACTGTCAGCAAGGTGACCACTTAAACTCTACCATCTATGCAATCTAGTTTACAAATACGTTATCATTCGCTGACAAGTATCTTGTCTATCAATTTCATTATTATTTACTAAAGCAACAGCAGTCCAAGTGACAGGCCTCTGTTTGTGTCCATGTTTACACGGCGAAAATAGATTATTAGGACTTGTTTTGACAACGTCGAGTTTGACGTCATATCGAGTATCAAAGTTTGTCCAGCACCTGTTGCCATGTAGACACAATATAGGTACAATGTGAGCTAGCCAGTGTAGTGCGTAGCGGGCGGAAGCTAAGTGAATTTCCTATACTGATCGAATTTTCTATGTCCACGCTCGGCCGGTCCGTTTTGGCGAATACAATTTGCCGCGTAACGACAAAATGAAATATAGAATTTACTTAGTTACGTATAAAATTTTCGATTAGGATATGAAGTTGTGCAGTTTTTCCTCCTATCTCAGTAAATTATCTATTCTTGTACTCGTTCGGAGTAGCATCATAATTATCATAATTTTAATTAAAGGTAGTCTTGGTGGCGGAGCGGTGGTGAATGCGACTGCTGAGTTCTCTATATGGTGTCTAGGACTGTGCCCGCTACGGCAATAGGCAATAGGCCTTCTATTACGTGAGATCTAGAACATATCTCTATATCCCCTTTGTGGATATAGGCGTAAGACTGTGTGTATAGTAAATTAAATGTTAGGTACTTGTCTATTAACATTTAGTTACAAAAGATTTCGATGGTAATATGCTATTAAGAGAAAATGAAAAAGACATTGTGTTTTGGTATAATAAATGTATTTTTTTATAACTCATTGGCTATGAAAATATGACATTACTTATTAAAGCTCTATTTTGATCGTCATTTTTAGTTCTTTACACAAAAACGAGTCACTTGGTTAATTTTTTATCTGGATATCGTTCTTTGTTCGTTAAAGATACTGTCCAGTGTATATAATACATATTTATGTTTATGAACATCCCCTTGACTATCAATTATGTTGTTACACAAAAGTTTTGAGAGTGATTATAGGTTAAGAGGTAAATGCCTAAAGAAAATGGGCATCTCAATGCTGATGAGTTGTTAAATTAGTTAAGTTTACCGAGCTCAAATAAGCAACCGAATTAGGTCAGAGAATTGATTATTGTAGTATCGGCTGAGAATAGGCCACTCAATCGCTTCCCAAGTTATTAAAGTTATGGCGGTTTCATTTCTGAGCTCTTAGTTTAAAATGAGTAGTATTTTAGTTTACATGAACGCTTTTGAATTTATTGCAATTAAGTTTTGGACAAACCTTACATAACCTGAAGGAATTTGATACGGTTAAACCGGTTACCTAAAGGCCTATCCTGGTAACAAAAAATGGTTTAGAATAGAGTGCCGATTAAGTCTAATAAACGCCAGATGTGAACTGAAATGCAATTCATGTTCACATTTGATGTTTATTTTAATAGAGGAGAATAGTATTTGTGATATTTATAATACGGAGACGAGATCGAAACTGTAAATATTTTGAACAGATTTTATTAGAGAATTGGCCTCTGATATTGAGACGTCGCCGCGTCATCTGCCTATTTGGAAATTCTCCGAATAAATGTTTCTTATTCGAGATGTCCATTTCTTGTAAACGACAGGAAACATAGAAACTCCCTTTTCAAAATCCTACTGCTATAAATTATAATAATAATAATAATATTCTACCACATACACACAACACCATCTAGCCTAAACTAAGCAGAGCTTGTACTATGGGTACTAGACAATGGATAAACATACATATATACTTTTTTTTTTGTAAATACATACATGTTATACATAGAAACACCCAGACCAAGACAAACATCCACGTTCATGCACACAAATATTTGTCTTGTGCGGGAATCGAACCCGCAACCTCAGGCGTGGCAGTCGGTTACACTAACCACTACGCCATTGAGGCGAAATTATGATTACATAGTTGGGACATCGTGTTATAAGGTTTTTCTACCTAGAGTTTCTGAGTTCCAACCAAAGTCTGAAACTGTGTCCGGTAAACGACACTATTGTCATCTACTAGACTACCGGACCGGTTATCCATTCGAAATACACCTAATAATATAAAACTGTTAAGATAAACAGCTTATCATAACCATAGAATTACATAAAATATCAGAATTCTCTCTAAGTTTTATGTTGCTTAATCTCAGTGATCGGTTTGTCGCCGATCGTTAACTAAAATACGAGACTTTTCCCCAGTAGACTTGAGTCCTGCAGGCTTTGTATTGGGTAAATGCCAATATTTATTAGCGTACTAACTAAACTAATATAGTTACGACCATCAATCTGCTTGCCAGGCAGTTATTACAGCAATATCCTTCGTGAACGTTCATTGTGAGTCTATGGGAGAGTCAATTAAACGGCGCAGAATAATAATAGTTTGTTTGGCTTGCTTTGGTACATATTTGTACAGTGATGTATATTTGTTACCGTTAAACGCTGAAATGGGTAAGAACTTGACCTAACTAGCAAATACGTATCAAGTTTTCACGAGTACTATCAACTTGGGATTTTGATTGAAATCTAGTAGCAGCTAATGTAATTTGTAATGTTGGTACAGATTTTGACTAAAGTCTAGAACGAATCTGTGTGCTTTGCAATTTTGCTATGAATTCTAATGACTCAGATCTAGACGGAGCTAATGTCATTTGCAATGTTGGTACAGATTTTGAGTCAAATGTAGAAGGAGTTAATGTCATTGTCAAATGTTGGCACGATTCTGACTCAAATCTATAACCTACCTTTTGTCTTTTTACAGAAGCAACATAACAATGCACTTTGAGCTACGGATCAGTAATTATAAACGTGGTTAGAACCGCGGGGGATAGCTAGTCTATCATATTCTTAGACGTGAGACGTAGTCTTTTAAACGGGTACTGCAGTCTACAATCAAAAAGTCGTAAGCAAATCGAAGTTAATAATAAGAAAAAAACTTAAATGAAAACGCTAGTAATTTATGCTGTAATCATCTGATTAGTGATGCTTACGCTGTTTGGAACTGAAGGTGGGAGCACAGTTATCGATAACAGAATCAAAATATACAAGGCTGTGATAACAAACGCTAAGTTTTATAAACTCGTATTTAAGGTTCGAATAGTTTGTATTTCGTCCGCCGTTTATGCGCTCAGATAAATTTTATCATTGCATTATTTTGCCACACCTAAATGTTCATTTACTTCCTTGTGTATATATAACGGGCGAAATATGGCTGTGTCAACTTCTACCTACCTTCGGGGATATGGCGTAAAACTATGTACGTGATAAGTATCTAACGCTCACCGTGCGTTGCATTACCTAACTCAAATTTATATAAATTATATATTAATTATACTCTTTTTATTTGGCAGCCATCGCAGGTGTACACATACTAACTTAACAAAGATTCATCGTAATCGGATTAATGGTATAGGATCGCATATATTGCTGATACCCGGACGAACACATTGACATAGTTTTTGATAAGGTAATAATGCTTTATGCCATGTAAACAACTGTACAATGTGGAAACAGGTTCAAAATAGATAAAAACTCAGAAAACAGAGACCAATTCTCGTAACAAAACTGTTCATAACAGAGCTCCGATTTAGTCTCATTGTCATAAATATCACAAATGGTATTCATACAAAATAAAATGAACGTCAGATTCCATTGACATTTAATACTTACCATAAAGCCAACGAAACAGGAGAAATTATGTAGTCATACGTTCCTTTATTAAGTGACGTAACAATAGCTAGCGATAATTACGTCTACATATTCTTTTCTCTCACACGCAATGACGTAACGAGAAGTAACTATGTATAAGTGGCTGTCGTCATGTCATCCTAAGTACCGGCAACCGATCACGATCGACGATCCACGACATGTCAACATTTGTTTAGTGTTTTATCCTATTTTTTGTAATTAGTAATTTATATAGGCAAAAAATGAACTGTCATTCTAGCTTGGAATTACATATATTTACTGTGAATTAATAATAAAAATAGTTTGTGTCTAAAAGTCTATTGTTATTGCTACGTTTGTGAATATCTGTTAAAGATAACGAACTTTTTGCATGTTACTAATTTATTTTGAAATAATAATAATTACAGCCTTGTATTAATCTGTCCCACTGCTGGGCACGGGCCTCTTCTCAGTGTGAGAAGGGTTAGGCCATAGTCCACTATGGCGAACTCTCAGACATGCAGGTTTACTGACGATGTTTTCCTTCACCGTTACAGCGAGCGATAATTAACTAATTAATTCTCACATTACTTCGAAAAGTCAGAGATTTGCGCTTTGGGTTCGAACTCGAGACCTCTGCGTCGTAAATAATGAATATTATGACTTGGATTACTTGCGGATGCAAGTAAAGAATTTGGCATTATATATTGAAAAGCAAAGTACTAAATAGTAATTTATTAACCGATAGATAGTTTCAATATATTATAATACATAAGGCATAAGTCTATTAAGAATAAATACTGCATTTATTCTAAATAGACTTGCCTTATGTATTATAAAATTAAAATATAGTCTATGTTACTTGGTGATAATATAGCTTTCTAATGGTGAAATATTTTTTTAAATCAGTTGATTAGTTTTTAGTTAATTCCTTACAAACAAACAAATAAAAAATCTAAAATCAAATCTTTCCATTTTATAATATTAGTTTAGAAATATAGATAAGTCTTTACTAGGTAAGTATCACCAAAGTATGGGTAGTTATACTTCGGTGGTTAGTTCAAAAAGTAGATTTTGATAAGGATAAAAACTCGAAATGGACTTTTAAAGTTTATTACGATAACATGTTCCTTATTCTGTATTATACCTAAGTATTTTATTACGATGTGCCACGCATGTGTAAAACATTAAATAAAAAATGTACTACATGCCATTAGAACAATAAATATGTAAACTCTAAATCATTAAATGACTTGGTGACTAAGTCGAATAAAGCCCGGTTGATGGTAACAGCAGTTACCGTATTAAATTATTGCTTGCAATAGCAAGGGTTGTGCTCGCGCTTTGCCGACTCTAGGATAAAGGGATTCTAGATGGCATAAAAGGATAGGAATGGGAGAAATAAATAAGTGAGCCTCTGGATCAGGCGAAATTCAGTAACAGTGGTTTTACTTTTATAACAGAACGGGCGGCGCAGTGGCTTAACTGGTCGCCTTGCCACTGACTCTGTACTGAGTTTTGTGGGTTCGATCCTCCTCCAGTCTGGGTGTTCTTTATGTTCGCTGTTTGAATATTTGCAAAGTACCCACGACACTTGTCTTTTAAAAAACGAATAAAATAAAAATTTATTACTATTATTAGGCCATATTTCTTCGGGCGAGTCGGCTGGTTTGTATCACCATTATTTAAAGAGCAACTGCTCTTCTATTCGGTTCCCTTTAACTATCTATAATGAGAATTAGAAGTTAGGAGAAGTAGAAGTTTTGAGAAAATTCGTCATTGACACTAAGCACTAATTGTTGTTAAATTTATTAAAACTAACTGAACCGACAGTCGTTGTCCTGTAAATCTATACAGAAATATTTACATTGCCCGTTATTAAATTCAATATAAAAACGAAAATACCATTGAAATTTTCAACATTTTCCACGGCTAATTCGCAAATTTCCGTTTATCAACAATTTTACAAACCTTGTCCTGGCAGTTACAAACATAACAAAAACACAGCCAAATTGGTCGAGCCGTTTTTAAGTGATGCTCCGTCATACATACATATGGCAATTGATTTTTATTTAACACTGATTTTTAATTTCACCGTCAACGATACGATAAAGACAAGTAATTAAATAGACTTCAAACAAAGACAGTAACAAAAATAATATTTTATTTCTCGCACCATTTATCCTTGACTAAAACATATCTATACCACATTCTTTATGTGTGTAATGGCAATGGAGTGGCACAGTTTGTAGCG
The DNA here is from genome assembly GCA_963675205.1 of Catocala nupta. NCBI lineage: Eukaryota > Metazoa > Arthropoda > Insecta > Lepidoptera > Erebidae > Catocala > Catocala nupta. The sequence goes on from OY776084.1 coordinate 14,699,763, forward strand.
CTTTGTAGATGTTTGTTCTCAGATGTATTATATACTAGATTTTGCCCGCGGCTTCGCTAATGTAAATGTAGGTTAGGTTAGTAACAGTACTTTTATTTGATAAAAGGTATATATAATGCGAAATTCCATGATGATCAGTCCAATAACTACTCGAGTTAAAGCGTGAAAGCGTAAAAAACAAATAAACAAACAAACTTACTTTCATAATTTCATAAATGAAATAAAAAAAATCGAAATAATTCACTTTAAAAAAAAAAAAAATATTTTCTTTCTTTTCTATATATTTGAGATTCAAAAGGTGAAATACAGTTTCTTTGCGATTTCTTCTTAGCAATAATCTTAGTTATCAAAATAATAATGAGAATAATGAAAATAAGTGACAATACACACAATATTGTTGGATACAAGTAATAACAAGTTAGGTTCTTTTGCTTTTAAATAAATATGCTCATTTTATAATTACCTAGTTACTAGGCTTTTTAATATCGCCAGATTCGGCTGTAATGTAACGTCTAGGTTTTCAGATTTTCCAGTTTCGAAAGACGAAGCGATATTTTGGATAATGGTTCCCCATATTAACTAACATCGACATTCATGATAGCTTACACTAAAAACTGACGATGTACTCTCCGAGGCATGGAGAAATCTTTTGAAAATGGTTATGGGTAGGCTGTATAGATATAACTTCAAAATTAAGGCATGGCTCGGTGGTAGTGAATGTAACTGCTGTTTATGAGGCCTAAGCGATTCTCGAGTCGGACTAAGTGTTACCGTCTTTTTGTATATAATATCATTGTCCGATACTAGGTTTTCTTTCAAGTTATCACGTAACTTTGGAACTATTTCCGGAAAACGCCAATGAGCTCGCCTCATGAGCCCTTAACCCATAGCTGGCGAAATTTGGGTTTACACAATCTATGTCTACCCAATCGAGGATATTGGCGAGAGACTACGTATGTATATATTCTAAATAAAATAATATATATCAATAAAATAATAATATCCTTTATTAATACATAGGACACTTTTTATCTCGGTATACGTCCTATAATATTCACGCTTACGAAGCCGCGGGCAAGAGCTAGTAGCTAATAACGGAATGATATTAACCACCAAAAGATGGTACACAATGTTCGGCATATTAATCTTGCGGCTCCACAACTAATGCTAAAGTTTGTTTCCCAACTAATAACTCGGCAACAAGTCAAGGAATCTCTACCAATTTTGGCATACGTTAAGTTGCAACTAAAATTAATTATGCAATAGTTTTTAACTTATAATAAAGGAGGGTAGGAAATTGAGAACAGACAATGTGAGCGACGCGACGGTACCCAAGAAACCTTTTGATAAGGGTCATAAGTTTTTGATCAAGGTAATACTTAGTTTTATGGCACGGGTAGGTACATATATAGCGTACTTCTGGTTATTGATCGTATAAGTTAAGCGACGCTATTATAGTAATTTTATGTTAAAATAGGAGATCGTTAATAATGTGTAATTTTTGTCCTAGCCTCAAAGAACAATGGAGTTTAGCTCAAAATAACGACATAGAATGTGTTCTATGTTATTCTGTGCAATTAATACATTTTTGGTACGTTAGAAAATAATAACGTACTTACCAAAAATAAAGATATGCTCGAAATAGGATCTGGTTTAGGCAACGTTAGACATGATGAGGCTACTTTTTTAAGTAGTTCCTAATCGTTAAGTTGACTATGATGGATAGGCAATAAGACGAGTATAGTTCTTATACAAGTTAATTACGGACTAGGTATAATTTTTATCGAAACCCTTGAAATAACAACACTCAAACTATGTATAGTACAAACACAAACTACTAGTGAGTGAAATATGCACTTATTGCCTTGTTTCTGAATATCAATTCACAAACAAGGCAAAAGTGCATATTGAATCTATCTTGATCATGATGCATGGAAAATGTAGGCGAATGAAGTTGTCGTGCAATTTAATATCAGTCCATAAATTCAAATTTAAACCGTTGAAATAATAGACAAACAGAAAACTTAAACATTGTACGACTATCAGCGAAACGTACACGTGTCTCCATTTAACTTGCTCGAAGTTTTAATAGGTCATATTGGCCTCAAATATAGACGAAAAAAAAATTAGACGACTAAATATGACGATTATAGTTGTTATCGCGAAACTAACAATTTCTGAGAACATTACTTAAAGTCGTTTCTATTATATTATATCTTTTCACTCGATACTCGGGACAATAAAATCGTTTATTATTACGTATCAATAAAGGTGAAGCCAATTGTTATTACATGACGATTCTTGTAAAAAATTACTATCAAATATTAACATAAATTGGACATGGACCTTGAACTTTTCGCGTATTGTAATTTAATAAGAGATAGCGTCCTTTCGTCGCGTGGTCTCTATGCATGACTTGATAACGTATTACCACAGAACACTTAATAGTCACTTTTGTAGAACACTGACATGATATAGTGTGTGGGTATGCGTTTGCGTGTGTGTGTATGAGTGTGCATGTGTGTATGGGTGAGCGTGTGTGTAGTGGGGTGTGTGTGTATACATGTAAAACTAGCGATGGGCAATGGCTACAGAAAAAAGGTATCAGAGTATTCGAAAATTGTATTATCCTGCATCCGAACGTTGATCAATTCGTTGTCACTGATTCGTTCGTGCTTCGAGCGCTGTTGCGTATAACCTCGACAAGAATGAATTTTTTTTAATGTTTTCATTTGTTTATAGTAATGTATAACTGTAATGTACTAGTATAGGTTGAAATTACTTTACTCTAAGTACATATTGTCACAGATTTGCTGTAGCTTATCAGAACGTTGAAAGAGGTTGCATAATGCCTATTTGGGGCAAATCACTGCAAAGTCCAAACCACAGTTTTATAATAATATGTACATAATATGTTGTTCAGTCGTGGACGCGAATCGAAATTTCGAATATTTCATTTTATTCAAAGACTCGTATAATTCTAATTTTCTTCGTTTTTTTTTTAATTTTAATTTTGTAATGCTTGCATATAGGTATACATAAATAGTTTGGTACATGTGTGTGCGTATATAAACGAAGGAGGCCACTGCATGGCGTTATCAAGCATCACAGAAGTTCTTCAGTAGCTGTTCCTTGTACTAAGAGAGTAGTAATTCATTAAATCTGTAAAAGTCTCCATTGTTTTCCATACTAGACTTTAAATACGTACCGATAACATGCAATTAAAATACAAATACCTAGAAATCATAACATAATTATTTAAATTTTTATATTCTGAAATCAATATATGTACATATATAAAAATGAATCCCTGTTTCCGTTGGCCACGCCATAAGTTGAGAACAACTCTACCAATTTAATATATGTTTCTTTTTAAATTTTCTAATACTATGCAGAAGGGTCTTACGGAAAGAAAAGTTAAGAAAATTGTGCAAATAATTGGATAATTTTAGAAAACCTAACGACTATTTTAACTTCGCGAGTTTGACAGTTCGTCTAAGATAGGACAACATCTGTCGTGTCAACTAGTATACATATAAAATATAATCCTACACTAGGCATTATTTTAATTCAGTAACCGTCGGCTTTGGTGGCGTAGTGGTTAGTGTAACCGACTACCACGCCTGAGGTCGCGGGTTCGATTCCCGCACAAGTCAAACATTTGTGTGCATGAACATAGATGTTTGTCTTGGTCTGGGTGTTTCTATGTATAATATGTATGAATTTACAAAAAAAAAGTATATAATTATGTATGTTTATCCATTATCTAGTACCCATAGTACAAGCTCTGCTTAGTTTGGGCTAGATGGTGTTGTGTGTATGTGGTAGTATATTATATTATTTATATCGCTACGGTCACAACGAAATTGAGATACAAAAATAAGTAATAATTTTAAAGAGCTGTTCTAGAATATATTTTCGTGACGAACTTTTATAAAGACGAAAAACGACCCTTGGTTAATATATTATGAGATAAGACGATGGCAAATGTTTAGCTATCTTATTACTGTAGGCAATAACAGTAAATGTGCCTCGAATAGATTTATACCTCGTTTAGTGCCGTTGCATTAGTCTGTCTGAAAAGGATCATAAAAGCAGACGTAAGGCACGGCTTATTAGATGACTGACACTTGAAATACTTAATATTATCTTATGTTTACGCGAATGTTATACATTGAAATTAAACAAGCTTTATACGGATTTTATCGCGTTGTTTATTTTTTATAAAACACTATTATTACAATTGAATTCGTTGCATTGAAGAACTTGCGGGCTAGGCCAAATATTACAGTACTCCGTGCAGATAAAAGAAACGCTAGGGTCATAATGGATACGCAGATTATAAACATAAAATTGAAAATTTATTTTCGGATGAAACAACTATACTGGTTAAAACAGACTCTACAAATAAAATATTGAACAATACCAAAGATATCATACATAAATACTAGACGAAAAACTATACGTTAAACAATTAATACCAGCTTGTGTAAAACCTCCAAAGCTGTATGGGTTACCAAAAATACACAAGAAAAATGTTCCCCTACATCCTATCGTGAGTCAGATCGACACACCAACTTACAGACTAGCTCAGCACGTAGCAAAGATACTGTGACCACTCAGAAGCAACTCGAGAGCACATGTAAAGGATTCATACCATTTTGTGAGTGAGATTAAACACCTAAGTCTCACTAACAATGAAATAATGGTTAGTATTGATGTACAGTCATTATTTACATGCATACCTGTACATGACTGTATTGAAATACCTAAAAGGAAGCTAATAGAGTACAATATGCCTGAGGAATATGCAGAACTACTTAAGCATTGCTTAACAATGGGCTATCTGTTGTGGGACAATAAATTCTACATACTAGTCGATGGTGTGGCAATGAGCTGCCCAGTATCACCTGTTGTTGCCGACATATGTATATATGGAGGACTTCGAGGCTCGAGCTTTACAGACTGCCCCCATCACACCCAGGATTTAAAAGCGGTTTGTAGATGATACTTTTACAATATTACCAACAGATAGTGTAAGTGTATTTCTAGAATATCTTAATTCCATTAATAATAATATCCAATTTACTATGGAATTACAGTCAAATAATTCATTAGCTTTCTTAGATGTACTTTTCATCAGGAATCCTGATCATACTTTGAGCCACAATGTGTATAGAAAAAAGTCCCATACAAATAGGTACTTAAACAGTGAATCTTACTACTATCCTAAACAGTTAGCTACCGTGAGCATGTCTTTGTTTCAGAGAGCCTACGGGATCTGTGACAGTAACACCTGGACGCCGAGCTTCAACATGTCAAGCAAGTACTGCAAGACAACAAGCTCTAACAGCCGCGCCGCTGTCACAGATCGCGAGAAAAGCCAGCCACAGCCGAGCGCCAGCCTGCTATACTGCCTTACGTAAGGAGTGTCACTGACAAGATTGACTTTATCTTGAAGCGAGCTTCAATCAACACATACTTCAAGCCGCCAACGAAGATAAGTCAATTTTTACCATCCATCAAGTGCCAACTACCTTTTCAAGCTGCAGGGGTCTATAAAATAGATTGTGATTGTGGACTCTCATACATTGGTCAAACCAAGAGAAGCATAGGCAACCGCATAAAAGAACACATAGCTAATGTAAAATACCATCGTTGAAGTCTGCTGTGTGTAAACATGTGCAAAAGGGGACCAACCACTACCTGAGATTTGACAAACCACAGATTCTCGCTAAAGAACACCGATTCCTACCACGGACGCTTCGCGAAGCTATTGAAATCAAAAATCATCCTAATTTCAATAGAGAAGATGGTTGGAATGTACCACCAGCTTGGGATCCATTAATTCAAACAGTTAAGCCCGAGAAGAAGCAAACCACAGCTAGACTTCATGATACTTTGAGCTTATTCTGCGTAAATAAAATCACTAATGATTTAATTATGTTCGGTTACTTTGAAATAACTGTACTGGAACCTTGAGACAACTACCATCTTAGTCTCTCCGTGACCATGGCTGCTGAAAAGCAACCGAATCGTCGGGGAAAGTGTAAAATTACATCTAAATAGTTGTATAGTTTAAATAGCTTAAATTGAAGTAAACAGTAACTAGTAAAAGTGTTTAAAAATAGTAATTGAAAGTTTTAAAATTATGTAATAATAGTGTTTTATAAAAAATAAACAACGCAATAAAATCCGTATAAAGTTTGTTTAATTTCAACTTGAAATATTATTCGTTTGTTAATTTGAAAGAACACGTAACAACCCAACTGTATTACCGAAGAGTTGGGCAGAGGAGCTTTGAACCCACATTTTACTCGTTATAATATTTGGGTCACGCAGATTAGAGGCGACTTGTCAGTGCCTTGTTGTTTGTTAGGTCCGATTGATTAAAAAGAAAGTAACACATGCTACGGGATGGAATCAAAAAACCGTTCTCTATTCTTTGACTAGACCCGATTTGCGTAAATTAAGTTTAAAAAAAGTATCGTATTCCATATTTTAACATCATAGACCACACCAAAACCTTTGTAAAGCCAAAACGTTTGGAAAAAGTATGCGAAAGGTAAGTCTTGACCAAAATAAAGTACTTTTCGCTTGATGAAAATTCCAAGAGGCCGCCGGCCGTGTTGATATGGCCGCCCGCGGTTGGTAGCTCCACCGTTCATTAATTTTATTAGTAAGGGAAGGCCAAGGGCGAGGTGTACTAAGCTCGACCGTAAAACAACAATCTTGAATGCAATCAATTTTAAATATGTTCTTCTTATCTTGTACTGTAACTTCAAAGGCAATTCATGAAAATAAATGTTGTGGCTTTATGAACATTGTGGAGGCGAGAGTGACAAAATCTTTTTGACGTTGACGAACTAAACCCACATGAAAGTAATTTTCAGCTACTTCAAATATTTCTGCATGTATTATAAACTCCTCTCGAAATAACCATTTGACTTTTTAATTATAAAAAGCACAGCCAATATACCAATACTGGCTGATTTTTCGGAAGTCGACATTAAAGCCATTTTTATTCACTACAACGTGATTTTTAAAAAACATGGTTTAAAATTGTTATGTATATATAATTTGTTATGATTCCTTTTGATATTGTTTTTTTTTAGATTATGAATAATTCAGATAATTATATCAAAATATATTGTTTCGACGAAAACTTAGAAAACATATACGAATAAAAATATATTTTATTTAAATTATTGACTACATAATTTGACTTAACAGAAAACGATATTAAAATGTTTATCAAGCTAAAATATGCAGAATGTTTTAGACCGTATTAAGTGATACAAAAATAGTACTAAAATCCTGCCAACGGTGACTAAATGCGCTACTGCGACTTAAACTGTGGTGACAAAACTCATCGGCAGATTGGAACCACGCACCAGGAGAGCATGAAACATGAAGAATATGTGCAACAGGTTGGGGGCTGCTTTACATGCCTGTAGATCGCACTGGACTAATTATATAGATTTTGTCAAAGCTACGCCTACGTCCTAGCTAACGAGAAATATTTCCAGCAACCAACATTACGTGACGCGCTCGAAATAAGCCCTCATCCGAATTTCAATAGGCACAGCGGCTATATACCATCGTCGGACTGGAAACCAACTCGGAAATGCACATTGTATAACTATGTTCTAAGACTGAGGCATGAGAAGCACCATACTTTGAAAAAAGCGCCAGTTTCCTTTTTATAAAAACATGCCAATATCAAAACATTTAAACAAAACGTAAATATCATAGATCTATTGTTGTCGCCCTGGACACGAACGAAATATTAATCAGTGAAAAGCTAACTATAACTTCGATTATACAACATTGACAAAATCATACCCGTTTCTTCATCCTAAACTAAATCGATTTAATTATTTTATTAGTAGGTATCGTATTTTCTTTAGCATGTAAACAATAGTAATTTTTGTAATAATAATAATCTTTATTGACATAATTGTTAAAAATCTTACTCCTTATATAAATAAAACAACCTAGTCCCTGTATAACAAAAACCGAAACATGGCGGTACTAGATATATGTATAGATTATATCTTTTTATTGCTTCAGTGTTCAGGGTAAATTAAAGAAAAATTAATGAATAGATTAAATATTACCCACATTTCCTCTTAAGCGAAGCTCGTAAATTAACCAATCATAGAAGGTCACCTCGCTCAGTATTTGCGCAACTACAAGTATCTCGCTGGACTCCCAAATCTAAGTTTATATATACTACATATATGTAACGCAGTTCGAGGTCTATCGTGCTCATAATAAATAAGCCTGGTTGGATTTAAAACAAGTAAAATCTATATAACATATCCAAGTAAACAGCACATATGTGTCCAAATATAAAATGTTCAGGTTGGTGCATTTTACTATTATTCACGTTGGTATGCTTCACATAATAATATAATTTGTTTGAGTTGAGTTTATTGCCAGTAACATAAAATTAATTATATGATTCTTTCATCCGAATTAATAAATACGTAATTTATTTATTTGATTATTTTGTTTCTAATTACACTATGACTTTATTATTTATTTCACATATATAAAATTAGTAAGGATAATATAATTGATTAAAGTAGTTACCTATTTTATTTTATGTGTATTGCATACACGTTGTCTGGGATGCAAAAAGGACATTAGGTACATTTTATTTAGAAAAGGTATTTTTCCGAGGGATAGGAATTTATTGGCAAAATGTACATTAACGCGAGCGAAGCCGCGGGTCAAATGTAGTATAAATATAAATGTCATATTGAATCTAGTATACTGAGGTTATCTACATCTATACTAAGTCTATGACGGTAGTCATGACAGTCACTTAATATAATCTATATCTATGGCAGAGTCATATCATCGGTGGAAGCGTCTTGTCTATGATTATTACATGACAAACGTTTGACCAACTTTTACCTTAGTGCAAGATTTTGGATGTTTGTAAAAACAGACATCAAAATTTAGCAGGAACTGATATATTTTTAATAGCTATTATTTATTCATTGATTGAACCAGAATGTAATAGTATGATATTTTACGACCGCAAAATTACATTTGCTCATACAAACGAATTAATAACGATGTTGGTATTCAATTTCATGTTTAACAGGATACTGGTAATATTTAGTTAGCAGTTTTCAAAGGTTTTTTCTTGTTCACAGTTTGCGGTCATCAATGGGGCGAACACTGTTAAAATCCTGCGGATTTGTTGTTGTATATTTGTGCTTGTACGTTTTCATAGTTGTCACTTTTGTGTACATCAGTTCAGCGTATATTAAAGAAATGCGAGAGGAGGTAAATTTATTACTATAATTCAATGTAAGATTTGGTGGAGACGATGTGAACTTTATGCCTAGTAACACATTCAGCCAAAGGTTTCTCGATGAATATACGTCGCGGTAAAGCGGCACCTTTTCATGTAGTCATAAACTCATAACCCATTTCCAATAAATTACTATAGATTTTCAATCTACAAAATGCATGTGATGTAAACGGACAGTCGGTCTAATGTGAAGCATTTCTTTTGATTGCTTGTGATGTTGTCTAGACGAGCTTACATGACACTTACGCTCCGTGCAGCCCTCAGACGTGCTAACTCTATACTCGTAATATGAAATTATCAAATTTAATCGAACTCAATATCTACTTATTCCATATATCCTAACGAATATTATAAATGCGATTGTGACTTTATTTGTTTGTTAAGCTTTAACGCCTTAATTACTCGACTGATCATCATGAAATTAAGCATATACATTGTCAGGCGTACAGGAAAGGACGTAGGATACCTTTCATCCAGAAAAGAAGCCCTGTTCCCGAGGTATAGAAATTGTTTGACAAAATCTACATTAACGTGAGCGATGCCACGGGTAAAATATAGTAATTTCTTCCATCTCAGTCTGAATCCTTTGCTATGTTATAACAGAATCAGTTGCTTGCGTCCGATCAACCAAACGAAGTGAAGGTGAGCTTTCGACTACCTAAAGACCGAAAACTTGTAAGATGGGAGGCGTGTAAAAGCGGTGGACATGACTTTTGCAAATTGGTAAATGTAAAAGATTTCGTAACGCTAATAGAATTAATTTCATATATGATGGTTTTGTTTGATAAACAATTTAAAGGTTTTCCATTCTATTTCAAAGAGATGTAAATCAATATCAATGCAATACGGTAGTTCTATCTTTGTTATCTTCAAAAACAGAGGGAAGTCAAATCGACTTGATAAACTAAATGTTTATTGCGATTTCGTTGCCGTGTCTCATCGTGTACGTAAAGTGGATCTATCAGTAGTATACATATTCGGACTACGAAGAGGCTAACTAACCTTTAAAGGTTTATTGTTTAAAAACATTTTCTTGTTTGAATCTCTACATTATAAAATGAGATTATAGACCCAATTTAATATTTATAGCTTCAGCAGTTCCGTTCAGCGATGATAAATCGGGCAGATTTAACATTTTCCTATCTCAAAGGGTTGAACATTTTGCATTTTCTTTTATAACCAAATCAAGTTATATCATTTTTCTTTATAAATACAGCTCGACGTTTTAGTTTGAAAGGTATTGGTGCCAATTCTGTTGTCACAAAAATCTCTTAATTAACTAAAAATCTTTAAAATTTAGCATAGTCCTGTCAAACGACATTTCGTATTCTGAATCGTTAAAATTGACAGAACTAAACATATTTTAGTTCGACAGCATTGAAATTGGTTTAGTTACTCAATTTAGTCCTTTCTGCATTCTGTTGTACGGCTTAAACGTCAAAAATAATCTAAAATTATAAATGTCAAACTAATATGTAATCATATTATTTCAATTAATAACTAATAATACAAATTATTAATACGAGTATATACATAATATAAACACAATTATTTAAAACTAACTTATACCTAAAATATTATAACACAGAAATAAAAAAGAAAAAGAAAACTAAAACCCTCTAATAGGCGTCATAGAATTCCTCCGCATCACCGTCGACTGGTAGTGTGCCCAGAAGACTGGCAGCATTGCCACGTTGAATGGCAATGCTTATCCTTTCCGCGAAATAAAGGCCAGCCTTCTGGTCACGGGAAGCGTCGATTAACCTTTTCGCTATCTCTCTATAAAGAGGACGAGCACTGGGATTCCATGACCCTAGCGTTTCGACCCCAAACGGCTCAAAAACATAATCCCCTGCTAGGTTTTTGTATTTGCGCCATTTGAGAGTCTCCGCGAATACAGCAGCAGCACCAGCACAACCCCCCGTGCTGGGAAAATGTGATGGCGCAAGGGTGTCTACACACGTTGCGTTCCACACCAAGGTCCTACCCATCTTCCAAGGCATCAATGACATACCGTCCGGTCTCTTCCCATCGCCACGTACCAAACCATTAGGTTCAAGATGGGCTTGCACGCCGGCGGTGACAAGAGCACGACGGATAATGTCATTAAGGTTGGCGTGCCGCGAAAAACGACCGGCACTCCTGGTACATGATAGGCCATGGTGGCCAAGGCCATCGACGGCTTCACCACAGTGACATCGATGCGGAGAAACACATGGAGCACCTAAACGAAGGCAAGAAGCGATGCGGAACGTTGTGTCGTCCAACATAGTGCCTATGTTGGACGATGGGAGTGCTTGGAGCCAAAGACCCGATTTCCACTCCCCCACAGCCAATAAACGGGCACGCTCAGCAACATTAGGAGATGTGTTCATGAGATTTTCTCTCACCATGTTGCAGAGCGGCCCGTCCCACCGACTCTGAGAGAATAGATCTTTTACGTGGACTTACTCCATCCGCACGCTTACCACTGTATCAGCTGTGTAGTCAGGTTCGTTTTTTTTTATTGAACTAAGCTGGCAAACCTGATGGTAAGTGGTCACCGTAGCCTATAGACGCCTGCAATACCAGAGGCATTACTTGCGCGTTGCCAACCCTTTAGGAAAGGGAGTGGGATGGAGAAAGAGCGGGAAGGGGGAAAGAGGGCGATTGGGCCTTCGGCACTCTCACTCACTGAACGAAACACAACAATAGGAATATTGCTATTTCACGTAACGATTTTATGTGAGAGGGTAGTCCTTCCCCTGTCGAGCCGGCCCATTCAGGTCCAGCAGTGGTAACCATAGACATCACTATTATATTTATTCAATTCAAATTCCGCGGGACTTTACAAACATTCTAACAACGGACACAAACAACACCGAGACTTAAAACAACTACACACATCAAAAGTGTTTAGGGATCAAGTATATTTTTTAAGTATAAAAATAAAATATGCTATATTATTTTTATACTTAAAATTTAATAATATTTAATATTTGCCAAATCTAGTCTTCCAGACTAGCTTTTTACTTTAATTCCTATATTTAAGTTATTAAATTATATTCATATTCTGTAAAAATTATAAAGTTTGAAATTTTGCAAATTGTGAAAAATCAATTCAAGTTAATATCTTCAAGTAAATGGAAAAATAGGCAAAAATAAGGAATCTTTTATAATATTTACTTTAAAGATTAAAAAATTAATAGTCTGTGTTTCCACTATTGACACGAATAACACAATCACAGCGATTTAGCATGCTTAAAATTAGTTCATCAAAATCACTTTGAGCAATGGCCGCCCACGTTCTTTCTAACAAGTCAAAAAGTTGTGAAGTATGTACGGCAACCTTACTCGGCAGAGCTCTTCTTTGAAGTATATCCCATGCGTGTTCAATTGGGTTGAGGTCTGGAGATTGAGCAGGCCACGACAGGACGTTGATGCGAGCATCGGCAAGAGTACGTGTTACGAATATAGCCGTGTGTGGACGTGCAATGTCATGCATTAGTCGAAGTGAATCATCCAACGAGTTTCGCAAAGGGATGATCACGCCTGAAACAATCCTCTCCGCATAAATCTGAGCATTGAGGTTGCCCCTGATCCAAATGAGATCGGTTCTTCCACCGATCCAAATACTGGCCCAAACCATTATTGGTCCACCTCCATATGAATGACAACATTTCAAACATTCTTGACACCCAGAAGTCCTCCAAATCCGAGTACGTCTTGTATCTGATCTCACACCGAAACGAGATTCATCGGAAAAGCAAACACAACGCCAGTCTTCTTCCTCCCAATTTCTGTGTTCGCGAGCCCATTGCAAACGGAACCTACGATTGCAGGGTGCTATAGGTGGAACCCTCAGTGGCCTACGAGAACGCAGACCCACTTCACGTAAACGATTTCGGATGGTTTAGTCGCTTATCAGCAAGCCTGAAGAGCCTCGTAGCCAACATCATGGTAGTCATGTTACGATTCCGTCGAGCAGTATTTTGGATGTACCGGTCCTGTCTGCGAGTGGTGATACGAGATTGTCCTCCTTGTCGCTCGGCCACGCTGCCCGTGATACGATAGCATGTCCAGAGACACAGTACGTTGCCTGGAACCAGCTTGCAACATTCCGACGGCTCTCATCATCTCTTCTCGTGTTAAATGATGTCTTCGCTCCATATTAATGCAGTTTTTTTCAGTTGCGATGCAGAAATTGTAATGGTTTTATAAAAACTCTATTACATACTTTTATAGAAATCCTGATAGGCAGTTGATTTTCTATTATTATCGAAATATAAAGAAAATTAATTTTACAAATAGTAAAAATCACTAAAAAGAACCAATTACAATCAAAAAAGTTAAAATAACAATCCTCAATTGCGGTGAGCCTCTAAAACGTATTTGATCCCTAGACTCTTTTGATGATAAAAGATTGTGTGACCCATAAGAACACACTGCTTATGGATCACACAATCTTTTTTCCGTGTGGGCATTAAATGCACATCACTAAACGCAGTGTTAGCAGCGAGGCGACCACATAAACCACTATGTTATCCGTTCAGTCAGTATTAGGTGCATAATAAGCAATTTTAGATGACCTACTTTACACATCAGATTTCCAACAAAATAAGATTAGTATTAGATTCCAAATTAATAAATAACAAGCTTTTTCCCGTGACTTCACTCGCGTAAAAGTAGGAAAGGCTATGATAGTAATTGTACCTACATAAAAAAAAACTCTTAACTAGCTTGCTGATAATATAGCTACTTGGTGATAATATACCTTTCTAAAGATCAAATAATCATTTAAATCGATTTATTTTAGAGTTTAGGTTAGGTCCAGTTTAGTTTTTAAGTTAAATCCTTACAAATAAAAATCTTTCCTTTTTATAACATTAGTATAATGTATACATAGATATGTACGCTAAGAGTACAAAATAAAATAACATTCATTCATATGCTTTTATTTGAGTTTTGAAATGTTTATAGAATAAAATACATCCGTTTAGGTCGGGAGATAAAATTCGGATATTATCCGTAAGCTGCGGCCGGGCCGGCGGCGCGCGGCGTGTCGACGGTCGGGATGCCGGCATCATACTTGATAACTTTCAGAGAGGAATAAAAATTCCTTGACGATCCCCGCACCCAACCTTTCTATCAAAGGGGATGAAACTAGCCTCAGTTTCTATTAGGCGAAATGCTCGGACGCCATATCCCGCGTTCGCGTGCTTGCAATACGATTACAGTTTGAATACTTATGTAAATTTTTCGCTTATAAATTGTACGGAAGTAGGCGTGAATTTTGTTTGTCATTTGAATACAACGGTGTAAATATATCAAATAGTATATTGTTTCTTCAGCGAGTAATTGTGATAGACCTTTATGATTGTTTGCTGTTTAATGACGATACTGTACCGGGATCAGATTACGCCATTAGCGGTAATGATAATGTACGAATATATAAGATCGTTAATTTAGGGAATGTCTATAAATACGACATCATAATAACAATATTAATATCTAATGCTGTTTAGCAAAATATTTGTGTTTAGGTATTTGCTTATCGTAGGTATGCTTATGCTTAGGTATTTGCTTATCTTAGTCTTGCTAACATAAAAATATTTTAAAATTATTGCTTCGATTATCATACATCGATTTGTAGAAATACGTAAAGTATTTTAAGTAAAAAAGAATCGGTCAACGAATCGCATAATGTAGGGTTCGACACATAAAATTACTTACACATTATTATTAATCTTTTAAGAGAATTTTTATATTATACTAGATGTGCCCGCGGTTTCACGCACGTTTATGATTACTGCGCCGCCCCCGTGGGTTGTAACGTAATGTTATATAGCCTATAGCCTTCCTCGATAAATGAGCTATCCAACTCTAAAAGAATTTTCAATTCGGACCAGTAGTTCCTGAGATTAGCGCGTTTAAGCAAACAAACAAACAAACTCTTCAGCTTTATAATATTAGTATAGACTAGATATTGACTACGGTTTCACTCGCCTTAATCTAGATTTTCACAATTAATGTCTAACCTTTGGTAAAAAGGTACTGTATGTTTTTTTCTGTATCCCTGACAACGTTCACGGGAATTTTATGACCACCGATCGCGCAGTAAGGGCGTGAAAGCGTAACAAATTTTAATTTATAATAAAAGTTGGAATTAATATAAGTATATGTACCTAAAAACTATACATAAGTATAAATAACTATATTTAGCCTGCGGCTTCGCCCGCGTCAATGTATGTTAGGTTTGATTAGATTAGTAACAGTACTTTTCCTGAATTAAATGTACCCTGCGTACTTTTCTGTATCTCTGACAACGTGTATGCGAAATATCAAGAGGCGATCCTCATGACATTTTGAATAACTTTGTCAGGGATACAGACGGCAACATTAACTACTAAACCGATGTATGTAGTTAATGCTTGAAAGCGTAACAAGTAAGCAAACAAACTTACCTTCGCATTTATAATATTAGTTAGATAATATTATTGACAATCCTAAGGTTACATATTAAAATGTAGAATATCACTACTAACCGAGTAATTGCGGCATAATTGATTATATTTGAAAGGTACGTGACACAATTTCAAATGGACGGCATAAAACACCCTTCGTGTCAATAATTTGACGCTAATGCTATCTCTTATGGAAGTTTGAATCCTTAATGTGTTCTGTAATTAACAGACTTATCACTGTTTGCGATCAACGTATCGTAATATCGATATTTAATATTTTCCATTTGGTTTACGTTGAGGTCACGAACGATGTATCGATTTGTTAATTAGAGCGTTTTCCTGGCGATGTCACGTCCATACATGTTAATTTGTACCTGTATGTATAAGTACTGTCACTCAACGGCCGCTCGACCGAGAGAATTGCTGTGATTACAGTATTATTCTTTCAATATAATGGGTACCGAAATTAACTGATTGATTTCCATTATTGAGCCTTCGCAAAGCATTCGATTGTCGAAGGTTGCTCATAATATCCCACTTATATTATAAACGTAAAAGTTTGTGAGGATGGATGGATTGATGAATGTGTGGTACTCTTTCGCGCAAAAACTACTGAACGGATTTTGATGAAACTTTACAGTATTAGTGTTTATACATCAGAATAACATATTGGTCATAATTTATAATGATATTGAGTTAATTGGCCAAGTTACAACGATAATAAGTCAAGCCAGTAAGTCGAAAAATTCTGCTATCTGAGAGCTAGTTCGTCGTGCGGTGCATAACGTTATAGGGTACCTTTCATCCCGATAAAAATACTGGTACTAACATATCCTACATTTACACGAGCGAAGCCGCGGGCAAAATCTAGTCAGATATATGACATCGTGTCAAAACTATCGGAGAGTTGATTAATATTGGGTTTTATCTACGAAATGAATGATTGAGGCAAAAATATAACAGTATTTTATTTTATTATTTTCGATATGGTTTCACAAATGGAATTTTAATTACATCTGAATATATCAAATTGTATATTAAAGAATGTTCTAGTAGTTTTTGCTACATACATTTAATCAAAAAGTCTCTTATTGTCATAATCGAGTCCGAATTGACAGACTTCACACACCTAAGTAACTAAAGATCGTTGCCACGTATTGTAAGCCTGTTATTCCTAAATAATACCTACTTTCTTTTATCTTTTCATAGTAATCAAAAGATATTTCAACGAAATAAATTATTTACTGTATTAATGTTTTAGGAAATCAGGTCTGTCGATAAAACTATATAATGATAGATATATGCTACTAGAAGTTTTCGTAAAGTAATGTGCTATGTTATCTATTTAATATAAATGCTGGACACGGAGGCAAAGTTGTGAGTAATATCTAATAACTTATAAAAAAACAATAATGTTCTTTGTTTGAATGTTTGTAATGTTACCGATGATAAAGATTGTTTATAGGGACAATGATTGTCACTGTCCAAGGACAATTCTGGACATAACAACATACGTGTTATGTAAAGGAAAATTGAAAAACATTATATTCATCGACCCTCTATTGCACACTAAATAAATTATTGCTTTAAGCTTGCAATAGAAATTTATCTATACTAATATTGTAAAGAGGAAATCCACACCCATACGAGACAACATTTTCTGTAATTCACAAATGGTTGTTTCGAGCCTGAGTGTGCTTTGTTATTTGAATGTTTGTAAATGCCTCCGCGGCTTAGTACGTGAGTCAAAGTCAAAAGCTATGTAGATGCGGGACAGATTTATAAAGTAATCTCATCTTTTTACTTTATCTAGAAGTAACATGCTATAAAACATTTACTATGAGCCACGGAACGGAGTAGTAATCATACGTGCATGGAACCGCGGGGTACAGTTAGTTCAATTATATATGATACTAGCTTTTGCTCACGGCTTCGCTTGCGTAAAAGTAGGTAGATTAGGTTATGTTAGTAAAAGTATCATTTTTAAAATAATATATAGCCTATGTTACTCGGTGATAATAAATCGGTTGTGTTTGGTTTACAGCGTTACAAACAAAAAATCAAAACTATCTCTTTATAATGTTAGAATAGTATCTATAAAGTGAACTTATTTCAATATGTCCGATTTGCCTTGAATTGAAAGCTTTCAGTGTCCTAAAGGCCTTGGTCAGTATTGTGTAATTCAGTATGTACTATTGAATGTCACAAATCAATATTCATAAAAGCAGGTATATTATTAATGGAGTCTATACTGCCGTCGCCGTCGTAAGGAAAAAAGACGTATCTAAAATACTTTTCCGAAATTAAGATTTTCACTTAATTGGAATTAGTAAAAAATAGACGAATATGGCAGATACGTCTTTTTCTATTATGACGGCAGTATAGGACTCATCGATCCTGTGACATAATTGCATGTTGCGCGTGGATCGATTATGTAATCCCAAGTTTGATACCCAGGTCAGCCAATTTGCTAAACGGAAATAGGCTCGCATCCCATTACGTGGGACTAAAATCTACGTAGCGCAGTGGCCATTATTGGGAATGGTTTGCATGAAGTCTCTCTTAGGATCGATACCCAGACCGGGCATGTTATTGGGTTTTTCTGTTTCTATAAATAAGATACAAGCGTTTCAAATCTGGTTTTGTTAAGTGACAGAAAAATAATGTACGGTACAAACTGTGACTTAACCGCTATTTAAATGCAGCTGTCTGAGGGAGATAGCGAGATATTCCAGTACCCCCTTACTTTATCTATAACTAAATTTAAAATATGCCCCTATATTTTATATTTTTGGCATATAAAATTTCTTTTGTTTGTTATTTGGTGTAAAATAATGTACAATATCAAAGACAGGCACTCTATGCTAATAGTAGTTTAGTATTCAGATTATTAACATAATACAATGATTAACAATGCTAATTGCTAGCTCATTTAGTGTAGTTATATGTTTAGTTTAGTTTTATTTATCCTACCTAAGCTTTATGGTAATTTGCTCTGCCAAGCGTCTATTGTTACATCTAATGGATTGGATTTTGAATATTCAGTTATGCGTACCATATCATTTATAATAGAAAAGGCAATTTCGTCAAGTAAATCTAATACTCGATTGATTGATTTTTATTCTAGATTTTGTCAATATATTTCTATATCTCGTGAACTGTACTTTTTTCTGAATGCAAGGTACTCTGTCTGTTTTTGTACCCCTGACTAGGCGTATGCGATATTTCATGTTGGTCGGTTGAAGGCGAGCGAAGTCGAGGCGTGAAAGGTTAACAAACAAAGAGACAAACTGACATTCGCATTTATAACATTAAGTTAGGATGTTACATTTAACTTAAAAGTACATAAACACTTTTACATAATAATTATATCAGTATAACTTCAATAATTATTATCAAGATAATTAATTAATTAATTCTCAATATAAATAAGGATGGTTAAATTACATCGTAATAATTAATTATGAAGAGTATTGAGAGCGGCAAAAATATTTTTACATGTTGTTATTGCCTGTGGTGTCAGCTTACTACCAAAAAGCCAATAGTCCATTGATTCAGCATTAACTGCCGTTTATGGCTTTATTTTTCTAGCATCAGAAAAATAATACCAAGGAAATACAGCTAAGCAGCTACTATCAGTAAAAGAAGAGATCAAAATCAAATAATTTATGTATTCATTTATTTCAACTTATGGAAAATAAATCCTATCTAACATCGCGCTACCTGTGAACTTTAATCCTGTAATATAAGTTTGCTCTTATGTTTGGGATCCATCGTATGGGTCGTTTTCCAAGCTAGGTAAAGTGTTTAGGGTTATCTGTGAAGAAATTTGAGTAGCAGCACGGCATTTGGCAGCACGCTCAGTCGACGTCAGTAGCAATAGGCTCCTCCACCTTCTTATTACATGGGACTTAAAAATAGACAGCAAAATGCAAGCGTTATATACCATTTTGGTAATATTATTCAAGCGTTAACCTATGTAGGTCATAAGTACCCTTGAGAGTAAAGCTGAATACATAAGCTTCCGTTCTTTAGGACTTGAGATGCGGTCGATATGTTAATGAATTCAGATCACAGCGCGATAGCATTAACATTACATTTAAGTTCACTCGAACTCTAAAGGGACGTCCTTCGAATCGTTGTCCGGATAAAACTTGCAGAGCCCTAAAGCCCTATTCACACTGTCATCTGTAGAGCGCGCGCAGTTATTAAATGACTGGGTAGCGTAGGTACTGGTGATGCTTGTGTTAATCGTTGCACTAGCGCCACACGAGTAGGCTTAATAAAATATTGTTAGTATATTCACGTTCGACAAATACCAATGTAAACTCAACGCTCGTGTCACGTCAACGGTGATATTGTCTAACGTTTTTGTCTAATCTATTAAATTTTATATATTATTTTTGTTGTTTAATAGTTTCAAAATTATTAAAATGTAGTGTATATAATAAAACCGCGATAAAATCCGTATAAAGTTAATTTCAACTTCAACGGCAATTGAACATAATATTAGGATGCAAATGCACGCTTTACAGCGTATATGAAAAGGGATCGCCTTCCTCTAACTCTAGCATCATATCAGATATCGCGTCTACATCTGAGATCCAAAAATGGATGTCATGCGTCGAGCAGCAATTGAATAAAGTTTATTCCATTACCGTGAATAGTAAACTCAATTCGGACCAGAAGATGAAAATTTCAAACCTGTGTCGAAAAATTGGCCATAGCTCCTCGTAAATGGCAGTCCTGTACCAATCGCTGAAACAGAAAGCGCTTTAAGTTTCTAGTACAGCAAAGAAAAGTGCGATCCAACAGAAAATATTTCGGAGTTCAAGCAGTCCATCCAGGATAGTAGTACTACTCAAAAAGTTTCTTATGCGGACATGATTAAGAAGGGATCCAATAGTTTAGTTCGGCCAAGTAATTTAAGCTGTGTAGCAGTATATCGCCGTGACATATTAAAGACGAGCGATGAAACAAAATCTCTTGTACATAAAATTATTCGTTCAGACAAAATGAAGCTGCTAGTACGCGTGGTTCGCAGAACTAGAAATGGAGGAGTTATTGTCAGCACAGAATCTAAACAAGACGCAAAAAACTTTAAGCAATCAGTTCAACTCTCTTTGTCCGGTCTTACAGCTGACGAACCCGCCAAGCGTAAACTAGGGGTTGTGGTAGTTGGTGTACCCGCTTCTCTGTCTGAACATGAAGTATTCAGCTGTCTCTTTGAACAAAATATAGCCGATATGTTTCCATCGATGAATCTAAAATCATTTTTGACTTTAACGAAATTAAGCCACATATCGGGCAGGAATGCCCCGCCCCTACTTGTAACTACATTATTGGGGTTCCGGCTAACATAAGAAAAGCCTTAGTCACACAAGCTAGACTTTTTATACATTGGATTTCTTGCCCCGTATGAGATTTTACGCTAATAACAAGATGTTACAAATGCCATCAGTATGGTCACGCACCGAAACCTTGCAGAGAGAATACCTCTACGTGTGGACATTGTGCTGAAGCTGGACATTCGATGAATGAATGTACGAAGCAGGAAGATGCTCTTAAATGTGCTACGTGCTCTCGTTTTAAAAGTCTAGCAACCACCAAACCATTTAAACTGATTGCAAACTCATTAGACTACGAGGGTGATTAGATCATCTTATATTTATATTTTAATCACTTACACTAGTTATCATAGAATCCCATTATTAGACATATATTTAATAATAATAATAATATTCTACCACATACACACAACACCATCTAGCCCAAACTAAGCAGAGCTTGTACTATGGGTACTAGACAATGGATAAACATACATATATACATTTTTTTCTTTTGTAAATTCATACATATTATACATAGAAACACCCAGACCAAGACGAACATCCATGTTCATGCACACAAATGTTTGACTTGTGCGGGAATCGAACCCGCGACCTTAGGCGTGGCAGTCGGTTACACTAACCACTACGCCATCGAGGCCGATATTTATTTATTTCATAAACATTATATATGTCAGCTAATATTTAAATGCAAAATATATAAATAAGTAATATTATCTTCATTATAATAGTAACTTATTACAGATCTACTCTACTTACTCGATCTATATTTGTTAAATATTGTTAAGAATGTTCTTCCTATTACACTATAATAGCACATAATACGCCTGTGATACAGATATAACCTAGTACAGGCGTCCAAAGTATTGTATCCTATTTTAAGTATTTTAAGACCTATTGTAATTCATATTTGTACCAACTTGAACTGAATAAACTATTATTTTCCTGTTTTATTTTTTTTCTTAGCTCGTGGCTGGTTTTAACTACATTTACGGGTCGAAACCAAGTAAAATGTAATGTGTAGGTGTATAAAGATTATGTTGGGGGTGTTGTTTGTATTGTGTCGCTTTCAGCAAGGGACATGAATTGCCTGACTATTCTGCACGTGTTCAAAATTACGGCTTTCTGCAGGCTAATGTACAAGGATTCTTTGAGATCAATTAATTTTAGGCTATGGCGAAGTTGCTTGGGAGTGATACCGGTGAAAGAAAGAACAATGGCTTTATATTCTTATCACTTCTTCTTTTAGTTCTGCATATTTATGTACTTATTTTTCCACTAATTGTTATTTTGCAAATTATGCGTTTTAGGAATTGAGATATCTATAAGATAAGTAATTTTATTCAGTTTATCTACTAATGTTATGTCCGGTCTATTATAGTGGATGGTCCTGTCATTAAGAATGGCATATTATGCAGTCAAAATAAAGTTACTGAGTGGTATTTTCTAATACAGTTTCAGGCGTGTATTTGTAATAGGGAATGTTTAAGTCTTGTATCAGTTTGTGCGAGGTTTTGGTGAATAATATTGGCTATTTGATTATGTCTATAAGTGTAATGTTTTGCAAATGGCATTTGTCCTCTTCTTGTATTATGTTAATAATATTTGTTTAATTATCGTGTGGTCGAGACTTTAAGTTGCTTATATCCTAAATATTTGTAGAGTCGGTTCCATAGCTGTAATTGTATTAGAATCATCAACAGCAAAGTCACCGGGTTAAATTTTGCCTCTTATTATATGTAGTGTTTTGCATTTATCTAAACCAAATTCCATATTATTTTACTAAATTTTGATGTCGCTAATAAAAGTGTTCTCATATCTTTTTCTGATTTAGCGTATAATTTAATGTCATCCATATAAATAAGATGTGAAATAACTGTGTCTTCTGTATTGTGTTTAAGACAATATCCAACTCCACAATGATGCAGTATATGTGACAGAGGATTCAGAGCGAGACAGAACCAAAGAGGGCTTAAAGAATCACCTTAATAAATACCTTTATTAATAGATGTTTGTCGAGTCCTAACTATGGTATCGGGGTTATTAAGTTGCAAAGTAGTTTTCCATCGTGACATAAATTTGCGCAAAAAGTCTGTTTTTTTTGGGTTGATTTTATGAATCTGTAAAATTTGTAGTAGCCAGGAATGTAGTACACTATCAAAAGCTTTTTACCCGACTGCGTCAGAAGGAGGGCTATGTGTTTCGAGCGTATGTATGTATGTATGTGGTTATGTATGTCCATTTCTTTGGCACGCCCTACAGCCCAAACGGATGGACAGTTTTTGACATATGAGGTGTTGTTGAATTCATCAGAATTGTGGTAGTGACATAGGCTATATAAAAATTCAAAATGGCGCCCGCAAATTAAGAATAAAGGGGAGGGTGTTTGTTTTTTTGTCTTACCTTAGCAATATGGGTATCAAATGAAAGATCGTGAAAAGAACCTTTAAAAATATATATATCATATCACGTTTATATTACTGTTTTAACACAAATTGTTAAAAAGCGTACCAATTATATATCGGGACGCCCGAAGTATCATTTTCTAGCAAGAATCTATTAAAGTCAGGAACTCAGGAATTAAATTGCCGGTACTTAGTTATATATTAAAATAAAACTCGTTTAATAAAACTAAAAAGTCTGAAATAAAATTATTATTATAAAACAAAAAACCCGACTGCTTAAAAGTAATGAACTGAAAAGAGAAAAACAAGTATCACAATATCTATATAAAATTCGACTGACTAATGCATTGTTTTGTAAGCTTACTTTATCAAATAATGAAATAACTACATATGTATATTCAAATTAGTTAAATTAAATACTTTATGGAGCTGCAGGCGGGGACAAACAATACTTTGTTACCTACGGGCAAAGAAAGATCTACCAAAACTACGTTTGTCACCGCATAGCTTTTTATACCAGTAATTATGTATTTTATCTATACCAGGTGATTGCCAATTGTGTAGTTTGGCTGAAATTAAAGTTATGTCAGTCTCTGTAGTTTCATTAAAATCCATTCCCTCTAATGTGTTTCAATTGTTGGCTTCTTCAGATATCCAATCTGCTTTATCATTATGGTGTACCTGTTTTTCTCAAATGCCTGCCCAAAATGTTTCAAGTTGTGTTTTAGTTGGTATTGTTGTGTTTTGTGTAGATGGTTCACCAGATTCTGAATTTACTAACTTCCTGTAAAATATTTTTTCATTAGATTTAAACAATTTGTTATCAATCTGCCGCTGCTGCGTTTTCTTATATTTTTGAGCCTATGTACTTTTAACGCTAATTTCTGTTGTAACGTATCTAAATGTTCTTCAGGCTTTCTATTATCGTTTCCATGTCTAGTGTGGATATTTGTAGTTTTAAATATTTGTTCAACTCTTTTAACTACTTTTCTTGATCTATTGTTATTAATATATTGAGTCAATTTACGGTAATCAGCTCTAAGTTTTTCTATATATTTTTCGAGCTTCTGGTGCCGTGCAGGTTTAGTTTGGTTATTTGATTTTATGCTTCTTGAATAGTCTATTATTTTATAATTGAGTTCTTCAGATACAACTACTGCTGTGCAATAAATTAAAGTAAGTTTGTCAGTTTTGTATTGTTAGTTAGAAATTGTTTCAATACGTGATTATTAAACAAATTTGTTAATACCGTAAATTTACTGCTATATATTCATTTTGGTAGCTTTGGTCGGACGCCTGGGTCTATTCCAGAATATTGTGTTGAAATGGATGAATTTAAACTAAAGTTGTCGTCTATGGGGTTAGCTGTAGTATTTTCGGGAGACCCGGAGGGAGCCCGCTTATTCAACTCCTCTCCGCTGACGGTTCGTATGCTGTGAGACCCGGCGTCAGCGCTAGGTGTTTACTTCGTAACATCATCTCCATATTTATGGGTTCCCAGAGCCATGTTAGCCGCGTCAGTTATAATAAAGTATCGCATGTCCACCCCCCACGTGAGTCAAACGGTCGGCTCGGACGTATGGTTGGATTATAGGGGGCTTATTATTATTATTAAGCTTGTAATGGTATTATTATTAAACCTTACTTCTACTAAGGATAGTAAAACGATTACTTTTGGAATGTAGAAATCTAGAACAGTTTTAATAAAAAAATTCATAATCATTCGCCATAAATGGTTACAAGGTCATGCTAGATATATACATACATATATACTCACGCAATCTAGAGTAATATTTACTCGTTTAAAGTATGGTTTTGGTCGGCCGAATAAAGCCCGACTTGATCTGAAATAAGTCTAAGCACAAATGTGTGAGTGCTTTTAAGTTGGCATTTCGACTTCATGCGCCTATCTGTCTATAGTGAGTTTGTGATGGTGACTTTTTCACTGCCAATATAACGAGGAACGCACTTTTGAATAATTGTAAGAGAAAAAAAGTGATTTGAATATTGCTAAAGTCAAATTCATAAAGCATTAATTTATTTAGAACCTAAAATACTTTTAATTACTGACTAGTGAAGTCACTAGCTTTATATTTATGTGAGTTCCTAGTTTAAAGCAAAGGGTTTGAGCACCTGCAGTAAACTATAATGGTTTCGAGCCTACATGTTCTTTGTGACCCCTGATTTAATTTTTGTAATAGCCAGCTTCGACACAGAACTTTACCTATAAAGTAGGCATAATTAAAGTCTGTTATATGTATAGAAGAAGGTATAATTCTTTTGTTAGCAGGGTTGGGAAAGGCGGACGGAATATGGCGGCGGGGACAACGGGGAACCACCGCCGCCGGCGAACGCACCCCTCGACGCTGTGTGGCAACCTGTCGCAGGCACCAGGTACGTACCTGAAGCTAAAGCTTATATTAATAAACAGAACGGGGAATAATCCGAATAAAATTCTAATTAAAAAGATCTTCTATACCATTTTAAGCAGATTTTAGACTTAGTATGTTGTGGTTGTGGCACTATTTAATCAATCAGTTTATCATAGACCAATTCAGGACTTAGGTCTCTCCCAGTTGGTTTATCTCAGCCCTATTCTTCTAAACCTAATGCAAAACAATCTATACACTTACACATCTAAAAACTGGCAAATTGAAATATTTTCGATAGATTTTTAACGTCACTACTTTACTAGATACGACTAGCTTTATGACACCAACATGTCTATGGCTAGCGACCTAGTGACTGATCACGTGTTAAAAAAAGGGAAGGATAAATATTTATTTTTGTTATTAAAACAACAGCAGCGTTCTCGCATTATTCCTAAATCAACTATCAACCCAACAAAAGAACCACTGGCTCTATTTCATTATAAATAAAAAGGTTAAACAATTAGGTACTTATCTGTCACAAATCTCGATTAAAATACGATAAAAAGTCAAATGACGTACGTATATATCCAATACTTCAACATTTTACAATAAAAAAGTTAAATGATGTTTGTTAAACGTTTTGTTATTATCGTTAGTGATAATAACAGAGTTCCGTATGTTACAAATAAATTTCCTAGTTGACGATAATGTTGACATATGCGGCTATGTAGCAAATGAGCAAATTGTTTGAAACATGATCTAGCTTAATAATTTACTTCTCATAACCAACATTAATACGTATATATTAAGATATACCTATGAAATAACATGATTAATAATTTGACTGCACCTATGGCGTAGTATTTTAAGTGGTCGGTATTTCGCATTATTCTAGGCTTGATCCCTACATGAATTAATAATTGTTAATAATCTGGATCATTGCTATGTGTCCATTCTATGATTGTTTGTAAAATCGCCCGCCAAGAACATAAAATCTATAAAACAAAATCACTAATGGGGTATGCAGAAGTATGTGCCTGAGGCTGGGAAGTAGGCGAACGTTTAACCGATTCCCAAAAACTGGGACTGTTCCGAGCCAGGCAACTATCGACCCATAGCTGTCACCTCGGTGCTCTCCAAGGTGTTTAAGTGGATTATAAACACCCAAATTGTCCGCTACCTGGAGGATCACTCATTGATCAATGATCGCCAATACGGCTTTCGGGCTAATTACCAACAGGTGATCTTCTAGCGTTCGTCACGAACCTCTGGGGTGATGCTATGGACAAGCATGGCGAGTCTTTGGCTGTCAGCCTAGACATATCCAAGCTTTCGATAGAGTCTGGCACCGGTCTCTTCTTTCCAAACTTCCGGCCTATGGCTTGCCCCCTCAACTGTGCACCTGGATTGCAAGTTTCCTGCAGAATCATCATATTCGGATCCTTTGCGACGGCCGCGCTTCCAAATTTATGCAGGTCAATGCAGGAGTGCTTCAGAGGTCCATCTAATCCCCTACGCTCTTTCTTCTGCATATCAATGATATGTTGAATTTCGGCAACATACATTGTTATGCGGACGACAGTACCATGCATGGGCGATATCTCGGACGTCCTGGGGCCAAACAGGCTGAGGTTGAGAGGAAAAGGCAGGATCTTGTTGTTGAACTTGACTAGACCTTGGACCGCATCTCTGAATGGGATGCCAAGAACTTGGTCCAGTTCAACGCCAAGAAGACCCAGGCATGCGCATTCTCAACAAAAAAGTCTCCGTTCCTTCCCCTCCCTTCTCTGAAGAACACTCCACTGGTGATACGTGACAGCCTCTCCATCTTAGGTATGGATCTTTGCCGCTCCCTTAATCCCAAAACCTACATCGAGAGCGTCATTAAGCAAGTGTCGCGAAAACTCGGAGTCCTGAACAGGGTGAGGCGGTTCTTCGCGCCTGGGCAGCTGTGCCTATTGTATAAGGCACAAGTGCGCCTTTGCGTGGAGTACTGTTCTCATCTTTGGGATGGCTCCGCGCAGTACTTGCTAGACGCTCTTGACAGGTTAAAGCGGCGGGCTGTCCGTATCATCGGAGAGCCAGAGGTCACGAGTTTACTGGAACCTCTGCAAGTCCGTAGAGACATTGCCTCATTGGTATGTTTCTACAGAATATACCATTGGGAGTGCTCTGAAGAGTTATTCCACCTTATCCCGCCCTCCCCTTTCCTATCCAAAACAACGCGTGCTGGGCTCAAATGCCATCCTTACACGGTGAAGTCGACTAGAGTGCGTACTAACAAGTTTAGGTCCTCATACCTCTGCCGAACGATCAAGGCATGGAATTCTCTGCCAAGGCACGTTTCCTTCTTCCTTCAATTCTGGGTCGTTTAAGCGGTGCGTGAAAAAGCATCTTCTCAGGCCGTCAAAGTAGAGACCTCAACATCGTCTCAGCTGCTATGAGGACGATGTGGAGGCCACTGCTCTTAAACCACACGGCTGCTTACCATCAGACGGAGTGTGGGCATTCAAAAATCAATCATCAATTTCAAAAAAACTTAAAATGTAGACCAAATGTATCAATTTAAATAGTCTTTTAGTTGATTCACTCTGTACACTGTTGTTTATTTACAAATATATGTAAAAAATCTTTACAACAAAAATGGCTGCCTAAACAATTAGACGTATTTAACGTTTCTAGCTACGCTAATGTCGACTCGTAACATAGCTTTCTAATATTTAAATCACCTAGAAGAAGAAGGCTTGGAAGAAGAAGCTATTAAAATACAAATAGGATAATAAAAGCACTTACGTACTTGTGATGCTAACGAGATAGGCGACTTAACGAGCATACTGGACTTTTTAATATTATTCTCGTACATGCATAGCAAAGGTATAGATATGAGATATATATATATATATAGCGTAGATGTAGATATGATATCACATGCTACTTTGTAGCCAACATTTTATTTAAACACATAATTGGCCATTTTATTTCCTTGAATTTTTCTAAATACAAATTGCCCTCATGCTAAAGTTATCACTAGACATATATATGTCTCGTGACTGTTAGATTCAAATCTCACGAAATAGAAGACAAAATTATCGGCTACTATCGAGTACGTCACTAGGCCCCGCTGCTACCTACTGATAATTTTTACCAGAAATAATCCTAGAATCGAATCCAAAACCTCCAAATGGCACGCAAATGTAAGTACAAAGTTATGCCACGGGACTAACAGGATTTTTTATAAATATATACATATCTCATGATACTTGTGTTCTTTTCAACTAAAATGCTTCTGTTAGGTACCTACCTAGTGGTTAGGAGATAGTTTAAGTCACGATTGTATTAGCAGCAAGAGAGATACAACTCTCTACTACTAGTACTATTACAAGCAACTTCATCATTTTGAATTTACATTCCATTAATATTTTAGTCACGTTAACGTAGATTAGATAGTAGCTTCGCATGGCTTCGTCTAAGAATAAATTACTCAATGACTTTCCCGCGGGAGCCTTAAGAGGGGACTAAGTCCGATAATTATGTCGGTATCCCTCCCTGGTCGCTAATTACAACAAACAAGGGGGAAAACTCCGCGTTCGACGGTGCACTATTACTATCAGCTGAGGTTAAATGCGTACGTCTGGTTCGAATAAAACTTGTATTAGAAAGGTGTGATCGTATTTATCTGTCAAGTTTTAGAATACTAGATATAATTAAACATCTATTGTCTGGCCGCCGGTGTGTCGCTGCGACTTAATGGGTTAAAAGGTCGTCAATTGTCTCAATAAAGTGTCATATATCGAATGGTATTTTTATTCATATAGTGAATATTATAAGAAAAATATCAGATAGCAATAAATATTTTATGAGATGGAATACTGGCATGTTGACGAATATTTTGGTTTCCTCCTGAAGTCATTTAACTTTACATTTTGTTTAAGGATATAGCTTTCAATAGCGTATTTGAATAAATACTAAGTTATTTCGATCGAACAAATGATCACTTTTTGTGCTAGTAAATCTGTTTGCCAAGTATAAGCTATAAATCATTTTAAATAAATCGGTTTTTTCCTGTTAAATGCTGTGAAAATACGGGTTCACATTTATACAACTACTCTGAATCTTTCTTTGCGGGGCGAAGTGTTCAGTTGGATTCCTGTTACGGTATGCACTCTTTGTAATCCCTTTTATATAACATTGAACGGATGACATCATGGTTTACAGCAGCACACCGGTGGCAAGACACGATCGATTTTTAATTATGTCTGGTACTCTAAGAATTGACACGTTAAGCGGTCATCTCGCTTCTGCACTGATAATCAAAGCTACCTTTCTATAAATCTTTAACATTTTTTATACGTCATTTTAATTCCATAAGGATCAGTGGAATTGTGCTTATTATTAAACTAACTCATCAACATTATAAAAACGCAAAGGCTTTGTTTCAATATATGTAAAGCTTGTGCTAGGTTTATTTCTCATTTAGTAGTCCTCCGTGCTCCTTTACAGAAATAATATCTAGCGCAAGAATTATATTAGAAAATAAACTAGAATAATACGTATGTTATATTTACTTTGTATTGTCTCTTAAACTCCCAAGACGTCAATATCATTATACAATATACATAATTGTGCCTAGACCCAGATTCATTGAAACTCTAAACAAATAATTGTCGTGCTAATAATACCTTCTCTGAATGAAATTTGTCGACAACATGACGAGAATATTCTATAATAAACTATTACCATAATAATACAATTAACAGTCACGGATATTAGCAAAGTAGGTTTGAATGAATATTGTTTCGCTGTCGTTTGCTGAAGTTGTTGGAAGTACACTGAAAAGGAAAATCTTTTGAAGTATTGTTCGTTTAATTCTTAGAAGTGTAAGTTCGCTAGTTAAAGCTTCACAGCGGCGGTACCACCCGTCTGCAAAGGCGTGGTTTCATGAACAAAGAAGGAAAATGTATCCACTTTTATAATAGAACCGTTGCTAGCTTCTTACAACTTCATCCAGCCAATTTATAAATAAAATGCATAAGAAAGTGAGTCATATTAAAATATTACTGTACTGATGGCGTAGGATTTGATGTTGTACGTTCAAATCCCACATAGAGCAATTACTATGCGGTCCATAAATAATTGTTCTGGATATAACTCGTGTACGTTAACTGCATGTTTGTGTTCCTTAATATAGAGCAAACAGTAAGCAAGCGATGGCGTAGTGGTTAGTGTAACCGACTGCTACGCCTAAGGTCGCGGGTTCGATTCCCGCACAAGTCAAACATTTGTGTGCATGAACATGGATGTTTGTCTTGGTCTGGGTGTTTCTATGTATAATATGTATGTATTTACAAAAAAAAAAGTATATATGTATGTTTATCCATTGTCTAGTACCCATAGTACAAGCTCTGCTTAGTTTGGGCTAGATGGTGTTGTGTGTATGTGTAGAATATTATATTATATTATAAATATATATTATATAAGAAATAGTACAAAAATATAAATAAATTGTCTAATAACCATATATTCGTGATACTCGTTATAATCTTAAATGTTAAACGTTATAAGATTTTACATGATTCTACGTGATTGGCCAGTTAGGTAAAATAATAACACTTACTCGAATAAGACACATACGTCTTCATTATGAAGAAGCATATAAACCAATAAAAAAGTTTTGAAATTAATCACTTTGTACTGTTTTAGTCGCGTTGTGTTGTGAGACTCTTGTTTCCCCGTGAACATGGCTGCTGTATAGCAATCGAAACGTCGGCGTCGGTGCAAAGTGTAAACTTAAATATAAATAGTATAAATAAATTAAATAGCTTAAATAGTAGTAAAGTTCAATAATAGTAGTGTTAGTGTTCCAAAATTATGTAGTAAAAGTGTTTAAAGTAAAATAAACAACGTGACAAAATCCGTATGAATATTTAATATCCAATAGAAACAGTACAGAACTTATACATGGTGACACATAAAAATGCCTTTACATATTCTATAAAGGCTATGCTATTTTATAAGCAACCCTATTCCATATTGGACGAGACGAGAACAAATTCAATACATCCTTATAGATATAAATAGAGTAGTAAATAACAGTACAGCGAGGCTATCTGTGGATAGTGAGTGCCTCCTGCATAAAGGATTAGCTCCAGATTGCATTAGACTGAGACAAATAGGAGGGATGGGAGACCTCCCCCTCGGGACACCAGCCTGTAGGCTGTAATAACTATAATAACAACAGGAAAATTACATATAGCCGTGTTGTTTTCTTAATAAGGCTTTTTTGTTAGTCGTCTTTGTAGCTGTAGGCTCTATATGTATGCTGTTGACCTATTTGTCCACCTTTTGTAGTCACTCAGTGGACACAAGCGGCTAAATACTGCACGTTTTCAGTAGTTTTGTTTTTTGAACCAGAATTTATAATATAAAGTTTTTAATCCGATCTGAAAGATCAGATCTAGTCTCAGTGGCATATATATCACAAATAGTATATTTTAAAATTTATTGTAGTACCTAGTTGTAGTTTAAAAATACATTATTAGTATTAGGAATAATTTATGTGTCGCGTGGGACTTTACAAACATTCAAACAACGAATACAAAGAACACTCAGACTCAGAATAACCATTTGTGGATCACGCAAATTTTTGTCCTGTGTGGGATTCGAACCCACAACACGGCGCAATTGCAGCGATGAGGCGACACCTAAACCACTATGGCCATCTATGCCAAAAAGGTCAATCTCTATTTTGAAAAACTTTTGTATCGAAAATAAGCATCCTGATGTTCTTGTGTCCCATAAGTACTAGAATGTGATTTTTACCGTGGGAAAGCCACGCTTCGGCACGAATGGGCCGGCTCAACCGGAGTGATACCATGGCTTCACAGAAAACCGGTGTGAAATAGCGTTTGCATTGTGTTTCGTCGAGTGAGTGAGGGTACCTCCCGCGTCTGATGGGGGCAAATTTAAAAGGAACGCACTTGTGACTCCACTGGTGTTACGGGTTTCCATGGGCGGCGGTAATCGCTTACCATCAGGCGATCCGTCTGCTCGTTTGCGTCCTATACATACCATAAAAAAGAGAAATAAAGTACATAAAAAAATTTTGCATTATGAAAATTTGATATACATGTTGACGAGATGACAGTGTCTTCTATGATAATAGTTTATAGGAATTTGCACATTTAATGGCTATCGTTATAATCTAGAAAAACCGCTAAGGTATTATACAAATATGATGTAGACTGCACGGATGACGCGGCAGGCAAGCGGTTGTCTCGCCGCTGCCAACGCGCTGGGTGAATTTGACACCCACACGAGACAATTATTATATTCGTGTAATGTGAGTGTAGTTTATGTTGCCTCGATACAGTGCTTCATAATCAGTTAGGGAGTGGTATTATAAACAAAAAAACTAAAGTTATATTATATAGTATATCGTGGCTCAATTTATTTAACAACCTTATCTAATTAAAGCTACAAAATGAATTGAGTGCGTACAATTAATAAAATTATTCTTTAGAAGACACGCGTCGTCCTTCTAGTATAGGTAAATATAGTAGAGTGAAAGTGTTTTGAGCTTGCTGACCTATTAATTAATTAACAAAGTGCCCCAAACGCAAGGGGTGATAACACAACGAACGTACTGAGGCTTTGAGGGCAATTCATTATAATGCATGTAGAACTGTTGTATATGAAATATGTACAATGACATTAATTATATGGAAAAATATTCACATAACTGTTTATTGCTGTTCTATTTCGGCAACACTTTTAATTATCGTTGTAATAAACACTTTTATTTCTGAAGGATTAAGTACTTGTAAGTTGAAAAGTTCAAAGCCATAAAAGTTTGTTACGATAGAAGAAGCATAAAACTGGAATAAATGCAGTGGATGAAAAGAGATTTTAGAATATAATTATACTTTATGTATATTTTAAAATATCTACAGGGATAAGTCTCTACTTATCCCTGTATAGCCCAAAAGAGGAAAATAATACTTTTGGGCTGTACTTGGCTAAGCCGATTACTGTCATATTCATACCCTTATAAGTATATCTATTTAGCCAAGACGAGATAGTCCATTTATTATTATGGCAGTATTTTATAGGTAAGTTGTAATAAAGTGATTAATAACGAGCTTTAAAAGGACGCAAACGTACTAGCAGCTAGCAGATAGTAAATAAATAATAAGCTAGAACAAATCCGAAGTCATTGCCTTTTCCTTCGGACGACAGGAGTGAGACTAAGTATGTTTGTCTGTCTAGTGAATTGTTTAGTGATTGCTGGCCGTAGCCTCTCTAGTTTACGTCATAAAATCCAGTATTATCAGTAATTTGTTCTCCGCATATGTCATAGAACAAATTACAAACAACGCAAGCAAATGAACAATAAGTGGAGGCTTTCATACGTGACGTCACAATTGGTATATAAATGAGGGCATGTATTCAACTTTGTTGTCTAGAATTCTAGATTTAGTTCTGTTTAAGTGCTTGATTGTTCCCTTTGTTATAATCGCACTGGGGATAGATTGAGACCCATTATGTATAACAGATTTACATCTGAAATAGAGGTTTGCTTTAAAACGATACGGTTGGTTTATATTATCAAAGCCGTTTTTGAGGAGTGGCTGGAAAGGCGGCATGGCGCCCTCACCTTCCGGCTGACACAGGTTCTGACTGGCCACGGTTGTTTTGGCCGGTTCCTGTGTCGTATACGCCGGCAAGAGACGCCCGATTGTCACCACTGCGGCGACTGCCGCGACGTTGTAGAGGACACGGCGCTGCACACTTTGGCGGTTTGCCCCGCCTGGGCATCGCAGCGCCGTGAGTTGATCGCGGCAGTCGGATCGGTTGCCCTCTCGCTCCCGGCCGTAGTTCAGTCTATGGTCCGGAGTGAGAGGTCGTGGAACGCCGTCGCCTCCTTCTGCGAGGAAGTAATTTCCATCAAGGAGGCGGCGGAGCGGGAGAGGGAGCGTTTAAACCCTCTCCCCAACCGCAGAGACGGGCGCCGGAGGGCGCGCGACGACCTCCAGCCACCCTGAGGTTTGACCTGAGGGTGGCGGGCTTTGTGGGCCTGCCCGCCATCCGTTCAGCACCAGGTCCAAGAGGCGGCGTGCGTGTTCCCACGCGCGCCTCTGTGTCGAGTCCGTCTCCCCTCTAGGGGGGAGACAGTAGGGAATTTTTGAGGGAGTCCTTTGGGTAGGTCTCTTTGGGTAGTGGCCTGCCGTTTCATACGGCGGGCCGAAACCTCGGCGGGGTCGCGACCGCATGCGAAAGCGATTTGCGCGGCCCCGCCGATAGTGGTTTTGTTGAGGAACACCGTGGTAGGTTTAGTCGGTATTCCGGGAGGTACATTATTTCTTTTCCATCTTCTTTTACCCCGGCGAGTCCGACATAATCCCTCCGCCCGCCCCCGCGGAGGGATATGCGTCATTGCATTCCCCCACGTAAAAAAAAAAAAAAATATTATCAAAGCTGGTAAATGGTATAAAGTTTTATATATACTTTATATAAGTATGTTTATTTATTTATTTATTTGAGACAAAAACAGTTACACATTGCAGTCTTTACAAATAATTTAGCATTTAAATATCAAAAATGTATAATCCACACTATTATCCACGAAATTACAAGTGGAGTAGTAAAGATAAAGCACGAGTATAAAGCAAAAAAAAGGAAAATTATATTGTAAGATAATTTAATCAGCTAGAAATTCAGCAGCTATTTTTTTAAATTTGGAATGAGTGAGACCGAAGATGTCTAAATTCATAAAATGTGAGTTGTACGTTATTAATAATCGGCGAAGAGGTGCACGCTCTCCGGCATTAGTTCTACACTTTTCCGTGTAGAACAATCGAGGTCCGCGCTCCTCCCTCCGAACAACAGTCCTGGGTTAAATTTACAATGGCAATTATACTTATTGTTGCATATGTTCCTATTCTCCAAACTTAAAGCTTAAAACGTTTAAGAAGATCCGTAAAAGGAATCCTAGAATTAAAAACCTTGTAATAGATAGTGCGAAGAAATTTTTTCTGCACCGTTTCTATCCTCTGCTTGTATTTTGTGTAAAAGGAGATCCAAATAGGTACAGCATATTCTAACTGGGAACGGACTAACTTTAAATAAGAAAAGGTAGGTAGTAGTCTTTTTGAATTCTTTACAGGAGCGCATGACAAAACCATACATCTGAAAGGCTTTACTAATAATGTTGTCGATATGAATATCTAAGTATGATTATTTAGAATCTAGTAGTATGCCCAGGACTCGAGTACATAATTTTTTCTTAGATTTGTGTTATTTAGTGTATATGGAAAGTTAATAGGGTTTTTGTTCTTTGTAAAAGTTATAAAGTGACATTTTGATAGACTAAGGTGAAGTTTACATTATTAAGTAATACAGTATTGTGAGAACCTGCAGTGATCCTCTTGTAGATTTTTATATCGTCAGCATACATGAGGAATTTAGAGTTAACTATACAAGATTTAATATCGTTTACAAACAAAATAAAAACCAACGGGCCTAGTACTGAACCCTGGGGCACACCGGACTCAACGATTGCACATTCGGACTCATAACCATTGACAACAACCTTTTGAGTTCTTAGGAATATGTATGATGCAAACCATCTGAGTAAATTGCCTCTAATGCCGTTAAAGGCAATTTTGTCTAAAAGCAATTTGTGGTCCACCTTATGAAAAGCTTTTTGAAAGTTAGTGTGGCCCTTTAGTTACATCTTCTGACGACAGTGACTTTAATATGATATTCTCTTCGAGACAAATGTCAGGAATACAAGAAAACATCTCAGCAAGTTCATTTGGGGGTGACCAAATCTGAGAGTGAAAGGTAGAGGGTTCATAAACAGAGTGAAAGAAGTTGGAAAATAATGAACATATTTCTTTGGGATTGTTGGAAGATGCATTTTTATAATACATGTTATCAGGAAGACCACTGTCATTTTTATTTTTGTTACCTGCATATTGCACATTATGATCAGCTATTATTAATGGAAGCCGCAATTGTTATATCAATAATCTCTTACCGTTATTTTTATTTTGCTATTGAAATAAATGTCTTTTGCCTAATGTTTTTTTTTGAGTTTTAGAATAGCAAAATAAAAATAACGGTAAGAGATTATTGATATAACAATTGCGGTTTACATTAATAATAGCTGAGCATAATATGCAATATGCAGGTAACAATACATCAACGTTTGTAGGAGGTGACAATTTATACACATATATAACTAAAATACATTCTAGTCACTAGGTGCCTAATCGCAATTTTTTTTAATATCATTAAGACAACGTATAGCAATTGTTTTTGTGGTATCAGTGGCCTTAATAAGAATAGTGGCATTTCTGATCCAAATATATTTAATATTGTTTTTGCGGGCCATCTTACGACATTCGCGAAATAAATTCTTATTATATAAAGTAAGATGCACGTTAATATAAATTTTATATGAAGTATCTGAGATACCGGTCTCGTTAGATGATATATTTTTAGAAAGCGATAAGCACTTAATACTTTATTACGTAGCTCGCGCGATGCTATCTTAACTATTATATTTTTGGGCCGGCTAATTTCTTGACCATGAGCGTGGGGGACACGATCGACCGCTATAACGTCCTGACGAGGAATCGACCACTTGATGGAGGCACCGACACGTTCCATGAGCCCGAGTAGGTCTTCATCCCGTCTTTCAGGCAGGTTACAGATCTCGATGTTATTGAGGAGTGCTTGTTGTTCCATCTGTTCAATTTTCTGCTCAAGACTCAAGACTTTCATATTCGTATTGTGGGCAGAAGAAATCCGGATATCAATGTCTTCCACTCGTTTCTTTAGTTTCTAAAGGTTTCATTCATAAAGGTTAGAATTGATTATGGATTAAACATAACTAAAGAACTATGAATATACGGCGTTGTAAAGAAATATAGTTAGTTCAGTTTTAGGAAGACGTGGGCGTTAAAAGTGATGACTATGATTAAATTTTTCAATATGGTGTACTTATGGCACACCACGTTCACAAACCTAAGGACTACGAATGTATGTTTGTATAAATATGTATTATGAACAGAGGACACATAGAAAACAGTAGAAGAAGTATGTGAAAACTATGCCTATAGAATTGTTTCAAAAGGTTCAAATTAATTTTGTTTTTATCATGGGAATCACAATATAGCGTGTTTTTCAACATCTATGCTACCAGGAATAGTGCAAATAGAATACTTTTAAATGAGACGTTGCACATCTAATGCGGCGTTATAATTAGTGTTAAAAGCACTTTTTGACACAATGAAAATTTAATAGTTTTGCTGAGATAAAACGTAGCTAACAGTAGTGTGTCGCAATTGCTACAGAGGAGAATCCGAATATTCGAACGTTGAATGATGTCATATCCGAATGTTGATCGAATCGTTGACACTGATGGATTCCAATTATAATCGAATATTCTATATACCTTCACTGTATACAAGTTTATTTTTATAAACGTAGTGGTGCGGTATCAGTTTGGGTTATAACATTTCATGCATCAGTATTGCTTGCGTAACTTGCTACAAGTTTATCAGAATGTAATTACTGAAGTAGTATATGATATCGATAAATTTCGTTTATGTTTCGTGTTATCACTTTCGAGTACCTATTATTTTTGAGGCAAACAAAAGATAGCAATAAAAGGCTCTATAGGATGACAAAAACGTACGCGTATATACAACATCCTCCTTTTTTTAAATAGCAATAGCAATAGAGGATCTGTGATATCCTTGTTAATTCCGTAAAACAAGTTTGCGCTTAGATTTATGCAAATTCAATGCTGCTTAGACAGTCAGTGCTGTTGGTTTTTTTGTTCGAATTGATATTAAAATAATTTTATTTTATATACCACGTGCTAACGTT
This sequence comes from Catocala nupta, assembly GCA_963675205.1. Lineage (NCBI taxonomy): Eukaryota > Metazoa > Arthropoda > Insecta > Lepidoptera > Erebidae > Catocala > Catocala nupta. The sequence continues at coordinate 14,738,559 of OY776084.1, forward strand.
TTCTGTTTGGTTGTATCCTGGTAATGCCCTCCTGAATCAAATATTTACAAATTCATCATCTCAACTTACTCGGTACGATGGTGCCACCAAATAAATAAATTACTCAGAATAGAATAATGATGTCAAACCTAATCGCACTTAGTAACTTATACGTAACTATAATTCAGCTCTGCATCGCTTGAAGTTGACTCATATCGCGGTTCATAATCATCATATGTATAATCCATGGCATTCAAAATACAGACAATGCATTGTATTCCTGAAAGAGTTTAATTTAAGATCTGGCTCTACGTAAACTAACAGTTTTTGCACTTACGCCTGAATGAAGGTAGTCTGGAAAATTCAAAATGTATCCACGTTTATCGCCAAATATGCCTTTAGGTGTCATGTAATTGAACGGGAAGACAACATTTACAGATTTCTTGTTACTACTGATAATCTTCTTACGATCGAATAACACTTTGTTCGAGCCGAGATCATAAGATGTCTGATCTTTCGGAGGTTTCGGATCGAACAAAGTGCAAACATGAGCGTAATCTAATGCGATGGGTCAAGGCGGCAGACATAAATGAATTATCGACAAGTTGCGGCATATGACTCAAATGAGTTAATTGATTCTCATTTATTAATCATTGGTTAAATTAAACTGATCTGCCGGCTGGCTTGCGACTCTGGTTTAAGTGAACTACTATCTGAATAGCAAAATCGTAGGTTTATCTATGACATAACATAGCATCATGTCCACTAGACCCTTTTCTTGTTCTTTCTGATTCAAAATGTTAGACAGAGGTGTTGGTACTCATAGTATTAGTATTATTTAGCAAGAATAAATGTTCGCCAAATAATGTACGCCGTAAATTTTCACCGTCCTTGATTTGTAGAATCCTTTTTACGATACATTCGAGAACATAAGTGGCCCAATTTTTCTTTCATCCCTATTTGTAATGTTTACGAAAATCAAGTAGCTAAAACAAATTCAAGCTGGGACATAAAGTAAAGGGCTTAAAATATCACGAATAAAATCGTCTCGTCCCATATGGGACGGTTTTGGAAAAGTGCCAGTAGCCAAGCTCTAACAACATTGCCCGTTTTATTTCCTAAACATTATTTGCCTAAATAATGGCTTTAAAATAAGTTCAGTTAGCTGATATCGATTTCAATAGGTAGTGCAGAATATTTCGATGTATGCAAGACTTTGTAGGTTGTACTTAGAAATTGACAAAGATGAGAGAAATCGTAGGGCAATTCTTTGATGTATTAGAGGTAGCGAATAAGGCTTCGATATGCAATGAGCTATTAGGTCGATAAATGATATTTATTTGATGTATTGAATCCACCGTCCAAGCAGAAACATTTCTTATTACATAGAATTGATTTACAACGATATAATTAATCCAGTTTCATATAATTGGGTTCAAAATAAAACATGCAACAGAAAAACAAGCCGGTAATAAATGTTAATTTTGCTATTAAATATAAAATAGTTACAATCTTGTAATTGAGTAATTATTATCTTTACCATATAACTATTTAATGGCATTATTCATAGTAACACATACTTAATTTATTGCGTAACTGTGAAGAAAATTGCGACCTTATCACAATCAATTAGTATATACTTTTGTGTACGCATAATGGGTATAATGTAATAAGTTTTTGTCAAACTTATGCTTGCCTCGATGCCCATGCCGATAGTGTTTTGTGATTATATATTATTAATAATTGTTGTATGTCTTAGTTACCGATTGTTTGACACGACTTTCCTGAATCTATAATTTATTAAATGTTTATGAGAGCTCTTGGGTTCGAATTTAAGTAACTTATCGGGAATATAATCGTTGTTATCATTAACAATTGTTTGAGTTGCAGAGGCGGTGAGCCGCTAAGTTGCTCCAGTACGTATCTGACAAACAGATAGTGTTACTGGGCATGATATGATATTATATAGAAAAAGTAAAACAATTTTTAAGTCGGGATTTTAGTTCTAGTGTATAGCGCGTTGAAACAAAAAACAAACAAACATAATAAAATCCTTTTCAGCTTTATAGGTAATATAGATTCGTACGACTTCATAATTCACGTGTTGAATTTGTATTGCCGCCAAAAATAAATGATTCTGTTATATCTAGAAAAAAGGTTGTGATTCAATGAGGTGTCATACTTAAGTGATTTTATTTTCATACTTGGCAGATCATATTTTGGAAAACGTTGTCGTGTCTCGCAACTTTCCTTTTGAAGAGTAAACTTCTGAATTATTTTGCGTTGTACCTACTTATCAAGTTTCAACCTGAGCGAGAGACCCTTTTGCCCTTTAGCGATCACTGTCAACCTTTCTGTGGCATAAATATATAACTAAAATATTGTTTATATGACGACAGCGGACACTCCCTATTCTGCGTAACAATATAAGTTACATAAATTATACGATTTTTTTAATCACCGCTGGGTATGCTGCGGGGCAAGACTGCTGAGGAAAGTACCGGCTATTCCCTTAATAAGCTGGTGCGATCTGTCACCTGTGAAGGATCGTTAACATTACAGGACAGTGAGATAAAGTAGCATTAACTAGACTGTGGTTGCACCTTTATTTAAAAATGGATGCAAAAGTGACCCTAGTAATTTTCGACCAATTTCAATATTACCTGCTATTAGTAAAATATTTGAGAAGATTATATTACAGCAATTAGAGAGCCACTTTAGTGTAAACAATTTATTTCATGCAGATCAATATGGTTTTAGAAAAGGCCGTTCTACGATAGATGCGGGTGTTACGCTTTTAAGACATATATTCAGTGCCTGGGAAAATTCGCAAGATGTCATTGGCGTATTCTGTGATCTCTCTAAAACCTTTGACTGCGTTGACCATCATACGCTCTTGCTAAAACTCGTGCATTATGGCATCAGAGATACTGCACTTGACTTAGTTGGTTCCTACCTAAGCAATAGACTACAATACGTTGATATCAACGGAAGTAGATCTTCTGGATTTCCAGTCACAATGGGCGTGCCACAGGGCTCAATTTTAGGACCCTTTCTGTTTTTAGTGTACGTAAATGATTTGCCGTTCTTCGTGCAGGATTTGTGTGACATTGTTTTATTTGCAGATGACACATCTCTTATTTTTAAAGTAGACAGAAGAGCAACAAATTTAAGTACTGTTAATGATTCACTCGCGCACATCCTGAACTGGTTTACGTCGAATAATTTACTACTAAACTCTAAAAAAACAAATTGTATCAAGTTAACATTGCCAAATGTAAAGAGTCCTAACATAAATATAAATTTAAATAATGAAATTATACTTTCGTACAATCAACAGTTTTTCTAGGTTTGACTTTAGATCATAAAGTTCAGTGGGGCGTTCATATATCGTGTCTTGCAGGGAAACTTAGCTCAGCCGCATATGCAGTTCGGAAAGTAAGACAGCTTACTGATGTAGATACCGCGAGACTAGTATACTTCAGTTACTTTCACAGTGTCATGTCCTATGGTATATTATTGTGGGGCAAGGCAGCTGATATCGAGAAAATTTTTATTCTTCAAAAGCGTGCAGTACGTAGCATTTATAATTTAGGAACACGAGTTTCCCTGAAACATCGATTTAAAGAAATAGGCATACTTACTGTTGCGTCACAATATATATTTGCTAACATTATGTTTATTAAACATAATATTCACTTATATAATAAGAATAGTGATATCTATAACGTAAACACTAGAAATAAGCATAAGTTAGTAGGCCCATATCATCGTTTACATAAAGTTCAAAATACATTTGCAGGACTCTGTATTCGTTTTTTTAATAAACTACCTATTAATATAATAAATAATAATAATAATAATAATAATATTCTACCACATACACACAACACCATCTAGCCCAAACTAAGCAGAGCTTGTACTATGGGTACTAGACAACGGATAAACATACATATATACTTCTTTTTTGTAAATACATACATATTATACATAGAAATTAAATTTACCATTACTTAAATTTAAAAGCGCCGTTAAATTACAACTTATTCGGAAGGGTTATTATTCAGTCAACGAATACTTAAATGACAAAAACTCATGGAACTAGTTGCTTGTTGCATACAAGATTTAAAGATCTGTATTACTTTTAAGTCAATGTAGTAATGTAGAGGTACCTCGTGATTATTTGTGATGTTAACAAGTAACTTGTTTCTTAATTTGATTATGATTGAAGAATATAAATGCACAACCGCATTTAGTCACGGACTGCCTTTGCATTGTCACAAAGTCTAAGAGTATGTGCCATCATGCCTACCTACTGCCTATTTTAGATTTATATTAAAACATATACCTTAGCCCAAATTATTTAATCTCTATAATATTATTAAGTTATTATTGTTTTTATCTTTAGTTTTTTTTATAGTCAGTAGTTGTTCGAGGCAATACTTGCATCGAACACGAATTGCTGATCTAGCAACCTAATACGGCGACGCCGCGCGCCGAGTGCGCAGCGCCGTCAGTGCGAAATCGGACATCAAACCGGGTGCATTCATTATTAGCAATTCCCTATCATCCATTAGCATTAAGCATAGCATAGATTAGGTACTCTTTGAGCGAAATAAAAGTTAAAGTGTTTTCCAATCAGTGTTTAATTTAGCATTTCCTTAAGCATAGCTCCAGCGTAGCATTTAGGTAACGTATCGCACATTTTTGTTCCTTCGAGCCTAAAAGGACTTCGCGGCCGGTTAATTCGTTTTATTGGGACTAACGCAAAATGAAGTACTTTAGCATTTGAACAGCGATCGAACTAGCAGTGAACTATCTAGCAGTTTGCAGTGGACTATCTATTGCGAACTATCTAACAGCGAACGTTGTAAAAAGGCGTTTATAGCAGCAAATAGTGATATTAGACATTCAGTGTAACCGACGGCAGTGCCAGCAGTACTTCTTGAGGTACACATTCAGCAACAGCGAGCCTGCAACTCAAATCTCAGCAGCAAGCACGAACGTGCAGGTCATCCTTCCCCGAGCCTGCAATCCAAGTGAGATCGTTATTTTTCTTATATTATTATCAAAGGCAATAACAGCAGCAAAATGGAGAGTCTGTATTTTTGTCAATCAGAGATTACAGAGAGCATTAAAAAACTCCTCGTTAATTTTAAATAGGATAGCGTAGATCGTAAATCGTTTGATTATTGTAAGCGTAAACTTGAGCTGCTTGAGAAATATTGGCAAGATTTCCAAGTTAATCATGAAAAAATTCTGCCCTTTGAAAAGACAAATCATAAATATTTTATCAATTCAGGGTACGAAAGTGCAAAGCAATTGTATTTGACGGTCAAAGGACTTATTGAGCAACGTTATGATGAGTTGAGGCAGCCATCTGCCTATGAACAGGTTAGTAGGGCTGGTTCTTCGACTCAGAAAGCAGCAGCAACAACTCCAGCTCCTCCAACTCCTTGTGTGTCAAGAGGTTCATCCAGCAAGCTTGACGACATGCTCCATAAACAGTCAGTCAATTTTAAATCATTTTTGCGAGCAATCGAAAATATTGATTTAGAATCATTGGTCGATAAATGGGAATTTGAAGATGCCCTTCAAAATTTGCAGAATCGGTGGAATGCCATCGATAACCTTCACTGGGAAATTATTGGTGAGTCCGAAGAAATCGAGGAGTATGAATCTTATTTCTCTAAGCATTAGCATTCCTTCATTAGCATGAAAAAGGCTATTAATTCCAAAATGTGGTCTACATCACATCACGCAAAAGCAACACCCAAAATGGACATTCCAGTATTCACGGGTAACTATCATCAATGGGTCTCATTTAAAGATTTGTTTAACGAGGCGATACATAAGAACACGGCATTGTCAAACGCTCAAAAAATGCAATTCCTGAAAAGCACAATAAAAGGTGAAGCTGAGCGTTTAATACAGCACCTGCCAATCAACTCCGGTAACTATATTGTCTGTTGGGAGATTCTAAACCATCGATTCGACAATAAAAAACTTATTTTTACGTCGCACGTAAACGTATTTTTGAATATACCCAATATTCAGCAACAATCCTTTTCAGCTATTAAGAAATTGCACGATATTACGATAGAAAGTCTTCACGCCATAAAAAATCTCGGGGTCGATATTAGTACGTGGGACCCTCTACTAGTGCATATCTTGTCGCAGAAGTTAGATAGTGAGTCGTATTCCGAATATATAGAGTCGTTGAAAAACTCTCGGGAACTACCAGTACTTCAAGAGTTCTTTAATTTCTTGGAGAATAAATTTACCAGCCTCGAAACAGCTCGTCGGCGACAAGATATCATTCCAAAAAATCCTCATTCATCTAATCAGCAAGCTAGTACATCAACACCATTTTCTAATAATAGAAAATATCATTATTATAATAAATTTAACGATAGCAACAGCAAGCCATCTAAACCGATGACGAAGTCATTACACGTGTCAGGTAGCAAATGTCCGCTTTGTTTCGAACAACACAATTTGTATAATTGCGACAAATTCTTTGAGATGCCGACTGCAATGAAACTTAAAACTGTGAACAACTTACAATATTGTATAAATTGCATTTATAATCACAATGGAAATAACAAATGTTCTGGAAATCACCATACTGTATTACACGATTGTTTTGCGAAACAGAAACCTACAACTGGTGTGAAAAAGCAAGTATCCAATATGAATCAGCAAAATGATAATAAAGCTCATAATTCTGGAAACGTGCACGCCTCTCAGCAAGAATTTAACGAAATTCTATTAGCTACGGCATTAGTGAGAGTGACATCAGCAGACAGCACCCAACTTGTTTTACGAGCCCTTATCGACCAAGGTTCACAAGTATCATTAATTACTGAGAAAGCAGCCCAACAGTTAGGTTTAAAACGCGAACAGTTTAGTGGAGCTATTTTTCGTATCGGGGAAAGAGATAGCGACTGTAAGGGCAAGCTCAATATCACATGCCAATCAATGTTTACTAACTACAAATTTCAAACCGAAGTATTAATTATGAATAATCTTATAAAAAATCTTCCTAACAAGTCATTTACAAAGCCTTTTTGTCACATTTGGAGCACATTAACTTAGCCGATCCCGAATTTTACGCAAGTCGCCCAGTAGACATATTACTCGGTGCAGACATTTACGCTCTTATCATGTTAGATGGTATGATAAGAAACTCCAATACAGCTTCTCCTTTAGCCCAACAAACACAGCTCGGGTGGATATTGAGTGGCGGCATACAAGCATTCCACTGTAATGTCATCCTAAATAATATATCAGATATCCATCAATTCTGGCAGATTGAAGATATTCAGGAACAAAATGAAATGTCGACCGAAGAACAACACTGTGTTGACTATTACATTTCAACAACAAAACGTCTAGCAAACAGTCGTTACGAGGTTCGATTACCGTTGAAACAGCAAGCAAGCGAAAAAATAGGTTCGTCTAAGAATATAGCTATAGCACAATTCAGGAATTTGAAAAGAAAATTTTGTAAGGAAGAACATCTAGCACAGCAATACAAGCAATTTATAAGTGAGTATCAGGAATCAGGGCATATGAAACTAGCTACTCTTAATAGTAAACAGATGGCATGCTTCTTACCTCACCATTCTGTACAACGAGCAGATTCTTCCACGACGAAACTACGTGTCGTGTTTAACGCGTCCGCTAAGACCTCCTCTGGGTACAGCCTCAATGACCTTATGTATAAGGGGGAAAAATTAAAATGGAGGATATATCGTTACGCGTACACGGCAGACATTGAAAAATTGTATCGCCAGATTTTTGTCTCGGAAGAAGATCAAAAGCTGCAACAAATCGTTTGGCGAGAACATACAAACAAGCCAATTGAATCATACCAGTTAACTACGGTTACTTATGGCACAAAGTCGGCCCCATTCTTACCAATGATGACGCTTCAACAATTAGCGTCTGATGAGCAGGACAGATTTCCTAACGCAGCTAAATCCTTACAAGAGGATTTTTATATGGATGATTATGTTTCGGGAGCACATTGTATAGACGAAGCAGAAAACAGCATAGCAGAATTACTTTCATGTCTCAGCAGTGGCAGCTTTTCATTGAGAAAGTGGTCATCGAACGAGAAAAAGCTTTTGGAAAATATAAATTCATCTGACCAATATACCCAAACCTCTTTTATTTTTAAAACGGAAAACACAGCGAAAACAACCCTGGGGTTGCGTTGGAACCCTGTCAAAGATGAATTTAGTTTCCAATATACTATATCAGTAGATGCTACAAGACTAACAAAAAGAATACTGCTATCTGAAATATCTAAGTTATTCGACCCTTTGGGTTGGCTGGCTCCATTTACAACTCAGTTAAAATTACTGTTTCAAAAGGTTTGGCAAGATTCAGAAATTCAATGGAGTGACGAAGTTTCATCTGAAATCAAGAACGTGTGGGTCAAGATAATCGAAAATATGGGTTTGATAAACCAGATTCACATTCCACGGTGGCTCAACAGCAAGCGAGATGACATTATCCAATTACACGGATTCTGCGACGCATCTCTTAAAGCATACGCATGTGTCATGTACGCCCGCATCGTATCAACGTACGCAGCCTCAGTAGTACTAGTTTCTGCAAAAACAAGGTTGGTACCTAACAGTAAAACGGTGTCGCTACCGAGATTGGAGCTATGCGCAGCGGAGTTATTGTCAAAACTTTTCTCAAAAATTTTAACTAGCATAGGAAGCAGCATAGATCATAAAATCTATGCTTGGAGTGACTCCAAGGTCACTCTTAGCTGGATACAAGGCAACCCAGATAAGTGGAAGCCTTTTGTATCAAATAGAGTTAAGAAAATTACAAGCGTATTACCTCCAGATGTTTGGCATTATGTGCCGACTAAAGAGAATCCTGCAGATTCAGCAAGCAGAGGTTTATCTATGCCTCAATTGAGAGAAAATTTATTATGGTGGAGTGGACCAACCTGGTTACCGAACCTCCAGTTTGAACCTAAACAAGAGCAACAAAAATATTCGACAAATGAAGAGATACGAAAATCAGTTATAAATGTTCAACAATACGATTATAAAAATAGCTTCATTGTCGATCTTTTAAATAGACACAGCTCTTTTATAAAAGTAAATCGTATCGTAGCTTGGTTATTACGTACACTTGCACCGACACGTAAACAAATGCCGTCATATATCACGTTACAAGAACTACGGAAAGCAAAGTACACAATTATCAAACACATACAGCGCATTGATTTCGACGCAGATATTGATAATTTGTTACACAAGAATCAACATAGTTCACATAGCAAATAGTTGAACCTAAATCCATTTTTAAATCAAAGCGGCATATTGAGAGTCGGTGGACGTCTTAAAATGCAAATATTAGCACGGATATGAAAAATCCGATTATAATTTCGTATCACGGAAGGTTGACAGAGCTTCTTATATAGCAAGCGCATGAGCTTACTTTCCATGGAGGCCCTCGTCTTACATTATCTTTATTGAGACAGCAATATTGGATACTCAAAGGAAATCGGGCTACCAAAAAACAACTACGTAACTGCGTAATTTGCAAAAAACAAGAGCCTAGAAAACTGCACCAAATAATGGGACATTTACCCGATTATCGATCTAATCCAGCACCTCCATTTTATCACACTGGAGTTGACCTAACCGGTTTCATTCGAGTGAAGACCAGCAAGGGTAGAGAGGTTAAAACATGCAAAGGATATATCGCTTTATTTATATGTATGGTTACGAAAGCGGTCCACATAGAACTAGTTTCTGACCTAAGCAGTTCATCATTTATAGCAGCTTTGCGTCGTATGGCAGCACGACGAGGGACCCCGAAGCATATGTATTCGGATAACGGAACTAATTTCGTGGGTGCCAACAAGATATTACAAGAAGAGCAGCTACAACTAGAGCATATATTTAATGATTATTTTTATAAAGAAATAACTGAGATGAGCATAGAATGGCATTGGAATTGTCCAACTTGGCCAAGTGTTGGAGGTATATGGGAGCGATCTATTCGTAGTCTAAAGCAGCATTTAAAACGAATCATCGGTGACCAAGCTTTAACATTCGAGGAATACAGCACTTTATTATCTCAAATCGAAACGAGCCTAAACAGCAGACCGTTGTGTTCACTATCTGAGGATATCGACGACATTGATTTTCTCACCCCAGGACATTTTCTAACAAGTCGAATCGATCTTACCGTCATAGAAACGGTCCAAGATGCTAGAACGAGATGGTTAATGGTGCATAAAATGTTTCAAGACTTATGGAAGCGATGGAAAACTGAATATCTCAGTCAGTTATCTGTACGTAGTAAATGGTTAAAACAGCAAAGAAATATTGAAGTAGGCGATATGGTAACCATTCACGACGACAATATACCTTCTGGTAAATGGCCTGTTGGTCGAGTGGTAGAAGTCCACCCAGGAAAGGATGGCATTATAAGGGTAACTTTAAAAACAAAAAATGGTTACATAAAACGCCCCGTTCTAAAGTTGTCTATTTTACCTATAGCAGAGAAAGAATCAAGTAAGCAATGTCAGCAAGATATGAAGCAGCAAAGTAATAAAGCAGTGGTCATAAGCGATCTAACAATTATCCTACTGTACATAGTCTAGCACTAACATTGTTATATTTTATTACTATCGTAATACCTAGTAAAGCGTCTTACAATTTTACAACATTTGAACATAATCAAACGCTATACTTTGATCCTCTGAGAAAAATGCAGCTCATTCATGACAAATGGAAGGTCATAACGTACTATGATATGTCTCCTTACTGGCAAGGAGATAAAGCTGTCACACAATTTACGAAATACCTCGATCAATCCTGTGATAAAATAAAAAACCACAGTCATTGTCATTTAATCATTCTACAAATACAACACGAGTACAATGAACTGCAATATTACAATCAGCTGTTGTTGAATTAGCACTTTGGACGCTCGCGAGCTAGACGCGGACTCATAAACGCAGTAGGTTCCATATCAAACACATTGTTTGGAATACTCGACCAGGATTTCGCAGAAAAATACCAACGTGACATTGACCTAGTACGTAGTAACATGAAACATCTTACTCAGTTGTATAAGAACTATACATCAGTTATCGAAGTACAGTACAATATACTAAAAAGGACAGAAGCGACAATTGAAAAACAACATAAGATAATTAACAAGCATATTAATTACTTAGACAGCGCTACAAATACTTTACAAAGGGAGATTGATGTAATGACTATTCAGCAAGATTTCACATTATCAGCATTAGCGACAGTCAATATGATTCAAAACTTAAAACGAATTCAAGATACGTTTCTGGATACAGTAACTGAAATTTATCATGGCCAGATTAATCTACATCTTTTGACACCAAACCAACTTCGTGCAGAGTTGCAAATTGTGTCTAGTCAACTATCTAAAGAATTGGCGTTGCCAGTTGATAATATTCAGCTTAATCTGTATAAGATATACAAATTATTAAAGGTCAAAGCTAGAATGACTAAGGAATATTTTATATTTGAAATTAGCTTACCTTTGATTAGCAGAGACACATTTCAGGTATACCATTTGATACCAGTACCTATTCAATTCAACAATAGCATGATCACTATAAAACCATTATCAAAATACATAGCAATTAATCTAAGGAGAGACGCATTTGTTTTAACAAATATGAACGATATTCAAAATTGTGAATATCAAGAAGACACTTACCTTTATCATCTGCAGGGACCTATTATGAACTTAAGTCCTGAAGAAACATTTTGTAAAAAGGTAGATTTATTAACTTACGAAATGAGAAAATCGAGCTGTGAAAACCAATGGATTCTGTTGCATGACCTTTCTACCTATTTATACTTCTGTTGTAATTCATACTCATTGAAAATTATATGCGAAAACAAACTCGACACGCATCAAGTCAGCAAGGCCGGGCTTATTCGCCTTACTAAGCAATGCATGATGAAAGGTCGTGAAATAACATTGTACTCTTATCATCAATTAGAAAATACGCTCAATCTCAAGCTCAACGCATTGGATACCAAACTTTTGCCGATCAAACATTTAATTAACAACTTTACGCTACCTATACAACATTTTGAATCATCTGATAACGAGGAGTTGCATATCAAAGACTCTCTAAAGCAACTCGATATAGCAATAAAATCAATGAAAGAATCATCAGCTCAACAGACAGATCACCTAACGACACATGATATACATCATTATACTGTGTCGTACGGGTTAGTAGCAGCAGCGGTCGCAGCGGTTCTATGGTTCCTGTGGAGGAGGCGCAGGCGCACAAGTGCGCCCGCACCAATGCCAGAACGCGTCGAGAGTGTGCCAGCCACTGTGAGTGTGTGTGTGAACCAATCAGAGCAAAATGCTAGTGTAAGTGCGCAAGATCTGCCCCTGATCAGATCGGGGCACAGTGTATGTGATAGTGCGAGTGATCGATTATCGAAAAAGTGGTCTAGTTTACGTTTGACAAAACGAGATAAGGCGACGTCTCCAATAGCGAAAAGACAATCTGACTTTTTTACTCATGGCACAAATATTTGAGTGTACATAGATTTAGTTACTAGATTTAAAAGATTTTATTATTCTATCATCTTGTAAATCATTTATCAAATCGAAGCATTGTACTAACGTTCATTAGTATAACTCATACTCATAATATATAACACCTTATCTTTATATATTAAAACTTCCATATTTTCATCTCATCTTCTCCCCTCGGGAGCATGTTCGAGGCAATACTTGCATCGAACACGAATTGCTGATCTAGCAACCTAATACGGCGACGCCGCGCGCCGAGTGCGCAGCGCCGTCAGTGCGAAATCGGACATCAAACCGGGTGCATTCATTATTAGCAATTCCCTATCATCCATTATCATTTAGCATAGCATAGATTAGGTACTCTTTGAGCGAAATAAAAGTTAAAGTGTTTTCCAATCAGTGTTTAATTTAGCATTTCCTTAAGCATAGCTCCAGCGTAGCATTTAGGTAACGTATCGCACAGTAGTATATGGCATAATGGCTGCAACACCTTGTTAATCTGAGTTGTAAAATACTGAAATTATTGAAATTAAACTACTATATACGGATTTTATCGCGTTTTTTATTTATCACTATATTACAAAATTTTGAAAATATTGCACTACTACTACTATTGATTTTATTTTACTAATTTATAAGCTAATAAAATTATTTAAACTATTAAATCTATTTATTTTTGGTTTACACTTTCTTCGACGTTTCGGTTGCTTTTCAGCAGCCATGGTCACGGGGAGACTAAGATGGTAGTTGTCTCAATGTTCCAGTGTAGTTATTTACACACAGCAGACTTCAACGAGCGTTTGTGTTTTACGTCAGCTATGTGTTCTGCTGTGTGTGAACATATACAACAGGGGAACAACCACTACCTGAGATTTGACAAACCACAGATTCTCGCTAAAGAACACCGATTCCTACCAAGGATGCTTCGCGAGGCTATTGAAATCAAAAAACATCCCAATTTCAATAGAAAAGATAGTTGGAATGTACCACCAGCTTGGGATCCAGTACTTTAAATAGTCAAACCTAAGAAGAAACAAACCACAGCTAGACTTCATGTTACTTTGAGCTCATTCTGCGTAAATAGAAACACCAATGATTAAATTATGTTCGGGTACTTTGAAATAACTACACTGGAACATTGAGACAACTACCATCTTAGTCTCCCCGTGACCATTGCTGCTGAAAAGCAACCGAAACGTCGAAGAAAGTGTAAACCAAAAATAAATAGATTTAATAGTTTAAATAATTTTATTAGCTTATAAATTAGTAAAATAAAATCAATAGTAGTAGTAGTGCAATATTTTCAAAATTTTGTAATACAGTAATAAATAATCAACGCGATAAAATCCGTATATAGTAGTTTAATTTCAATGAATAACATTCGCGTAAACAGAAGACAATATTATCCTGAAATTATATTTAATTGGCGATTTAAAAGAGTGGCCGTGAGTTTCTTGCAGGTTTCTTCTCATAGGCTCAACCCTTTGCCTGAATCTAGCAACTAACCTAAATGTAGCTTCAGTAATTTAGTAAACTCACTAACCCATATATTTTGACGTTCATAAATGTTACTTTGTGACCTAAATGAATAAATGATTTTTGACTTTGACTTTGACTTTGACCTGCTATACTTTTTTATTTAGAGTAACTTCGTTTTTCTTTTTAAGAAATGAACAAGCCAGCAGCATGTAATGAATTTTAATATAAAGTATTAAGCCCGCGCCATTCTGCAACACAATGGCAAGAAGAACAAAACAAAAATGTTGTTTGAACATAAAAACCGCGTATTTTAACGAGATTTAAAACCTCGACAAGAACGCGTGAATTAAAACTCGGTCACGTAATAAAATGATAAGCGAAATAAAGAGATGTTGTGACACATTAAATACCGCTACGGCAATAGAAATACCTTCTCTTAAGCGCTTTTCATTCGTGATTTCCCATTTTATTTCGTAAATCCTCTAAACGCTGTTTTCGTATTGGCCGCGTTTTCGTATTTCTCCCGGTGAACCTGCAATTGATGCGGGACTTTACGATCATTGTAAAGCCTCGTTTCTACTGGAGCAGCCTTCTCCTAAGCCGATGCTCCAGCAAGACTGTATTTAAGGGGAGTGCCTCGAGGCCAATCACGAACATTTGGAATAACATTCATTCATAAACATTTAGAATAACATTCGTTCATATCAGTATTAGGTATACAGAATAAAATAAAATATCTTACTAATTTGGATACTATGTCTAATGAGAGCATTTGCAATTGATCAGCCTATATTTTACCATTTTTTGTACAAAGCTTTAGATACGATACGTCTTGCTACATGTCTCGATGCTCGCGTAAATATGTAAATGAGCTGTAATGAATACGAAGCATAACGCCTACTAACCCGTAACAGCGTATTGTACGCGCGTATGAGTGCTTAACACACGTTTGTTGATTTCATACATTAACGAATACATACGCGCCTTAAATACGCCTAACGTGAAACCTCCTTTACTGTACCTTTTGTTAGCCTGTAGGTATGTAGACGCGTATTGTACGGCTCCGTATTATGAACACGTGGTTCAAAATGTTTTTCAGATTATGTTTCCTTTCTCAACCCGGTCGGAAATGGGTTGAGCTACGGAAGAAAAGAAGTAGGTATATTTTTATTTTATTTTAATACACTCGTAGTTTATAACAAAGGGTGCTGGAGTTTTGTTTTGTTTAGGCAAAATACTGATTACGTTGGTGATACGCCTAAAGTTGGTTGAGATAAGATTATTGTGTAATCAGTGACGATTTTGTTGGCTTAGCTTAATGTTTCGTAGTCATTATTCTAATGTCAATATATCAGTTATCGATGAATGTACAAACGACTTGTTGAGCGTAAAGACAATTTTATCCTTTAACATTTCAATATTTATAATCTGCAGGTATTTCTCAGAACTTACTTCCGATTCTTTTATGACTCTCCATTAAAATTCAAAGCAGCACTTACATTAACCGAAACGTTTCAAATAATGCCCTTTACCTTTCGCTGTTTCATTTTCAATTTTCGTAAATATAGACTTCGCTTATATCGATTGTAATAATGCTCATTACAATTGAGGATTATTATTGTGTAATAATAATTGTTGTTTGTTTGCCGAAGTATTGGACTTGATTTTATCAGCCTACCTTTTTTTATTTAACGGTGGTAACCCAAGATACGGTATAGATTCGCTATGGGTATGGGCTTACAGTATTCTGAGATCGTAATTTTGATCTCAACAGTTACACTGCCATCGTAAAGCCACTACAAATATAAATATATATCTTACGTAGAAGAGTTAATAAGAACACAAGCAATTTTAAACTAGTAATGTAAGTATTATTAAAAAAGCTGTATCCAGTATATTTTAACAAGAAGCAAGCATAAATCTGTTCAGTTAACTAGCCCGGCCATATTTTTATGTTAAATATTTCACAAAATCTTTTCTGCCTTATACATAATATTAAATTTAAAATGCTCTGTAGCTTTTATTTTGCAAAGAAAATACCAAGGGAGGATAAAAGCAAAAAACCGTGAAGTGTTTTTCTAGATGAGTTCAACGGAAGCAATTGCACCACAAGATGAGAGGTTCGATGAGTGTCATCGGAGCGCCAAGAACTCTTTGAGAGGCTACACCCCTTTTGCCAGTTTTTGCTTTGACATCTGCGGCGGCTATTATGCTTTCGAAATATTTACGTTGCATTTGGAACGATGTGTACATTTCTTGGCTGGCAAGCTGCACTTTCTTTTCTTTATTATTTTAAAGTGTGGGTTCGAAATACTTCTGAGATTAACAGCTTTGGTAATTTTTGTACTTACCTTATTATTGCCTACTTTATATACCATACTAGATGAGCCCGCGATTTCACCTGCGTTTATAGTTACTGCGCCGACCCCGTGGGTCATAGCGTGATGTTATATAGCCTATAGCCTTCCTCAATAAATAGGCTATCCAACACTGAAAGAATTTTCAATTCGATCCTGACATTAGCGCGTTCAACCAAACAAACAAACAAACTCTTCAGCTTTATAATATTAGTATAGATTAGCTTTTGCACGTGGCTTCGCTCGCGTAAAAGTGGGTTAGGTTGCAACAGCATTAACAAAAATATAGCCTATGTTACTCGGTAATAATATATCTTTATAATGATGAAAGAATTTTTAAATTCGGTTGAGTCGTTTTTGAGGTATATCGTTAAAAACACACAAAATTTCAAATCTTTCCTCTTGATACTATTAGTATAGATAACGCCCTATCTCTGAATACTAATTATACAAATTGAGCGGCAATCTCCATAGGATATGAAGGATAGGTATTTAATATAATGAAAAATGGAACTATATTAAACGAAAAAGGTTCCGAGAGACTTTCTTGAATCTTATAACTTATAAGGCATATAGATAATTTGTACCTAATTTTGCGGATTTAATAAAATTAATTGCCGCTATCATAAGATAGGCATTTAGTTATTGTCTCACATCAATATCAATCATACAAGCCATACGATATTATCTAATAATTAAGCTATATTGAAGCTACTGATTATTAGCTACCACGTAGAGATAATAATAATTACGATAATGGGTCGTTGTCTTCATCAGCTGACAGATCAGATCTGTATCGGATCTGGGACATCTGATATTCGGTCTAAGTAGATCACTTTCCTGTATGTTAGCTTGGCTACCTACTAACAAGAGAAGAGCGGATCTGATGACTTTTTAAAATAATTTTGAAGATAAGTGATTTTTTGGAGGAGACTTGTTGTATTTCCTAAATCAAAAGCTACCTATATTTATAGGTTACGTCTACAGGGTGCGGCAATAATAATTTACTGGCACCAAAAGATGTAAATTGTAGAAACGTCGAGCAAGTGTAAAATAATTGGCTTTAATAGTTTAAATAATGTTTTTAAAATACACCACGTAAAAATTCGTATACAGTAGTTTAATTTCAATGTATGTATAACATTCGCATAACCGTAAGACAATGATAATTGTAGAAAACTTACGTCGTAGAACAAAACTTAATTCTTATATTACACAATAATATTAACCTGTAAACGTGTAAAGAACAATATCAGTATTAACAATGCCAGAGTTGATCCTGCGGTAGAGAGAATTGTGGTGGCATTTATTATTTTTGTAAAAATACAAACACGCATTTATTCTGTATGCTACGTGGACTGAAATCCTCTATGATGTATGTTGCGGTGTGGTGCGTGCTTGAAAATGCAAAATTAAAATCTCGTATTTCTTCAGTTGTGCATTTTATTTTATATGCGGAAATAAAATTCATTTCGTTCTATCAATTGCGTTCGCTGAAATGTAGCACATACTTCCGAACGTACGCAGCTGTAGTATTGTGACATCTGTGCATGGCTTCACCGATTCGACTCCTGAGCACATATTGAGCTTTTTGCCAAGAAATTCTTAATGGCAGCACGGAGTCTTAGATTGTGCTTAGTAGCCTACATAACAATAGGCTCGCCCCCTATTACGTGGCATCCATAAATATAGCTTGTGGGTGGAGCATACTTCTGCCTATCCTTTTGAGTAAATAGGCGTGAAACTATATAAGTATATTAAAGTACTCATACACTTCAGTTAAACAATGTACGGCCTTTATATTTACATTTTTCATGCCTTTGATATAGAGTTTATAATTTTTGTCCTATCATTTAGGTTTAACTGTTACGAGTATAGTATCTTTCGTAATAATTTGCATATATGGACCGGTAAAACTCGAGTATGTATCCGCAAAGCAAGCCCTCACACTCCTCCAATGGTGAAGCGCAACCCTCTCATAATAATCGTAAATATAAACTTAGTTTAGTGTCTTCGCTATGGTTTAATATAATAAGGTGGTGGGATGAAAATTTGGACCACTTGTATACATTTTAACCTTGGCTTTGCTATCGCAGGCCAATTATGACGTTGATGATCTGCATAATGGCATTTGAGCTATTTTAATACCGCTCTTTGATGTGTAGATTGACATCGAGTAATAAAATAGATAGTCGGTTCCTTTTATTATAGTACTAAATTTAAATGAATCGTTAGCTTACGAATGCTACTTTTAAGGGTCATTAATAAATGTTGTAACCCTTTTTAAGCATATTGCGCGCACGGAAAAGTGCGATATCTTGCATAGTTTAAATTTATATCGAGAACGAAAACAGAAAGCTAAATATTCTTTTTTCAATTGTTAAGAATAACGGTCAAATACTAGTGACTGTATTTTTAATTTTACATACTTGAGTCAAAATCACACAGCCATTTAAGTATAAACATAATTTTACTAAAACATTACAAATCCCCTGATCTCAATTGGACCATGTGTCGTTATCTGGTTCAGAAGAGAAACGGTTTACGTTAGAGCCTCTTAGCAACCATTACGAATTTATACGATCACGAACTTCCTATTGTTACGTAATGGCAGTATCGCTCTCGATTGATAAGCTTTTGTATAAAGCGTTTAGCATTAGTCTATCGTATTGAGAGATGAATGGAGAATAACAAAGCAATATCTTTACAATACATGGGGTACCGCAGGGGAGTACCCTCGGTCCAACGCTCTTTTTAGCGTACATTAATGATTTATGTAAATATCAATTAAAGGGTGCAGAGATACAAATGTTTGCTGATGACACTGTCATACTTTTTCACAATAATTCATGGGACAATGTACGACAATTAGCTGAATAAGGTATGTCAATTGTGAGAGCATGGCTTGAAGACAGCTTATTAACTTTAAATACTAACAAAACCAAATTCCTCTGTTTTAGCAAGACTATGGTGTCTTCACCAAATAATTTTCTGTTTCACATACACTCTTATCCGTGCAACCGATCTAGAGTTTTGCCATCACATTGTTGCTGTCCTACATTATTAAGAGTTAAAGATATCAAATACTTGGGGGTAAATATTGATGAAAAATTAAATTAGAAGAAACATATAACTACAGTTAGCAATAGACTAGGAAACTTATACAGGCTGTCCGGTAATTAATGGATAACCTGGAAATGTCTTATAGTGGAACTGATGGCCGTTCAGAAAAAAATGTGTGTTTTTTTTAAATTACCATGTATATCTTTCTTGTATACTACGACCATAAATGAATGAAATCCATCGGTTTTTTGTTGTTTTATTATTAAACACTAATTATGCTAATAGATAGACAGTCAAAAGTATGCTATGCTAATATAGCTTTTTAATATTTATATTTTTTAAATATTTTATTAGTTTCTTTTTCATTTTTTCTGAACGGCCTTCAGTTCTACTATAAGACATTTCAAGTTTATCTATTAATTACCGGACACCCGGTATATATTTTTAGAGACTTGAGATTGATTTCAGATACTACACTCTTGATACAAACATACAAAGCGCTAGCTAAATGTTTAGTCACCTATTGTATATATTCATGGGACTCAGTGGCCAAAACACACCTGCTTGAGCTCGAAAGACCACAGCGGGCTGTGCTCAAAGTACTTCTTTTCCTTCCGTTTCGTCACTCTACACATTTAGTTTATGAAAAAGCTGATGTTTTAACTGTGCGAAAATTATTTATCTACCAAAGTATACGTAAGTACCATAAGACTGTTGTACCCCTTCTAAAACCGTCAGGTAAAAGAATAGATAACTGTCCAGTTCCAAGAGTAAAAAGCAAATTTGCCCAGCAAAACTATGGTAACGTTGCACCTAGACTGTATAATACATACATATATACATAAATTCACGCCTGTTCCCCAGAGGGGTAGGCAGAGACTACGGATTTCCATTTGCTACGATCCTGACACACTTCTCTGGCTTCATTCACTTTTATAACATTCCTCATACACGCTCGCCGGTTTAAGGTGCTCTTAACCTGGCCTTTATCTAGAACGTCTCCGATCTGATCAAGAAACGTTCGCCTAGGTCTTCCCCTTGCGACTGTTCCATTCACACTAGCCTTATAAACTTTCTTAGTCAGTCTGTTCTCGTCCATTCTTTCTACATGCCCAAACCAACTTAACATACCCTTTTCTATTCTCGTTACTATATCCACTTTTATGCCGCATCTCTCTCTAATCACACTATTCCTTATTCTATCTTTCAGAGTCACACCACATATATTTCTCAGCGCTCTCTTTTCTACAGCATTTATTCTGCTCTCATGCTTCTTTTGCCATACCCAACTTTCACTACCATGCATAAGTGTAGGTACTAATAGTCCTCTATGAATAGCCAAACGTGCCTTTTCGGATACATTTCGACTGTTCATAAAAGCGCGCAGGGCGCCATTCACTTTATTGCCAGCAATCGTTCTTCTTTCAATATCTCCCTCATGTGTATCATCCCTTGTAAACAAAGTACCCAGATACACAAACTCTTTCACTTGCTCCACTTGTTCTCCGTCAATCATAATATTGCACAACGTCATGCACTCCTCCCTTTCAAATACCATTACTTTCGTCTTGCTTACATTCATTTTCATTCCTTTACTCTCAAAAGCACCAAGCACTGTATAATAAACTTAATTCAACCTATAAAACAAGAAACCTATCTAACTATGAAATTAAGAATATTATTAAAATATGGCTTAAACATTTAGGATACGATGATGTAGAAAATTTACTACAAATTGTGAAATTAAATGAAAGTTGCAATTCCGATTCAAACATCATACAAACACACACATACACACACACACACACACACACACACACACACACACACACACACACACACACACACACGAAAGCGCGCACAATTGTATGATTGTATAATCATAAACACACATCTTTTCTCATATTCATGTATAAACAAACACATGCGCGCACTATACATTATTAAAACACGTATTATTATTATTATTGTACCTAACTAAAAGAAGTTGGCGTAGTGGTTTAGACGGCCGCCTCGCCGCTTGACACTGCGCCGAGTGTTGTGGGTTCGATCCCCACACGAGACAACACTTTGTGTGATTCATAAATTATTGTTTCGAGTCTGGGTGTTCATTGTGTCCGTTAGTTGTATGTTTGTAAAGTCCCCCGCGACACAGGATTTAGTCCTAATGCGGGAGTTGTCTTTTTAAAAAAAAAAAAAAAAAAAACTAAAAGAAAAAGAAAAACAAAGTATATCTACTAAACAGCTTGTAACTATTTTGATTTAAATTATCTTTGGGAAGGAACTGACTCCCAACATACAGCTCACGCTAGTTTGGGAATCAGAGCTGCATAATGTTTTGTATTCACCTTGCTGTTACAAATAAAGAATTATCATTATTATTATACTATTGAACGCATTGAACGGTTTAGGACATTTACTATTTTCACACTATACACGCATTGTGTGCCTCAAAGACGGCAATACGTGGGATCTAAATAATTTGGGTATATATGAATATATCACACCTCTGCTTCCCCCTTTAGAGTTAGAGGCTTGACTGTGTATGTACCGTAAATAGGATAGTGGAACCAAGCCATCATAAAGTGGGTTTTCCCAATAGTGTATGGTCTCTACTACGAAGGATTGGAGAGGGGGATAGGGCATCAATACCGCGCATGGGACCGGAAGTGCAGCTTCAAGGGCTCGAGAACTGGTGTCGCGTACTTGAGGTATCTATATTAAAAGCGGATAGGATAATTAAAATAACTTTTTGATTAATGAATATTTGTGTGTCACAATGATTCTGTTCCGTGTGGATATTCCATTGATAATCAAAACACGTACTACTTTGATTTACCTTTTTCTTATTAAAGATATTCACACTATGTCTTCCTTTTGACGTCTTTTATAAACACTCTCCTAATTTTAACATAATATTAGGCTTACTAAAATAAAAACACATAAGTAGATCCTAAAAATAAAACTATAAGGAGACTTGTAATGATACATTAGATGTGAAATAGTTTAAAATTATTGTTCTTGTTAAGGTTAAGATTTATAGTTCAGTCTTACTGTAGTACGAACGATATACAACGAGTAGCAAAATGGGTGGTCATATAACAATAACTGTCGATCGAATGTCAAGATAGTTTTGTTGGCGTCGATCGGTCTTTAAGCGAGCTTCGCATAGCGAAAAATCAAATGGTCTATCATTCAACTTGTCTAGGGATTGTGGCTACTACATATCTACTTTCATAGTCACACGTAGAACGAGCGTATATACGTTAGGTTTTAGAATATTGATATAATAGCAATCAAAATGCGCATTTCTTATAGATAGACCGCGAAATATTTTGTGCGCCTCGTCTAATATTTGTGTTGAGAAATAGTAGGCGCCAAGTGCAAGCGTCATTTGATAATATAAATATCACATTTGTGTTGTCTGCATAGTCACTGAACCGCCTGTAGGCATTGAACGCCTGTTTTCTAGTAGAAAGCATGTGATATTTGCATTATTGCTCTTATAGTTGTATCACACAAACATAATAAATATGTTATGCTACTATTTTTGTCGTCTATTGCTCAATATTTATAAAAAGAACTAAGTAAGAAATTAGCTATTTTGACAAGATTTATAAAGATAATCCGTCATATTTAATTTTCAAAGGTAAACTATCCGATGAATGATAAATTAGCCCTTAGGCGTATGTGGTAGTAGCTATGTTTAGAAAACATTAGCCAGGAGTCAATATAAACCGTAATGAATATACCGGCGTCACACGTTTTTGCTATAAAGGCTACGCGCTGCCGCTTCTCATGCATACTCGCTCTAACATATACGATGTATTGTAGCCGTGAAGCCATTAAATTTTACTTATTGAAAATTTTATTTGGCTCGCGTACAGCGCTAAACGGCGATGAATGTCACGGTAACGCTATAACACAGTCACACCGTGACAGTTAGTTTATTAAATGAGCTTCATACAATTTAAATAGGCGATATTGAACTGTAATTCTCTCTGCAATTACTTTGTTTACGTTCATATGACTGTAGCGCTACTAGATTTTGCCGGCGGCTTAGCTCGCGTTATTGTAGTTTTTGTCAATAAATTACTATCCCTTCGGGAACAGTACTATTCTTCTAGACTCTAGACGAAAGGTACCCTGTATCCTTTTCTGTACCCCTGACAATATGTATGCGAAATTTCGTAATGATCGGTCAAGTAGTTAAGGCGTAAAAGTGTAACAAACATGCAAACTTACATTTACATTTATAAATTAGTTGGGATTAGGATTAGGCAACCGACACGATTATAACTATTCTGCCTTTATCATGTGTTCGTAGCGGTCGTCAGAGGGCTCGACGCGGGCACGTAGCGTGCCCGTAGCGTGTCCGTATCGTATTCACCGCGTTCATGTAACGAGCTTGCAGCGTGTCATCTGTGTTTCGGACAGTCAGTACCATCCTGTGTTTATCCTATTTCTCGTTGATGTGACACTGATGCCTGCTGTTCCTGTTACTTCGTTTTACGTGGAGAAATCGTGACACGGTATAATAAATTTATGTAGGTATCTAGTTTATTTTATTAAGTTTAACATGTGGAACCTTTGATTGTATGAACAAAAATGTAAGCAGATTAGTCATTTGTATGAAATTACTAGCATTTGTTATTATATGCTTATATATATTTTTATTATTAAATAAATGAGTTTTTTTGGATGAAATTGCCTATCCTATTTCCTTTTCTGTATCTCTGACAACGTGTGTCAGTGAAATGGTTAACGCATAAAACAAAACAAAGTCATATACGCTTTAGTAGGGATGGCCAATTGCTCACTCGTCGCCTCGTTAATTTTACAATACAAAACATTTAAATGACTTTTAGTTTCAGAACAACCTTTAGAACACCTTGCTTATCCTAGTTATCATACTTTATAACCATTGTTTATAGTTGCAAACACATGTTTATTTTACTAGACCAACAAGAGAGAAACATATGAAAAAT
This sequence comes from Catocala nupta, assembly GCA_963675205.1. Classification (NCBI taxonomy): domain Eukaryota; kingdom Metazoa; phylum Arthropoda; class Insecta; order Lepidoptera; family Erebidae; genus Catocala; species Catocala nupta. Next base: position 14,763,013 of record OY776084.1, read on the forward strand.
ATATGACTATTATTGCAACTCTGCCCCAAACACTAAATCTATTCGTGTCGAAGTACCTATTACGGTGCCCTATACCCCTAATTTGCAACATGAACCCCAGTATGATAAGTAGGGATCTTATCGTAGTGTACCACACATAAATTCAAGCTATAAATTGAGATATTTTACTAATAGGAAAACCCCTATAAAAGGGTAGCACACTTGAAGTAAAAATCCCGCAGTAAAATATTAGGATTAAATTTTTACGCAAATTTATGCTGTCTTTTCTGTAGAATTTCGTTAAAGATATTTTAATAGGTCTATAGATATTTGATAACGATTCAAATATTGTTTTTTGTTAAAGATAAATTAACAAAATTTGGCATATTTCGAACCCAAAGTGCATTAAAATGCTGATTACACTTTTCAGGTAAGATTTATCTTGTGATTCGAGGACTGCCTTGGTGGTCCTGTTGCAATTATGTAACTGGACCACAGGACACTAGATTACTTATGCTTACGTTTGTATGAGTCGATAAAGTCTCTGGTTAAAATGGGTAGGACAAGTGTTATTGGGTTTTTCTATCATAACATTCTCAATTGCAGCACGGAGTCTGGGAATTTGCTCAGTAGAGTCTAAAAACATAGTTAGAAAATTGTGTTTCTTTTGTACACCTATTCATACCTCATCCGGGATATACTGGCGTTAGTCTTTATACATACATAATTATGTTCGTTATAATAATCAACCTTAAGTTTTGTGCAATAAACACTAATATCGTATGTTACTTTAATATTATATTCGTTTCGTTCGCTATACACTTGAGAATGTCGATCTCAAATCATCCACGTTTAATACATAGGCCGAAGCATATTATTTGTATTGGGAAAGAAATACTGAGAATTTGATATCCTGAGTACGGTAAGATTCTGCCCATTAACAGAAAAGTTTGGTATTGTAATAGGTATTTAGGTTGCAAATGTTAAAAAGGCGATGGTAGGTTTCTTCTCTATTATTATTTAAAATTAATTTCGTTGGTAGTTGCTGTGTATTGATGAATAACTCAATTAACTCTAAATAATTAATACATTTAGGACACAAAGTAACTTATTAACGTGAAAGTTGTACCTATATTTAAAGGATTTTTTGAAATTAAACTACTATATACGGATTTTATCGCGTTGTTTATTTATCACTGTATTACAAAATTTTGAAAATATTACTCTACTACTACTATTGATTTTATTTGACTAATTTATAAGCTAATAAAATTATTTAAACTATTAAATCTATTTATTTTTGGTTTACACTTTCCCCGACGTTTCGGGTGCTTTTCAGCAGCCATGGTCACGGGGAGACTAAGATGGTAGTTGTCTCAATGTTCCAGTGTAGTTATTTCAAAGTACCTGAACATAATTTAATTATTGGTGTTTCTATTTACGCAGAATGAGCTCAAAGTATCATGAAGTCTAGCTGTGGTTTGTTTCTTCTTGGGTTTGACTATTTGAAGTACTGGATCCCAAGCTGGTGGTACATTCCAACCATCTTCTCTATTGAAATTGGGATGTTTTTTAATTTCAATAGCCTCGCGAAGCATCCTTGGCAGGAATCGGTGTTCTTTAGCGAGAATCTGTGGTTTGTCAAATCTCAGGTAGTGGTTGGTCCCCTGTTGTACGTGTTCACACACAGCAGACTTCAACGAGCGTTTGTGTTTTACGTCAGCTATGTGTTCTTTTATGCGGGTGCCTATGCTTCTCTTGGTTTGACCAATGTATTTATTGTACTTGACAGAAAGTCTCACGAGTAGCGCCGAGGATGCGTGTTAACTGCTTGAAGCGCTTAAAAGTCACTCGCCATTCCATTACTTTTTATGACTATCTGGCTAATTCGCACTTTTATTTTCTGTATAATGGAACAAAGAGGGGAAGTAATGGCGAAAGGGCGACTTTTAGCACAAAGAGCGACTTTTTATGCAATATAAAACTCTATTCATTTCGACTACAAAAATATCTGATGTCACAGTATATGATCCTGGCTTTAAAAAACCATGCGTAATGGGGTTAAAGTAATCATCAATTTACAAGGCATTTTATCATAAAAGAGAAATGCACAGCGTAATTCTAAATTGTAACATGTAGGCTAGGCGTGTAACGGCACATTTTCAAAGCTTGTTACTAAATAGCTAAGCTATAATAAAAATACGCTTTGTATGCTATATATAAAGTAGATACAAAGCTTAGAGTAAAACACATAAAAATACGTAGTTGGAGTCGTTTTAAATACCTTTGAGGCGGACGCTTACCCTACAATGTTTCAATAACGGCCAACAAAAATATAGTGGTTCATTTTGGTTTTTGCCTCGAAATTCAGCTAAATATGTGCGACCTAGAAATGTCCATTAAAATGCACCGGCTCAGAATGAATATAGCTTACAGTTTTCAGGCGATATTTCCGTTTGAATTTATTATGAAACGATAAATTCATGCGGTAGGTAAAAATATCTCCAATACGTGAGGTTGTAGGATATTAAATTTAAACTATGTGCTCCTGCGGAGAGAAACCGTGACGATGAATATGAAATAAATTCTATACCTAGCGATTTATTATAATTACAGTAAATTTGAAAGTAGATAATCTTAAAAAAATACTTTAGTCTTGTTTCAAACTAGCCTAACTATCAATTTTTGATAGGACTGGGACTATGCCAAACGATATAGATGCACAAGGGTAATCAATATATCAAACGTTTCACTACTACTGCAAGTTTCCTCGTTGTATTATCAGCCGCATCGACACGTAAATAAGTATTAAATAAGGACATAATCCGATAAAGAAAGTGAGGCATGCCTTTGAGTCAAACCCGAAAAGCCAACATTTAGACTGTTATGATGGGACCGACAATCTTCACTAGGCTATGACTGCTACTAAGACTCTAGATAATAGTGTAGTTTTGTTTGTACTCGTTCTAAAAAAATCCTTTAATAATATTGTCTTCTGTTTACGCGAATGTTATTCATTGAAATTAAACTACTATATACGGATTTTATCGCGTTGTTTATTTATCACTGTATTACAAAATTTTTTAAATATTACTCTACTACTACTATTGATTTTATTTGACTAATTTATAAGCTAATAAAATTATTTAAACTATTAAATCTATTTATTTTTGGTTTACACTTTCCCCGACGTTTCGGGTGCTTTTCAGCAGCCATGGTCACGGGGAGACTAAGATGGTAGTTGTCTCAATGTTCCAGTGTAGTTATTTCAAAGTACCTGAACATAATTTAATTATTGGTGTTTCTATTTACGCAGAATGAGCTCAAAGTATCATAAAGTCTAGCTGTGGTTTGTTTCTTCTTGGGTTTGACTATTTGAAGTACTGGATCCCAAGCTGGTGGTACATTCCAACCATCTTCTCTATTGAAATTGGGATGTTTTTTAATTTCAATAGCCTCGCGAAGCATCCTTGGCAGGAATCGGTGTTCTTTAGCGAGAATCTGTGGTTTGTCAAATCTCAGGTAGTGGTTGGTCCCCTGTTGTACGGACTGCGGACTCTCATACATTGGTCAAACCAAGAGAAGCATAGGCACCCGCATAAAAGAACACATAGCTGACGTAAAACACAAACGCTCGTTGAAGTCTGCTGTGTGTGAACACGTACAACAGGGGACCAACCACTACCTGAGATTTGACAAACCACAGATTCTCGCTAAAGAACACCGATTCCTGCCAAGGATGCTTCGCGAGGCTATTGAAATTAAAAAACATCCCAATTTCAATAGAGAAGATGGTTGGAATGTACCACCAGCTTGGGATCCAGTACTTCAAATAGTCAAACCCAAGAAGAAACAAACCACAGCTAGACTTCATGATACTTTGAGCTCATTCTGCGTAAATAGAAACACCAATAATTAAATTATGTTCAGGTACTTTGAAATAACTACACTGGAACATTGAGACAACTACCATCTTAGTCTCCCCGTGACCATGGCTGCTGAAAAGCACCCGAAACGTCGGGGAAAGTGTAAACCAAAAATAAATAGATTTAATAGTTTAAATAATTTTATTAGCTTATAAATTAGTCAAATAAAATCAATAGTAGTAGTAGAGTAATATTTAAAAAATTTTGTAATACAGTGATAAATAAACAACGCGATAAAATCCGTATATAGTAGTTTAATTTCAATGAATAACATTCGCGTAAACAGAAGACAATATTATTAAAGGATTTTTTTAGAACGAGTACAAACAAAACTACACTATTATCTAGAGTCTTAGTAGCAGTCATAGCCTAGTGAAGATTGTCGGTCCCATCATAACAGTCTAAATGTTGGCTTTTCGGGTTTGACTCAAAGGCATGCCTCACTTTCTTTATCGGATTATGTCCTTATTTAATACTTATTTACGTGTCGATGCGGCTGATAATACAACGAGGAAACTTGCAGTAGTAGTGAAACGTTTGATATATTGATTACCCTTGTGCATCTATATCGTTTGGCATAGTCCCAGTCCTATCAAAAATTGATAGTTAGGCTAGTTTGAAACAAGACTAAAGTATTTTTTTAAGATTATCTACTTTCAAATTTACTGTAATTATAATAAATCGCTAGGTATAGAATTTATTTCATATTCATCGTCACGGTTTCTCTCCGCAGGAGCACATAGTTTAAATTTAATATCCTACAACCTCACGTATTGGAGATATTTTTACCTACCGCATGAATTTATCGTTTCATAATAAATTCAAACGGAAATATCGCCTGAAAACTGTAAGCTATATTCATTCTGAGCCGGTGCATTTTAATGGACATTTCTAGGTCGCACATATTTAGCTGAATTTCGAGGCAAAAACCAAAATGAACCACTATATTTTTGTTGGCCGTTATTGAAACATTGTAGGGTAAGCGTCCGCCTCAAAGGTATTTAAAACGACTCCAACTACGTATTTTTATGTGTTTTACTCTAAGCTTTGTATCTACTTTATATATAGCATACAAAGCGTATTTTTATTATAGCTTAGCTATTTAGTAACAAGCTTTGAAAATGTGCCGTTACACGCCTAGCCTACATGTTACAATTTAGAATTACGCTGTGCATTTCTCTTTTATGATAAAATGCCTTGTAAATTGATGATTACTTTAACCCCATTACGCATGGTTTTTTAAAGCCAGGATCATATACTGTGACATCAGATATTTTTGTAGTCGAAACGAATAGAGTTTTATATTGCATAAAAAGTCGCTCTTTGTGCTAAAAGTCGCCCTTTCGCCATTACTTCCCCTCTTTGTTCCATTATACAGAAAATAAAAGTGCGAATTAGCCAGATAGTCATAAAAAGTAATGGAATGGCGAGTGACTTTTAAGCGCTTCAAGCAGTTAACACGCATCCTCGGCGCTACTCGTGAGACTTTCTGTCAAGTAGTTTTAAATTGAAAAGATTCACTCGACATTTTGAAGGAATTTAATTAGTGTCTCGGAATGTGAATTAAACTTCATGATAGAAGCGGCCTCGGTTATGTTAAGCGAGATGTCAAGAAATTGCTTCGGATACTGGGTGCCGCTATACTGCTTCTGCGCAATTAATGTTGCTCCGCAAACTTCCTCGCGCGAGATATTTCATTTTGTAAGCCCGTCTCGTCACGTTTGCGGATTGATGACCCTACACTTTTATACATGGCGATATGAGTTTTATTAAAATGCCTCAGGCGCGGTATTGATTCCGCATTCACATATTGTGTGCGTACCCGAGCTGACCGCGTAATGAATGAAAAGAAAATAAATTGTCATCTACGCCATGATTACTGTAATTTTACACTTTTACACAATTTGTGTCAGTCGATAGGTATAATTGAGTATCATTATGCATTGTGTAAATAAATAGTATGTACTTTTCTGTTCTGAAAGAATGTAATGTATACTTTTTTATGTATTGTTTTCAATACTGAAAAAGGTAATTTTAGAGGATTACAACGGTTTGGTTGGTACAATTGTATATGTGGCATATTGTTCTAACTAACATAATAACGGATCGATCACCATACGGATGAAATATATATATTTGTAGTTTGTAACTATAGGTATTTTATGTTTCTAAATTAAACCAATGCGTAGTACATAAATGTATTGTAGTGTTTCTTTAAATGGTTATATAGTAAGTACTATATTATTTGTGCTGCTTTAAAGTTTATGATATCGGATGCTTTCATATGGCGTACGTAGCACACGCGGCAGTTATCGTTCTCTTTATAATTATGACTAACGTGTGAAGATTTAAACCATAGATGCGACCTACTACGTTTAAATATGTTAACATCTTAATTATAAATATATTATTACGACGGTCACTTATATTGAAAATTGTCCACTGCCGTTCTCTACCTAATATGTGTGAGCACTTTTCTTAGTGTGAACACTTTCTCGTGCCATATAAGTACAGCGAGGGCATATCTATGCATTTAATCTTTGCTGCCATAAAGGGTTACACTTGAAAATGTTGGCGTCAATCCAAGTTTCAAATAAAAATTAAGAACTCTGACGGACTAGTTTAGGAATTTGTTATAGCACAGCCTTTCTATTAGTTTTCGAAAAATGGGACTTGTAATGTCTGACGGATAGTTAGCCACAGGGTATCAAACTGTCACTCATCATTAATTTACAAGACGGCCATTGTTTAAGCTGCTGGCAACTTTAGACCACCACAATGTACTTCGAATGAAAGGGCTCTTGGGTGTATCTAAGTCGGAATGACAACAATAATATACCTTTTCTAGGCATAGTATCTCACTACTATCGATATGATGCATGTGTGTATTTAAAATAATTAATCATCTGAGGAAAGGCATCGCTTTGGTTAATGAATATTCTATACGTTCATTACTTGAGACTCTTAAACTGAAAATATTTTATGCAATATCCAGTAAATGAACCTCAGGAAGCTCTTGAAGCTTATCCGAAGAAGACCTTGTTAAAACAATTTCTTAACCCCAAACCTCTTTTCGTAAATTTCATAAAGTTTATTTGAATCGTATCGAATATTTATTTATGTCGAGACAGGAATAAATTGCTTGCTATTAAATTAGAGTTGATGTTTGTGAAATTTATTTATTGCACACTTTTGTCACTTGCTACGATTCCAGTAAACGACCAGTATTTAGTGTCGTTCGTATTCTTCAAAATGTTTCTTGTTTTAGAAAAGCCTTATTCACGACAATTGTCAGCAAAGAGAAGTTTTATTGTTGTTATTTGTAAAAGTATTACTTGCCTTTACAATCTTTTCATAATTATTTATATTTGCTTATTCAACCATCCTCATTATAGTTTTAATATTAGAATTATTATTGATATTTTTGCTATATACGCTTGTTAAGGAATAATTACTCATTAACAATCAGGCAATTTAATTAACTATTTACATGGTACTTATTAACATTCACAATGTTTCACAATTTGATAAGCTATTGTGTTTGTTGCGAAATATGCGGTATATTGTTACGATATTCACATTCAACATTTATCATAATCATATTCATTGCATAGCTACTGGGTTAGAGTATTATTATACCTAATATTGCTACTCGTATTTGATAGATTTAATGTAGTTTGTATTATATAATAACAAAACATGGCCAACCAAATAATGGGTACTCTATTAGAATTCTAATCATATATGTGCATGTTAGAATACATTATAATCAAGCACATGTTTCTGATGATCAACATGTATTGAATTATAGCAATACAGACAGCGTTTAAAAAAAATGTGGAACAATCCAAATAGCTTGTAATATTCGTTGGCAATCAACGGCTCCCCCTAACAAGCCGTTACATAAAACGATCAGGGGTGGCAACGCCATAACAACCGTGCTTGGCAAGTGAATCGGTAATAAAATAATAATTAGCAAACAGTGTCGTTGCTCATACACACAAACATACAACACCAACGATTGTTCATTAGGTTTATAGTGATGAATTGAATGAATTATCTTAATAAAATACATTCAAAATGGAGATCCGATAGTCTAATGCGGATTGAAAAGCAATATATGCTTACATTTGACGTTTATTATGATTTTGGAGAATGCTGTTTGTATTACGAATGTCATTAAGTTGATTTAAAGAAAAATTTGCTACAAGATTTAGCTGTCAGAATTAAATAAAATTACGACTATAGCTACAAGGCCATCAAGTGTCATAAAAGTTCTCGTTTTCAAACAGTAACAGAATAAACATTACAAGTTACTTTAAGTATGACGTCACTAAGGATATCTAACGCAATTCTATATCATATTGCTTTCACCTTTACATTGAAAACATTAACAAACTTGACGTTTGATAGTAATATGCAGGCTATTTAGTTTTGTACGATGTCTATTGCTCGTATACATATACCTAACATCTGGAAAAAGGCACTTATCACACCTATACATAAAAATGGCGCCAAAAACGATGTTAAGAACTATAGGCCCATATCCAAATTATGTATCTTTGCTAAGGTCCTAGAAAAAATTGTCTATACGCAAGTTTACCAGACGGTTTCTGCCACTCTTATACCGGAACAACAAGGCTTTTTACGGAATCGTTCCACAATGACCAACCTACTCGTATTCACTGACTATACTACTTCACATATGGATGCTGGTGGTCAGGTAGACGCAATCTTTACGGACTACAGCAAAGCATTTGACAAAATTGACCACAGAATACTATTACAAAAGCTTATCCTGATGGGGATCCATGGTAACCTTTACCGGTGGTTCGTTTCATATATTGAGAACCGATCTCAGGCTGTAGCACTGAATGGCTTCTATTCTACCTGGTGGAACGTCCCTTCCGGTGTTCCTCAAGGCTCGTTGCTTGGGCCTCTTTTGTTTAATATATTTATTAACGATATTGGCACATATATCAAACACTCAAAATTTTTACTTTATGCAGACGACATGAAATTATTTAAAAACATTACTTGTATTAATGACTGCCAACTTCTTCAAAATGATTTAAATAGATTTGAACAATACTGTCATCTTAACCACTTAGAATTAAACGTTAAAAAATGCCAATTTATCACATTTACTCGCAAAATAAAACCATTTCATTTCCAGTATTATATAAAAGGACAGGTGTTGCAAAAAGTAGATTCCATTCGAGACCTCGGTGTTATTCACGACTCCAAATTAACATACGAAAAACACATAGATCACATAGCGAAAAAAGCCAACAAAGCATTAGGTTTCGTGATTAGATCATGTACTCAATTTACAAACTTGAAAGTCATCAAACTTCTTTACTGCGCTTTGGTTCGCAGTATCCTCGAGTATTGTTCGCAAGTTTGGAATCCGTGTTACTGTATATACATTAATCGACTAGAATCTATACAAAAAAGATTCCTAAGACACTTACAATTTAAGTCTAACACCTTTGATTCTTCTTACGAAGCAAGATGCAAAAGACATCACATCTTGCCTCTGTTTGAAAGACGCAAATGTTCTGATATCGCGTGTCTTGCTAAAATCTCACAAAGCATTATTGACTCACCGTATTTATTATCTAAAGTCAACATTAAAGTCCCAAACAGGTTAAAGAGACATCAAACATTTCTAGACACTCCTCATTGTTCATCAGTTTACCGATCGAACGCATTTTTCGTGCGTGCCGCAAGGGAAATTAACAAATTAACAAAATTTCCAGAACTGGATTTGTTCAGCTCAAAGCCACATGTTTTTAATAAGACATTAACAAAATCGTGGTTTGATTCTCAGACTGTTTAACTTATTGAATTTATAAGACACTGTACTAGTGCTTTGTTTTTGTATTGTATTTTGTTATTTTCTTATATGATAAGCTTTCTAAACACATATTTGTGAAAACATGTAAATGGTGCATAGATTTTTACACTTGTTGCTTATCAAGATGTTGTACACTGTTTGTTTTCCATAATAAATAAAATAAAAAAATAAAAAATACTACAGCTGTTTGGCTATTGCTTGAACATATGGTGCAATGCAGTTACACGAGTAATTATATTCTGAACTGGACTGTTAGCCACGTTTGATTACTGTCGTAAATTAGTCAGAGGCTTATTGATGAAACAACATAGTAATTGCAATTGCAGTCTCACTGCCTAAAATTTAATACAGGATTTTTTTGTGCAATATTATACAGTTTAAAATAAGAACGTGTCGAAAATATTGGTATTTTTATAGTTATTTACAATAAATTGTTGTTTGATCGTTAGGTACTCGATGCGTTGGGTGATCCGGAAATGAAATTAAATACAATTGTTTTTTTATTAAATTTTAATTCGTGTGTATATGTTTACATCAATTTTCATTTTTATTAATAAAGTGGAGTCTTTGCCGATTACACTTTTCCAAGTTAACTTTGATACGAATAGAATATTAGAGACATACAATACGAAATAATATAAATATATCATTAAGAAACGTGATATCACCGTAATCCATTTTAAAATAAGAATATAATTATATAACTTAAACAATTTAAGAAGAAATAATATGCGGATACAAAACTTATCTGATATTGGTTTATAATTCAAGATCACACTTTGTCATTTAATCTTCTCAAAACCTGAAACCCAAGCAGAAGTTTAATAACAGCTAAACCCGAATAGCAAAACCGACGAAATCAACAGTAAAAAAGCACCAGCGACTGTTTTAAAGTCGCCCACAATGCATGAATAAAACAATGCAATAGTGACGAGAGGATCCCCTTTTATTTCCATTGATACCGCTTTTATTTGTTAGCCAGTAGCGTTGCGGTATTGAATTCCTTATCTGGTAAGTCCACACTATTCACTATCATATGCACCGACGCATTTCCTGCCTTTATAAAATACAAGCCGGCTTTACTATATAGTATATCGTCATAAACCAGTCGCTAAGGCGCAGATATTCTGCAGTACGTGTATTTAAACCCCGTGTTTCCATCTGGGTGGCTGCCACTCGTAATTTTATAGTGATAACATGGTTTTCTACTTAGAATTTAGCGATACAGTGGTTTGAAGTGGTAGAGTTCTCACCTACCCACGTTCCTTGATTGACAAAAATACGAGGTGCACATAGTAGTAAATAATTTACACCAAATAGTGTAACACATAGGTGTGTCATTTTCCTATTTAGCCTACACACAATTACATATACTAAAGGCAGGCACCACTATCGATTGAAATAAATTCTTTACTTGTCGTATAGCCACTATTTATTTGTAACTATTTTCCTTTTCTCAATGATTATAATTATAAGGAAGGTATTTTATACGTAATTATTATTACCTGAAATTATTTGATTATGTTTTGTGAGAATAAAATTAATAAAGCTGTGTGACAGTGTTATTGATTTTACCAATACAACTGACTATGTACCTAAAATATTGTAAAATAGAATCAATGCAAGAATGCTACATACAGGATGTCCGGTAATTAATGGATAACCTTGAAATGTCTTATAGTAGAACTGAAGGCCGTACAGAAAACATGAAAAAAAAAATAGTAATAAGTGCAAGCTATATCAAGAGTGTAGTATCTGGAATCAATCTCAAGTCTCTAAAAATATATACAGGGTGTCCGGTAATTAATGGGTAACTCTGAAATGTCTTATAGTAGAACTGAAGGCCGTTCAGAAAAAATGAAAAAGAAAATAATAAAATATTTAATAAATATACGTATTAAAAAGCTATATTAGCATAGCATACTTTTGACTGTCTATCTATTAGCATAATTAGTGTTTAATAATAAAACAACAAAAAACCGATGGATTTCATTCATTTATGGTCGTAGTATACAAGAAAGTTATACATGGTAATTAATAAAAAAACACTTTTCAGGTAGTAGTTAGGATAGATTTTTTTCATATTTTTTTTCTGAACGGCCCTATAAGACATTTCCAGGTTATCCATTAATTACCGGACATTCTGTATACAACCTGATTTTTTAGTCACCGTCTAAACTTTAATATAATAATCTTTGAGTAAAATAATGAGACACGTATTTTTTATTTTTATGCTAAGTAGTACAAAATTAATGAATTCAGCCACTACAAAGTTGTCTTAAAAACTTCTATGATTATGGACACCACGCGCGGTACATGCACTACGCGTTAGGCGGCAAGACACCCCGCGCGCCCCGCGCCCCGCCGTCACCGGCGCGGCCGGCGGTATATCAGTGATAACATAATCAATTTCAAACCTACTCTTTATTATTTCATTAGCTGGAGATTGCACAAGATACTATTCGACGTAAGGGCTAATAAGTATTTATTGAATTATTCATTAGGCACAACATAAAAATCGTAAATACGTAAAACAAAAGTATAAAGTAGAATAGTTGGATTTATGCGTTTTAAAATAAATGTAATCAGCTTAGGTTTTTGGTTGAGGCGTACAACTAAAATCCACTTACCACATCTTCAGCTGTACTTCAATAAATTTTCAAAATGCAATCCGTTTCTCTCTAGGCACAGTCTTGCTCGCTTTTGCACATTGTTTTTTAGCTTATTTAGCACTGTAGTGTTATTTTTCACTTCGTCAAATGCACGGTTTATCTGTTCTTTTAAAGCCTCGAGACTTTCAGCCTCCTCCACATACACACGTCTTTTTATTTCACCCCATAAAAAAAAGTCACACGGCGTAAGGTCCGGGGAACGCGGCGGCCATGGAACAGGACCCCCACGACCGATCCAGCGACTGCCGTATTCCGTGTTAAGGTATTCACGAACAGAGGTGGCATAATGTGGTGGTGCACCGTCATGTTGGTAGTAAAACTCACGATAATTAACTATAGGCACATCGTCCATAAAATCTTCTATGACATGTCGCAACATGTCCAAGTTTTATTGCCTATAATGCCAGCCCATACGTTTGCACTGAATCGTACTTGGTGATAGGTCTCCCTTATCATGTGCGGATTACGAAACAACCACCAATGTTCGTTATGCTGATTGTATAGCCCGGCTCTAGTAAAGAGTGCCTCATCCGTCCATAAAATGTCAGCATTTGGATGTGCAATTAGCCACTCACAAAATCTTCGACGAGGCATAGCATCCTCATCATTTAATGCTTGGACCTTCCGAAAGTGATAAGGGTGCATGCCGGTAGTGTTCAGTAGTTTCCAAACCGCATACTGACTCACGCCGAAGCGCCGGGCTGCGTCTCGTGTACTTGCACGAGGTTTGCGTTCATAGAAATCGAAGATTTCGTCTTCGACTTCTACAGGCAGTCTCTGCCTGCCGCGTCCTTGGGCATGCGAAGGTGTAGTAAATTGGCCGTAGTCTAACAGCCGTTGATTAGCAGCTAAAATCGTTTCACGATTTGGCACTGTTGGATTTACGTGTCCTTGATTACGGAGGCGAGGAACACTTTGTTCTTCGTAAAGTCTTTGAGCACCATTTAAACTTTCTCCACTCAAAATGTAACAACGCACCATTTCGTAGTACTCGCGGTTTGAATACATTGTCAAAAGATAGGGCGGCGGCGCGCGCGGGAAAAGTAAACACGGAAGTAAGCGATTGCGTCACAAGTGCGCACGCGACTAAACGAAATTTACGATTTGTGACATTTGTGTTGCAGCTGTGCCCTTCTCGCACCCCGCGCGCCACCCCGCTTTCATTCAATGCATTGTTAAAGAATCATGTGTTTACGTTGACTCGGTGACCACGCTAAATTAATGTTTGTTTTAAAAAATGTTTTAATTATATTTTATTAATATTATACTTTCTTTTTGAAAAATGGGTTCTATTACTGATACCTAACGTCTAGACGAAATTTGGCTGGTAGTATAAATTTCATATTGTATATAATATCAGCCCTGTATTATAATGTCGGTTCGATGGCGTAGTGGTTAGTGTAACCGACTGCCACGCCTGAGGTCGCGGGTTCGATTCCCGCACAAGTCAATATAAATAAGTATTATTGAATTGATAGTATTTTGGAATATTTTAGGTAGTAATTAATAATTAGCCGAAATTTCAGTATAATGGATATATTGCTTTATATATAAGTATCGATATCTATACTTATGGTAACGAGGAAAGATTTGATGTCTTGTTTGCTTGTCTGTAAGGGTTTAACTCAAAAACTACTTAATCGAATTTAAAAATTCTTTCCCTATTAGAAAGCTATATTATCACCGAGTAACATAGCCTATATAATACGCGAGCGATGCCGTGAGTAAAAGCTAGTATCATATAAAACTGTAACGAATATCCCACAAGTAGAGCTGGTTTTGAAAACTAATTGGGTTCCATTATTTGGTTTTTATTATAGAATTTTTGACAGTGTCTGTTTGTTCCGACATCACACAAACACTACTGCACCGATTGGAAGAGGATTTATCCAGTTTAGGAACTTAGAGATCAGCTTAACATGTAAGCTCGTTTCTAAATTCTAAAACTGTTCAGTAAAACTGCAGATATTGCACCGTATCTCGATATTCTATAGTGCCATCTACGTAAATTAAAATGCAGGCGAACCCAAGTTCACGCGGTGTTGTGTCTTGGAAAAATGGTACTTTATAAACTCTTATTACTAATATAATATTAATTACATTAGTAATTAGAGTGTATAAATTAAGTCTTTAGGTTTTTAGACAGGCTATCAGCCTTAAGACAGCTACAAATAAGTACCGGATGGTTCTTGTTGCATACGTTATTTACACTCTCACTATAGAAAGCTTAGCTTAGCTTAAATAAAATACCCAGCTCAAATGTTTAAATTTTTCTTCTGCTTTCATATTGTAATTAAGTTACGGATATTCAACAACACGTTGAAATTTGCAATTTCAGCTGCACTTGACACTGCACTGTCGTGCTAAGTGCACGAATTCACTTTAAGGCTTCATTCACACGTACCACAACCACTCCACATCGACGCGTCAAAAGGTGATCAAGCAGTGGTTACGTGTGAATCGTATTGCTGCAGCTTTTTGCAGTTGCGTTGTGGTTCATACAAAATGTGGATGTGGTTGAGTTGTCGTTAATAGGTGCGATGTGGTTGCTACGACGCAATGGCGCTCACGAGTGCAGACAGACAGTTCGACACCGGTTTTCGTTGAGAAAACACGCCTTGACTGAACAAGCTCATGGAATTCGAAGAGTAAACATTGTTGTTGCTATCCTTGTTATAGATTTTATTAAAAAGAAGATGACGTCAGCGGTGTCATTGGTGGTTGCGTCATGGTTGAGTTGTAGTTGTGATGTGATCGGTATCACCTATGTAGTCGATAATGACGGCAAAATGTAGTCCGTGTAAATTCTACTATTTATTTTCAATACAAAATTGCACCCACCCACGTGGTGTGGTTGTGGTGTGGTTGTGGTTGTGGTGTGGTTGTGGTTGTAGTGTGGTTGTGGTACGTGTGAAACAAGCCTAAAAGAACGTGACAGTTTCATAAATTTTAAACGTTAATTGATACATAATTAAATATTTTGTACGATAAAATATCAAATTTACATGAAATTATAGCGTAGCTGCCACGTCAACCATAATGCCTATAGGCTGGTTTTTTATATATAAACATTACATTATTTACGAAATAACAGTGTACATAATAAATTATGCATTCATTAAGAGTTGTAATTAGGTCAAATATGATCATAATCATAAAGGAGACTTTAGTCATATTTATAAATGAGACTTATTTAAAAAAATTAAGTCATTATATGCGATGTTTAGCACAGTAACATTTTAAAAATAAAGTTATTTTCTAATTTCTTTATTGTTTTGAGCTAAAGCTGCAACCTTTATTTTGCATTTTAGAATAAAATCATAGTTGTTTTAAACTTAGCGCAGTAGCTTTATGTGCGATAACGTGTGTGAATGTGCAATCGCGCTATCTGTGTTTATGTTTACCTAAATATAGATAACAAATTAAGTCGCCACAATAAATAAGATTTCCATCTTGTCTCTTGTTTAAGACAACTGTTGGGCGTTTTCATAAGATGAAAGAACGTTTCCCATACCCAGCAAAAAAGCGACGAATTCATAAAAATCGGGCAAGATATCTTCTGTCTAAAATATTCACTAGCAGTACTGAGTCGGTTTCATTCCCGAGTCAGTCAAAAAAATAATAGCGAGATTTTCTGTTAAGGAATTCTCGGTAGGAGCATGGAGTCTGGAACTGTGCTCCGTAAACGGCAAAGACTCGTCCTCTATTACTTAGGATGTTAAACCAAATCTGGCGAAAGATGAATGTTATACATCGCTACCTATCTCTTCGAGACAATAGCTGTGACAATTATATATAAGTTAATCGTTGACTCTTTATGTAGCCCGCGAAAATACTGTTTACTAGTTTGTCGCTTAGCGATACTCATTTGGTAATACCGGCCTATTTATACGCTCTCAGCTATATTCGCTTGGTGCAAGACGTATTCAAGTGATTAGGCAGTTGGTAACTGGTATAAATAATTGCTAAGCACTCGGACTATCAAAGTCAAAGTCAAAAATCATTTATTAATTTAGGTCACAAAGTAACACTTATGAACGTCAAAATATATGGGTTAGTGAGTTTACTAAGTTACTGAAGCTACATTTAGGTTAGTTGCTAGGTTCAGGCAAAGGGTTGAGCCTATGAGAAGAAACCTGCAAGAAACTCACGGCCACTCTTTTAAATCGCCAATTAAATATAATTTCAGTATTTTACAACTCAGATTAACAAGGTGTTGCAGCCATTATGCCATATACTACAGACTATAAAAAAACTAAAGATAAAAACAGTAATAACTTAATAATATTATAGAGATTAAATAATTTGAGCTAAGGTATATGTTTTAATATAAATCTAAAATAGGCAGTAAGATGGCATGATGGCGCATACACTTACACTTTGTGACAATGCAAAGGCAGTCCGTGACTAAATGTGGTTGTGCATTTATATTCTTCAATAATAATCAAATCAAGAAACAAGTTACTTGTTAACATCACAAATAATCACAAGGTACCTCTACATTACTAAATTGACTTAAAAGTAATACAGATCTTTAAATCCTGTATGCAAGAAGCAACTAGTCCCATGAGTTTTTGTCATTTAAGTAGTCTTTGACTGAATAATAACCCTTCCGAATAAGTTGTATTTTAACGGCGCTTTTAAATTTAAGTAATGGTAAATTTATTATATTAATAGGTAGTTTATTAAAAAAACGTATACCGAGTCCCGCAAATGTATTGTGAACTTTATGTAAACGATGATATGGGCCTACTAACTTATGCTTATTTCTAGTGTTTACGTTATGGATATCACTATTCTTATTATATAAGTGAATATTATGTTTAATAAACATAATGTTAGCAAATATATATTGCGACGCAAAAGTAAGTATGCCTATTTCTTTAAATCGATCTTTCAGGGAAACTCGTGGTCCTAAATTATAAATGCTACGTACTGCACGCTTTTGAAGAATAAAAATTGTCTCGATATCAGCTGCCTTGCCCCACAATAATATACCATAGGACATGACACTGTGAAAGTAACTGAAGTATACTAGTGTCGCGGTATCTACATCAGTAAGCTGTCTTACTTTCCGAACTGCATATGCGGCTGAGCTAAGTTTCCCTGCAAGACACGATATATGAGCGCCCCACTGAACTTTACGATCTAAAGTCAAACCTAGAAAAACTGTTGATTGTACGAAAGAAATAATTTCATTATTTAAATTTATATTTATGTTAGGACTCTTTACATTTGGCAATGAAAACTTGATACATTTTATTTTTTTAGAGTTTAGTAGTAAATTATTCGACGTAAACCAGTTCAGGATGTGCGCGAGCGAATCATTAACACTATTTAAATTTGTTGCTCTTCTGTCTACTTTAAAAATAAGAGATGTGTCATCTGCAAATAAAATAATGTCACACAAATCCTGCACGAAGAACGTCAAATCATTTACGTACACTAAAAACAGAAAGGGTCCTAAAATCGAGCCCTGTGGCACGCCCATTGTGACTGGTAATCCAGAAGATCTACTTCCGTTGATATCAACGTATTGTAGTCCATTGCTTAGGTAGGAACCAACTAAGTCACATGCAGTATCTCTGATGCCATAATGCTCGAGTTTTCGCAACAGCGTATGATGGTCAACGCAGTCAAAGGCTTTAGAGAGATCACAGAATACGCCAATGACATCTTGCGAATTTTCCCAGGCACTGAATATATGTCTTAAAAGCGTAACACCCGCATCTATCGTAGAACGGCTTTTTCTAAAACCATATTGATCTGCATGAAATAAATTATTTACACTAAAGTGGCTCTCCAATTGCTGTAATATAATCTTCTCAAATATTTTACTAATAGCAGGTAATATTGAAATTGGCCTAAAATTACTGGGGTCACTTTTGCATCCATTTTTAAATAAAGGTATTATTTTACTACATTTCATTAAATTTGGAAAAATGCCCACATCAATGCATCCGTTGAATATTGCGGCTAGGTGTGGCGCTATATTAACAATAATACTTGCAACTAATTTTACAAAAATACCCCAGAAGTCGGCTGATTGTTTTGAATTGAGCGACTTAAATACTTTTATTATATCATACGGATGTACACATTCAAAACTAAATTGTGTATTGCACTCTTCCACGCTGCCCCTAACCAAGTATTCTGCTTGAGCTGGGCAAGACCGAAGGGTACTAGTTGTATTTAAAGGTATTTTTGTGAAGTAGTTATTGAATGTATCGGCTACTTCCAAATTATTTGAAATTACGCTATTATTTACGTTCAGTTCAAATTTATTATCACGCACCTTGCTGCGACCTGTTTCATTGTTAATAATGTTCCATGTAGTTTTAATTTTATTATTAGAATTTTCAATTTTAGTTTTTAGGTAAAGGGACTTGGCAGTGGCACAAGTCTTTTTAAATAATTTTGAATAACTTTTAACATATTGAATAAAATTTGGATCAAAATTGTATTGTTTCATACCATATAATTCGTATAGTTTTTGCTCTACTTCTATATATCCCAGATGTTGCCCAATCACAAAACTTAATCTTATTATTCTGACTAAAGGTCTTACATTTAAAAATATTATTATATTCTAAAGTAATTATGTTAAGTAAAGACTCATATAGTTCGTCTGGATTATTCAGAGAAAGGTCCATATTGACACTTATGTTATCATTAAATTCCTTTAAGCGATTGGATGTCATCGGTCTACACGTGACCTTATTCTCTTTATGAATTGTACTCACAGGAAATACTACCTTTTGCCCACAGTCGTCAGATGTCAGTTCACTCAATATGGCCCTATTAAGAAATTGGCAGTCGCAAAATACATTATCTAAGTAGGTCGCAGAATGTGAAGTGATCCTAGTTGGTTCAAAAAATAAATGCTTTAAGTTAAATGATCCAAATAAACTAATAAGTCTCAAAGAGAGAGCTGACTGCTCAAGTAAATTAACATTAAAATTACCACACACTACTATATGCCTATTACTAAAACTCAAGCGTTTTAAAATATCCTCTATTATGGTTTCAAATACACTAAAGTCACTCTGCGGTGGTCGGTACACACAAACTATGACATGTTGCTCTAATTCCACACAGGATAATTCTACAGTGCGCTCGATAGAAAGATTTACTATATCTTTACGTTCTTTACATTTTAGATTGTTACATACATATACTAGAGAGCCACCATGTATAGAATCTTTTCTTACAAAAGCACTTACAATTGAATAATATTCGTTATTAAATATTAATTGATTAGGTTTTAACCAATGTTCCGTTATGCAACATATTTGAATGTTATGTTGTTTAAAAAATAAATCTAATTCTAACTCCTTGCCGGATAGACCCTGAATATTCTGATGAATTAGTCTAATACTGTGTGTCTGCCTATCCTTTGTCTCATTTAACAGTTTAAAATACTAGAAGTGTCAATATGAAAATTTGTAGTAGTAATACTACTATGTCCTAAAACCTTCACTACCCTACTAGTACTTGAGTCACTACATATATTAAATGCTAATAATTTAGCAAGTTGCTTTTTATAATAAAAAGATAGATACATTGTATCTTTAGTTAATAAAAATTTACTAATAAACTTATTAGTGTCTATCTCGGTCTAACACTATTTTAAATACACACGCAGCTCCTTGTTGCTCGACAACTCGTCATACTTTCTAGCCAAACTTTTTCCTCGCTAATTGTCACCGGTGGGACACGAGCCAAATATGCATAGACCACTGTACAATAAATACATACATAGACTGACGTTTGTTTGCTGGATGCATAGGCAGGGGCTACGGATTGCCACTAACTATGATCCTGGCAAGCCTTTTATACTTCATGCGTCTTCATTATATCCTAACTTCCTAACTAATATTATAAATGCGAATGTGAGTTTGCTTATTACGCTTTAACGCCTTAACTTCTCCACCGAATATTATGAAATACAGGCAGTCAAGGCTACGAAAAATATTATTACCTTTCATAAAAAGAAAGTACTGTTTTCGAGAGATAGAAATTCTATAAATGTAAAAATCTACATTAACGAGAGCGAAGCCGCGGGTAAAAACTACTTCTTCATACATGTTCGTCTATTTAGGGTACTCTCAACCTGTCCTGTCTTTAATATGGTAAAAAAATCTCTCTCTGAGGTCTTTTCCCATCCGTTTGTGCCATTCACTTTTGCCTAGTTTAATTCTATATAACTTGACATAAGACGGGGTTTACTTGATATTTTATTAAGATGAACTTTATAAACATTGATGAATGACGTGCAGTGCAATGAACCAACTAATAAATAATGTTCTGTAATCGTGTTGCAGCGAGCACCTAAACCATTATTTATAGAATTCGGTGACAAATAGTCAATCTAATGTAAAATGGGATCAGAATTGATATATAACGTTTTTTTGGACAAAACAGACTTCTAACAAAAACGATATATCAAGTAATATGCATAAGATAGTACGTCAATTAACTTTACGTAAGTGAAGATTGATGAGATTTATGGCGTTATGTATCTTATTTAAACCGACTACTGAACTTATAAAGAAACTTTCCTACTTTCTGTTCGTATTTAAAACAATTAGTCGAGACACTGTTGTAGTGTGAGAACTGCATTAAATTGTTTTTAATGGTTTTACATCATGTAGGTACTGGGTAGAACTTAGATTCATAAATCCATCTGTCTCAAGTCTTTCATTGGTACGACCGCATCCTTATTATTCACTAACTTCTACCCTAGGTTTGTTGGCGTAGTACACCTTAAATACGTAGTGTATGTTTTTCAAAGATAGCGTACCTTCCTATTAATAAATAAAAGAATTTTAAGTATATATGCAGTAATTTCAAAGATTGCCCCCTATATTCAATAAAGCAGAATTTACCTCTTAATAATATTAATGTAGATATTTACCGACGAACTTAATGGGTTTAATACCTATTCGAGCTATCTATAGTTTTATTGAATAGCAAGCATTCAAAGCTATACTATTCTTTAGGCGAGAAACCGAATGAAATTGTTCGAATTGCAGTCTTGTGTGGAACGTTCAGTCACGTAGAGCTTGTACTGCACGCCTTTCCGATAACGTGAATGCATTGAACACCAAGTACTTGTGACAAATACCAACATTTTCCTCTCGCATCGTTTGAAGAATTTCAATGTATACCATCAGCATCGCTTGCGGTATATAAGCTGAAAAGCCATGCTTGTTATATTGAGAAAATAAAATTCGTCGGTTGTTGGATTTATGTACAGAATCATCGTTCAATGCCCAAGTCGGCTTCTTTGGCCTTATATTAACTTTATTTATGCTGTATCATAATCATAATCATTTATTCATGAAATATAAGCTTACAGTACTTACAACCAAATCGCTTATATCTATACTAAAGACACAAATTAAAATACACAAAAAACATAAAATTAACAATAATTAAATATTAACATACACAATATAAATAACAAACACAACAACAATTTATAATGAGATATTTTTCTGTATAACAATCCAAACTTAATTGCCTATATCTTTACTAATATATGGAGTCCTTCCTTACTATGTTATTTAAGAAAATTAATAATTTTTATATATTACGCTAGGTTTGTCAAAAATATATATCTGCTTTTGGATTGAACTTAAGAAAACAGTTTATCAGTCTCCTTTAAGGCCTGATGTAACACACAGTTAAATTTTGACATAATTCTCAATTAATATGTGTCAACAATCAGCTATCCGTTGGTAAAACGAATATAGTCCGTTTCTTGTATATAGGAACCGAGCCTAAGTCTGTTCTAGAATTATTCTTATCTTGCAGATCTAAACAAGAACTAAAATGACAATATAGCAATCGTAAAGCAACATGTCTTGTTTTTTTTGTACAAATAAGGTGGCAAACAAGCATACGGCTCACCTGATCGTAAGTGGTCACCGTAGCCTATGGACGCTTGCAACAGTAGAGGCATCACTTGCGCGTTGCCGACCCTTTAGGAAAGGAAGTAGGAAGGAGAAGGAGCGGGAAGGGGGAAAGAGGGTGATTGGGCCTTCGGCACTCTCACTCACCGAACGAAACACAATAGTAGGAATACTGCTATTTCACGTCGATATTCTGTGAGAGGCTAGTCCTTCCCCGGTCGAGGCGGCCTATTCATGCTGAAATTAGCGAGGCTCTACTACTCAAAAATATTTACAAATAATCAACTACATTGGTGACCTAGCTGTCTTGCGCGGTGGCGCTGCGAGAGTGTGTGCTACGCATGAAGTCTCAGGTGCAATTCCCGAGTCCGGCGACGTGATACTAAGTTTCTCTGTTAAAAAATCTCGGTAGCAACACGTAATTGCCCCCTGTCACGTGCGACCTAAAACCTTATCTAGCTAAAACTGGGTATACTACACCTCTTCCTAACTCGCCGGTGAATATAGGCGTAAGACTATGCATGTATCTACATTAGTATACATAGAGTACATACGGATAAATATATAATAATACTAGCGGAATCGACAGACGTCGTAATGTATACAAAAAAAAAAAATAACAAACCAAATCTAAACCATCCTCACACAACACAGACAAAAAAATTCATTCAAATCGGTCCAGCCGTTGTCAACACACGTACAGATACAAGTATTTGTTACAGCTTCGAATAAAACATTAATAGACGTTTTTTAAACATAGTTACTATAAATCTACTCTTGTTTGGCAAATGAAATTTCAAATAAGGAAGAGCGAAACAGAATCTTTTTTGAATAAAGCAGTTATTAGTATATTCATCTCCCAGAATGTTTCGTCGTTTCTTTGTTGTAGACTTTTGGGTCGACTGCGACGTAGTTACAAAGTTCAAGGGGACTTCTTCATCCAAATTTAACCCCTCTTTTGTCTAGTTTTTACATAATACAGCAGTCTTTTACAATCTCCGGCCGAGCTATTTTTGTCATAAAGAACTCTAATTTAGTGTAAAATCTTGCTGGTCATGGCTCACCCCGCTCGCTAATATAATTAGCCTCTATTATCCAATGGAGTGAAAAGATACGAGAACCTCTTTCATAATTGTGTTCTCATTTAATATTTATTAAAACATGGCCTTATATTAAAAAACCAGTTCACTTACTATCGTGGTGTATCGAACGTTATCTTAACGAAACTATATTTAAATTGTTATGTATTGAGGTTACTCTCTGGTCTCGGCAACGTTAATATTGAAAGAAACACGAATTATGGAATATAGCTTAAATGGCGACAGTCTAAGATTTTATATTATTTAAGGGTTAAACATAATGGGCAAAATATAGAAGTGATGTATGTTATGTCTACCTAGCCTTCTTTGGCAATTATTATTGTTGCTATTTGGATTTCCGTAATTGTCTAACCTAAGTCCAAGGCTAAATCTATTTCTATAAAATTTTTACCAATATCCGTTTAGCCGTTTAGTTAGTTAGTTTACGTTAAAGTACCTATTTGTATGGGTCTTTTTCCTATACAAAGTGTGGCTCAAAGTATGATCAGGATTCCTGATGATAAGAATATCTAAGAAAGCTAATAAATTATTTGCCTCTCATTCCATAGTAAATTGGATGTTGTTATTAATGGAATTAAGATGCTATGGAAACGAAACAAACGGCAGATACTGTCGCACTTATAATATTACTGTGAAACTAAGTATTTGTATGTTATTAGTTCAATCAATAAATCAGTCAGCCCACCGCAGTCCATTGCTGGACATAGGCCTCTCCCATTTTACGCTACAACATCTGGTCTACCGCCTTCCGCATCCAGTCTGACCCAGCTACCTTTTTCAGTTCATCGGTCCATCTGGGCGGGGGCGTCCTACCTTATGTTTACCAAGACGCGGTCTTCACTCTAGGACTCGCTCGGTCCAACGGCCATCGGTCCTTCTTTAAATATCTGTAGAAGGTCAGCCCATTGCCACTTCAGCTTGCTTATTCTGAGAGCTATGTTCTTTGAGGGACCTTGACCTTGGTTCTTTGATGATAACCTCATTTCTGAGTTTATCCTTCAAATAAACTCCATGCATAGTTCGCTCCATAGACTTTCAATTTATACTAGCCCTAACGTGAGTGTCTACGTTTCGGCACCGTAGTTCATAACATGTAGGATCCACTGGTGGCGATGAAAAAACTTGACGAAGCTTACAAAACGCTGCCCAGCACAAATGGATTCTCCTGTCGATTTCTTTCTCGAAGTTGTTCCTACTCAGTTAAATCACTTGTCCAAGATAGACATACTCTTGAACAACTTCGAGCATCGACTCAACGACGTTAATCGGTCTCGGCATAACATGTCTATTAAACATAATCTTGGTTTTATCCAAGTTCATTCCGAGACCAACGCGTCGCGAGGCTCCGTTTAAACTGTGCAGCATCCCTCTAAGCTGTTCCAGCGACTCTGCTAAAATGACGATGTCATTGGCGAACCGAAGGTGTAAAATGTACTTACCATTCACATTGATTCCCCGTCCAGTCCAGTGTTTTAAAAACATCCTCAAGCGCGTTGGTAAACAGTTTGGGAGGTATTACATCTCCCTGTCTCACTCCTCGACGCAGCTCTATCGGATTTGTTTTCTTGTCCTGAATCTGGACAGTTATTGTGGTTGTGTCATACAGGCATCTCTTCATCTCTTTTTAATGCGTACCGCTAAGGAGTGGAATTCGCTACCTAAGTCTGTGTTTCCCGATGAGCACAATCTGGGTGTCTTCAAGTCGCGAGTGAATAGGTATCTTCTAGGCAAGCGTGCTCCATCGTTGACTGCATCTTCACTTAAGATCAGGTGAGATCGCGGTCAAACGCAAGCCAATTACAGTCTAAAAAGAATCTCAACACTTCTATATAGCGCCAGTCAATGCGACATCGTTGCAGAGCATCCAGAACTGCCCAAGTTTCGAAGGCTTTCTTGTAGTCCATAAAAGCCATACACAGCGGCTGATTGTACTCTTTGGTCTTCTGTACAATCTGCCGAACAGTATGGATGTGGTCCACGGTGCTAAAGCCTTTTCGAAACCCGGCTTGTTCTGGAGGCTGGAACTCGTCAAGTTTTCTACCGAGACGGTTTGTGAGGACTCTCGAATACAATTTGAAGACGTGGCTTAGGAGTGAGATTGGTCTATAGTTCCTAAGTAAGGTTTTATCACCATTCTTAAAGAACAGAACCACCGTACTGTGGATGATGGAAACAAACAGGCTAGTTAGCTCCTTCAGGATTACGATCCCGCCCGCTTTAAAGAGCTTTGTTGTAAATCCGTCATCACCGGGAAATTAATTGATCTTAAGCTGCTTGAAAGCCGCTTTGACCTCGCTCTGGTCGATAGCCGGGATGTTCTCGGTGAAGTGGTACGTGAGTGGGGTTCTGTGGTCATCGCCGCTATGTCCTGAAAGTCTCGCCATCCGTGATGCGTACAGGTGTCTGTAAAAACGAAATGTTATTTTTGTTTGTTATTAGTTATTTTATAATTTGTCAAACAAGCACCATTATAAAATTGGCGATTAAAAAGAGTAGCCGTGAATTTGTTGCCCGTTCTTCTCATTGGTTCTATGCCCTTGCTTTGCTGAACGTAATAACAGGTAAATGTAATTGTAAATTCATATTATTGTTTAGTTAGTGTAATCTTGACGTTCATAATTGTTACTTTGTGACATAAATGAATAAATATATTTTGATAATTGATTTTGATTTTATGTACTGAAATATAACGAATACAGCAAAATTAGTAGATATTATATCCTTTTCGGTAGCAAGAGTAGGTAAGGTAGAAAGGCCGAGTATTAAAATAAATTGTTTTAATTAAATGGTTGTAATGCAGTCATTGAAAAACCAATATTTTTCGATAACCTTTTCTCTGAATAAGCACTTCATTTATTTTTATCTTAACACCGGCCGAAGGATCTTAATGAAATGAGATAACGCGCAGTCTTCCGTTGATCGTTTACCATGCTGCTAAGAAAAACAATCTATGGACTGCTTACACTTTATAAAGAAATTCTGGGAATCTAAAATCTTAATTTAAATAGTCTATACGGATATTACTGTATTTTACATGTTTGTATATTTTTTGTTTTAAAGGCACCCTTCATCACAGCGTGTAATGCTTTTTATTCCCCTGACGTAGGGATCAGGGACCTTATTTTCTTTCTTTATGAAATGCAAGCTTATAATGTCTCTATATTACTTAAAAAAAAAATAATTTTGAAATTATCTTAATATTACTTATAACATATACATGTTGTTACCGTGTG
Source organism: Catocala nupta (assembly GCA_963675205.1). Classification (NCBI taxonomy): domain Eukaryota; kingdom Metazoa; phylum Arthropoda; class Insecta; order Lepidoptera; family Erebidae; genus Catocala; species Catocala nupta. The sequence continues at coordinate 14,789,700 of OY776084.1, forward strand.
TTAGTGTTTGTGTTTGTTTTATTCCTTTTGTTAACTTTGCTTGCAATTAGTTTGCAATATTCTATGAAAGGCTTCCTCGACATTTTGTTAGTTATCAGGCCATGAAAATTTTTCGCATTTATATAACAGCCCAGGATATTTTCCAGGTCGTACCTGAGCTTTCCGTACAAGGAACACTCAGCCAGGATGTGTGGGACGGTTTCGGTCTCTCCCAGTCCACAAGGACATGACGGGTCCACTTTACACTTGAACCTGTACAAGTATTCAGAGAACCCACCATGTCCTGTGAGTATTTGGGTGAGAAGAGAAAAGCATGTTTGTATATTAGAACATGGTCCCGTGGAGAATAAATGCTGTAAACAATTTAGATTATGGCAAAAGTGTAATTATAAATGATAATACATATTTTAATAGTTAGAAGTTGTTACTCAAGTAAACTACAATAAAATCCCTATAAACCAGTTTAATTTCAACGTGTAACATTCGCGTAAACGTAAGACAGTATAACGAAGCACCTTATATGACAATGGTGGTATATTATAAAAGCATAGCTTATGTTATTTAGGACACCTGAATGAAATATTTTTATCAGTTTAATTGTGACAAATATAGGTTATCTGAACAGTACAGTTACATTATATGAACAAACAAATTTCACCTGTTTATGATATAAGTAAGGATGTAAATAAAACTAATATATACCGATACTTTTTATTATTTTGTTCTTTTGCTAAACTTATTTACCAATATTTATAAGGAAAGGGACAATACGAAGTAATTGCTCATTCAAAACATCACAATTTGTATATGAATTTTACGTAGCTTTTTATGATGGTACTACGTAATTTCTTTTACAAATTATTATTTTTTCCTCTTGGTGGAAACTGAAAAGATATAAAGAACAGTATTTGTTTATTAACTTCGCTCAAATTGTGTGCAATTTACTCAACTGCCTTGTTTATGACAAAGCTTAAAAGGTTTCTCTACAATCAATAGAATATGTACGAAATTAGGTCACTATTCTATTTGTAGGTTTCGTTCAAATACCTCGATTAAAGGGCATCTGAAATATACTATCTTTTAATGTGCTTTTGTTTAGTATTAGGTATCCAGCTATGAAATTACCGTTTATGCACTACATCTAATTTCGTGGTATCTGTACAGAATGCAATGGTTATTTAAAAAACCATTTATATTCTGATAATAGACTACATATACATATATAATTAGCAGACTCGACAGACGTTGTCCTGTAAACAGGAAAAAAGAAACAAATCTAAACCATTCTTGAATCCACTTGAACACACACAATTTTTTTTATTAAAATCGGTCCAGCCGTTGACGAGGAGTGTAATTACAAACACACGCATAGAAGATTTATATATGTATATAAAGAAGTATTATTGAAAATAAATATTATTGTATCACTTAGTAACATTACGTGATGTTTGATGTTTTTGTTAATTTTGACAAAATATAGTAGCCTTAATACAAGCAACTGTACCAAAAACAGACAGAGTTCGAAATGGCGATTCAAAAAATATTGACGAACTGTTGCCGACTTTCTTCATACAAAGCGACAACTTCATATTTGAAACCCCTTTTATTTTACGTTTGGATTCCATCTTATTAAAACTTCGTTGCTATTTCATGTACTGGGTGCCAAGTACGAGTTGTTTTTACGTTAACGCGATCGAAACAGTTACCGCGTTTGGCTCTCTGATTGGTTGAGAGCTTGGAGCGGGCCAATCAGAGCGCCAAATGTCATAAACGTGTCGATCGCGTTAACGTAAAACAAATTCGCACTCGGCACTCTGATTACTTTTTAACAGGCAAAAGTTCGTTTACGTAGTAAATAAAAAAAATAATTAAGAATTAAATAAATTTATGTAAATGCAATTTTCAACTACTTTGGCATTTTCTACGTCATTTTGATAAAAATAATCATGGTATTGTATTATGTTTACGCGAATGTTATTCATTGAAATTAAACTCATTTATATGGATTTTACCGCGTTGTTTATTTAACACTGTATTACATAATTTTGAAACTGTTACCCTATTACTACTATTAAATTTTACTAATTTTAACGAGTCATGGTACCCGTGACTATGGCTGCTGAAAAGCAAACGAAACGTCGGGAAAAGTGTAAACCTAAATATAAATAGTTTTAATAATTTTATTAGCTTAGAAATTAGTATAATTCAATAGTAGTAGTAGTGTAACAGTTTCAAAATTATGTAATACAGTGTTAAATAAACAACGCGATAAAATCCGTATAAGTGAGTTTAATTTCAATAAATAATCACAGTATAAAATAATGTTAAATTTTCTATTCAACGGGTGTCTAGGTATATCTCTTGTACATCTATGTGTGTAAGTTTAATCCATTATAACATAAACTTAAGAGGCCGATACGACGACGACGTCGCACACGAGATTTGAAGATGATTTATTACATCGGTAAGATATGTTATTGATTTATTTCCTACAAAATATTAGTTGTTACGTGTTTTAGGGATTTATGCCGCAGACTGAGTAAGTCTCAATCCAATTTAGCTGTTTTAACTTGTTAATGATTGAAATGCCAGTCGTAATTTAAAATATATTTATGTCTGGCCGCTGGTATGCCGCTGCGACTTAATAGATTCAACATATATGTCTCTGCAGCAATATTTATTTCTGTACATTTATATATAGCGCTTTTACAGGTGGAACGGTAACCATAAACATCATCTCAGGCCACAGAACACAGCTAGTTTAACAAAATTATTAGTATTATACATTTTGAACTTCGTGTTAGACGGCGAGATCCTAGTTTGTACATTTTATTTTATGGAAAAGTCGAAAGCGTCATTGTCGTTCTCATTAGAACATCAACGGATGTAGCGATTGTCCGAATTGATACGAACGAGAATGAGTATTCTGTGCCACTGGCACTATCATCCTGAACTAGACATCATTAATAACATTAGTAACCAACATTATAAATAATATTTATTGCTGTGTTTTTACAATGGATATGAGTTTTTCATCTAATTGTCAGAATATAAATATTGATAGTCAACGATTGCTATATTATAAAACAGTCAAAATGTATGTATCTGTTATTCACTTAATATTTAAAATGCAGTTAAACCTCCTTAAACATTCAAAATAGTTTCATGGTACACTCAATACTGAACTCTTCAATTGGAACCAAAAAATAACTGTCATTTTGTACAAGACTCCTAGACCAATGTGTGTGTATATATAAGAGCACAGTGTTTCGTGTACAGACATGTGACGTACAGTTATTGATTAAAATATTGAAGATTTAGAACATTCTAACTGCCTTATCCTAACTAATATAACCAGTTGACAGCGATGCTGAAGAATTCTACAATGCCTAAACCATTTTTGTAAATATTTAGTATTATAATTATTCGTGTTTTTGTAATTATGCTATCTTTTTTAATACGTTTGTCTATATATATTAGATAAATTCGTTTTAAAATTATTAATGTAAATATAATGTATCATGATCAAAGTTCAATTATTGATCAAGGTCTTAAGTGCCATTGTGTTGATAACTAGTTAAGTTTTGACTGGCTAACTATTCAACATTATTCGCCAATATTAATAACTCGTTTGTTCGCATAGCAGTCTTGGACAGCTTTTAGGTGTATTAACTTAAACATAATAAATCTACTTGCCTGCATTCATACGCAATTCCATAGTATTTAGTCTCAGCTCAATAATATGAACATGTAAAAAAAGCTATTCAAACCGTTGAGCGTTCTACACTTTAATGCAAGTAACAATTAATCACAGTGCCAGTTTTAGATCATCCCTCTTAAAACTTGTCAAAGAAAATCTTTTGCAATCCTGCAACATGTGCTAGAATGAGCGCAGCTGCTGTTTCAATAGTTTTATAGCACTACATCGATCTGAAAAGGCTGCAGCGTACCTCTATATACAAAGTCTAAAATATGTTTTATGAGAGAAAATGAGGTATTTAATTTCTTACAGATTGATATGAAAGCGTGGGAATGTTTTGTTCGTATTGTAAATCAGGGATTATTAATTGTGTGGTAAAGTAACGAGGTACGTTTTATGCATCCAGGCAGGGTCGGTGTGCTTGTTGTCGGAATGCGGTGTGAAACTCATTTGGAACTGCCACATGCAATGTGTCGACAAATTTAGGAGTCTCACAATGACAGTGCGGTGTGCACACATAACATTTTAGTGCGGTTACACATTTGAACTCGTTACTGAGTAATCAATTTATTTGAGGTTACTGTGACGGTAAGCTGGCTATGTAGCTTTGTTCCAGCTCAGTTTCATACAAATTTAAATATTAATCCGAAGCCAATGTATAATATGTATATCTTCATTATTATATCGATTTTAGATTAAGTGAATCTGATTAATAAATTGAATATCAAATTTGTTTAGCTTTTCTAAAGCAAGAGGAATTACCGCACTCCTCTCGTAATACAAATGGTAAGGTTTTAATTGTTCACGGCTCTGTACTGGTGTTGTTTGGCAGACGATGCACATTTTCGATACTATGAACAGAGATCAAACTAGGCTGGTCTAGCTTTTTAACAATGTTTTCCGAAAGCAAGTTGTGCAATGAACTTTCTATAAAATACCTTATCCTTATAAAAGGTTTACAAGTGATATAAGGAAAGACTATACTAGTATTCAGGGCAGACGCCGATTTCTCACGTATAGTTACCAATATACCAGTCCATCAAATACCCATACCCATAGCCCTTATATTAGAATACATACGTAGCAATAGTCCTGCGCCTGTTGCGGCTAGTGCCGCTTTAGGTGTTCCACCCCACTTTAGATTAAAACTCTCGAAGGCCTCTTCAAGTTGGACCCATGTCTCCGTGTAAGCCTCCCAAAGGGCCGGGTATTTTCCTAACGCATTAGGGATATAACCGTGAAAGTGAAACAAATAATAATAATAAATGCAATTATGCCAGCTTCTCATAATGGTTGTAGGAAGGAGGCTCGTAGCACTAAGGAGCTCCTCCTCATTGACATGACCATTAACAACAGGTTCGCCGTAAACGAAGGGATCTGGCGGCATGTTGGAAAGATTATAAGAAAGTGTATGACTCGGTTCCATATACATACATGGCTTTTGAGGGTGTTAGAGTTGTATAAAGTAAATGCAACTCTGCGCACGAAAATGGTTCTTAGCTATCTAGGATGTCTTTTTTTTTTTTTTTTAATTTTGCTCGTCAAAATGACCACACTCCGCCTGATGGTAAGCAGTCGTGTGGTCTAAGAGCAGTGGCCTCCACATCGTCCTCATAGCAGCCGAGGCGATGTTGAGGTCTCTACTTTGACGGCCTGAGAAGATGCTTTTTCACGCCCCGCTTAAAGGACCCAGGATTGAAGGAAGAAGGAAACACGTGCCTTGGCAGAGAATTCCATGCCTTGATTCCATGTCGACATATCCCTGGGAATGGCGCACCGATAAAAATTAAGCGGGGTATATTTCAGGGCTACAGTCTGAGTCCTCTTTAGTTTTGCTTAGCATTGAATCCTCTTAGTACATTACTAGAAGGTTCAGGGCTAGGTTACAGGTTACAAAGAGATGGAATAATACCCAATTGCTGTATATGGATGACTTACAGATTGCCCACACTGATTTATAGCTGGTGGATTTACTCAAAGTAACTCTATCAGCATGGCTTTTGGTGTGGATAAATGTGCTGTCATCCATGTAAAGCAAGGAAATGTAGTGGAATCCGAATACGATCCGATACAAGTACTTGGGTATGTCACAGGCGTTAAGCATCAATGAGGCTGTCATGAAGCAATCGTTGCAGGAGCGTTTCTATGATCGCCTGAAAAAAGTTTTAAATAGTATTTTATCAGGTGGCAACAAGGTGCGCGCTTGTAACGGTTGGGTCATGCCGATTCTTATGTACTCCTTTGGCATACTTAAGTGGACTCAGACTGAACTGGATGCCCTGGACCGGTGGGTCCGTACACTCTTGATGGCATACCGTATGCATCATCCGCGTTCGTCTGTTATGAGGTTGTATATCCCGCGGAAATGTGGGAGCCGAGGGTTTCTGAATGCTAAGGCCCTTCATAACCGCGAGGTGTGCAACATTAGGTAATACTTTCTCCACGCAAACGCGGGTATGCATCCGGATGTAGTTGCTGTGGACACCGAACTCACCCCACTCAGTTTGGCTAAAGAGAACTGGCGCAAGCCTGTAGCGCTTAACACTGACGATCGCAAGGATTTATGGCAGAGCAAGGGAAGCGAAAAGTGTCATGTCACGTTGTACTGGGATCGAACTATCATCATAGACAGGACTGTTGTGGCCAACAAACCTGACATTGTGGTGATAGATCGATCAGAGCGCCGCGCAATGATTATCGATGTCACCATTCCTCATGACCGCAATCTTGCGAAAGCAAAATGGATAAATAAATTAAATATCTTGATTTAGCTCGCGAGGTTGTTCATATGTGAGATGTGGATTTGGCAATCATTGTGCCGATAGCCATTACTTTCAATGGTCTAATAGGCAAGAGCCTCGATCATCATCTAAAGAGGCTCGCGTTAGTTGCCTGGATCAAGGGTTTGATGCAGAAGGCAGTGCTTTTAGATACGGCATGCATTGTGAGGAGGTTCCTGTCTCTGGAATCCTAACCACCGGCAGCTTGGACTCTGTTCCCGATACCGGTGGGGTAGTATACATTTTATATATTAAATGTATTTTTTTAAATATATGTATGTATATATTTGAAAATAAAAAATATATTGACTATATTTAAATAACGATAATAATAATAATATCAGTCCTGTATATAAGTTGACCGAACCCAGTCTGAGAAGAATTAGGCCATAGTCCACCACGTAGTATTAGTGCGGGTTGGCAGATATCACATATTTTCGAGAGCATTTTGGAGAATTCACATACATATATGCAGGTTTCCGCGCGATGTTTTCCTTCACCGTAAGAGCGAGCTGTATGGTTAACTATTTACATAGCTTCGAAAAGTAAGAGATGCGTGCCTTAGGATCGCACGAAACCTCTGCGTGCCAGTTTAACGGTCCTCGACTAGGTTATTACTGATTTAATATACTGCCTTTTATTTCTTTTGTTTGTCAGATAATAATTATGTTTAAATATAATCGTGAATATCTAGTGTTACACATATGAGATTTTTAGTATACAGATTTTGAGATGTTTTAGAAGAGATTTTTAGTATACAGATTTTGAGATGTTTTAGAATAGAAACGCTAAATTGTTCACAATGTGCCAATGTCCTCTCTAAAGCGTATGCTATCAAATTAGGCACTAGACAATACAGCAGTATTTCCGAATGCAATTTCAAAACAGTTTATTAAGCCTCTTGTCCGATCTGTAACACTGTTTGCATTATCCTGTTTGATATGGCAGTCATATGTCGATACAGCGATAGACATAATTTTGAAAATGATTTTATGATATTGGTATTTTGAAATGACATATTTGCTTGTAGCACTTAATGATTAAAGCCACCATTATATCAGCGTTAATGACTTGTCTAATGAATTGCATAGAGAACTTTGCTGTCAATATTTTATAGTGTATGGTTGTTTGTCTACTTTTATATATAAATCTATTTCTGTACTTATTTTTATACTATCATGAAAATAGCGTTGGTAGTGTAGACATGAAAGATTCAGGTGGATAAACTCCATTGGGATTTCGACGAAATTATAAATGATACAGCGATCCTAAGGATTTTTCTGTTATTGTATTTACTTGGTAAAGTCTCCTAGAGGGTTTTTCTAAGAAACGTATAACGGTATGTTTGGATATTTAAATAATATCTCTTATGAATCAAGTATAGATTTGTTTTTTCAATTATAGATTAAAGTATAGATTTAGTTGATTTTTGTGCCTGTGTTTTTTGGCAGATTTTATTATGGTTTAGGCTGCATTCTTGTCCTATTGGTCTTCCTTATTCGATTACAAGGTTAGACACTGAAAGGAATATATACGTTTTCTAAAAATATAGTAACCGGCTGTAGCTTAACCATTGTTAAGTAATAATCTTCCTATTATTATTTACTAATTCTTTACTAACCTAATTATGAGGAATTTGGTAAGAGTCTATACCAAACTGCTAACATCGCATATTTGTGCTACGTTCTATTGTTATAAAGAGCTATCAAAATATTTTATATACAGCTTTATCATTTGTACAGTCTAGACCTAGGTTAGCTTAAGCGGTAGTAATTTAATATCTATATATTAAACGGGAAGCAAAAACTTTGTACCCCTTTTACGAAAATTGCGCGTATGGAGGAGTATGAAAGGAGACCGACTGCCTTGTATGGGACCCTGGCCTGGGCGTGAACAATTTTATATTGTAATAACAATATTAATTTTCAGTAGCCTAAACTAAGTAGAAAACATTATTCTATGAATTTTAGTATCAAGTTCGTTAAATAATAAAATAAAACACAAAATAGCAAACACAACATTATGTCCATATCCACTATACGAGCGAACAAACGCAAAGCGAATGACGGAAACAGAATTGACAGATAAGTCAAGTGTTTAGACACTTTACAATTTTGTTATATTTTATCAAATATCATATCATTTTTACATTAATTATTATTGTGGAATTCAAAATGTAAATATAGTAAATATTGAAAAAAATAACAACGTACTTTCAGATTTCGTTAATATTTCTAAAAGTGATTTTCTTAAACAGTTTGTTTCCATTCTTGTCCACTGTTTTTTTCACTACGCTACACAAACACACCATTTGGATTGTCCATTTCAGTTACACATTTTAAACCAAATGAAATTATTTTAAAAATCATTTTTATTATACGTCAATTTCATACGACTGGATAGTAACCAATATTTATTATATATTAAAACAAAACTTGTAATATTTTACTTTGTTTATAAGACGATTGTCCACGTTAAAGCCGAGTATGGACGGTCTCCTTTGGCTTTGGCACAGTTAAAGTTTTTATGAAGAAGGAGGGGTAAATCCTAATATTTTTATGAAATATGCATTATAAATATATTGAATTAATGAAAAAACACTACACGTACACAACCATGCATTTGACACAAGTAGTCGAATCGCGTTCGTAGTATTTCGGCATTATTCGGTTGACTTCGTAGAATTTTTCGTAACTATGGTTACAAACATATGTTTGTGGAGTAGGTGACTAAATGAAATGTAATTATAAGGGTTTAGCTATAGACAATAAAACCTTAATAACGATCAAATTTAAAATTTAAATAAATTACGGGCGAATTTCGACTACTTGGCGACCGCTAGTTATATCTAAAACGCCATTAAAACAACCGTACTGTTATCACTTACTATGATAACGTTTGTTTACGGGGTCGCTCCTGTTAAGTCAAATGGTAATTAGGATTTTGATAAAAATTATATATATCCTGTATATTTCATTGAACTAACCAATAAATACAAACCACATATATTACAGGGTGTCCGGTAATTAATGGATAACCTAGAAATGTCTTATAGTAGAAATGAAGGCCGTTCAGAAAAAATAATAAAAAAAATATATATTAAAAAGTGCAAGCTATATTAGCATAGCATACTTTTGACTGTCTATCTATTAGCATAATTAGTGTTTAATAATAAAATAAAAAAAAACCGATGGATTTCATTCATTTATGGTCGTAGTATACAAGAAAGTTATACATGGTAATTAAAAAAAAACCACATATCTCAGGTAGTAGTTAGGATAGATTTATTTTCATATTTTTTCTGAACGGCCATCAGTTCCACTATAAGACATTTCCAGGTTATCCATTAATTACCGGACACCCTGTATATATAATATCAGCCCTGTATTAAACTGTCCCACTGCTGGGCACGGGCCTCTTCTCACTGTGAGAAGGGTTAGGCCAGAGTCCACCACGCTGGCCTAGTGCGGGTTGGCAGACTTCACATATCTTAGAGAGCATTATGGAGAAATCTTAGACATGCAGGTTTCCTCACGTTGTTTTCCTTCATACAATATAATGCAATTTAAAACGTAGATCTCATCAGATCCAGATAACTGCGCATATAACTTGTTATAATAAACCTGGATAAATTAGTATATGCGAAAATAAATAAAATGTATACACGCTTTGTTGCGACGATGGCTCAGTTGGTGAGACAAAAACGAATGGACTGTATTTAAATGATATAATATGCAATATGAATAAATTACATAAATTAAAGGGTCGTAAGTAATATAAATTTGAGAGCGCGAATACGATGACGCGTTAGCGCAGATCTCAGCTGACCGCTATAGGTTGGGCACCGTCCGTGTCGATGGCCGTTGTGCCGCACGCCCCGCTCCCCGCAGTCCCCGCCTCAGGCACAGGCGAGTTGTATGACTCAACACGCTTTAAAGAAAGGGTAGGCAGAGGTACTACTTTTAGGCTATTGGCGTCTACCGGGCAAAGTACCGGATTCCGTGCTGTTAAGGAGATTTTTTACCAAAAAATTCCAATAACGGGGTCCGAAAAAATCCGGGAAAATCCGAGAACTCGTACTCGGCGGTCGCATTCACAACTAAAGTGTCACAGGTCAGGCAAAAAAAGAGAAATAATTAATTATTACCCTTTGTTGCTTGTATGCGGCACTATTGAATGAAATACAAAATATACATAAGTAATTACATCGTAACTAAAGTAGCAAATATAAACATTTTTTTTTACTTTTAGCCTGTATTATTGCTTGCCATTATGATGGACCAGCAGCAATTGTCTAGTGGGAAACCGTTAGACTGCCACGCAGAGGTCTCGAGTTCGAACCCAAGGCGCGCATCTCTGACTTTTCGAAGTTATATGCATTTTAGATAGTTAATTATCGCTTGCTTTAATGGTGAAGGAAAAAATCTTGAGGAAACCTGCATGTCTGAGAGTTCTCCATAATGTTGTCGAAGATATGTGAAGTCTGCCAACCCGCTTTGAGCCAGCGTGGTGGACTACGGCATAACCCTTCTCATACTGAGAAGAGGCCCTTGCCCAGCAGTGGGACGGTTTACTACAGGGCTGATATTATTATTATTAATAATAATAATAATAATATCAGCCCTGTAGTAAACCGTGATGGATGATGCCAATATGGCTTTATTGAAATATTTATTTACATATAATTCAATTTGGTTCCTTTCTTTGATATTGGGAGCAAACAAATGTACATTGTATAATAGAGAACAGATAAACCAATTACAAAGTAAATAAACATATAAATATATAATCAACAACGTTTCCACTCTTTACTAAGAGCTAGTTAAATACTGGTACGGTAGGATTATTGTAAAATAGGCAATCTATACAATTTTTATAAACATTATTATTATTATAGTGCTGTTGTGATATACGAGTTACATATCATATATTATGTCAGTCTATACAATAAGGACATTGCGCAAATCACGAAAAAAAACAGCTGTTCCATACAAAATTGGACTTTGTTTGACCTCGACAAAATGTATGGAACAGCAGATTTTTTTTCACGGTGCCGCATTTTTTCAGGACAAAAGTTGTTCATATTAACAAGTATAATCACCCCCTGAGAGGTTTTCAGTATACTAAGAAATACCCAGTATAATATGTATATGTGTGTTGCGTTGGATACTTATCTGATGTTCGTGTCTGTCATACCTATATAAGTACTAGGTTTTGCCAGCGGCTTCGCTCGCGTAAATGTAGGTTAGGTGAGGTTAGATTAGTAACAGAACTTTTTCTGGATGTCAGTTACCCTATGCACTTTATTGTTCCCCTGACAACGTATATGCGACGTTTTATGATGATCAGTCGACAAGTTAAGGCGTGGAAGCGGAACAAACAAATAAAATCATATTCGCATTAATAATATCAGTTAGGATTAGGATTACGATGAAACAAAACGTATGAAAATCTATGTAAACTAATATTAGTTTACATAGATTTTCATACGTTTGGTACGGATTCGCCTCATACGTGTGCTAGTGACGGCTGTTTGCTACAGCTGTGTCGACGACACGCTATTTGTGGCTGACATGAGTCGCACGAAACACCGACACTTGCCATTACCGCGTCGCTCTGGCCCTCTGTCACACTGACAGCAACTTCAAGAAGCTTAAAGATAAGTAAGTGAAATATTGACTTGTAAGAGTGGGCACACAGTAACACTATCAAAGTTGGTTTCTGATACAGCTAACATCAAAATGCAATTAATACAAATTAAAAAGAACAACTAAGAATTTGAGAAGAATCTCATCACTGCCGCTGCGCGAAGTACTGTAGGTTGAATGCAAAAATTTGTGTGTTCCACATGTAGTTGTTTCAAAACCGCGGGTTCTTTGTGTCCATTGTTTGTCTCCCGTGAACCAGAAATTAATCCTGGTGCGGAAGATGACTTTATAAACTAATTAAATTAATTAACCAATATTAATACTTATGAGCGTCGGAAAAATTTTAAAGTCAAACGTTGAACATGGAAAAGCTTTTGTTAACCGTTACATCTTCTACGTCATTATGAAGTATCATCTCGAAGTCCATCGTGAGACCACTCTGCACACAGATGTTATAAATTGCGGAGGGTGACCGCCCACTTGTCGCGGTTGCTGAACACCGGCTGTCTCTCGCCACCGCAGCAGGTGCCGTCTGCCACCATGACTGTGGCCGATGGCTCGTTTGCGCTGAGCATTATACATAGATACTAATGTTACAGATGCGAACATGTGTTTGTTGAACTGTGCTTCTTTGCAAATGAGTAATGGATCACCGCGATTTTTGCTTAGTAAAATAGTTCATGAGTTAGATACTTCGGCTTATTATCTAAGAAATTGAAAGGTAAGCTAGTCCATCAAAAATATGATTACTTACTAATACCATTAATATATGTACCTATATCTTCATAAAGATCAGTCGTTATACATTACTTATCTGTAATAATATTATATAGCTTTTAAGATTGTTCCTCTGTTTAAATGTGCTAATCTCTGGCGACACCAGACAGATCTGTAAAAAATCTTTACATTTTATAGCTTATTTATTGAGAAAAGTTATCGGCTATTTGACTTCAAGTTACGACTTTAAGGAACGGAGCGAATGCAATTGTGAGACACAGCCTAAAAATGATAAACCTGATGTACAGATTTGTCACAAAATAATAATAACAGTTATTAACCAAAATTTACATAATACATTTCAGTAGGTATTATGTGGTCTTAATTCTAAAGGTCAATTTTATTTCGCTGACATATGTATTACTAGATTTTACCCGCGGCTTCGCTTGCGTTAATGTAAATTTTGACAACAAACTTCTATCCCTCGGACACAGTACTATTTTCTTAATTAAAGGTACCTTATATCTTTTTCTGTGTCCCTGACAATGTGTATGCAAAATTTCATAATGATCGGTCGAGTAGTTATAGCGTGAACTCGTAACAAATAAATAAACCTACATTCACATTAATATTAGTCGGGATGTGCACATCATAAACTTCACATATACTTTAAAAAGTTTGTGTTACGTACTGTGTATAAATACTATACTATCTCACATTAAATTTAGTCTAAACAAAAATAACAGGTTCAGTTGTAGGCAAAAAGATTCTTAGAGGAAATAGAAATATGATTTATGTCGTTCCGGTCTGGAATAGTACGCAAATTAAGTCACGAGCATAAACTATTTTATTATTTGCACCAGAAAAACTGAAATGTGTTTTATTTTAAGTGAGTTTAGTCCTTTTCTTAGTGAATCTTATTTACGGGATTTAAACGAGCTTATTAGCACAATATACATTATATCAAGCATTGTTTGGGCCAGCTTTCTGTTTTTTGAAGGAGTTGACAGACACTACGGGTTTTTGATTGCTATGATCCTGTCATATATCTTATGCCTCTTTGGGCAGTATGACAGGATTTTTAGATAAATGTTAAATGAAAAATATATTAACATTAATCAAACAAATGCTTATATCAATTTACCTAAGATGTATCCGTTTTCGATATAACTGCATGCATACAAATAAACGCTTTTCTGTTGAAACATAATCGTAACGTGACAAGCTATAGCGATTTAGTAAATATACTAAATATATATCAAACCGATTCTCATAGTGCATAGAACGCAACACTGATCAAAAGCATTCCAAAGCCACAGTAATCTGATGCGATGCGATGTTTGGTAATACGCACGCAATCTAGACTATTGTATCAGTTCAGTTCACTGTATTAATCCGTATCATTTACATAGCTGGGCATTTCTTCGAAATATATTATTTTTAACAGATTTTTCATATTTTGTTTAAACCTTAGTGCTTATTGATTTCAGTAAGCTAAATGCACTCTGCAGGTTATAATAATACTTGTGGTATGAAGGGCACTAACATACCATCAGTAATATTCGAGAATTCCTAAAATTTCGAATTTTACATGTTGAGATAAATGACATTCAATACTAAGAATGACTGCACCGTAGATTATAATGATATAATGTTACAGAGAATGACATGAACTATATATTAATAAAATATAACAATGAATATATAAAATTTAGGCCGGTGGATCTGTCTTAAGGCTTTTGGGCTCCAGCCCAGGGCTCCGAGGGTGTAAAGAGCCCTCAATCACAGTGAAAACGAACCAAGGGCAAGATATTTTAAGATAGTAATGATGATAAAGAAAACAAATTTTAAGCATTCAAAATGAATATATTTAAGTATTTTACAAAGGTAAGGTTAAATCGTCAAAATAGGAACCAACATAATTTCTTAAAGTCAAGTAACTAAAAAATCTATAAATCTTTCTACAATTCTTTGGCAATCAAAAAAATCACAGTTGACATCAAATTGGTCAATTATAGAACTAAAATATATATATAGACTTTATGTAACAAAATAATATTCCTCAACACAATAAATCACAATTGTATCATCTAAAAAAGAGAAGAACATAGACTTTTCTTAAAAAATAATAATGTTTCCAAGAATTATATACATTTTCTATCTGTCGCTCTGCCGTGGCGCCACTGACGCTCGCTTTTAAACTCTACCTTTAACTCCAAGTCGTTAATTTGTAAATCAATAAAAAAATTAACTGATCAATTGCTATTACCCATAGGTGCATCTTTTGAAGATTTAGTTTTGTTAGTGACATCAATTAAAATATTAGAAATAATGTTGATTTTGTTTTGTTTTCCAGTCTTAGGTTTAGTATTAGCAAGGGGTACCACAGTATCAATATCACTGTTATCGTTTTGAATCACAGGCATGCAATTGATATAACCTAAATGCTTGCCGTGCGCGCACACTTCACCCACATCACATAAAAAACAGCTCATATTTCTCATTGTCATTTGGGATTTGAATTTATCCCACAGAACCTGATGCACGGAAAGGGTGCCTCTGAATGGTTTCAACTGTGTAGGAATAAGTCTTTCTTTATGAATTATGTCCTCTTCCGCTACCTTTTTTATAATAACGTTATCTATTCTTGAACTTAATATTTCGTAAAAGTTATCAAAATTTCCAATATCTGTGCCAAAGTGAACCATCTGGTCCGCTGTTCTTTTCATTGTAGCACCTACGCCATCAGGGGCACCCTTTCCGTGTCCAGCTTCTGAATAGTTCCATGTAATCCTTGTTATATTGGAATGGCTAGACGTCAATTGACTTATAATGTAAAACATATATTTATTTCTGTATTGGGATGATGGAGAGTCCGAAAGAAAATGTACAGTATCTACGAAAGGATTTAGCCTCATAATTTCATCAAGAACTGGAACTAAATGAGCCCAAATTGATGCAGCGTCATGCCGAAGACAGGCACTAAGAGTGCACATGGATGTAGGACATACCTGACCTGTTACAAAACTATGTGTGTAAATTACAACTGTGTGAATTGATACTTGCTGCCGACTTCCTCCAAAATGGAAACCTTGTACTTATTGTGCATATTTTAAATTAAAATTTTCAGAAAAGTCGACGTGTATGATAGCTTCGTGAACATTTAAGTTGTTTTTTAGTGCTTTTATTACTTTGTATTGGTTGACGATTTTGAACGTGTGATCTAAATATTTGATTAGATCAACTTCTAATTTTGAAATAGCTTCTACAGGTTTCATTGTCACTTTCCGTTTTACTGTTAATATTTGGTTTTTCTTAGTTCCGTTTTCCGTAATAACTTCTTTCTTAACTTTAGCCCACTCAAAAAATGTTAGCTCTGTGTCATTATTAAATTCTCTGTACACAAGACGTCGCGATTCACATGTTTTGCAGAGTTTTCGCAAACATTCGGTATTTAATGGATCGCAGCACAATGCCGATAGTATATCTGCTGCTCGTTTTTCGTGCAAGATGCTTGACTTATTCATAGCAGTGACTAGCATCTCCATGTTAGCATGAATAGAGCACATGCACGTTTCTCTGTTAGCTGCTTTAGGATACAGAACCCAGAATGGTCTATTTTTACAAAAAAATGAATAATGGATGTTGCAATTTGCTGTATGTTTAAATTTTTTATATAAATCAATCAATGGAGCTGTTAGATATCTTTTCTGCATTCTCTTCTTATTCCTCGTTATAAATTCTTTTTTTCCTGCTGCAACCGTACTATTAGAATCGTCGCAATAAAATTCAATGATTTTGTTAATCGTGCATTGGCGATTAGTCTGATATGTAGATGTAAATGAAGCAGTGGTTGGTTTGTAGGTGACTTTTGGTTGTTTTACTATATTTTTATGCGGTGGCTCCAAATTTAGAAGATGTAGTTTTTGCTGTTGGATTCTAATTATTTTGAGTTGAGACTCATTTTTCTTTTTCAGGGCATTTATGATAGATAGTAGTATTTTTCTTTTCTTAAGTTCCTTATATCGGATAGCTCTAACAGCACGTTTAACGGCTGGACATTCAGAGCCATGTTTCAGGGGGTCCTGTTCTTCAATAGTATCATTAGATTCTTCTGTAGCTTTCGAAGTGGTAGCTCCTGCAATTTGAATAGATTCTAATTGTATTACTTTATTCTGTACTTCTTTATTTCTCTGTCTGTATTTCCTGGAGTTTTCTTTCCACCTTTTCCTTTGATCTCTTTGGGAGCGAGGCGTTTTATCTTTAATTTGAACAACTTTACCCTCTTCTTTTCTCTTAAGATATTGAAGTCTCCGTTTTTCTTTTTCTACAGCTAGCAGCTCCGGATCATTTTTTAATTCGTTATAGCGTCTTCTTTTACACAAACGCTGTTGTGCTAATCGCTGTTGTTTAGTTTGTGGCATTTTTGCTGACCCAGCTATCTCAGCGTCTACGCATGAAAGAAAAACACCATAATTAACATCTATACTAATATATTAAGTATTACAATTGCAAAAAAGTAATCAATTTAAGAGATAAGGCACAATATCATATTTCTCACTTAAATTAGACCTACTGAATGGGAATCGGTCTACCCTACATAAGACCGTCGCCAAATAACACTGCTGGGTTACGTTCCTACCGCTGAGAGTGAAATCGCTAGTGCTTATTTTGTGTCCGTCATCCCCTTTGAGTAAAGCGGTAAAGTTTCACCGAAATTGTCACATTGCACGACAGAGGTAAGGTGGGATCCGTGCGGAGATCAATATGCTCTCCGTGAGAGACGTGGCTTTACGACAACGCGAGATCCGGTTGACCCTATCATCTATAGGCTACAGTAACCGCATAACATCAGGCGGGCTGTATGCCTGTTTGCCACTTTAGCTGTTTAAAAACAATGTAAGTTAACTAGAGTCGAATGCAACTTACAAACGAACATAGAAATAAAGTGATAAAACAAAGATCGCTAAATTTTACCGAGCTATCTCTAAAAGACCTCAATTCCTCTGTTTATCAAAGTAAAAAATCATTATTAGTAACCCGTCATCATTTTATTCAACTTAATAATCATTCATCGAAACGTGTGTCATTTGTCACAACAACGACGTTGGCAAGAATGATGTTACGAAAAGTGATGAACTGAGAATAAAACATGTCTGGACTTGTTTATAACCATGAATTCTTAGCATTGATTTTACAATATGAAATTGTCTGAAATTCACTATTTACAGAAATAACATAAGAACTTTTAATGTGCACGTTTATGGAAATAAAAATGTTATTACAAATGATATTTTTGATGACAAATTTTGAAGAACTTTGAAAATTTACTTACCGTTGCTAGACGCGCGTGCAACTCACCGGAGCGTTAATACCTCGACTGAGGGGCCCCGCCAGGAAGCGCGGGGAAGGATTTAAGTTGCGTTCAGAAATAAATTTGTTAAGAAAATTATAAAAAATAACATTGCTGCGATTAATGACGTTATTATCATGACAAAACTTTGATTGTTAATTATAATTAAAAAAATACAAAGTTTTATAGGCTTTTTACTTTAAACGATGTTAAATTTACTAAAAATAATAAATTGTGGGCCTAGACCTTATACGTTCAAAATTAAATATTTTGTGTGCACATGTCGTAACGAAAGCTGAAATCGGCATCAGAGAAGAATGACGTTTGGTTATGTTTTTGAAACCAAAATCATATAACTAACCGTGAGATGCTCTTTTAAATCGTGTCTACTTTTAAAATAGTACTAAACACAATCAAAGACACAATCACAATAATTTTAGCGATTCAAAATAACAAAATAATTTGCCGGAAACATTTTTTAGTCACTTTTGAAGAAACACCCAGCTACTTGTGTACTATTGTGTCATAATCTAACATTGGAAAATGGATCAAATGTAGCGGGTTGTTTGGGTAATCTTAACAGGCATTTGTTGAGTTTCTTTTGTTACGATCGACATATACAGGGTGATTTTGAAATCGTGTAATTCCTTTTAACCACGCATTCTACTGGTGATATAGAATAACCCTGACCATATTTTTATTTACATACATAAATATGGTCAGGGTTATTCTATATCACCAGTAGAATGCGTGGTTAAAAGGAATTACACGATTTCAAAATCACCCTGTATATATATATATATATATAGTTAATTCGTTTAACCCCTTTATGTTTGCTCACGTTAAGAATATGTAACTGTCTTATAACATATCACAGTATATTTTAACCAGTACATTTAATACTACTGATAATTGCCTTAAGGGAATACCCATTAACACTGACCGAACCGAAAATGGAACTCGGTTTTATGATCACTTCTTTGGGACAATAAACAGTACTATGTGATATTTATATATTTTATATTAATGTGTCCCTTGTCATACGAGCAGGCTGTTTTCACTTCCTCCTCGTAGAGTGCACGCTCTGTTTGATTGTGATTGATTAGTTTCGGTCTCCCTTCATCCTTCACTTTTACCATTTGACAATTTTTCTCCACCCCTCATCTCACGAAATATTGCTCACAATTTTATTCATACTTCTGAGCCAAACTATCTTAAATTATTTATTCACTCCGTTTATATTTTTTGTTGATGTCATATTTCTTTTCATTTACATCTTGACGAGGTTTTACTATTTTCCAAGTAATGTTAGTTTGTATTGAGGGTTATAGATAAGCGTATATATTTTATTACAGAGAGAATATACTATTTGATTCGGTCGCTGATTTTATTCAAAGTGATGGCTTTCGACGTGTGACGAATTTATCAATTGAGTTGATACAGCTTAGTATGATGTATGTTTTATTCTAAATTTAGTGGTTATTAAACTATTTCTAGGAATGTTATTTTAGGACGACTGACTTCAAAAATACACTTTATAAAGACGAACACCTACGTTAGGTATAGTTTTTGTAAACTTTCACATATATAGTATAGTTTTTGCATACTTTAATATATATTCTTTTGTTTACATATGTTAATGTAACGAATATTACAAACGCCCAGACTAAGCCCAACTATTTATTTGTCGCAATTATTTTCAATGTTATTTTTGTAGACTTCCGTCATTAATATAGTCACTATATTAGTGACGGAAGAGACGGAGATAAAGTTTACAGAATTGGAGGCAACGTACATTTACCTTAAAATAAATAACAGTGGAACACCCAATATAACAACTGCCTCATCTGTATAGTACATTAAACGAAAGAACTCTATGTTGCTAGTATTACTAAAATATAAATATTGCAGTGTTGCAAGCATGTACTAATTGTATGTATGTTGCAATAAGTTCTCCTTGTAGTAAAACTTGTAAGCTGTTGTATTTTGTATTCCATTCTTGAAATGAGACAGTTTTATTAGAACTACGGCAATATTTGCGTCAGTTGAATTTCGCAACTAGCAGCATATTGTTAACTTTATATTTTCTTTGATTCTAGGTTAGCTGATTATATTTATAACATGATAAGTTGTGAGTATTTACTTATAAAACAATAATACCAAAAATCTAATAATATATATATATATAAGTATAAATAATAATTATTTAAAATAAATGTTGAGGTGACCGATTTAATATGTATATAATTTTTGTATATGGTAATAATTAAACTGATGGCAAAATAGTAAAATAATTACATCGCAACTAGCAATGCGTTAAAACGGTAAATATTTGTTTTAGCCTTAGATTGCTGTTTTGAGTCTGGGTGGTATTTGTGGCGATACAAGAGATATCTACTATTGATTCAGACTTTAAAATTACTTATCCTCTAGCAATAATATAAACGTTGCGGGCGATCATATACCTACAACGTTATGTATATCAATTTGATTATTTCTTTGGTAATTTTTCGTTTAACACAAATAAAAAAATGTATTCGATAAAAAATATTCAACTTAATAAATAATACGGTATAACATTTACATATACTTTGGTAATTTCTCATACCAATATTTGTGTGACTAATATTGACTCCGTAATTTTAAAAAACACATCTAGACATTCTTATTAGATATTGATGAAATTACATCATTTTTTATGGCCAATCCTGTTGTAAAACTGTTCGAAATAGAATGCTCATATAGACTAAGAAAGCTTAAATGTAAACTGTCTACTACTGTTATGATAGGTGGAGACTAGAGCCGAATTCTATTTTGAACAGATTTTATTATGAAAATTGGCCTTCTGATTCCGTTTATTAGAACTAGAGGCACATATAGTGAATTCCACGTACGACGACAAAGGCCAAAGGTTGGATTATGAATAAAGCATATATATACCAAAAACATTAATGTGGTACAGTCACCCTCAATGAGATTAATACGGAACAAAGTGCCATTAAATATGCCAAAATATTGTATTCATCTATTGTATCAAAACATGATAATTACCTTCTGTACTTGTACCATCGATTGATATATGAAAACATCTGTTTCAAAGTTTTGTAAACATAGGTGTTTCTTAAGTTGGTATGCCCCTAATAATCCAAAACATTGTATACAACTAATGAAGTACCTAATAAATGATATTTACTTCAAGAAAAACAAACAAATTTTGTATTCAAATTAAATCAAAATATCTTTTTACATCTATAATGTAATAAAAAATAAAAAATTATATGTATATTACATATAAGTTTTTATTTTCAGCTTCTAATGTAAACCGATTCCGTATATGTATATTGTTGATATACCCTAAAATAAATAAATAAAATATCTTTATTCATTTAGGTTACAAAGTAACACTTATGAACGTCAAGGTTAACTTAAACACTTACTAAACTATAATATGAATTTACATTTATAGGTATTTACTTGTTGCCAGGTTTAGCACAAAGGTATAGAACTAATGAGAAGAACGGGCATGAAACTCACGGGCACTCTTTTTAATGACCAATTTTACATCATAATTTTTCATAAATAAAAAAAATAAAAAGACATCTGCCGCCCTAGGAATAATTACTGTACCGCGAGGGACTTTAAAACATTCAGACAACGGACACAGAACATCCGGACTCGGAACAACCATTTGTGGATCACATAATTTTTTGTCACGTGTGGGATTCGGACCCACAACACTCGGCGCGGTGGCAGAGGTGAGGCGACCACTTAAACCACTACGTCAGTCGTAAAACATGTTCATAATACTTAATACACGCATAATTTTGAGGGTGACTGTATCTACTAAATTGTTAATCCTCCTACTCGTTATATAACTGGCATTACAAGCGTGTTCTAATGTCCATAGTTTGACTGGAGCCCTAAATACCTGACTAGGAATAGTGGCCACTAATTGTGTTAGAACAATTAATGGTCTGTATGGGCCGCTGTCGCTTAGTAAACACACTGTGCTTTGACAAGTATGTGTGTTGGGCGCGTAATAGGTACGGTATTTTCGATTGAAGTTCTAAGGCTACTGATGTAAATGTTAATGGTTTTAAAGACTGGTGGTAAGTGCTAGCGGACTCTGACAAGCTAACTACATAATTATGTAGGTATTTAAATTATTGTATTTTTGGTCACAAGAGTTTTTATTTTGCTTAAAATAACATACCCTGATCTTAGGACCAGGCCCTGTGTATACAATAACTAAAACAAAGCTAGTCTTTCATCTGTGCAGTCAATAATATACGAAAACAACGCGTTAGACATAACCTAAACCTTTTATGTTTGTAATGTAAGACTGCTGAGATATGTCAATATTTTACCTAGGCAAATAACATTTTTGGAAGTTTACACAATGCAAATGACTTATTTTGAATTTAATATTTAAACATGTTTTATTGGCAACTTTATGAATACTAGTTTGCTGCGACTTAAGTTATTTATATTTATTTTATGCTATATTCATTTAAGCCGAACCCCTGGAAGTATTATATTTTCATAAAGTTATGACACTTATGACCTTTTATAGATATAGGCCTGATGAGACCTTCCCCGTGTGAACACAGGATTAAACAGAATTAAAATAATGACAAATGTCTTCTACTATGCGTTATTTGATGGAATGTTAACAAACGATTGCCATACAGTTGTTAAGTTGTGCTCTACGCTAACTTTCGTCGCGGCACAGTTCGCAACTACCTCATTTTGATTTCCATAACAATAGCAAACTTGTTGTGTAATCAGTGTAAATTGTATTTAACTAGAATGCATTTTACTATCGCATTCTCTTTGTCATATTTGATAGAATGAACATATATGCATATTTATTATACATATATATATATTATTATACATATATATAGTTTGTTTGTTAAGCTTTCATGCCTTAACTACTCGACCGAACATCATGAAATTTCGCATACACGTTATCAGGGGTACAGAAAAAGACATGAGGATACCTCTAATCCAGAAAAAAGTACTGTTGCAGAGGAGTAGAAAATAGACATAACCTACATTTACGTGAGCGAAGACGCGGGCAAAATCTGGTATTATATAAACGGTTTTTCTATTTCTCTATATACTCTTCTATACATAATGTGTGTTCACTCATCAAATATAGCAAAATTCAAGTTAGTTCAAGTGCATAACGTTGTATACAAGAGGTTTTATGCTTGCCTGCACTTTGTTAGAACTCAGCAAAATTTAGTATTCATGCATGTAGCTACAAACCTATACGAAGTTTAAATGTGTGTTTATTATTTTTTGGGTTACGTAGCGAAAGGATAAAAGCAGTTGTAGTTTTATATTGTCTATCCATATATTGTGTATTCTGCAACTAGTAGCTCTATAAATATCTATAGATGTGAAAAGTGAATTTGGAGGGTAGATGAAAATAAAGAATGTAATGCAAGTAAATGAAGGAAGGAAGATCTCACCGCACTAAGGAAATAGGCGTGAGTTTCAGTTTGCGTATTCTATGTATTGGTATAGGTACAGTTGTGTAAGGAAAATACAAAATAAAATATTATAGCACGCTATATGTTATTACATAAGTGTTAATTTAAGAGCAGTTTAGATTATATTTATATATGTATACAACATGAACGGCGAAACTTTGAAACTACATTTTTTAAGTAAATAGCTGTAGAGAATAATAATCATAATAATAATAATATTCTATCACATACAAACAAAACACCATCTAGCCCAAACTAGGCAGAGCTTGTACTATTGGTGCTAGACAATGGATAAACATACATAATATACATAGAAATACCCAGACCAAGACAAACGACCATGTTCATGTACACAAATGTTTGGCTTGTGCGGGAATCGAACCCGCGACCTCAGGTGTGGCAGTCGATTACACTAACCACTACGCCGTCGAGGCCGATGTATCTTTAAAGTCGTTAAAAGAGTATATCCTCACTTTATGTTTTCTACTATGCGGTGTAGAATTATGTTGCGTAGTTTTCCGTACATGGGATTGTTTTGGTTTTGAGTTTGGTAATAATGAGAATAACTTTGCTTTGTCTGGTGTTTGAGAAACACTATAAATTCGTTCAGAGCGCGCGGTCCGATACGCACATTTACCCAACTTTTACTTTACGCCTTCTTAATATTATTTGGCTTTAGAGAGGTACGTGTGCCGAATAATCTATAAATAAACGTTTGAGTATCTAGAAAACAGCCTACAATTGTATTGTTTTTCTAACATACAAAATTAGGTTTTCGGAACCAAATATAATGAAACTGTTGTTTCCGAAAGCTCACGGACCGTTATACATTTTAATCGGTTCATTCCATTGTCTATTGTCGAATGTAGTGCAAGCGATATCAATGTGTACTGTTCACGATACTGAACAATATACGGATGGTAGCAAGCTGCTATTTTATTGTATTACTCAATATGCATTTCCGCTGTTATCTATGTCACTGCACACACATTTAATTTAATTTTAGCTATTTACACAGTATCACTATGATACTATATTTTCTGTTGAATAGAAACCGGTAATGAAAATATGTAGGATTATTTTTTTGGTTTTGAAATAAATAAAATTTAATAAATAAAAATTTTAATAAAAGTGTATAGGCACTTTAAAAATGTGACGTGAATCCGATTAAATCTTAATAGTTGCCTCACATTCGGGTTATATTTGTGTAGCACCAAAATAGGTACTGTGTTAACATTATTCCATAAACATTATATACAAATATTATTTGTTTCAAGCAAGTTAAATAAAAGTATAATTATGAGTTGACACGTTAAACAATACTTTATTTATCTGTACTCGTATGTTGCAATACTGACATATTATTTCCAGTTAAATGAGGATGAATGTAATTATCGTCCAATGTCATTTACACCACGAAACTATTTATAGCCCAGTCATATTAGGGGTTTCACCTCGGAATGAGAGATAATAAGCTGTAAACTCGTATACACCTTTATTTTGGTGTTCCAAAAGTTGTCTTAAAGTCTCATAAGATCTTGTGTCTGCGCCGTCAGTTATTCAAGGTCAAAGGTCACAAATATCAGTTTTTTCCGATTATCTCGGTTTCTATTGCTCCAATGATGTTAACATGTATTATAAAATTGTAGAGCATACAATTTAATACATAAAAAAATTTATACGTCCAACCGTTTTTAAGATCCTCTATCTTAAAAACGGTTGGACGTATAAATTTTTTAGAGTAGCATATAGTCCGCAGCGGTCAGCCTTACTCACTGTAATGCAAGGTCAACCGTCTTTCAAATATAGATACTGAATAAAGATAAAATTACAATATATTTACTCGTTTTATTTCTACTTAAACTCTATATACTTTAAATGAATTAATAAATTTAAGATATGCAATAAATATTTCATCTAATGAGTTTTTAATTACACAAAGTTGGTAATATTAAATAAAAATATAAGATATATGCAAATGTTATTAAATATAATTAATTAACTAATAAATGATAAAAGTTATTTATTGTTAATGATATTTCAATAATTTAATAACTTTATATAAGGTATTATTCACTGAGTTTCACGGTTGACCTTGCATTACAGTGAGTATGGCTGAGTACTGCGGACTCTCCGTCCTCTATCTCAAAAACGGTTGGACGTATGAAACATTTTTTTTACAAAAGTTGTTGCAAATTTAATGCTCTACAATTTTATAGTCCATGTTAACATCATTGGAGCAATAGAAACCGAGATAATTGCGAAAAACTGATTTTGTGACCTTTGACCTTGAATAACCGACGGCGCAAACACGAGATTTTATGAGACTTGAGACAACTTTTAGAATACCAAAATGAAGGTGTATACGAGTTTACAGCTTATTATCTCTCATTCCGAGGTTGAACCCTGTTTTTCTGCTTATTTGAATGGACTATTAATTCCTAAATTAAACTGGGACCGTCAGTTGCACATTATGTGATATCATCATAATCTGGACGTTCGCCAACACTGAGAGGGACTACGAAATTGTTTAAGTTTTATAAGTCTTTCCATTCCGTAGCGAAATTTTCATAAAATCGTCATTGAATATCATCGAAACGATCGCCTGGAAACTCAAGGGAATATAAATGCATGTCATTTTGGGATAGCACGCTGGCGGATTTTAGAAGTTTGCTACCGCTGCTGGCTTTATATTGGAACCTTCAGTAAGTTACCCACTTTGGTGGTGTACATTGGAATTTACACGGAAATACAATTAAATATACGAGTAATCCATATACCTAGAACATAGTAACTCAGAATCGAAATTCTATTTTAAATTTCAGATTTGAGTGTAGAGATTCTGTTTACATTCGATCATCGCGGCCTTTGGTTGAAGTCCTTTGCAACTTAGGCCGATTGTTATGGTACAGTGCGATTAAATTTACAACGAATTTCTAGTATTGGTGGGTTTTTAAATTCAATTAACTCGATTAAATTCGACCGAGAAAAATTCGGATTACATTTGATCTCCTCATCTGTCATTAACACCAAGTAGAGGTATAGCTCAACAATTACAAATAAAACTAAATTCATTCAAGTTTTAGAATAGCTCCTGTTTTAGAACTTGAAAAAGCTATATGCAGTGTTTGTTTCACTAAATTGCAAATCATCAGAACGCCGACTTAGACTAAACAGGTTATCGGCTTACAAATTACTCGATAAACGTTACGTAATAAAAGGCATACTAGTTTTGATTATTTATGTATAGGAAATCTTTCAAATATATTTCTTAGGTAAGTGATGTAGTGTTCAATATTAAAAATATAATATGATTCTAAAGTAGTTTATCTTTGTAACCGTATAACTACACACTTTTGTGAGTGTTTGAAATCTGAATATAGTTGACGTAAAGCAAGTGAGACTACTGTCTAAAACTGTGACATACACGTGTAATTCGACGCTACGATACTCGTATATTATACTATTGGTATTATTATACATATTTATTATAAACTAAAATTACACAGCAATTAACATTGCTGTTCAAACCCGTTCAAACGAGGTTAACTCTGTATTTTGTATTACTGTATTCCATACATATTTAATATGCATAGGTCACACGTCGTTAATTAGTCATAAACCAATACATGTAGAAAGGTGGTACACGCTATTCCACACCCCATAAGGCTTAAGAGATTTGTATACCCGTAACCTTGACCATTGTAATGTCACAAATTATATGAAGATAGATGGTCGGTTTATAACGCACAAAAATAGACGTTCTCATACACAGGCAGAGATGTATGTATAGTGTCGTTCTATTAAAACCTGATTGTGCGACTGTGGCATAATATACAAATGTCCATTGTTTTCTAAATAACCAAATTGACGTGGCGGTGGTGTAATTACTCGACTAAAATGTTTGATTACTAGTTACTGCGAAATTCGTTTGTATTGACTAACTGATTTAGATGTCTAACATATGTTCGCACACATACACATTCACACGAGGCTCGTGTGATTACACGAATGGACCTAAAAATATATCCTTTTTGTCACAAGTTCCGCATTTGCTTGTCGAGCTTGGCAATGTGTTAGTCGTCTGATTTTCTACTTAGAGAATTGATCTCGAAACTATACACTAAACAGAATGCGTATCCGCTGGTATAAGTCATTAAAATATTAATGGGTAAAAACAAATATTGCAACTGTTGTTTTAAGGTCTGTTTGATCACGCGGCATAATTGTCTTATGTTTGCGTGCGATTGTGAGTTCCTGGATTCTAAAGTCGAGTCGGTCAAAGCGATGACAGGTTTCTTCGTTAGGCAATTTTCAGTAGCATGGAGTTTGGTATTGTGCCCCGTACGCGGCAATAGGCTCGATCCCAATTACTTGGGAACTAATAACATAGCTAACAAGTTTTGGACGTAATACACTTGTTAGACGTTCGGTTATGTATAGCAAACCAAAAAGGCACATAAGACCAAACATTTGTTACTAGACTTTAGCTGCATAATTACTGCTGGAATTGCTGACTAAATTAGCAACAACCAATCAAATCACTTGACTTAGGATTAATGTAAACACGTCATCGGTAATTAGTCTTTAAATAGAACGGGTGTTAGTATGTATGTTCTTTTAAGGTATATCGAAACTCATTCGATCTACGTTACGACTCTATAGCATAACTAGAACACTTTGTTCCACGGCGTATATGAAGTGTATACGTATTTGTTCATAAATTAATTCATTAACAAACCATTACAATGAAGCTCGGACATAATAGCCAAAATGTAGGCTCAGGTGGTCGTTCCAAAATGGTTACATTACATATACCGACAATGAAACGGCTCAGGTGTAACGCAATAAAATAGCCATCATGATATTTATAAATTGATATATTATGTACCATCAAAAGCGTTACTGTACAGAAATAGTTTGTAACAATATACGTTGATTGTTTTATGATATTTATAACGAAGTAATATTGGTTGTTAATTGGAAGGTAAATTATGGCTTGCTTTGTAATATTATACGAGAGCCTCGTTAACAAATCGTTTGCGATCTTTATAGCTTTATCTGAATTTAGCTAATGCTAATGCAGACATTTTATAATTAGTGGTAATGGTCGTTGTCCAGTGATGTAGCTACCGGCTCGTGAGCCGGAGATACAGGCAAGAAAGACTAGAAACCAGCTAATGCTTATCTTAGCTGGTTTCTGGTCATTCTTGTCTGTATCTCCTTGCCTCATTATTTTAGTGCAGTCATTAACAGACCGTATAGCTTGGCTTTGGCTAGACTTTGATAATAACATCTTACTATTACCGGTGCTTTGCGTAATTTCAGTTCGATTCCCAAGGGCGAAAGCTATTTTATCTACATATAATTACGACGGATTGTAAAAAAAAAAAAGTATATATGTATGTACATAGTACAAGCTCTGCTTAGTTTGGGCTAGATGGTGTTGTATGTATGTGATAGAATATTATTATTATTCTCTTTATTTAAATATTTTCAATATATTTGTCATTTTTAAATATACATATATCTATAAAAATACATTTAAAAATATAAAATATATGGTACCCCACCGGCATCGGGAACAGGGTCCAAGCTGCCGGTGGTTAGGATTTCAGAGATAGGAACCTCCTCACAATGCGTGCTGTATCTAAAACCACTGCCTTCTGCATCAAATTATTATTTTTATTATTATTATTATTGTCTGTATTCTATTTGATCACAACAATTATTGATGAGATCCAAAAACACACAGACCCAACAGGGTTTTATTTGATAGGGTAGGTGCTTGTCTGATTAAAACTAGCACTTGACCGATATTGCATGGTATATTTTCTTCCTTTTCTTTCGCTCTAAATAATTTGAGAAACATTTAAGTAAATGATTAATAATTGGTAAGTATTGCATTAAAATATTTGCTGTGGAAGCCCGATGTTTAGGGTCATCTGACTTGCAATAGGCGTCGTGGGTTCGATCTATTGCACTACCGACACGTACCCACATCTTAGACAAACATTTAGCATAACTGGGATTAACTGTAACTAATCTGGTAACCTGAGACCCCAAATTGTTAACACGTTTTAAAAATATATTTTATCCATTCAAATTACGATGTTTCAATACATTTAGCAGGAATAACATGATAATATGTCAATTGCTGTTATGCCAGATATAATTGAAAACAATTACCTATGTCTGATTGCCGGCAGGCACTAAAGCTCAAAATATTAAAGTAACAGTAATAAATAATTCCTTAACAAAATGCATGTCGGCTTATTTAATTAACGCTAATGAGGCTAATATAAATACATTTTTATCCAGAGTCTGTGTTTCTCTATTGTGTCTTTTGTTCTTGTCTGTTAACACCCACACTTGGGATAGTCTCCCTTCTGTGGGAGTTATTCTAATGTAACAAAGTATCTTAGTATATTGTGTGTGGTGTATATAGTATAAATAAGATCAAAGACAACATAAAGACCAAAATAACAAATCACCGTGCTAGCTAAGTCAAATAGGACAGGCGCATATAATATAAATATTAATAAATGTGCACTATAATTGTAGCGTGAATACTGGCACAATTGATAAATAGGAAGATGTTATCATAGCGGCGATAGGACTTCCGTTTTATGCGGGTTGATGGCTCGTCCCAGCTATTGCACTGTTGACTTGAACGCAATCTTAGCATAAATATTCAGTTCAATTAAAAAGGTTTTAAAAGTCATATAAATATTATCGATAGCCTAGTCTTCTTAAAAAGCAATGCAAAGCTATGCTAAGCCATAATGGAATAATATCTGAACATCTTTTTAAGACTTGAGTCTAACTCTCAACTTACTTGAGATTAAGTGGTCGCGGATGTTCTTCATTTGCCTTTGAAGAGTGAACCTAAATTATAGATATGAGTATACTACTCGTTATTTGTCTGGGAGAGTTTTATTTTTGTTAAATATGTATGTAATATACATGCATATAGAGGATTGTACCATAAAGTAGAAGGCAAACCCCCTATAAGCTGTCGGCAGATACCTGATATATAGGATATACTGATACTGACTACCTACATGTAAATAATATAAAAATCTATTTCATGATGACACTACAAAATGTATATGTCAGCATCGAATAAATAGGTCATTAGTAAGCGTTTTAAACTGCTAAACTATTCAGACAATGTATAAAATGTACTACTGGGACCTGTTAATATAATTTATACTTCAAACTAGAAAGTGAATTTAAACTTCTGACATTGCATATTTAAATCTTGACGTCGAGACAGTTTAAATCCTTCCCTATAGTTTAAGCTATGGTTTATATTATGGACTTACTAATACAATATAATTTCGCTGAAATAGCAACTCAAATTTATGTTCCAACCTAGCTACCGATGTGACGGAGACATTTAATGAATGCTTATGTGATTGCTTTCTGTACAAAATCACTAAATTATCACAAAATCATAACTAATGTTAGAAATGTGAATGTCAATTTGAGTTTGTTTGTTATGTTTTCATGCATTAACTATTCGACCAAACATCAAATTTTATTCAGGAAAAAGTACTGGTAGAAATTAATTGACATAATCTACATTAACACTAGATGTCACTGAGTGCAACAGTTCGACATTTTTACAAACTAGACCATAATTTAAATTGTCGGTTGTATATTCTCAACATGAATAAAGGGAAGGGCGTCCGTCGTATTCATGGCGCGTACAATTTCCCCTCATTCTTCGACGTTGAAAATGAAGTGCTTTTTCCATTTCCTGGATTGTATCGTCGCACTCGACGCTTGTGTGTGACACTCGCGCCTTCATATCCTGTCCTGAATGTGCACCACTCGTGAAATTACCTGATCTTGATGACAGATTAGTTGCCTATGTGGGCAGCAAACTTATAACGACACTTGGTGTAACTATAGTATACAACTAAATGTTTATATATGACTTTAATCAATATGGTACCTATTTCAAAAATCTTTATACTTTGTGTAGTAAAATTACAAGTTGATGCAACTTCTAACTATGACAACTTGTTATTGCTTAACAAGAATAATAAAAAATCTGTGAAACTATGTCACATATATATTTCTGGTCGGATCAACAATATCTTTCAGACAAAAGATTAAGAAAGATAGAATCAATATATAAATAGCTTCCTGTATTTGTCAACCGATTTTATATCTTGTCGTTTTTTTTAGTGGCATTTGGTGGGCAAATGTCAAAGAGTAGAAAATAAATGTTGGAAAATGTAAATCCTTACTAATATTGTAAATGCGAAAGTGAGTTAGTTTGTTTGTTACGCTTGTTTTCTTTCTGATCACCATGAAATTAAGCAAACATATTGTCAGGGGCATAGAATAGGACATATGGTACCTTTCATCCAGTAAAAGTATTGTTACTTTTTTTTTTTTTTTTTACGTGGGGGAATGCAATGACGTATATCCCTCCGCGGGGGCGGGCGGAGGGATTATGTCGGACTCGCCGGGGTAAAAGAAAGATGGAAAAGAAATAATGTACCTCCCGGAATACCGACTAAACCTACCACGGTGTTCCTCGACAAAACCACTATCGGCGGGGCCGCGCGAATCGCTTTCGCATGCGGTCGCAACCCCGCCGAGGTTTCTGCCCGCCGTATGAAACGGCAGGCTCCCTCAAAAATTCCCTACTGTCTCCCCTAGAGGGGAGACGGACTCGACACAGAGGCGCGCGTGGGAACACGCACGCCGCCTCTCGGACCTGGTGCTGAACGGATGGCGGGCAGGCCCACAAAGCCCGCCACCCCCAGGTCAAACCTCAGGGTGGCTGGAGGTCATCGCGCGCCCTCCGGCGCCCGGCTCTGCGGTTGGGGAGAGGGTTTAAACGCTCTCTCTCCCGCTCCGCCGCCTCCTTGATGGAAATCACTTCCTCGCAAAAGGAGGCGACGGCGTTCCACGACCTCTCACTCCGGACCATAGACTGAACTACGGCCGGGAGCGAGAGGGCAACCGATCCGACTGCCGCGATCAAGTCACGGCGCTGCGATGCCCAGGCGGGGCAAACCGCCAAAGTGTGCAGCGCCGTGTCCTCTACAACGTCACGGCAGTCGCCGCAGTGGTGACAACCGGGCGTCTCTTGCCGGCGTATACGACACAGGAACCGGCCAAAACAACCGTGGCCAGTCAAAACCTGTGTCAGCCGGAAGGTGAGGGCGCCATGCCGCCTCTCCAGCCACTCCTCAAACACGGGACTTACCGCCACGATCGTGGCGTGCCCGAAAAGTATTGTTACTAATCTAACCCAACCTAACCCATTTAAGCGAGCGAAGCTGCGGGCTAAATCAAGTTAATATATTCTTCTCCTTAGCCTTTATTATTCCCAAGTCACTTAGGGTCGGCTTTTCTGGTCTAACCGGATTTAACTGGATATAAGTTTTTACACAGAGCGGCTGCCACCTGACCTCCGCAACCCGAAGGCTAACGTTACCCTAAGCATCAGGATATTATAGGGTACTGACTTCCCAATAACGACTACCATAGATGTTCATAGCAGCCGGGACCGACGGCTTAACGTGCTCTCCGAGGCACGGAGCAGGCGATAATTGTCAATCAATACGCACATAATTTCGAAAAGTCATATAACTTCCGAAAGTCAGAGGTGCGCGACGTGGGTTCGAACCCGAGACCCTCTGCATTGCAGTCTGTTGGTCTCCCCACTGAGCTATCGCTACTAGTTAATATATATTTTCCTTAATTCAATAATGATTATAGTTGAGTTTCGACCACTGGGCGAATACTAGTATAAATATAACAAGCAAGTGATAAAATTCGAGAATGACTCAAGCACTCAAATAGTTTTGTCCAGTGTCGCGAAAGTATTACTTGGCGCATTGTGGTGGCTATTTTAAGCGTCTGCGTTGTGCCGGCTATTCGTGTGTTCGATTATATGAATAGTTTGTCCTAGTTGCTTGAAAATATCCTAATTTCTAGTATTCGTATTTGGTCATTAAGTTCTATGACTTTTCTGTCACATGGTTTAATACGGATACATTTTAAAAATCATACGAATAAAGAAGATGATGTTTGTGCTATCATAGCGGAGCGGATAGTAAATAAGCTTTCTTGGTATAGGTACTAAGTTAGTCTATTTTTATGCGACTAGAGTGTCATACCGAAAATAAACTATCAAATAAAAATTATCCTTAGTAATCCTAACTAATATTATAAATGCGAATGTGAGTTTATATGTCACGCTTTCACGTATGAACTACTCGACCGATCCTCATTAAATTTTACATACACGTTGTCAGGTGAACAGTAAACGACATATGTTACCTTTTATACAGAAAAAAGGAATGCTACTAGCATAACCTAAGTTACATTTACGCGAACGAAGCCGGGGGAAAATCTAGTAAATAATATAATTGTAAAGATGTGTATAATCTATCTCAAGAATTTGAAAATTCTCAAATAGTAGATAATTGTTTCGCATATTTGAATAAATAATTTTTATACATGTAGCCTATGGCTTCAGCATACAAGGCATGCACTACATAATACCAGAGTTCAGTATAATAATTAAATTACTGTATGAATAAGAAGAAATATTCAGTTTAACTTCAACATTTAAAATTGGCGGTAAACCGATAAAACTCTTTACCTTCCGTGCTAGTCAAATGACTGTGTTACGGCAAGGTAAGGATTCTCACTCTAGAAATACCGGCTGTAAGGTAATTGAATAAGGACAGTTTTGTATTAATGATTATAATATTTAAGCGAACAAAACATGCACGATATCTACTAATGAGTTTGGTATAAACAAGTAATATATCTACAAATAACAGATAATTTTGAAGAATGATTGTTAAGCTTAGTTAAACTATTTTAAAATAATTTAATTGATAAAATATAAAGTTTATGTCAATGCAGGCATGATTTAGTATTTATATGAAGGTACTCTATGTTCTTTTCTATATCACTGATAACGCGTATGCAACATTTCTTGATAATCGGTCAAGTAGTTAAGACGTACAAGCAAACTCACATGCACATTTATAATATTAGCTTGGATAACATTTTTCGCTTCACAACCTCGTTTTATCAACGTCTTCTCCATTAGTAACTATGGTTAACCGCAAAGCCTCCCACAATACGGTAGGGATAACCTTAGAGCTATTCTTTACTCTGTAAGGTTATGTCACCAGAAAGACTGCGAGCAAGATCTGCATGTAAATCTTCAAACGTTACATTATTTGCAATAATTTCTATCAACAAAAAAATAATGTTGATCTCTATTGTGCGACATGAGACAATTTTGAGACGGTCTGGTTAGCCAAACTTTTTCTATTGCGATAATTGGGATAAAAAAGCATAGTGCGACGTACGCTAAGTAATGCTTTGTTCAAGATATCTATTAAACTGTATTTTTGAAAAGTTAATTAGGTATTAAATATTAAAACAGTTTTATAATTATTGGCTTTTTGTTTATTTGATCTAGCATCATGCGAAAACAAGTAAACACATTTTAACAGATTGCATATCTTGAAGTTTAACTGTTTCATCTGATTCAGTTTCGTGTCACCGGAAGTATCCAATATCTCTATATAATGGATCTAGTATAAAAAATAGTATACGACCTGCCTACTCTCCGAAATATATCTAGGTTTAAATAAATTGATAATGCAGTCAACAGATTAGTTAAAATATGGATTCTGGCCCATCGTACATGGCACACGCGTCTCCTTTACATCAGCACTTTTATCTCGCCTTATATAAATCGTGTAAATCAAAATCAGTCACAGTTCATTATCTATACCTGCTTTATACCTGCTTATTATCGTATCATTCATTTTATCATAATGTACGTGGTGGTAGTTGAGTGACCAATGAATCGCATCTCATTTTAACTATCAGTGATCTCTCATTTCAAACAACAAAGTTGTTTGCGATCCATTCAGCAGCGCATACATCTTTTTGGTTCTTCAAGTCGGATTTGAACCAGGGACCTATAGATTAATATTTATTATGCGGCGCATTGTAACGGGGATGAAATCACGCGCAAATCTTAACTAATATTATAAATGAGAAAGTAAATTTACTTGTTTGTTACGCTTTCCCGCCTTAACTACTCGACTGATCATGATGAAACTTTGCATACACGTTGTCAGTGTTATAAAAAGGACATTGAGTACCTTTCATAAAAAACGGACTGTTTCCAAACGAAACCGCGTGCAACAAGTTAGTACTAGCATATTTTATTTTGAATGTGTAGTGGTTTATGGTACAAGAGGAATTCCATAAAGCGAAATATCATAGCTTTTCTACGTAGGCATGCTTTGACATGCTTTGATGAACGCACCCCATATTTAATAACGTATCCATTGCACGGAGTACGTATTATCGTTCCCATCAATATCGGAGGCTGTAATATTATGCCACCAGGAGCAGATTGCATGAATAAATTACAAGCAAACTGTTGATAATATAGCAATGATCTATTTGCCGCAACTTAACTAATTTAAGTTGAACAACTTACTTGAAAAGTATGTGGTCGCCGATGTCCTACATTTGCGTTTGGAAAAAATATAAATTACGGATACGAATATATTATTCATGTTTTTTTTCTGGCAGTGTTTTATATTTGTTTAATATATATGTCATACATATGTACATACATACATACATACATACAGAGGATTTTGGTTGTACAAAATTGAGGGCGAGTCTATTGCCGGCTATTGAGCATAATATCAGTTTTCGTGCTGCTACTGAAAACATTTAACACGACACGGGAATCGCATTAAGTATCGCTGTCCCACTGCGAACCCTTAATATAGCAAAAAAATAAAATAAAATAAGTTGAGGTTGCCAGGTCATATATAATATAAACAAAATTGTTGTTTCGAGTCTAAGTATTCTTGTATCCGTTGTTTGAAACTTTCTAAAGGCTCGCGCGGCTCTGGATTTAATCCTAGTGGGTTAGTTATCTTTAAATAACAACAACAAAATTTCTACCTTTTTTATCTGGGGTAGAAGTATTATACGAGTATATTGACTTCTCATGATTTACTGCTCACAGGCAAAGGTGTGATTAATATCATCGCAATGCTTTGAAGCATTAGGGTCAACATACTTTATGAATTTCAAACCAGAGTTCCAAACCAATATTTCATAATAAACTTTCGACTACCATTCAAAGTAATTCTTGCATATCGCTATAGATATACTTGGTTGAAATAGGAAGAGCCCTTTCCACATTGCCACTAACACCCAAATAGTCCCTTTTGCCAATTTCTTTTCATTCATCACCTCAACCTGACCAAACTACCGGAAATTCCAAATTTTGATAGAGTACATCTTCTTACCGGAATTTTTATTACCAGAAATGACCTTGTCACAAAACAACCGGAATAAAATTGACCTTCTTCTCATCGAGTGTTTTTATTGCTACGGATACAAAAATTAATTAACGTACATAGATACATACATAGTATTACGCATACCGAAGGGCTGGGCATAGGGTATTACACCTATATTTTGCCTGCTATGATATTAGAGACAATATAATAGAAGGCAAGGATATTGCCATCTACCTCGCACAGTTCTAGATTCCGTGCTGTTAATTTCTTGACAGAAACACAATAATACTTTGCCTGGCTTCTGGATCGTACCCGATAGACCACAAACACAACAGTCGTATTCACTACTATCGCACCACCGAAGCACAAGTCAAATCAAGTCACTCAGTAAATTTCTTTGATTTATTGCGGCTGGATTTTAATCCTTATCGTTTTTTCAGCGCTGAATTACGTAGGTTACAGGTGAAACTCAACTGAAATGCATCATGACTTACCTCATAGGTAGTGATTGTCCGGAACATAACACAGCTCGACGACAGACAGATCGATGTGGCACAAGTATGGCGGCTTTGAATAGTATTTAATAAACAATTGGAAGCGCCGCTGCCACAAATTTCATATCAGATTGGAGGTCGATGACAAATATTTGCATTTCGATAGGCATTGTTTATTGATAAGGTCGAGATACCGTTCACGATAAATATTGAACCGTGAATTTGTATTTCGTCTATTACACGCAATTTAATTGGTATTGGGATACGATGACTAAGATTTTTGCCAGAACATGTTCTCATGTATTTGATTTAGTTGGTTATAGAGTGAAACATACAGAGCCCTTAATAGTTAAATTGGTAAAGAAAAAGTTAAGTAAGTAGAAAGGTAAGTAAAATACATAGTTAACATTATTTATAGTGCGATAAAAATTCTTTGAATCTTAGGTATTTAAATAGTTTATGGCGTTTTCGTATGATACTGGCCGATTGTATCCGTAACAGCTGCTAAAGTATGCTTGCTTGCTGCCTACCCGATGGGAAGCGGTTACTTGTTACGCTACAGAAAAGTGCCGCGGCGACCACCTGGCGTCTCTGCTAACAGCTGAGCACCTCTTTATAGAAACCCCACTCACCATAAAAAACACAAGCACAAGGCTATTTGGCTGTAATCTTTATATAGGATAAAGGTGCATGCCCAGTCGGACTGTTTCCGGTTTGAGCAGGATGTACCTTGGGCATCCTTTTCTTCCACTATACCTATTTCTTAGTATTCAAAAGCGTTTAACATTTCTACTTAAAACAAATTATTTTATTTCACAGTGTATTTTCTCTATTTATAAATAAACGTAATAAAGATATAATCAAATATAACTTGAAAGGTACATATTTGATTTATTCACAGTAAACATAATTATCTTTATTTGACATACTTCTCAGTCGGAAATTTTAATAACATAATATATTGGGTTTCATTTTATTTTTATCAAATATTATTATTACATAACTTTATTACATTTCTAAATCAATTTATTTCACATAAACCATCCCGTCGCGCACATAAAAGTTAATTTGTTTTTAAACATTGGAATACGGTTTGTAATGGTTAGTATTAGAGATTGGCTTTAATAATTGAATATGTTTATTAGTTAAATGTCAATTGCTTTTTTTACAATTATTCAACAATAGTTAAAAATAACAGTGTTTTATCGAGGATTTTTATTCAATACTCTATTTTAAGATGCGAATTGTATTATAAAGAGCATGATATCCTAGCTAATATTATAAATGTGAATTTAAGTTTGTTTGTTGTTGTTGTTACGCTTTCAAGGCTTAACTACTCGACCGATCGTAATGAAATTTCACATACACGTTGCCTGGGATGCAGAATAGGACATTACACACACCTTTCATACAGAAAAAAGTTATGTTACATGTAACCTTACCAAACCTACATTTACGCGAGGAAAGCAGCGAGCAAAACTAGTAAGTAATCATTTTTAAACGTCTGTTTTGAAAACGAAATCCTTTAACCAACTTTATATCTCGATTACATTTTGTTAGATAAAAACTAGGTACTCTGGACTAATTCAACAGCCCAAACGCGGTGAGTTTAGGTTAGTTGGATCTCATATCAGTGATATAAAAATATCGACGACTATTCGAATCGAATCAGGTATTCATTCAACGTAGTATATATATGTTATTTTTATTCCTACATACATACTCTACGCCAACGGGTTAGGCAAAGGTGTATTAGACCCACATATCGCCAATTATAGTTTAGGTCTCGCTAAATACGAGACGAACTTATTGCCGTCTACTGGTTTCCAAACTCCATATTGTTATAGAGAATTTCTTGAGATCATCATCAATTGCATTTATTACTGATTAACAAGGATTATTATATGGTTTATAAGTTATATTTGACTGCACGGATGGATTAAGTGATCGCCTCGCCACTACCGCCGTGCCGATTGTTGTGGGTTCGGTCCCCATACGCGACAAACATTTGTGTTTTATTTTGTTTTTTTTTAATTGGTTGTTCCGACTCTTGTTGTTCTTTGTGTACATTGTTTGAATGTTGGTATAGTCCGCCGTGACACAGAAATTATGTAGAGCGGCAGTAGACCTTTAAAAGATATCTCTAGTTAGAAACAGTGTACGGAATACTACGCTACATTTCTGGTAGAGACACGTAATAATAATATGCATGTCAAGTGACTGACAAATTCAAGTACCGCTTGCACTTTTAGATCGACAGCAATATCAAATTTTTACCTATGATGTTCTCACTGACATGATTGCATTGTATAGAAAATGACACATAGCACGTCACTAATAGGCAACTAGTGTGATTTGGGTTCCTGCTCTGTGAATCAGAATTATGTTTGTGAATAATTACCATTTGTCTGCATCGCATGTACTACACCTAAACCATACGATTGCAGGCAAAGGATTTCATAGTTTTACTACAGCATTTGGATTGCTGATATGAGTTCTAGATACCTACAACTGATGCCTTATTAATACTTATTAGTTTTGGTTTTAGCTTCACATACAAAATGATAAAGTTCTTGCCATGTTGGTTTACTGGTTGGTAGAATATAAACTTATTTTTAATTTATCATCTTTGCAGTCGAATCAAATTTGACGTAGACATGGCGTAGTGGTTTAGGTGGGTGCCTCACCACTGTCGCCGCGCCGAGCGTTGTGGGTTCGATCCCAATACGGGACAAACATTTGTGTGATCCACAAATGGTTGTTCCTGTCTGGGTTTCTTTGTGTCCGTTGTTTCAATCTGTGTAAAGTGCCCCGCAGTATAGGAATTATTCCTAGAGAGATGGAAGTCATTTCAAATAATTTAATCATGAGGAAGTAAATATTTTATTCTATATTGATATTGATTGACGTCATAAATGCCATTGAATGAACTATTGGAAAACTCTTGACAATTTGAAGCTTGCGCTTCTTCTAGTATGAACACACTTTTTAATTAATGTTCGAAGTTGAAGTATATCCGTTCATTGACACCCATCGGATGTGTGGTGCGACATTGTTACGCATGTATGCTAATAAGCCTACAGAAGCATTAGTTTCTAGATAGCTGCAGATAACGTAGCGTAAATTTCTGATACTGCCTGGTAGAACAAGAAAGTGTGCGCGTGTATTGCAGTTAATACTTTAGAATTCGCTTTTAAATGAAGTCTGCGTTCAATATAACGATGGGCGTTGATCTATTAATAATTCGAATTATTCGTAACTTCACAAAAATCTAAATATTCGAAACTTTAACTTTTCGAATGTGATGCAACGAAATTTATATGAATTGATTAGATTTCATCATTCAGTCAGAAAAACGTAAAGCAAATATTCGATTTTGATTCAAATTGATCATTATATCATATAACTTCCGAAAAGGTACTCGATTTTGTTTTTCAGTATTATTATATCAGTGTGCGGCCTCCTCTCTTTAAGTGAACATCTATAATGAAAGTTAGCTAGATTCTAATTTAAAAGATAAGTAAAATTTATGTAATAAAGTGTACTAAACAACGCGATGAAATCCGTATAAAGAAATTTAATTTCAATGAATAACATTCGTGTAAACGTAAGACAATATTAGATTCTAATTATATTATCATTTAATATTATACAAGCGACTGTAAGTTTGTTTGTTCGTTACGCTGCCAAACCTTAACAAGACAATCGATCATCAAAAAAATTCGCATACACTTTGTCAGGCGATCAGAAAAAGATAAAGAGTACTGTTCATCCAGAAAAAAATACTGTTACTAATACGACCTAACCAAGCCTACATTTACTCGAGCAAGTCCCCGGGCAAAATCTAGTAACTTTGTATAAATCTAAATCAGTCTTCATCCCGTGATCCATCACCGTCCTCCCACTTCTATTATTCATAACTTTAGCTTTTTATTCGTTCTATTTTCACTCTCAAATAAGCCTCGCTATAAATAGACGCTACGTTATCATCGTCATCCAAGCCTTTTCCCAATTATATTCGGACTGGTTTCCATTTCAGCTAACACGGTTATTTCCACTAGTATTATTTATAATACTCTGTTAACAATCTGAAGGCCAGTTTAGGTTAGGTTTAGAAACTAGGTAGGTTACTAAATTCGTAACGGGAATTAACCCGATCATGGATATTGTTTACCTAAAGGTGCTTGACACTTCGACTAAGTTTCACCGGCTGTGATTACATTACTATAATTAGTAGTGCCTAAATATCATGCAATGCAACATTTTAAATATTATTATGTTTAATAACTGATGACGTATATACCCGTTATTTTGCCTTATCATATTAGCAGTGGGTAAAGATATCAATTTCACATTAGAAATTATTAATAGATCTCTAAAAAAATAAAGCTTTTTAGATATTATAATATAATACATGACTGGTCACCATAACATATATACTGATGGCTGTTCAGAAAAAAATATGAAAAAAATCTATCCTAACAACTACCTGAGATATGTGTTTTTTTTTAATTACCATGTATATCTTTCTTGTATACTACGACCATAAATGAATGAAATCCATCGGTTTTTTGTTGTTTTATTATTAAACACTAATTATGCTAATAGATAGACAGTCAAAAGTATGCTATGCTAATATAGCTTGCACTTTTTAATATATATACTTTTTTATTATAATTTTTTTCATTTTTCCTGTACGGTCTTCAGTTCTACTATAAGACATTTCAAGGTTATCCATTAATTACCGGACACCCTGTATATGAACATGTTCAAAGATTAGATATTTAACGTACTATCAATAATTATGTTATTTATAATATGTATATATTAATTTAAAAGCTGTTGTATTTGAAGAACACATGTTCAATAATTTAAGCGAAAATGTTCAATATATTTAATTTTTTAAAAGCGCTATCCTAATTGTCGTTTTGTGAATCAAAATAAATCCGTGGAGCAAACTAAGTAAGATTTATTTTGATTTACAAATGACAGTTTTGTAAGTAAGATTATATAATGATGAACGTGTGATCTTCAAATACAACAGCTTTTAAATTAAACATTACTCATAGAAACAGGTTTAAAACTAAAAAAAAAACATGATACTAACACTGAATAGATTTGAAACGGCGTAAAAGTTTTATGTCGAAATGACCATGAAAATACCTACTCCTTAAAAACAACGAGTTATAGTAGTGCATGGTCTCTTTTCTCGAGGCAAACCAAACAGGTACGGAAAAGAATAGGCATAAAATACTCAAGAATAGGCATGAACTACTCAAAAATAGGCAAAGAGTCAATCAAGGTTTACGGTGTAATAATAATACCCTATTCATAATTTTTACTATGCTGGAGAAAGTTTTTCCCTTCATAATAAATAGGTCTAGGTATATTCCATCACACTGTTTCTACACCCAGTGAAACACGTAACATTGCAATGTTAAATGAATGTAAATTATCGACGATTGTGAAACCTAGCAACTCTCCAATCTCGCTAGCCATAAATAAATACGTATTCGGTGTCAGTTCCTCTCATCCATTGTTAATTACAAACAAAACTAGCGATCTCTTCCGGCCGGATATTCTCTCGCGTACTCTCGTACCACACGACTATTAGTCACAACGTATGTTTGGCAAAGCCAGGGCTGTCAACTAGTCAAATATAAAAAAAATATTTAAACGCCAAATGGAAACTGCGTAACGGTGTAGACACAAAAAGTGAAATCTTTTTTGGATGTTACGGATAAATTCACAGTGTGTGCTATTTTTAACGACTATGGGTCGATTTTCAATCACCAGTTTACCTTTAATCGAGGATTAAAGTCGTTTTGATAGGTTTTGTATGGCTTTATTCCTTCGGTTAACTAAATCACCACGGAAAAACCGACACAAAATATAAAAAACTAAATTGTAGGTATATATTCTTCGTTTCACTAAATGGGAATGTTTAATCATGTAGGTAGTAATTTATCATCAAGCATTTTAATCTTTTTTCTTTTGCTACGTGGGGAAATGCTCCTTATGCATACCCACTCGCCACAAGGGTAGGCGAGAGGGTTATGTTGGGCTCTCCCGAGACTGCGGGCCTACCGACTAAAACCACCACGGTGTGCCAACTCACTGCTTTGTATGGTGGGTGGGTCGCTGGAACTGAAACTACATCAGCGACTCACCCAGCAGTGCCCAATGCAGAGATGTTGTGTCTGCGAGCGACGACTCCTGGACGACGCCCTGACACAACAGAGAGCGTCGTTCCGACTCAACGGCTGGCGGATGGGAGATCCCCGTTCTCCCACCCGCGGCCTTCACTACGGTGGCATAAGGCACGCAAATGCGCGCCGGGCTTTTAACCTAGCCTAGCTTTTATATTTTTCATGTGGCGTATAGTTTCCAAACATTGTAACAGTATACATAGAACGCTGGCCGAAGTATAATACTTTATTTAATAACAAGGAATCGGCAATGATTGTATAACATGACCAGATAACCT
Organism: Catocala nupta; assembly: GCA_963675205.1. Classification (NCBI taxonomy): domain Eukaryota; kingdom Metazoa; phylum Arthropoda; class Insecta; order Lepidoptera; family Erebidae; genus Catocala; species Catocala nupta. The sequence goes on from OY776084.1 coordinate 14,833,714, forward strand.
AATATCGGAGAAACACTGATAGCATTATTCAATTATATTAAGTGATATTGTTGTATATAATATCACTATTATAACATTGGTAGTAATACTATACGTCACTAGAGAAGTTGAGACAAATTTAACGATACTCGATTTGCCTAAAACAGTTTAGCTGTCAAGACAACGCGTGAAATATAGTCATGCCTAAATCTGCTAGGTAATAAAATCTTTCATGGTATATTGCAAAATATGTTTTACGAATAAAATATATGTTATTATATAATATATTATAATTTTATACATGTGAAAGTTTGTTTCTTCTGAACTAATGTCAAGTATAAAAGAGTTTTATAGGCATGATTTTAAAATGGAGTAGTTTTAATTGTAGGATTCATTGCCGTAATGGAAAGTAAAGTGTCATTGCTTGTGTTTGATTGAATACAAATAATTGCGACACAGAATGCAGGTAAAATGAATTAAAAAATAGGAGACAAACTAAGGTTATATGTTACCTTTCAAGCAGTATCGGGCCTAAATACGATCTACATAATTATGTAATCAACACTTGATGCCTATACACACATAACTAGACATATACGGGCGAAATATTATGTTGAAGGTTTCGCGGACCCCAAAAACAAACTTGCCAAATATTCCTCAAAGTAATGGAATGTGCGTGCAATAGCTTTGTGAAAATAATTGGCCCTTTCGTAGGGCAACCCTAAGTTTAGAGAGATTCCTTTGCGTAAATACGAGTACAACGGAGGCTGGCGTACAGTCGTGTGCACTGTTGTGTTCATGCATTGTTGTCAAACATATATGCATTATATTAAATGGATCGTTGGTTTTCGTGTGAAGTGTCTGTTTATGACAATTAATCTGTTTTCTCATAAGATAACTTGGTTCTGAAGGCGAGAGTGATTTAAGACGTGCCGGTTTGGAGAAGGTAGCAGAGTTATAGTCAATGTCACGAGTACGAAGACTTTTCATCGAGTTACGCAGCGGCCAATATCACGTCTTTCAATGCAAATACATACAACCGTTTGTTCTTCAAAGTTTGACAACAATGCTTCTGCTATAACTTCCAACTTGCAGTGGTAAAGTTAGGCAATAATGCTGCTGTTTAATACATAGCTATTGATATGCAATCCGAGTGACTGGTTTGAATCTTGCACATATAGTAAACCAAGATCTGATCTTCTGTTTCGTTTATATAAACAAAAAGAAATACGATCTCTTTTAATGGAACCTGCTTTATTGTGCTATAATTCACTCCGCTATTCAATCTTTTATTAATGGTTAGATAAACCTTATAACATGAGCATGGCTAGACACATTTTTCTTTTTCATAGCTCTATACCGATCCGCGGTGGTACGGTACGAGACTACATTTAATCAAATCAACTGGCATTTTTCTGAGTCTTAGCTAGCACTTTTACCATAAATTAAAAACTGGCTAGTTTAATAAGCGGTGACTAGAATAAAATACTCAAAAGAAAATCGCTACGCATTACTTTACAAAGCTCTTTTTGTTTGTATATTTTATGGTTTTTGCCAGCATATGAACCAACAACAATAAAATCAAACATTAAACAAAAATAAAAAGCCAGCTAATTGTATTTTCTTTAATGTCTGATTTTAACTCAGTCTGACTTGTTGTGATGTAGAAGTATAATTATTTAAACATATTTTACATATTTATTCAAACATACAACAGAATAAAAATATATTTAAAAGTCTTGAAGAAATAAATAAATAAATAAATAAATATTCTACCACATACACACAACACCATCTAGCCCAAACTAAGCAGAGCTTGTACTATGGGTACTAGACAATGGATAAACATACATATATACATTTTTTTTTGTAAGTACATACATATTATACATAGAAACACCCAGACCAAGACAAACATCCATGTTCATGCACACAAATGTTTGACTTGTGCGGGAATCGAACCCGCGACCTCAGGCGTAGCAGTCGGTTACACTAACCAATACGCCATCGAGGCTTCAATATTTTTATATTTTACTAGATGTTCCCGCGATTTCATCCGCGTTTATCGTTACCGCCCCCGTGGGTCGTAGCTTGATGTTATATAGCCTATAGCCTTCCTCGATAAATGAGCTATCCAACACTAAAATATTTTTTTAATTCGAACCAGTAATTCCTGAGATTAGCGCGTTCAAGCAAACAAACAAACAAACTCTTCAGCGTTATAATATTAGTATAGATAAAGATACAATCAATCATCTAGGAATCCAGATATTTATCTAATTATTTGACAGACCTAATTAATATAATACAATCTAATTTTGGTAATGCAATGCGTAGCTAATGCATTGCATTACCAAAATTATCGACTTCTTTATTTACAAGTGTTAACCGGCGGCTCTATTCCATCGACTCTAAAAATTGAATTCACATTTTCCTGCCTTTATAAGTCTATGTTACTCTCCGGTTCACAAACTATCTCTTTTGGGTATATAAGGCCAGATGAGCTCCATTGAATAGCCTGGTGCCCACCCCAGGATGTTAGGTTTAATCTTAAAATTCTAAGGTTGTATGTAGACCATTACTTTTTATACTGTTTATAGGCCAATAACTATTTCTAAACAAAAAGTCGCTTTTGTTGCTGCTTGAAATAATGACAAACCAACAAACACACTTTTGCATTAATCTAAATACTGTAATATAGTAAAGCTGAAGTCATTTTTGATTGAACGCTAATCTGAGAAAATAATTTTACGTTTGATCGCCTATTGCTTGAAGAAGGTTTTAAGCTTTATAACAATAAACTGCGAGATACGGGAGCAGTGTAGTAATCTTAAACGTGGGTGCAACCGCGGGGGCTATTATAGGTAATATAAAATCAAAGTATATTAGTAAGAATTTTCAGCTGTTGCAAAGCAGCTTTATTTGGGTTGCTTGAAAATGACGAAGCTAGAGTTCACTGGCAACTTTCTTTATTGCAAGACTGTCCGTAATATACAAGATTACTAGTACTATTTACCTATAACCACACTACAGTTAGGTTCACAGCCTAGTGATACGATATCAAACCGACCGTCGCGTCGGGCCCGATGACGTGAATGGTAGCCACAATGTTGATTTGATTACTCTTTGACAAACGTAAAGCTACCCACAGGCATATGTATGTCTCTGGCAAAGCTTTTGGCGTGTTGAATACTTGCTTTTAGGTTGTGTTTGGCATGTACTTGTCATGGAATAGCGAGAGCGATGGATTGGCAGCCAAGCGCGTATTAAAAGCAAGAAAGCTATAAAAAATAAGTAAAGACTTATCAACGTAGCATTAATTAAATTGTTATGATTCAAATAGCGGTCATTGATATCAAATTGATACATATCGTATCCTACGATACGGGATTATATAAGTTTTTACTCAAAAAATTACACATCTTTATTTAATACCTATATTAGGTGAAATTTGTGGTCTCTGCCTACCCCTCTATGAAACAAACGTGAGTCTATGTGTATATCTATGTATTCGGTGCAACTATATCATTGATACCACATACATGACCTTGACCGTTACTTTCCTCGAGTTGTATACTCAGTATTCTGATTTTAATCTCTCTTAACACGAGTAGCATATACTGTTTCCAAGCATATATTCCATACGTAATCAGGTCGTTTACTATTCTAATTTAATACAACAGAGTATCAAGATTCATCCACGAAATTATCGTTCGTAACGTGACTGTCTCTACCAATGGAATATAGTATATTCAAAAGTAGAACCACTAACCCAATGATAAGCTATGCTGATTTCTCATATTATCCAAGTATTAATATAAATCCAAATTGATAAGTTCCCTGTAAGCAAGATCCACCTTTTGTTTTGATCGTCTATCTAAAACTTCAGCTCAACAACGATGCTTAAGCTCGGTGATTTATAGATATGACCTGGTCATAGTCAAAGTCAAAAGTCATCTATTCATTTAAGTTACAAAGTAATTCCTATGAATGTCAAAATATATAGGGTAATGAATTTACTACGTTACTGAAGCTACATTGACTTTAGTGAGTCATTCAATCAAATACATAGATTTTAATAATGTGTGTACTAGCTGAATGATGTAAGATTATGAATAAGCGTGGCAAAGGCTTCAATCGAACAATAAACTATGTTTAGTTCAAAGGTACGATTGTCGTACGCAGCTATATATAGCTCGCCGTTTGTGGCTTTTGAGCGAAGGATTGAAATACATAGTTCTGTTTACTTACTTTGTTGCTTATAATAGATATGCTTAACAGACCTAAACACACTTTGAAAACATGATCTAGGCATGATTTTGACTATATAAGTAAATTCCAACACGACACATATTAGGCGGTTGTAATTGTAACCGATAACTCGTACTTATAATGGTAAGCCGTATTCGAATATTTTTATTTAAACTGTATTGCGCTACTACAGGGCAAAGGCCTCCTTCTCGTTTTTTTACATCTCCCTGTTATGCGCTAGTTTTCCATGCCTATGAATATTTAATAACCAGGGTAACACAGATTCGATGTTAATCTCGTAAAAATGATAAAGCTAAGTAAAGAACTAAGGTATTAGGTCATCCTGATGATAACACTACTTTCTAACGGTACACTTGAACGCCTACTCACCTCTAAACACATTTTGTACTTGCTAGAACAAGTTGGTACGGTATACGTTTGCTTTACTTTTTGAGTATATAGGTAGAAGCACGATTCTATGATTAGACTACACGTATGGTGCAGTGTTTACAACACTGCACTGGCAGTAGCCACATAACCACTGCTAGAGCGTCAAGTGTTCGATCCTCAAATCGGACCAAAAATTGTGTGATCCACAAATAATATACATAATTGTCTAGAACCTTCTTTGTGTCGGTTATTTCAACATTTCAAGTCCTCCGCGACAAAGGAATTAGATATCTGCAGCGCCAAAGATGCCTTTAAAAATCGTTAAGTTATTAATTTTATTTAATTAGACTGACTTCGTGACTTAAATAACGAATTGTATTTTATTTCTCCAGGTTCAGATTTTACGTGTACTCGGCATACGTGGAACGTCGAACCGTTGCAGCCGTGCGGATAATTGCAGCGACCAAGACGCGCGGCGCTGACTCTGTCTTCTGTCGCATATGGCTTCCCGACAACCGCACGCTCACGCTCAAAGCTAGAGTTAAGGTAAATACAATTCATAAAACTATTAAAATCTATTAAATTATATTATATTTTAGTGACGATTTATCAATCGTCAGTTACTAATGATTGAAAATTTTTGCATTAACTAAGAGATAAATTTGATAGATTTGCTATACAAAACCTGCACATTGATTGCTTTTTTAAGAAGTATCTAGTCATAAAAAATCTGTTCTTAATTAATGACTATAAATTTTGTTTGTAAAAATGTCAGCTAACATAACAGTAGGTGGCAATCAAACCCACGACCTCTCGATTGCAAGTCCAGTGCCTGTTCAATTATTGAGAAAGGCAACCAAGTCCAACGGTAACGCTTTTAACGAATGCATACCTAAATAAATATACCATTTTGTCCTGATAAAGTGTTATCGTTACTAGCCTTTTCCTACTAAAAGTAGGTAGGTAACCAAAGTTTATTAGTAAATTTGCAACCACATTAAGTCTACAGCAATGCCGAGGTTGCTGAACATTTATTTTGATAATCAATTGCGGTTTATTGTTCAATAACCCAATATATAGCTGAATGGTAATGGTGGATTCTAAATAGCGGGCAATTATAACGTTAAAATGTGTCTGAAGTATTCCCATAACTAAGATTGAACAGTGCCGATGTTTTTTGCAGGCATCAATTTCGTTCTAATAACTAGGGACGGAGATAGGATCTACTCTGCGCTAAGACAATGAATAAACTCACAAAAATATAAATAATAACTAGCCATGGCCGAATCCGCTTTTACTTGGATTACAAAATTATTGACGAAGTACATTCGCGCCCCGCTACGATTATCTTTCGACATAATGTCCTAAAATGGTTGCCAATACCATAGCTTATCTTTAGTAACTAAATGAATGGTAGAACCCGGTCAGATAACGAATAAGAATATACATATTTTATACAAAAAATAATCATGTTAGCTGGACCAACTTATCTCGAAATTATAACGCATAAAAAGAAAGACAGAAAAAAAGTGTTTTTATAATAATCACGTGCAAATGATAAAGCTTAAGGATTTATAGCAAACTGTAGAACGCTAACATTAAAATTAGTTCTCATATTTATTAATTTATAACTCTTATTTGTGTTTATGTCAGCCACAATGGGTACACAACTAGCGAAGCGTAACACTAAGGCAACAAACAACGGAAATTATGAAAGTAACTAATGCTAATTACGCCTGAAAAGATCCACAAAACTGGTAATTGCTTAGGACAGTTGTATATTTTAATTGTTTATGTCAGTTGGGAGCTATTATTTGCGAAGACTTGAAGGAAATATGAAGTTATGTTTGGGACCGTTTTAACTTTATGTGTATATTTTTATAAGGTTCTGTTTCTTGAATAAACGTTGTGTAATAATAATAATTGTGTTGTTTAATAAGTGGCCTTGGTGAAGACTGTATTTTTTTGTTTGATCAGTTATTTTATAAATTGAACGCCTTATAAAAGTGTTGTTTGTCATTTCGATAAAGCCTTAGGTTAAGCTTGCTTAGCGACGCATTCGCTTAAAAACAAAACAAAACAGAAGATATTTTGTTTACAAATACATTTCTTCTTAATTGTAATAAATACCGTAAAATGCTACTGGTTTATATTCATTAGTGAATATATTAAGTGAATTAAAAGACTACACAAATTAACAGTGTGGACTTAGACTTTCCTTGTTTTATTTTTGGCCAAAAGTATACACGCTTTTTGGTAACTGATTTTATTTATAGCGACAAATGTGCCAAATTACTGTAAGACTAAACACCAAAATAAATAATATTGAAAAGTTTACATTGCATATAACGGTTGCGGCTTGTTGGCGATCAGTTACGTAGATACATATGTTGCATCGATTAACCAGAAGCGATCAGTTGTAAATTCCTAAACGGTTAAAATAACATTAATATATCTCGTTAGATTGGCAGCAAGGATTTAGAGAACTCCCAGGGGCATACGTAAATACGTACGACGTAACGTAAATAACCATCATCCATTCACAATTCGTTCATGCAGGCTTGGTTTTTTTAAACTGATCCACGCATGCAGATCGTGTGATCTATCCAATGGCCATTTATCCTCAACCCCCAAATTCCGTACATGTACCTTCCTCGCTACATCCCCATGTAATTTGACAATACGTATAAATTTTCAGTCGATAAAAAAGTTTCTTTTTTTATACTTCCAAAAGTAACACGTGTGGACGTTTGTGCAAATACGATAGGAAATAAAATTTTCACGAGGTCATCCAAAAAAGGTTTTTTATCATTGGTATTAGCTTGATCCGACTCGTACATCTTTCACGATTTATTGGAAATCGTTATTGCGCAATCATACGTGGCATTTTAAACGACTTATCTTTTCAATTCATGTGAATATGTGGAGAGAACAAGCCGCGTGTAAGCGAATGGTGAGGATATATTTCGTAACGGTAATTAATAATTAGAAGGATTACCAACTCAAACAAACAGGCAAAGATGCATGAAAGACACAAATAACGGCATCTCATATTTCATGTCAATTTATATCATTTTTATTCTCCATTATTTTAAGCGGACGGTTTTGGACAAATTTTAACGCCTCATTAACTTTTTTGTTAATGTGGTATTACTACGTCACATAAGCTGTGCCCGTTACATAAGCTCCTCATGAATTTGTGTGATCGTAAGCTTATTAAATTCCTGAGCCAGCCAATGTATTATTTGATCTCGCCAGGATCAGCTCGGAGCCTAAAGAAGTGCCTAGTAAACACCAATAAAATTAACGAAATGTAGGCTTATATACCACTATTGACACTTATATACAGGCTTGAGACTAAAGACTGAAAATGTATACATAGTATATATTCCTACATTTCATTTGATATACTTTTTTTATAGGTATGCGATACTACTCATAAAGAACTATGAATTTTGACGTCAATTTCCCTGCCTGTATCCACTTTAAGATTTTGGATAAAACTACACCTTACAAGTTATATACGATATTGCTACCCAGGTCGATATAGGGAGTATATTAAGTAGCTGATACCCACTGCAATTCCTATACATGCATAATCTACGTGCAGATATAGGCTATCGGAATTTAACGAGCTGGCGAGGATTATGTTAAACCCATTCTAATGTAGGTACAACGTTTGAATCTACACGTATATGTACTTTAGTTTATGTTTCGTGTACACGATATGACGTGTTATAGCAATAACTATGTAAGCTAACTAAACTAAGCTTGATTTTCACTCGTAACGAAAATAGTTGGTCGAAGACGGTGTCCTTTGTCCTTTTTTTTTTCTTTGTATGTTTCTAAGTTCTCAGCGGTACAGGCATTAACAAATATGTATATAGACTGTGATGATTGTGTAATAAGTGGTTGCCTCGCTGCTTTGCCGTGTTGAGTGTTGTGGGTTCTAAGACCATACAAACTAAAACTTTGTGTGATTACAAGTAGTTTCCTTTGTTTGTAACTGTTCGTAAAGTTACCTATGATTCGGCAATTATTACTAGTGTGAAGATTGTGTTTTCCAAAAACATTCGCGAGCGTTTAATTAGAAATAAGGGGCTCTAAAAGAATGTTGTGGTATATGTCATTTAGCTAAGGATTAGCATACTGATATGCGCGGACTGTGACATAATTTAGGCGAGGCAGTAGCTTGGCTGTATATTCTCTTGGTATTCTTGATGTCTCTAAACGGCTGTTACCGATTATCATTAAGTAGGCCACTCATATACCACAATGAATAACGGTATATGTGATTGGCAACAGGCGGAAAAGGATTTTTCCTAACGTACAAGATTTTTTTTTATACAAAGTAAATAAATAGTCTATATATACGACTGCACTGATTGTGTAGTGGTTAACGTGGGTGCCTAGCCATTGCCACTGCACCAAATGAGGTGGGCTCGATCCTTTTTGTGGTACACAAAACATTTCTCCGAGTCTTGGTGTTAGTTGTGTCCGTTATTAGTACATATGTTTGTAAAGTCTAGCTTTTTGTGCTATAGTATATATGCTATAGTTATTTTAAAAGCAATTTATTTATTTTAAGATTAAACGCATGAAGGATAACAAGATGTGGCAAATTTAAAATTTACATTGCGAACGAGTGGACTAAACAAAATTTTATAAAATATAAATAAGAAATACGGTCGAATTTTCATTACTAAGCTGCCACTATGTTATAATTAAAATGTATAGCACATTTTTTAATTATATTTCCAGGCTATTCGCGAGAACTGGAACCTGAAATACAGTGCGACGTACGTGCTGTGTCTTCTACGCGACTCTGGTGTCAAGCCCCAAGAAACGGTGGGGGCTTCTATATCGGTGTTGGTCAGCAATGCGCCGAATAGACCAGCGACTAATTTACTAATGGTGCTAGATACAGAACCGAAGAGTGGGATTGAGGTAATTAAACATTTGTAGTTTTAAGGCTATATTTCTCTAGAGAAAGATCTATTACGTCCATATTTGACCTGCTATGGTTTTAAGTACCGCGTAATAGTGATAACGTCTATTGCCGACTATTGAACACAGTTCCAGATTCTGTGAGTCTGAGAATATCTTGATATATTTTTGCTTGACCTGGCAATCGAACTGGAGAGCTGCAAGTCAGTCGCATTCACATTTGCTGCCCCTATGTACGTTAATTCTTTACCGCTTGTTTGTCGCATCTTTTCTAAATATACAAGTGAATGAATTTAGAAGTTATGAGTACTGCATTTTGCCATTCTTCATTTATCAGTTTATTAAATGGAAAAGGTACGAGTTTCAGACCAGTGATGTCGCCTTTTCTGACTTCTAGTTATTACCACGCAATTTTTTTTAAGAAAGGCTTCATTCATAGTGCTCTATCTAAAACAAAATGCGGTATCTCAAGTTTAGTATGTAGTTATGTTGAGTTTCCACGTTATACTACCGAAAAATAAGCTAGAAACGAAATGTAGCAAAAAAAACTTTATAACGAACTGAAAAGCCTCACTAAAATTATAAACGGAAAGTGTGCCACTTTTTATTCTGTTTTTATATCGTCGACCCAATTTCAAATGTAAGTGTTTATCGCACTACAATACGACATTACTTTTTAATACGTTTATATAGATTACTAGCTTTTGCTTGCGGCTTTGCCCGCGTAAATGTAAGTTAGCTTAGGTAATATAATAATATTCTATCACATATACACAACACCATCTAGCCCAAACTAAGCAGAGCTTGTACTATGCGTACTAGACAATGGATAAACATACATATATACTTTTTTATAAATACATACATATTTTACATAGAAATACCCAGACCAAGACAAACATCCATGTTTATGCACACAATGTTTGACTTGTGCGGGAATCGAACCCTCGACCTCAGTCGTGGTAGTCGGTTACACTAACCATTACGCTATCGAGGTATCTGTGTTCTTTTCTGTTCCCCTGACAACGTGTTTGCGAAATTTCACGTTGATCGGTCAAGTAGTTAAGGCGTGAAAGCGTAACAAACACACGAATAAACAAACTCACATTAATATTTGTAATAAAAGTTAGGTCTAGCTTTTGCATTGGTACAACATTTTTAGGCAACACATATAAATGTGTTGCTTAAAAATGTCGCTAGAAGGTTTATTATCATAACAATCATCTTCCGGGCGGCACAAGAGCAAAAGCTAATCCTAACTAATATTATAAATGTGAATGTGAGCTTGTTTATTTGTGTGTTTGTTGAAACATTTGGCAATTTAGGAATTATTTCCTAGACTGCCGAATGTGGTAACAAGTAAAAACTTGTCGTGATTAAACTCACGTTAGCGACTGCGAGGCAGACAGTATGTATTACATCCAAATGTTGCCAATAACACGTTATTGACATGTGAGTAGTTTAGTTTTAAAATCCTCTAAATTACCTTTCACCAAATAATGGTAAATCTAAAAAAAACATTTAAAGACATAACATAAATGGAATCTTTGAGCGGTGTTTGCAACAAACTGCTACTTTTGTGAGCTGATTTAATAGAATTTTAGTGGGTTTTGTTGAAAACTATCAGTGATTCAACGATAGAAGCAACGAAGGAGCTTCATATTTAATCAGAACATTATTGTTGTTCTGATATCGTTTTGGCGGGTTTTGAAACCATACTCCTCATGTATGACTTTAAATTTATATGGGGCCTCGGCGTTTATGTGGTGCATGCACGTATTAATACATCACACAATGGTCTACATGCGATGCACGCATAGTGACATGTTAAGTCTCTCGCAATAATTGATGAACCTATAGTCACCTACCGGGCACATTTACAGACTTCATGCTACTGCTAAAGCTGGGTGGGCAAAGCAAACAATGTCTAACAGAAAACTCAATAAGACTTTGCCCGACCAGACATTAGAGCCCGAGACTTCTGGGTCGCACGCAAACATAACCTCAAACTTAAACCACGCGAGAAAGGCAACAGATAATAGGCGGTTCTTGTAAATATAAAACTGTAGAACTTTTAAATTATTGTTTCCAGAATCGACGGTTAAACTTTCAGTTTAAAAAGTGCATTTAGTTGTACCCGTGTAGCTGCGCTAGATGTACAGATAACTAGTTCAAACATGCTATTCGAACATGATATGACACAATATACATGATAAGTATAGTTTATTAGAAACTAGAGTTTTCCCGCGGCTTTGCTCACGTTAGCCCTTTTGCTGTCTCGTGATAGACATAATAAAAAAATCTATTTTTATGTAACATTTTTGATTCTTCGGCCAGGGAACCTGTTAAATCTAGATTTTATCAATAAATTTATATGCCTCGGATTTTCTGTACCCCTAACGTGTATGCGAAATTTCACGTCGATCGGTCGAGTAGTTAAGGCGTGAAAGCGTAACAAATACACATTCATATTGATATTATTAGTAATATTATTAATATTAATGTGAGTTCATTCAACCAGTACATTGTTCCAATTAACTATGTAATGTTAAATTGTTTATTGTCCCTGACTATGTCTATGGTTATTGCGATTATAGGCATCGTTGGTTATTTCCGTTGGGCATATACAGGAAGCAATTAGTGAATTTAGCCTGATAATATGCGTACACAGCGTATCGTGTTTATGAAGTATAAATTCATGAATTGTACTGTGGTCGTTAATGAAACGTTAAATAACGCACATACACAGTCCCACATCTATATCCCCAAAGTGTGTGTTACACTCACATTTCGCTAGTTATGGCTTTAGGTGCCACAAATAGTAGGCGAGCGTCAGCCCGTAATTGGGCATAGCTCTAGAGGCCGGTTATCATTATGAATTTCTTGGTAGTAAAACTAGATCCCAGAGTGGTCTCCACAAGGAAATTGTACTGAAAACCGTATTGTAAAAAAATACTAAAATGTAGAGTTCTTTTTATGGATTAACAAATTATAAATCAAATGATGTCGTTTTATAACACAGGCAGCTAAGTAAGGCAGAGTAACAAATACAGTCAACATATCTAATAACATAATTATGTATTTTGATTGCACAAATGGCGTAGTGGCTTAAGTAGTCGTCTCGCGATTGTCACACAGACGAGTACTGTGGGTTCAATCCTCACAAAAATGTATGTGATTCGCAATTAGTTGTCCTGTGTCTGAGTGTTTTTTATGTTCTTTGTTTGATTTTCTCCCAACGTCACAAGAACTATGCTTACGACGGCATGGTATTAAAAAAGCAAAAATTAATATTTTTTTATAATACTGGTAATTCACAGCAGTCGGTAATGGGCATGTAATTCCTGTTTCTATTCTATTCATATTAGATTTCATCTACATCTTCGCTCGCGTTAAGGTAAATATTGTCAATCAATCTTTAACCCTCGTAAACAGATTTTTTTTTCTGAGTGAAATTAATTATAATTATTTCAAGGTGATCGTCTAGTAGTTAACGCCTGAAAGCGTTAAAAACAAATTCGCATTCGCATTTATAATATTAGTTAGGAAAGTTAGGATACGTAAGGCAGACGAAACTGGCAGTTTATATAATAGTGCGTAATTATATACATGTGCGTTTCAATACCCTCAACTTTAAAGGTAAATACCAGCAATACCCAAACGTTCCTGTAGAATGCTTCGACCCCCTTCAATTCGACTGTCTACGGTCGCTGCGATGCGACCAATGGCATTTCACACTAAAATTAAAGGCGATTCGGAATACTGCAATAACATTCCTTTTTTAGCTGGAGTGTAATGTGAGATTGCGTGCGCTACTGTAGAATAGGACACCCTAAATTCAGTTTACATTTACAAAATAGTTGATGCGGGTAGTTAGATATTCCAAATTATTTTTATTTACTGGCTGCACAGAGACTGTGTCCACTATTCAGCGAATACATTCGACCTCATTAAAGCTAACAAATTATATGTATTATAATATGTTAAATGATCTTAAATATATATTTTAAAGTTATTATCGATAATCTGATATAGCAAAAATTATAAATATCGAGCTATAACATTTTAGTCTTACATCTCAAAAGTATAAAAGGCAGCCCAATAGCGTCCCAAAAACTATAGTTGATGATGCTTCCTCTGCTATATTAGTGCGATTTATGCGAATACTGATCACTTAGGCTCACGTCATATTTGTGTTTATAGCGAGTGATTATTACAAGAATTGCATGTGATCAATATAAGTTACATTATGATGCTACTAACATACTTACATTGATACTTAAGTTCAAGAGTCAATATGGACCTATAAATTATAATAATATCAGTATATAAACTGTCCCACTTTTGGGCACGAACCTCTTTTGAGTATGAGAAGGGTTTATTTATTTATTTATTTATTTATTTATAAAACAATATAAGCTTACAGTCTAGACCAAGGCACTTATATGTTAGGTGAACACAATTAAAAAACATAGAATAATGTACACACAAATGAAATACATAAAAAAGAAACATTACAAAAATTATTACAAAAACAGAAGATACTTAGAATTAAACAGGTAACATTATATTAAATTATTTAAATACATTATTGCACTTACTCTTACATTACCCGGTTGAGTGAAATAAATATCCACGTCCGGGAACCTTTCCAAAAAGTTATTTAACATGTTAATTGCACAAGCCGTAGGACAATTCTTGGCGCGTGCTGTTCGCCATGAAGTAGGATAGGCTAAAAGTCTGTGTTGCCTACGGCCGCAACCGCGCAAATAGTTATCCGGCACATAGAAATAAATAGACTCACGCACAGACGGATTATCTATCCTATTGAGTAAAAGCATATAATAATGCATTAACAAAGCAAGTTTCCGCCTTAGTTCCAAGGTGTCAAGACCTACCATTCCGGAGACAAATAATGATGGATACAGAAAGGGGTAAAAGCCATACGTACGTTTGTATAAATACCGGGTGAATTTACGTTGAACTTTTTCTATCATGAGAGTGTAAAGTTTTTCCTGAGGATTCCAAACTATAGCGTTGTATTCGAGTTTGCTGCGGACATAGGCATTGTATAAAAGCTTTATGACTTCAACATTATTGAACTGTGAGGCAGTTCTTATTATAAACCCTAGGGATCTACTGGCTTTTTTACAAACTTGCTGTATGTGCTCACGGAAATTAAGTTTGTGGTCAATAAGCAGTCCCAGATCACGGATAGCCATGACACGTTTTAGAGGCATGCCCGCTAGCTCGTACTTTACAGTGATAGGTGAACGTGAATGAAGGGTTAGGGCATAGTCCACCAATGTCCACCATGCTGGTCAAGTGCGGGTTTTCAGACTTTACTATCTCTGAGAACATTGTGTAGAGCTCTTAGCCATGTACATAGGTCTCCTCATAATTTTAGAGTTCGAACAAACTCTTATACAACACCTGTGTCCGTCCGTCTGTCTGTTATACAACTTTCAACTCAAGAACCGTAAGAGCTAGAGATTCACGGTCAACGCCATTCGACACAGCATAGTTGATATACCCCGAAATGACTATGACCTTTGACCTCAAGGTCACGTGGTATCACATGACCTTTGCATATTACTTGTACAATTTTTTCGATCTCTAAGATTTACGGTAATTTATTGCCGATTCTCAATTGTTTTCCTTTACCGTTAAAGCGAGTCAGAATTAACTATTTATTACGCACACAACTTAGAAAAGCCAGAGCTACGTGCCTTGAAATCGAACTTGAGATCTTTGCGTGGCAGTCTAACGGTATCCCACTAGGCTATCGCTAATATCCTTATATATTTACAGCAATACCAAATTGCCAAAGTCTATAATACGTTGTCGGTTACCAGTTTAGGTGGGCCACACGTTCTTACCTTCAAAGGCAACAAAACTAAGTTAAATATTTTTTTTTGTTTATCAAGATTTGATCTTATTTTGTTATTTTCAGGAACAACTACACGTCTGTGTAAAGCCATTCCACTACTCATATGCACGGAACGAATGGCTGGTGGAATGGTTCGAGCTGAACCGGTTACTGGGCGCGAGTCACTTTTACATGTACAAAGAATCACTGAGTTCACCAGTCGCCTGTCTGCTTGATCATTATCGCAAGCAAGGACTTGTCACGTTACTATCGTGGAAACTGCCAATAATCTCCAAAGTTGAAATCAGGTACAGTTGTAATACATTTACGGTGTTATTCATTAAAAAATCTTACTTAAGGCTTAATACGATGTGTAGTTTAAATACTTAGTTTGTCTGATAAATGTATTGTGAAAAGACTATCTTCATTAATTTTCGTTAACCTTTATTATATACAGCATCGTTACTAGATAACCTAGCATATTTATGCATTTTATGAACATCCCTCTCTCTACGACTATCCCAGTTTATGATATAGCGTTCCCCTACACCACCCGTATAGGTTATATTAGGGGAGCCGTTGTACCTTCCAGTGCCCGAGAGCACCTTCCGGGACCAGTTACAGACAGGTCTTGTCCCCAAATCTCGACTCTCCACCCTAACCTCAAAGATCCGGTTCTCGTAAGCGAGCTACCTCGTGCCCAAGTGACACTACATATTCTCCAGATAGGTACCGGAGCAATAAAGCCGCTCACCACCCGCAATTCAGGGAGTTGCTAACGTAAACCTCGCTGAAGCCGACGGAGAAGCCGCCTCCCATATCTCCAGTATGGTACCGGAGCTGTGTAAGGCACGCTCACTTCCCGACGTTCATCCGTACGCCGTCCCCAAATAGGCCTACAAGCCAGGTGTGGCCCGAGTCACTCCAGCTATGACTCTTACTTGCTGAGCAGGCAAGCGCCCGAGATGCGTTGCGGCAGTGAAACCACACTGCCACTTCGCTAAAGGCATCTCCGTGCCTCATGCGACCGACTGGTTCGCACTGGCCGCGCCTGAGTCCGACGCTCGAACGCAACGTGCTTGCCGAGCAAACGAACATGTCGTCCTCAGCGGCCAACTACATACTCCTGCGAGTCCAACACCAATGTCAGGCATCGCGCACTCTAGTCAGCGGTCGATAGAACACGCCTTTCGAGGCGCAGTGGGCTTCCTGACCCCGCAGTATCCTGGTCCAAGGGGGGAGACCCGTAGTTTCCCCCCCCAAAACCCTATCTACTCGGGTCCTGAAGATAGGGAAGCATTTTATGAACAATAATTTTAGAATTTTACTTATAACGACATTATAACCCTCTTGTAAGTTTGATGTACCTATTGAGTCGCAGCGGCACACGGGCGGCCAGACACAATACACTTTTGATTATGTCTGGCATTCCATGACATGACAGTTTAAACGGATTATTATGGCAGCAACTGCGTCCTTCCTGAGAAGTAGGGTACTACTCGATATCTTGTCTCCGCTCCAGTTTGTTTCAGACTCTTGTTTTCAAAGTGGTTCATAATGATGATAGTCAACTAAATTACTTTATCAGTTAGGTGTGAGCATTTATTTTGCAGTACTTAAATACAATAATATCACACACACACACACTTAAAGATTTTAAGTGTAGATGATATATATACATAGTTGTATCACAGATATTAATTACTTCTATGATAAGATGTTTGTTAAGAAACTATAATTTCGACACAATATAGGTTATAAAATGCAGAAAACGTATATAGGTATGTAACTATAAATCACTGGCAACAAAAATAACTGACTTTTCATCATCTATGTGCTTCTCATTTGTAATGGAAGATGGTAAACAATCTTCCATAACGAAGACCACAATAACAATTTAAACTGTCGAAATGAAATGTGTATTCTTTATGTTCGCTGTTTGAATGTTTGTAAATATCCCCGTGATACAGGATTTATTCATAGCGCGTGAGTTGATTTTAAAAAGAGAAGTAGGAACAAAACGTTTTATGTTTTGTGTTACAGAACAGAGGGTCAGTTCGCGGCGTTCAACGACTGCCTGTACCGCTCGATGTCGGGTGCGGGCTGGCTGCTGGTGCTCGACGTGGACGAGATCGTGCTGCCGCGGCGCGAGCGCACGCTGCCGGCGCTGCTGACGGCGCTGCGCGCGTCTTACGACGCTCCCTCCAAGGCGCCCTCCGCATTTCTCTTTAGAAACGCTTTCTTTTATCTTAAATGGGAGGTATGACGTGACTCTTTCTTGTTGTTTTAGGAAATGCGCTTTAATTATTTTCGGGTATTATGCTATCTGAAATTCAGCTTTATGTTAAGATGAAGTTTAATTTCGCTTAGTACATGTGCAGATAATCGTAATAATTAATATTGTGTTGTTATAATATTTATTCTAATCTATATCTTTACTTCTATATTAAAATTATATAGAGGAAAGATTTGATTTTTTGTTTGTTAGTAAGTATTTAACTCAAAAACGACACAACCGATTTTAAAAGGGCTATTTAGAGGGTTTGAGCGGAAAAAGGATTTCCGCTCCGCCGCGTCCTTGATGGAAATTACTTCCTCACAAAATGGGGCGACGGCGTTCCACAATCTCTCACTCCGGACCATAGACTGGACCACGGCCGGGAGTGAGAGCCGTATGAAATGGCAGGCCACTACGCAAAAAGACCTACCCTATGGTCACTTCTCGATAGAACCCTACTGTCCCACCCCCTAGAGGGGAGACGGACTCAAAACAGAAGCGCGCATGGGAACACGCACGCCGCCTATCGGATCTGGTGCTGAATGGATCACGGGCATGCCCACAAAGCCCACCATCCCCAGGTCAAACCTCAGGGTGGCTATAGGTCATCTCGCGCCCTCCGGCGCCCGGCTCTGCGGTTGGGGAGAGGGTTTAAACTCTCCCGCTCCGCCGCCTCCTTGATGGAAATCACTTCCTCACAGGAGGAGGCGACGGCGTTCCACGATCTCTCGCTCCGGACCATAGCCTGAACTACGGCCGTGAGCGAGAGGGCATCCGATCCGCCTGCCACGATCAACTCACGGCGCTGCGATGCCCAGGCGGGGCAAACCGCCAAAGTGTGCAGCGCCGTGTCCTCAACAACGTCGCGGCAGTCGCCGCATTGGTGACAACCGGACGTCTCTTGCCGGCGTATACGACAAAGGAACTGGCCAAAACAACCGTGGTCAGTCATTACCAGTGTCAGCCGGAAGGCGAGAGCGCCATGCCACCTCTCCAGCCATTCCTCAAACACGGGACTTACCGCCACGATCGTGGCGTGCGCGAAAGTAAAAAAGAAAAGCCCCCGAAAGGAAAGTACTCTTACTAACATAACCTTACCTTTTTTTTTTTGATATCCAGGAAAAATGCTTTATGCACTACCCGCCGGCTAGGGGACGGCACCGGCGAGACGTGTGGAACTCACCAGCCGAGTGCTGGTATACCCACTAAAAAACCTGGGGTGTTCCCTCTCTATCCCAATGGGGGGGGCCAGTTGGGAGTCTGAAAAGATTCATCCATAGCAGGCCCCCCCGCGTGGGTGCCGGCCGGGTCAATCAGACCCGACCTCCTCTCGTCCCCGGGGGAGAGCAATTCACTGCTCTCCCTTTTCGACGTTAGAAAGCGCGCGGGAACACCGCGCGCGCCCTCTATGGGTTCTTACTCACGGGTGGCAGGGTCCCCTGAGGCCTTGCCACCCAGAACCCTTAGGTGGGGGGCAGGAGAGCGACAAAAGCGCGTCTCCTCCGCCGGCGGCGGACGTCCGGGGCGTAAGGATCTTCCTCACAGCCCCGCTCCGCCGCCTCCTTCTGCGAGATGACAGCCTCGCAGAAGGACCTCATTGCGCCCTAGCACCTGTCGTCGCCGACCATCATGGATACGTCGGTCGGCAACGAGAGGTCGGGGCCAATCACGGCGACCAGGGCACAGCGCTCCTCGGCCCACGCCGGACACTCCTCCAGCGTGTGCTACGCCGTGTCCCGGTCCGAGTGACACCTGGTTGTCGGCTCCCTACCGGCTATCTTGCACAGGTACTCTCCGAAACAGCCGTGTCCGGAGAGCACCTGAGTAAGCCGGTAGGTGAGTGGTCCGTGCCGTCTGTCCGTCCACTGCCTTAGCACCGGACGGACAGCCTCGGCGGTCCTCACCCCGTAGCGGGGCTGGGCCAGTCGCTCCTCCCACTTGGCCTCGAGGACCAGTCGAGCCTGGGACCTTCGTGTCTCCACCGCCCTGTGAGTAGGTTCCTCACCATGGAGCCGGAGGTCCGCGCGCCAGTGATACACCGACGCTTGGACCTCCGCCTCCAAATCCCAGGGCGGCGATGCCGCCAAGACGCACGCCGCCTCAAAGGAGACGGTGCGGTACGCCCGCGACACTCTGATCGCCATCGCCCTCTGAGGTCTCCTCAGGAGAGCGATGTTTCGGCGATCGAGGGCGCCAGCCCAAATGGGTGACCCGTAGAGGGCCATCGACCGCACCACCCCCAAATAGAGGCGGCGGCAGACGACACTCAGCCCCCCGATATTCGGCAGCAAAGAGCTAGGTGCTCCCGCCGCCGACATCAGCCGGGGGGCCAGGCGGCTAAAATGGACGCGAAAGTTCCAGCGGCCGTCGAGGTGGAGCCCCAAGTATTTCATACTCGGCTCCACCCCGATGCGGACCCCTCCAACTATGATGTGGGCATCCGGTGGCGGCGCCCGCCGAGGCCCATGAAATAACAGCGCCTCGGACTTTTCCAGCGCCACCTCCAGTCCCAACATCCTTATTCTACCGACAACTAGGGCCACCCCTGCCATGGCAAGACGGGCAGCTGCCCCGTAATCCTCTCCCCGGGCCGTGACCAGGGTGTCGTCGGCATAACTAAACATTATATGTGATGTAACTTTTTCAACATAGACTAAACATTATATGTGATGTAATTGTTCTTACTGAGTGTTGGTTATCTAATCGCAGCGAAACTCTCCCGGTAATTGCCGGATACAATACATACCACAGCGCGTTAAACCATAATCAGAATGATGGTGTGGTAGTATATATTAAGGAAGCATTACAATTTTCAATCGAAGAGCTACCTTTTCAAGACTGTAATTGTTTAATTATCAAAATTGGCACGAACACAGCGATTATTGCTATATATAGATCTCCTTCAGTGAGAAATTTAGACGCCTTTCATAATTTCCTAAATCAGACTCTGCAAACGCTTAGTGCGTTTAAAAATATTATTCTAACAGGTGACATAAACATAGATATCGGATCTGAGCATCACGATACAGGAACACAATATTACCTTAATCTGTGCTCATACCATGGGCTTCTCCCCGCGCACACATTACCTACGCATCAGAGCGGTTCCTGTCTCGATCATATGATGATCAAATCCAGCTTATCATCTACCACGCTTGTTACTAACTCTACTTTTACTGACCATCACGCCGTCGTACTTGCTATAAATTTAACGCTACCTAGGCAAAATCAACCTACAACAAAGACTAATTTAAATATAAACAAACTCGAGTATGATTTACGTAATATTAATTTTAGCCCAGTTTACAATAGTGCTGATGCTAATGTATCTTTATCGTATTTAATACAGAATGTCCAACATGCAATATTACAAAACACATCAACAATTGTCTTAAAAAAGAAGTATTGCAATATTAAACCTTGGATTACCCCTGGTCTAGTTCGAAGTATAAGACATAGAGACAAACTCCATCAGAGCGCTCGACGATCTCCAGATAATTTAGCGCTTCAAACAACATACAAGAGGTACAGAAACATATGTAATAATCTTTTGAAGAAATTAAAAATTAACTACGATAAATATATATTGCATAGAGCAGGTAATAATAGTAAAGAAATTTGGAAACATATTAAAAACGTCACTTATACCTCAAAAAACCGTGAATCAAACTCGAGTTTATTGGATGCTAATACTATGCCACTGCTGTCAGCTAACAACGTAAATAATTATTTTGTGAACGTAGGTAAAAAGCTCGCCGAACGGACTCTGCAACGAACTAGTAGCCATTCTACACCTCTTAAAAAAGCAAGTAACAATCCTAGTTTAAAATCTTTTGTTATGCTGGACACTGATGAAGGCGAAATAGAGCGAATCATCTTAGGTATGCGTGACAATTGCGCTATCGGCTGGGATAACATAAGTAATAAGATTCTTAAGCGATTTAAGCACATTCTGGTACCTCCACTACCGCATATTTTTCGCCTCTGCCTTTCTGAAGGTATCTTTCCGACATGCCTGAAAAAGGCGGTAGTTATACCTGTTTTTAAATCTGGAAGCAAAGACCTAGTCACCAACTATAGACCTATATCGATTCTCCCTTCAATATCAAAAATATTAGAAAAATTATAAACCGTAGATTAGTTAATTACCTAGAACATAATAATTTTCTTTCACCTTCGCAATATGGTTTTAGAAATAAATTATCAACAGCTGACGCGGTGCATAATTTAACTAATTTTATCACTGGTGAACTCGGCAAAGGTAATCAAACCCTTGGGGTATTCCTTGACCTTGCCAAGGCATTTGACACCATCTCAATTTCTTCATTGCTAAACAAATTTGAGGCACTTGGTATAAGGGATACGCAACTGAGAATTTTTGCAGATTATTTAAGCAATCGGCACCAATGTGTTAAAATAGGAAATGTCGTAAGCCATGATGAAAAAATACCAGGATATGGAATTCCCCAGGGAAGTATCCTAGCTCCTACGCTCTTCCTGGTATATATTAACGACCTATGTAATCTTACCTTAAAACATGGAAAGATAATATCCTACGCTGATGACACCGCCCTGATTTTTACTGCCAAAACTACCAACGAATTATACGATAGCGCCCAGTCTGGCTTTAATATTGTCTATACCTGGTTAAATAATAATCTTTTAACATTAAATGCTGACAAGACTAAATACATTCATTTTTCCATGCGCAAAAATCAGTACACTGTGACTAACAATTATATATACGCACACCATTGTCCTCTCTCCTACCACAATTTGTCAGTGCCCTTGTGTAATTGTCCTACTATCCAGGAAACCAATAACGTAAAATATCTAGGCATCATAATCGACGACATCCTCTCTTTTAGAAAACACATAGATAGTTTGGTAAGTAGAGTTCGTAAATTAATGTATGTATTTAAAAAACTGCGAGCTATAGCCGATTTAAAATTAAGCATTCAAGTGTATTTATCTTTATGTCAATCTATCATCCAATATTGCATAACTTCATGGGGTGGAGCACTAAAAACAATATTACTGCCGCTAGAAAGAGCTCAAAGAGCAATTCCAAAAGTAGCCACAACCCGACCTTTCCTTTTTCCCACAATTATGTTATATAAATCGTGCAAGGTGATGACTGTTCGCCAAATTTTCATATATCACACAGTACTAAAACAGCACACATTGCTTACATATCACGTAGATGTTACTAACAAAAGACGAAAAGATATAGTCTGCGCCTCACAATCAGTTTCAAAATTAATTTTTTCAAATAGATTTCTTTCTTTCCTAGGTCCATTTTTATATAATAAATTAAATAGAGAGTTAAGTATTTATAAATTAAATTATGTTAACTGTAAGAATATATTATATAATTATTTACAAATTTTGTCGTATGAGCAAACTGAGCAGTTACTTCAAGTAAGCAAATAAAAATTTTGCTGATCTATCTTAACGCATCATTATTATTGACCCACTTATTACCGGTACTGCTAGTTGCTTATGCAGGTTATTAAAATGTTATTATTGAATCGTAGTTATGTAAATTTATATTGCTAAAATAGATTGTAAGCACTTCTTCGCCCGAGCCACAGGTTCAATCTAGTTCGGGCAAACAACAACAAATGTATTTTATAAATTAATTAGTCATGTATTATAAATTATTGTACCTATTATTTAAATAAATATTAAATATTATTATTATTATTATAACTAGTTACGCCGACGCCCGGGGGCAGGGCGTCCCGCAGCACCCAGTCGTAGCCGATGTTCCACAGGATCGGTCCAAGAACCGATCCCTGTTGAACACCGCACGACACCTCCCTCCGGAACGTCTCTCCGTTCCGCCCCACACAGAATACGCTCCTCTGGTGCAGGTAGTCGCCGACTATTCGGCGCAGATAGGGAGGCACCCCATATAATCGGAGCGCCTCCCTAATAGTCGCCCACGGCATGGTGTTGAACGCGTTGGCGGTGTCCAAGGACACCGCCAACACCACCCCGCGCGAGGCGACCGCCTCATCCCAGAGGGCCTTGACGCGACTGATCGCGTCAATCGTCGGTCGGCCCTCTCGGAATCTGAACTGTAGTTCGGACAAGTCGGGGCCCACCCGCACCAGGTGCCTGGAGAGGCGGGCAACCACTACACGCTCAAAGAGCTTGCCTACCTCATCCAACAGCACTATGGGGCGGTACGCGGAGGGAGAGTCCGCGAGGCGGCCCTCCTTTCTCAGGAGGACCAGCTTACCCGTCTTCCACATGGAAGGGAACCATTGTTAATTCATCCCTCATCAATTTTGGGCGGCGCCATTACGGGAGGCGTATGCTCCGCTCTCGAAGGAAAGAGAGCGGAGACCACCTCCTCCAATTGCCGGAGCTGAAGACTCTCGGTGACCGGTGGGGCCCAGGGGCGCAACTTGCCCCTGACCGCCTTGTACGAACGGCCCCACGGATCTGCCTCGAGAGTCCCCAAGAACTCTTCCCATCTTTGGACTTTGGCCTCGCTGATGGCGGACTGCAGGGCGTACTTCCGCAGTGTGTATTCGCCCCGCAGCCGTGCCTCCACGGTCGGGTCACGGTACCGCCTGCGTCGGCGGTACCTAGTGTACTGGCGGCGCGCCGCAATGCACGCGGCGCGTTTTTGCCTGATGTCGTCAGACCACCAGTACACCTGACGCCTCGGAGGATGAGCACTGGCCCGGGGCATCGACGCGTCGCAGATCTGCGTCATCGCGCCCCGGAACCACTCCGCCTCTAGCTCAACCTCCACAGGCCCTTCGCCCATCGGGGTCCAGGCCTGGACGATGGAGGCTTCCACCAGCACGTTGAGACGTTTCAACGCCCATCGTGGGGACGACGGGGTGTGCACTCTCCTCGGGCGATCGTCCGGGATCGCCGGCGAGGCGGAGATGTCGAACCGCACGTAACGGTGGTCCGACAGTGACTCCGCCTCGACCAGCACTTGCCAGTCCCGGACGCGGCGCGCTACGGCAGGGCTTGCGAACGAAATGTCCACAATAGACTCGCCCTGCCAGCGCACGCACGTGGCGACCGATCCCCGGTTAAGAACCACGAGACCAGTCGCAATCGCCCACAGCGCGTCGCCGCGCGCCGCGAGCGTCGGTGACAGGGGATCCCCAAGCAGTTGATTTGGCATTGAAGTCCCCCGCCACCACGACCGGACGCGATGGGTACCGATTAATCACGGCCCCCACCGCGCCCAAAAACATAAACTTACCTAACCTAGTCTTATGCGAGCGAAGCCGCGAGCGAAAGCTAGTGTTAACATAAAGTTTACTTTCTGCGATGTTATTATATTTATTCTAATAATAAAATAAACTCATTAGCTATAGGTACTATGTTTGCTTGCTTAACTTTTCGCGAAAAAGTAAAGTATAAACCAAAGCTTCCAAAACATTTTTTGTCATAGACCACTTTCAAAATTTAGCTGGTGCCGGTGGACCCTCTGCAGCTAGAAATTTAATCCACCAAGTAAAATCGGTATATTCTGACCAAAAATTTAAAAAGGGTAAAATTAAAAAAATTCTCTGGTCTTCAGCGAGTAGTATTTCTCAAAATATCCGTCGACCGACGTTTAAACAAGTAACAGTCACTGAGCTTCTTACAAATATTATTTGCCTTCATTGATAGGTGAAGTCAAGCCAACATTTTTTTATCACGCCAACGTAGACCCCCGTCGAGTTTCCCGTAGATCCCTGGGGGGGAAGGGGTCCACGTGGACCACTTTGGGAACTAAGGGTCTAAACTAAGAGTTACTTTCTTTTTATGTCCGTTATTTCAATGTTTGTAAAGTCCCTCGCGACACAGGAATTATTCCTAGTGCGGGAGTAGCTTAAACCAAATTTATGCATATAGGCATATAAGACATATTTTATTTTATTTATTTACTTATTCAGGTTTACCAGTTTTTGTAACAGTGAAACAAAAAAAAAGTATTAGATACATATTTCTTAAATGCTAACTGTATAATCTTTACAGGTAAATACCACATGCAATAAACAATCTGTTACATTAATAAAATACACAAGTAAAAAAATATTAACATTGATACATACAAGGACTTCGAAAAAAACGGTTAAAACTATTACATAACAAGCAATAAAAGATAGAATGTGTAAATAAATAGATAGTATTAAAATTAAGTTCTACAAATTTATTTTTTAACATTATTTTCGATGCCTTTTTATTTGTTTTTGTGTCCTTGATGAATTCATTTAGGGAGTCAGAATGAATATCTATGATGTCAGTAGATTCATTTAGTAGCTTTGTTTAACGGGGAACCGGTAAACTTGTGCCAAATTTTGTCCTGAAGTTGTTCTGTCGAATATTGCTGAGGAGAATATAGCCATAAATAACAAATTATAACAAAGAATGAGATGGATAATGTTTTTCCTTTTTAATACATACATTTTACAATGTACTATCGACTTCCATTGCAATACTATTCTTAACAAACCTTATTATAGTTTGCTGCGATGTATATAATAATATCAGTCCTGCTGGGCACGGGCATCTTTTAAATGTGAGGAGAGGTAGGCCATAGTCCACTACGCTGGTCCAGTGCGAGTTGGCAGACTTTTCATATCGTCGAGAACATTATGGAGAACTCTCAGAAATGCAGCTTTCCTCACGATGTTTTCTTTCACTGTTAAAGCGAGTGATAATTCATTTCTTAATAAGCACATTACTTCGAAAAGTCAGAGATGCGCGCCTTGGGCTCGAACTCAAGACCCCTCTGCGTGGCCGTCGAACGGTCTTCCAAATATATATCAATTGATAATATAGAAAGGTATCGATTGTACTTTGCCGTTTTAAAACATTCATTTTCAAAGTACTATTGACTCCCACAAGCTTTATCATAGCTTTGAACTATAAGCACGACAAAAATGTTGTTGCAGGACGACCCCGAAGGCATGACGTCACTAGTGACCGCGCGCAAGACGCGTCGCTGGGTGACGCCGCACGCGCTGAAGAACCGCAGCAAGTACGCGCTGCGGCCGCGCGACGCCGTGGAGCTCGGCAACCACTTCGTGTGGGAGCTCGCGCCCGGCGCCTCCTCCGTCGGCGTGCCCACCGACCGCGCGCTGCTGCATCATTACCGGGTACTTGACCTATTAGCTAAACTATATTAAGATATAAAAGCAATGTGGCTGCACCTGATTTTCGGATAAATTACGTTATCCGAAGCGTATTATAATTATTTACCAGTATACTTC
The DNA here is from genome assembly GCA_963675205.1 of Catocala nupta. NCBI lineage: Eukaryota > Metazoa > Arthropoda > Insecta > Lepidoptera > Erebidae > Catocala > Catocala nupta. The sequence continues at coordinate 14,860,664 of OY776084.1, forward strand.
GTTTGAAAGACGTAAACTACCTCGACTTGACAATCGTATATTTTCCAGTATTAGAATACAAACATATAATATGATTGCGCCTAAAATGGTAGATTCAGAACATTCTAGGCTGTGTTGAAGTGACTGGCGGCGCAGGTGGCAACTGAACGGCCCGCGCTTCCAATATATCCCCGCTCCGCCCCGCCGACTAGTGATGCGCAGTGTGCGGTTTTACGTAAACGACACTAGTAGGTAATTAAGAAGAGTTAATGCACGGATGGCGTACTGGTTTAACTGGTCGCATCATCACTGCCGCAGCGTTGATAGTTGTGGATTTGATCCCCAAACGGGACAAAAGTTTGTATAATCTGTAAATAGTTGTGCCGAGTCTGGGTTTTCTTTGTTTTCGTTGTTTGTAAAGTGTATAAAGTCCCCTGTGACACGGGAATTACTCGTAATGCTGGAGTAGTACTTAAAAAAGTGTTATATTTAATCGACAGTTATAAGACTTACAATTATGAGAACTTAGGCATTACACCCATTTTTGGTTAACTGCCAAGTTGTTTGATAGCATAAGTTTCCACTAATCCTAGCGCTTATAGGTTGTATCTCACGGCAAACAAAAATTAAATAAAATCATAGTCAAATAAAAAAAAAAATTGTGAAGCATTTCTTTTTTAAACTTGCCTGAAAATTTGCATGTCAAATGACAATAGCTTGTCCTCGATAAACGTGAAGCATAAAACACAGATCATGAAATCTGGGTGTAATACATCTCTGATTATCTACCCATTTTGGGATACAAGTTTGAATATTCACGTGACTTTCTATTTGCAGATCGCCTGCGAATATGGCGGTATGAACTGCCTAACAGTTCCATCAACAATTGATCGCACTGCCCATCGATGGTCCGATGAGCTCCACCAACGAATACTGGCTGAGAAGAAACGTCTCATAACCGCTTGCCCAGCTTAAACACAACAGTACATTTCATGATCATTCCTTGTATATAAGTAGACCACATTAACAGAAGACTGGTCTAAGTACTCAAGTATGACATTTGACGAATACTTTAATGTAGACTGACTCAGAATGTCATCGTACCAACCCAGTGATGGTGTTGTACTAAACATAGACTTACGATAAATCTAAATAAATAGGCATTGAAATTTTTAAAACATGATAGTAACTAACAGGATTACGTTTATTGATAATTATGTTATTGCATGTCTTCGAAATTAGCAGCTGTAGACAAGATACCAATAGCAAATCATTAACAGATGTTTTAAATTTTTTAGTTGTGTAATCCAATTGTAAGAAATGAGCTTTTTTATAAGAATCTACTTATTTTGATTACTTAGGCATTATTTTAATTACTAATGGAACTAGTGGTTCCCTTTCAGATAGGGAGATAAGTGGATGGCAACTTCTGGGAGTTTTAAAATATTTTATGTTTACAATTTTCTGGGTCTTATTGAACTAACTGGAGCTTAACAAATAGTAAAATTGTATGTATGTTGGAGACTGCTTATACGATAGATATATAGTATCGTGTTCAGTGTTCCTTAGTCTCGATGCATCTAATATTATTAGATACTTTTTTTAAATATTATGCTTTGACATGACCAAAAAAGACGGCTTTTCTTTAAAATGTTTTTGAGCTGATTTAGTAGATATGAACCTCAATAAATAACTAAGAAGCAACCAATATGAAGTCTCTACGCCGCGATGGTTGTTAAATGGTTGCAAATGAAACGTTGGGATCTACCATTCTAACGTTTCGTTTATTGTGAAAATTGTAAAATATACAAATTATGCAAACCCAATAACAATAATTTAATTTCAATTTAATATTAATTGTACGAAATTACATTTGCAGATTTACTTTTTTTTATCTAAATCTTCTCCTTTTGATCGTTATTTTAGATTTCTCGATTAATCATAGTACGATTAGAGATTCATTGCTATTTTGCTGATTTACATTACAAATCGTTAAAGTTTTGATAATAATTTTATTCAATAACCAATAAATTACAGTGGTAATATATCAAAAGTTCCTTGAGTTGTGTTTTTCAATTTAACCAATAATGTAAACAGTATTTTAACGTTTCGATGCATTTTTATATTGAATTGTAAAATGAAATTATTGTAAAATATAAACATCATGTAACTGCTATTTACTTTTTTAAAATATGGTTACTCTGTCGGAGGTACCATAAAGTGAAACTCATCGCTTTGAACTGTAAAGGTTAAGCGTTAATACCTGAATTGTAAGAACTAAAACAGTTTGTTAAAATTTATGTATAATTGTAATACGAAATGTCGTGACATGTTTTCTCGGCTCATAACTTATATTTATACAAACTCATACCATCGACATACAGAACAAGTAGATAAGTACAGTTGTTCTGTATTTTTGCGTTAAACAATATTATTTATTTATTATTAATCCCGTAACTATACGCTGTGAGTCCAGAAGCCCGTATTTTTTAAATGAACCACGTTTGTTTGTTTAAAAGCTGCGTATATTTTTAAACTAAATTGCGAGTTTAAAATAATTCGTAATTCTCAAACATATTTCATTGTTTTAAAAATTAGAATTATTTTTATTGTTACGTTTATTTTTGTATTTTTACATAACATCTAACAATTTTCAAATAATATCACGTGGCTAATCTGTCAACCTATTTTATTTTTATTTGCTTTTAAAATATTACTAGGGCTTAACTTACTTTGCGTGACTAAATTGTAAATAATATGAGACAAAGTGCGCTGTCTCTTTAATATATAATTTTGCCTGAAACTAAATCTTGACGTTGTGTAAATGTATACATATAGAAGACAAAATGCCTTGCTGGATTTCCAAGGTTTAATTAATTATCCACACATTTTTATCACTTGCCTCGTGAACAAAAGGACATATTACTGTTATTGGCATCTGCCAATATATAGTATACGTACCAGTAACTGTGAATTTGCCAGAAAGACGCTAGGCGCTACCTCTTTTTAAAATTATTGTACATTATACAGGCTGTACAAAAACAGCTTAACCTAAACATCAAGATACATTTTGTGCGTGGCAGTGTACATATTTCATAAGCAGACACCGTAAATAAACGCATGGCACCGCAAAATAAATCGTCATATATACTCATATAATATAACTATTTCATACGGCCTCATAGTATTGTCTGATGCCCCAAATAAGACGCGGTAAAATAATTAAATATCATAACCATAATAATTACGATGGACCACTTCTATTAAGTTATATTTTATTAATTTAAATAATACAAGTACAATTAAATAATGTTATTCTATGAAATGCTTATAATAATGAAATATTTGTAACGTTAGAGATATACCATTCAGGTATAGTATAGATATATCTGTTGATTATTTGCTCAATGATCGGATTACAGTATCAGTATTAATAGCATTCGCTCATTTAACAAAAAGATTTTTTATTTTAATAAAACTTCTATTAATATCAATAATTTCTGATCATTCGAATAAATCTGTAATTCGGGCACGATCATTACTAAAACTGACACATACCAAATATTTTATCGATATCAATTATCGGTACTTAAGCGAGAATAAAATTTTAGGACTCCATTGTATCTGCACTCATACCCAAATCATAATCAAAATAAAGCAAAGTTATTACTTTTAAATATTATTCTTTGCTAAGCCTCGAACATAATGTAAATAGACATTTCATAACAGCGCCATTTTACATGCGTATATAACAAAACATTCCGCCACGAAGCACTATTCCGTAATTTAGAAGAACGAAATATTTTTCTACAGAGCACAGGAATAAATCAAGAGATCCGTAAAAATATCATTACATGTTACTGGTGAACTTTAGCGATGTATTTAGAAATACTACGTTAGCAGGCTTTTTGAAATTAGATGACGCTATATCGACGCACCATTGTTATTTACAAGGACAGCTAAACATTACACAGCAACAGTTACTGCTTAGTGTTAAAAATGACTACCGATTTCGATGTGATAGAAATGGTAGGTCGTCTAATATGAAAAGACACATTGGTACGGTGAGAGTAAGATTTAGTAAATTTATTCAAGTAAGTACTGTACATAATATATTTAATCGTCATGTAAATATTGTACTTAACCATAAAATAAATGCGCACGTCTATGTTAGGTAATTATTTTGTACTATGAAATGTTGTTTAGCTTTCGCTTAGCGCTATGTTATTGCTATTTGCGGTCTATTCGCTGTCCTATCGTTATTTTATTAAAAAATGTGTTAAAATTATAATTAATGAAACGTTGTCCAAGAAATACATTTAAATAAACGACACGTATTGTATATCTGTAATTTTGGTATCAAATATTGAACAAACAAAATATATTATTATCATAGATGTGGCAAAAAATTAAAATTTCCTAAAATGAATTTAATTTAAAGCTAAACTTCAAATAGCTTTAATTTTTTCACCTCATTAAACTACGTATTGCCATAATTCATTATATGAAACATATCAAATATGTCATTACAATGCATCTTTGGCTTTGTTACAGATTATTATTTATTTTATTTGATTTAGACCACAATGTTTGTTATCGTGATGTGCATAATATTTGTTAGTAAGATTTCGAAACAACTTATTAAGGAATTATTGCGAGTTAATCGATATCGATATAATTTTTGACAACTCTAAAATATTTATATTTCTCTAATATTTATTGATAAACTCGTTATAATTCACAAAAGTTCGCTTTTTTCATTTATGTTTATTAAATTAGTAATTATAAAGAATTTTCTACCTTGTTATGTCTTATTAGTGTTGACACTATTGTATTTATGACCAAATATGAGTTTTGATATATTATATAAAGCTAGTGTGACTTCTAAAACCACCGAAAGCTTTCAAAAAATAAAATACATGTTCTCGGCAAGAAGAAAATGTTAAGTGAATTTTGATTTGGAATATTTGTGAATATTTAAAAACTATTAGCTGTTAATATCACGTTAAAGTCATTTATAAATAACATAAATAAGGTTTTTGGCTGCCTTTCTCACACTTATATACCTAATTGTATAGGTATTTATCAGTTGAACTTAGGTAGATAAATCAGGAACATAATAATATGAAGAAAGGCTGTCTAGACACAGCATAAGTTAAGAAGTTTTTAGATAGGTAATTTTAAATTATAATTCTTGTACCCAGCATGAAAAATAAATAAACTTTTTTTATCCAATAAGCTAAACAGCGTTTGATAGACAACTGGTAACAATTTTAGTGGCAAAAAGGATATTTTGTGTCTATATTTTATCTGTGATGTCTATTTTAGAGGTGAGAAGTTGTATTTGTTCAAAGGAGAAAGTGATTTGTTAGTCGAATGTTGAAAAGGTCTTTTTTATTAAAATAAAAGAATATTGACTTTGATGTGTTGTTTTGTGTTATTTCTATTACAAAAACCTTTTCTTAGCATATATTCTTCTTTAAAACCTGAGAAGGGATTTGTCATAGCCTGCTGATGCTTGTTGCTTGCATATAAGGAATTATCGATTACGTGTTGACAATCTCAAAATAAAATAAGTTTTAACGCACAGATCACTGTGTTCATTTAAAAATAAATCTCATATTTGTCACTAAACTCTAAATAGTGCAGCAACTTACAAACATGCGATAAGCTCATAAAGGTTCTTAAAATATAGCTAACATCATGTGTCTGCCTAGTTTTTTACGGGGATATACATACTTGGATCTTAGTATGTACATATATAAATTAGAAATCATAAATATATGCAAAGATAAAAAACACCATGCAGCCCGGTGCATTCTTAAAATTCTTTAGGAATCTACTAGTTGCTGGATCACAATGCGAGACTCTTTGCTATCAATCCTCTGTAGAGTGGAGTTACTTCCCAGATGGGTCTGTTCCAAGCTTAATCGCAACACAAAATTTGAAATAAGAAATGCGAATATATGATTTTATTTTATGTATTTGTTACATTGATATACATATGTTACTGGTGTTTACCTCAATAATTTGCTGCTACCAAAACATGTTATGCCTATTGCCTAATATCAATAATATTTTTGATAAACATTTTTTCCTTTTCAAAACACCTGTCACACGATGATGAAATCTCGTAAGATCTTATGACATTTAGATTTAGACCAGATGGAGCAGAGAGACTCTAGTATTAATTAATAAATAGTTGTCACATTTTTAGGTAGTAGCACAGGATGTATGCAAGTTACATACATAATTAGTCTCACGCCTGTATCCCCGAAAAAGAATACACCTTTGCTCACCTCTTCGGATCCGTACCTAATCACATAACTATGTATATACAGGATGTCCGGTAATTAATGGATAACCTTGAAATATCTTATAGTAGAACTGAAGGGCGTTCAGAAAAATGAAGAAAAATAAAAAAGCAATTAAGAAAGTATATATATATATTAAAAAGTGCAAGCTATATAGCATAGCATACTTTTGACTATCTATCTATTAGCATAATTAGTGTTTAATAATAAAACACCAAAAAACCGATGGATTTCATTCATTTATGTTCGTAGTATACAAGAAAGTTATAGATGGTAATTAAAAAAAAAACATATTTCAGGTAGTAGTTAGGATAGATTTTTTTCATATTTATTTCTGGACTGCCATCAGTTCGAATATAAGACATTTTCAGGTAATCCATTAATTACCGGACATCCTGTATATTATGTTGTAATTCTTCTGATAATAATATTACGATAGTATAATATATGTTAGCAGTGCCATCTAGAATTAATAGTACTGAACTTAACGCACTGGAACTAAACATGTTAAACTCCGTGCTCTTACGTAGCTACATATGCCATAGTTGTGGGCCTGGAACGATAGATGGCGTAGTTCTCCGTATAATGACACCATTACTGTCGTATTGTTGTTACGAAATAGTGGGCTGATAAGTTTAAAAACTGCATTGCATTACGGTTTTAAAATCGGCCGAGTCGCTATTGTAGGAATACGTTGTTATGGAGTTAACAAGTAAGATATTGTATTTCTTTTCTTTTTATTTCTTTCCTATCCAAAATTAAATTAAAAGTTATTACAACTTTGTAATGTGAGTTTAATCTATCACTTACGCTTCGAATACATAGGCACTTCAAAGAAGGCACACACACATACAGACACACAGACATCCACACATACGCACACAAATACACACACACACACATTCACACACACATACACACACACAAATCGCACATACAGTTTCACATAGGCGTACAACTACAGTTACACAAATAGCTGCAAATTAGATTCTAAGTCATTGTATCTTTCTTCCTAAATTTAATTTTAAACTAATTTTAATTTTAACTTATTTTTTGTAAACATTAGTCTCAATATCGTAAATAATTAAGGGATAGAGCGAGATAGCCCCAACACAAGTATTATCCATACTTACTGGGGATGTCTCATTTTATAATTATTGTAACTGTTTTGAGATAAATAAAGATTTTTCATTTTCATTTTCATTTTTCATTTTCATTTAAATTCCAGATATGAAAATGTTATTAATATCTATTCATATTCATTTATTTAATATCAGAAATATAAAATGTAGGTACAAGAATATTGATAACAATTGTTCATAATATGCTAAGGTATACTTATGTTAATTTATGCAGAAAAAGCCGCCTATTTAAATTAAGTATTTTGTGCTGAATAGAATTCAATAGAAAGAAAGTATTACTTATCTGGAAATAGGATAAAAGTTTATCTGTTACAAAATTCAACTGGTATTAGTATTCCAAGCGAAAAATAGCTAAACAGTACACGCATCGAGACAGTGTTTTTTAGTAAAAAGGTTTTATATTTCTTGTTACTTTTTGGAATGTATGTAAATTCACAAATATACTACTGCGTATATTTGTGAATTTACATGCAAGAAGATATAATATTTCTTTATATTAGGAGGTAAAGTATGAAATTACCGATTTGCACTGAAAAATTGAAACTTTTTTTTTTCTAAGATGTACACACGGCTATAGGTATATCAAGTTAGACACCCTATATACGCATAACTACGCTACATACAAAATAGAGAATTGTCGGAAAGGGACAGTGCATAGTGGTGTCGATGTAATGGTAAGGATAGAGCGTAACAAAAATACAACGCACTCTCTCACACGATTTGCAGCGTTTCAACTTCTAATAGTTCAAAGTCAAAACAGTCTAGATTGATGCGTCGCTGTGTGTACATACCATATTTATTTAATCGAAATATTACCCCTCATTATCTATACATTGCTACCATCTAAACGGAAGTGCATTTATGCCTTTACGATAGAACTCCGGGGATCTAGATTCGACAAACTCTGTGAAAGCATTTTGTACTGCCTCCTGGGAGGACATTTTTTTATCACGTAGAAGTAGAAAATTGTCCAAATCGCGAAAAAAATGGTAGTCCGTTGTTGCAAGGTCTAGCGAGTACGGAGGATGACGTATGGTTTCTAACTGCAGCTCCTGTAGAGTTACAACGGTTTCTCGTGCAGTGTGAGATCTTGCGTTATCATGGAGCAATAATGGTGAAGATTGATTCACGAGTCAGGGCTGTTTAACTGCCAGTTTCGCTATCATTGTTCGAAGTTCGGAACAGTAAACATCTGCTGTTTTTGCTTGACCAGACCTGATAAAGCTATAGTGAATAACACCATGAAGAGACCACCAAACAGTTACCATTACATTTTTATTGGTAAGCTTTGCTTATTTATTGAGCATTGTTGCAGCGTTTGACCTGGGGTCAGCCATTGCATTTTCGCTTACGGTTATCGTAAAGAATCAACTTTTCATCACATGTCACAATTCGATCCAATATTCTTTCATTTTTGTACCGATTCAACAAGGCAACACAAGTTTTAACACGCATTTCTTTCTGCAGATTAGTCAAATCATGAGGCACCCATTTTTCATATTTTGTATCTTATTGATTTGGTGCAAATGAGCTAATATTGTAGGTACGGTAACTTTAAACCATGCCGCTAATTCCTGAGTAGTTTGACTCGGATCGGCTTCCACCATCACCAACATCAGTGTTATTCACCCGTGTGGCTGGTCTTGCATGTGGTTCGTTCTTCAAGTCGAAGTTTCCATTTCGAAAGCGTTTAAACCAAAAACGCACGGTGCGTTCATTAGCAGTCTCCTCTCCAAACGCAGTGTTAAAAAGATTAAAGCGTATTAAAAGTTAATTATTACTTGCTTTAAGCGTAAATGAAAACATATCGGTGAAACCTGTACACGTCAAAGTTTTCTATAATGTTTTCAAAGGTAGATGAAGCTTGTCGACCTGCACTTAGGTAATGTGGCTCAAACTCTTTTCAACCTACGACTAGGCTCATGCCCGACTGAAGTAGAGGTTTGATTATAACGGAACACATACATTATGTATGCATATCATTATTTTGTGTAATTTACATACATATTTAGATTCGCGCGGGTATATACCCCCCGAAAAGCTAGAAAAGAAGCAGAAATTATACACCTTTGTCTAGCACCACATTTTGCTAGATATATTTTAATCTTTGACTGGCAGTGGCACACCGGCGGCCAGACACAATTGGTTTTTAATTTTATTTAGCATTCCAACAATTGTGGGAATTATAATGAATTCTGATCCAGAAATAAAATACCTACTCAAACCAGAAGTGGCCTCACTGGAAAGCAAATTACAAATGACGGTGGTTAAATAAGTTTGTGATGTATTATTGTGCTAAACAAAGCTGTCAACATGAAGTTCAGTTGTGCAATTCACTTATATCTCACTTTCAAACTCACTTCTGAATACATAGTTAAAATTATAGTTCTTCTATTGTAACCATGTTAAAATAGTACTTAATGACGTAGTGACAACTGAATCCGCGATAAAACTATTACAGAATATCACCACCATAAAACTAGTACTGAATACATATACGGTGATATTCTGTACTTAGAAAGAATATTCTTAGTAGTAAAATATCTAATTATATACCGTATACAACTCGAAATATTTCCATTGTCAGGTAAAGCAGCGTTCAGCAATAACTGCTACGTTAAGATAATAATAATAGGGTCATTAATGAATAAATAATCAGTGAATAAACAAGCGAATCAGCAACAATAAGCCCAATAAACTTAGGTATGTTCATTCCAACCAAATTAAATTTAAAATAGTAACATATTGTAATCATTACACACACTTAATTTTATATTTAAATTTACTAAAAATACCTTAACAAAATAAAACTATTGCACTAGGAATAATTCCTGTATTGCACGAAATAACAGAAACAACGGACGTAGAGATCACCTAGACTCGTAACAACCATCGTGAATCAAATTTTTGTATTGTGAAGTGAACTACTACTATCAAATCAAGTTTAGAATATTCGACTATGATTCTAATATCGTTATCAGTGACGAGGATTCGATCAACAATCGGATGCGGAATCGTATTACTAGGTTGTTCGGTTAGAAAATTCTCAGAAGCAGTAAGTAAGTCGGATATTTGTCAGGCAATAGGCTCTTATTACGTGGGATCCGGAACATATCTGGCAATGTGTTTTATAGTACACCTACCCGTTCGTTGATATATGTATAAACAAGGCCACGTAAGTAATATTAACGTAATATTACCAAGCGTGTTATCAAACTCTTCGATAACTCAACAATGCATAATTTATTTAGCTTTGGGTCTATAATTTATATTTCAACGGCGTCACAAATCACTTGAGATAAGGTGGCCGGTGTGCAGCCACCCGACATATGACTAATGTGCCCAATTAACTAGAGGAGCGAGGTCGCTCCCAGCGAACAAACTGTTTGCTTTTTCACCTCTTTGGATTATACACAAATGTTTGCTGACCGACACTGGAGGGTTAAGCGATTTAAGTTATAGTCTGCTAGTTGTTGTGTCAGTTGTTTTAGCTTACATTATGTTTTTGTTTGTGATAGTGTACGGTTTTGCTTATTCGGCTCGTAATTAGCATTTATACTTGCAGTTTTGGTTAGTATTGGCTTATGATTACGAGAATTTGAGACGTGGAAATAAAACTACGTTTCACGCAATATGTTATTGCGGGTATGCTGTAATTTTGTTTTGTAACCATTTTTGCTATATTGAAGCAAAATATAAAAGAAATGTTGTAGAAATAAAATAAGCTGTTGAATTGTTAATTTATATCAGACGTTACTTGTCGAGCCTCCCATATTTTCATATTATCTATCTATCACGTCAGTCATCAATCAGTAAATGTTTTACCCTATAGCTAATGTATAACTACAGGTTTTAGTATGGTAGTTCTCATAACTTTAAATTATATGTTATATTCTAGTATTTAATTGTAGAGCCGTAAACACGAGGATACATCTTTATTTATAATACATATACTTAGTATTAATTCTATTGCTTTTGAAAGCCAATAACTATACTAGTGATTTTTATCTAGCCATATAGTTTTCTCTATTTTTATCCAATGGGCAATCGAACCCACAAAACTCAATACATTGGCAAAGGCGAGATGCACAGTTACACTATACATCCTTAAACAACATTTTTATGACATTAGATAAACAAAATAATTGCATAAAGTTTAAATTATAGGTATATCAATTATACCTGTCTTTAAACACCAAGCAGAATCCTTAAAAATAATCCATTAAACATATCACGTCACACGCAATAAACCCTAAAATTTATCACTTACGCCAGTTCCAGCGAATAACAAAAGGGGTACTCATGTTGGCTACCATTTACAAATATTATACATATATTAACGCATCTCCTCTATACTTTAGCCTATTTGTATATTTTGGAGTCTATAATAAGATATTGTTGCATGGTAACCGCCGTGAATCATAATACTATCTATAGGGCTTTATGTGGAGTGGTGGTTGTTCATGAAACGTATTGAAACTAAGTTTTCTTTTCAGGGTTTAATAAGTTTAATTTACTCTGAGTGCAACGCGGCAACTTAAGCAACTTGAAGAAAAGGAGTGTTAAATATTAAATTACTTTCAGCTTTTTAAGCGTTACGCCCGGTAGCCGATGACAAAGAGTATGTATAAAAGTATTTGCACAAATTACCCAGCAGGCCTTCATTATGAAACCCGTTAGTCAGTGCTAACTTCTCGGCGGCTAATGAACTCGTATATCACTATCGCTAACTTTAAAAATGCTTGTTTATGGACAACATCTGCTCAAAATCTTCGTTTATTTCATTCAAACGAAAGATGGATTTAATAATAAGCTGTGTAACTATATTCATTGTTCATGGCACGAGCCCGGCGGGCACGGTCTGCATTGTCCGGGCAATTTCAACATTAATTCTATATTTATTTAGTCAGTACTCGCAAAGTCCGGGCAGTTTAATTTGTGGACTCGGTCCAGTTTAATCAAGCAAAGATACCATCTGTAGGCAATGTCAATAACAATTAATTCTTTGTGAACTTTATTCAAAGTTAAGCAAAAGCTGTTGACAGTACCGAATTAGCACGCGAAGCAGACACATTTCAGCAAAAATGAACAATAGTACACAGTGGCGTATGCATATATCATAATTTACGTGATGCATGAAATATAAGTTCTCGTCGTGAACACATTTGCATTTCGCACTATAATAGTTTCGCCTGTTTTATTCTGGTAATATTCTTGGAAACAGTCCTCTAAATATTTTAGCAGCCATTCTTTTGTGTAGCCTGGCATTTTTGCAGATTAACCTTAGTAATAAAGGCTCTGTATAAAAAACGTATAAGAAAATTTGCACACTGTCTGAACGTATTGAATGTTGTCGGTTTCTCGCAAGTGTTTGTTTTGTAAGGGTCGTTTTGTTGATCCTTTAACGAGTGCGAGACCCATTGACTTCATTTATAATCCGGCGCGATCCATATAATAAAGTGTAAGTACGTATAACGTCGTGGACGCACACAGAATATTGCAACAGTAAATCTTTGGGAGCGTCAATACATTTTTAAAGTAAATACCGTTATTGAAACTTAGATGCAGGGTATATTTCGTCTCGGTGTAAATAACTGTGGTACAGAAAGTGCCATTTAAAACTACTTCATGCCGCCGAAGAGCTTACTTCCGCCCGCTCAAGTGGCTATAATAAATACAGCGTCTGGCTTAACTCCTACCTATAAAGACGTTAAGTTGCTTTCTGTAATTATTCTTGCTTTGAGTTTAATACTTTATAATTATAAATAATTGCAAGTTGCATCTTTAGTAACTTAAGTTTTAATGTAGTACTGAATAAAATGGAGGGTCTTCATCAGTGTTGAATACAGTAGTGTCTTTTGTAGTAGTAGCTTAATGAAACTATTATTTGAGACGGGATTATTTATGGAGGCGTGAAACTAATGTTTTGATACCATTGAAGTGAAGATGACAACTTCATTGTTTGGTTCACAACCAACTATTGGTTACCATAAGGTGTGTAGTCCTTTGGCAGATAAAAAAGCATTTATAGTGATGTTCTCGTCGATGACCTTACTTGTGCGTTTAGTTATAATGAACTAGCTGGTTAAGTAGGGATATAAATGTAATAGACGTGCCTACTAATGAGAGTCACACAGCGTCACTATAGTTTAAAAATCTGTTCTTAGCAGCTACTTAACAAAGAAGTATTTTTAGTAGTATAACGGTGAAGATTTTGTAATGAATTATGAATGAAGTAAATGAGTAATTTTTATATTATACGCAAAAGGCTGGTAACAAAATGAGGTTATGTGTTAGCATAATTTGTGATGAATGTATTTTAATATTAAAGGAAATCCTTTGTTTGTAAAATGCCATTTTTCCAACCCGAATTTAAACTGCAATCAAGAAAGTAGAACTCGTATTCGAAATAAAAACAAAAATTTGAAGAGAGCGATAACAAGTGAGTTCGCAATAAGCGGCCGGGTTGTGGCGATGGCAACGCAGCAACGCTTTGAAACTTCGACCATAACGGAGGCCTTCCGCGATTAAAGTAATATCCTAGCCAAGTTGCACCCTCTGCCCCGGTAATGTGCACCGTATAACTTGCCAACTGTTTGCTCAATGTCGGGCGACACGAAGAATCCATTTTCTAATGTTACTTTAAATACTGACTACGAGTCGGCTACAAGTGCTACGAGGTGCTACAAACGTCTACGAGCTACGTCACTGCAGTTTAGTAACTCTCCTGGGAACAGGATAAAAGATTTTTACATACAACTAACCTTCAACAAAGAACAACAGTTTACATGCGGGCTCTAAGTCGACAAAGTTGAAGTCTTTTGGATATGTGAGAAGTTTATGAGCGCGCTATTTACCAGCTTATGGTATACGGAAAATGAAATATGTTTCTATAAAACTAAGAACAAATTGTTCAGAATATTACTACTTACACTTGTACTTATTACCATTTTTAGAAAATAAAAGACAACATTTTAGCTTCAGAATATCAAGATTCATAAATACTGGAGCATGAATGCCAGCTGCTGTGTGACCTACGGGAAAAGTGTAGGCGACATACATAAACTCACATAAATATACATACAGAGCATGACATCAACGTCGTTACCGTATAATATAGTGTCACCATTCTGTAAACACTCTTTGTAACAACACACTGCAAATAAGACCCCTATTATGACGTAGGAAAGCAGCGCGGCATGTAAATGAAGGTTATATAGGCACCACCTAAAATATCAGAGCAATTTGACAACGCAACCCGTTTCAGTCAAACGCTCCACAATGCGGAACGAGTGAAATGTTGCCAATAAAAAAGGTCAAACGGATAGCCCGGGGCTCGGTTTTCAATATCTCACGGCAGTCGTCAGGTAGACGGGGCAAATTTTAGGGAACCTGTCGGATACATCCTCATTTCGTCTGTCAATCGCATGTTCCTTCGGCTAGGAGTAAAACACAATAAGAACCAGAACGCGATATCATCCATCGTTCCAAACAAATACGTACCTACCTATCTACAAAAAGAATATTCTAGAACAATGTCGAAGGGAATTTTTTTCCTAGGCAAGAAAGTCTACGAAGAAACACTTTTCTCTTGAATTGATTTAAATGCTGGCGAAAAGAATAAAATAGTACGGGGGCTACTAGGGAAGTAGGAGTACGCAATTTCGGGTTCCGTTTTATTGCGATTGCGGTTCCAGTCCGATGCGGTTTTATTTGCTGGTATTTCAATGACGATGTCGAAGTAGTGCGGTGTAGTTGAACGGTAGCTATAGAGTAGTACTCCACACTCCTAGATAGCGTTGAACGTTTTTGATTTTGCAAAATCGTTCCTGCCTAGAATGAGTGGCTCTAAATTTCTGAAATCCGAGTGATAGTTATCCGACTTGTGTAAGTATGAAAGTTAGTGTGTAGATATTTTGATGTTTGTTGGTACGTCACGCGGTAACTGTTTTTAGATTTAGATGAAAATTGAGAATCAAATCATTCATGGGATATACGCGACCGAAATCGCAGGCAGAATATGATATATTTAAAATTCGAGTGTACGATTGTCATATCACAGGTCTTGAGACGAAATTAATCTATAGCAATCATTTCTCGGATTTCGATGAAATTCGGCACAATGTCTGTAATTATGTGTAATACCTATGTATATAATTATATGTAGGTATATAATGATGTGTATTTCTTTTGCATTTTGGTTTTTTCTAAAGATAACACCCAGACTGACAAAATACTGACAACAACTATTTGTGAATTACACGAATGTTTGTCCCAAGCGGTGATCAAACCCACAATACTCGCAGGCAATGGCGAGGCGAAACACTTAAGCTACTACACCAGCCGTGCAATAATTATGGAAACTATAAACTATGGTCTACCTTCATAAATACTGCATGAATAACAGCTTAAATCGAGTTAGATTAGTTAATTAAAAAGACTATATATGTATATAGTCTTTTTAAGCTGCTATCCATGCCCGGAATAACGAATGCTAACCTGGGGGCAGAATCTAGTAAGTTAATTGTAAATATAGAGCAGTGGTGTGTGCCTGTTATGTATGCGGCAATAACCGTTCTATTGGAAGTCGAATAGTCCCTTTCAAAAGTAGATAACTGTCGGCCACACTCGGTAGGAACTGCTTCATAGTTGTTTATACGATCGACTGTGTAGCTAAGTTATTAGTTATACTTGATCGAATACAGAATTCGATGAGAATGGGCCAGAAATTCCGCCACGGTTCTAGCAAGATTGTGAATGGCGCTGCAGATGCACCACGATTATATGTCCGCGTAGTATAAATGTGTGATACGGACAATATTTTGAATGTAGAACACCTAGATTTATTAGTGATTGCAGTGTTTGTAAAGTACTCGTGTTATGATGATGGCTATAGTATTGCGATGATTATAAATACATGATTGAAATATCAATAAAGCATACATTCAGGTCCTACGTAATAGAGGGCGAACTCATTGCCATCTATCAGGCATAGGACCAGCCTCCACACTGCCACTAAGAGATTTGTAATAGTAAAACTAGTATTCACAGTCGTATTCACTGAAGTCGAGTGAACACCAAAAAAAAAAACCATCGAAAAATTGGGATATAAACGCTTAATATATTATATTTATTATTATTATTCGTCAGCGATTCTACTTGAACTTAAAAAACAACAGCATATTTCCTTACAACGTTTTCCTTTCCTGTAGAACGAATGATAGTTACTTATGATAATATAATAATAATAATCAGACTGAATATTATTCACATTTCATTGCACTAATTAATATAACAATTAATTGTTAACACAATAAATGTTTACAAGACGTAACATCAAGTTTGTAAAATAATTAGATCTTGGAATGAATAAATGCACAATAATACATTTCAAACATTGAATAACCTAGCTTTGTTAAACTAGTACTTTGAAGTAATGAAGGTGTAGACTCGTTGTTTAAAATCTCTGTCGCCCATACGTACATATGGGCGGCAGCGATTTTAAACAACCAGCGTCAAAAGCTGACATAATATATACTGATCTCTGGATAATCTTGGTTGTAGTTGAATGTCAATCTGGTTCTGTATATACCTACTGGGTGTAAGGGACAGCGTACCGAAAACTGAAACAGTAGATTTAGACCATTATTCTGAATTAAAATCGCTGGATTTTCTTAAAAAGTCTGGAATTTTTCATTTTCTGACTGAATCATAACATAATGCATAAACCATCCATTTTATTAAATGAAAACAAAGAATACATTTTACTAAAATACAGCAATGTAATTAAATTGTCGTATTTAAACATACCGGAGCGCAGAGGTTATTCCTCACGCACACTAAATACAGATACCTACGTAGCCGTTTCGCGCCACGCGCTGCTCGCGCGGCCGTACGTACATAATTAATCATAACCGGCATATGATTATAAGATTGTAACAGTTCTTTTCATTCAAAAAATACTTAATATGAATGTATAAATACTAATTAAATTACTGACTAGCGATAGCGTCAAGATTTTAATTATCACAATGGTGTCGCTATCACGCCCTTGTCAGTTTTCGATTTAGGTTTGGAAATTTAATTTCAATATAGGTTTGGAAAAAATTTCATAAATAATTCAGTAGTGTTTGATAATTAAGTATTTTGATAACTCATAGCGTATTAACAAGCCTTTATTTAATCACATTAAATAAAAT
The DNA here is from genome assembly GCA_963675205.1 of Catocala nupta. NCBI lineage: Eukaryota > Metazoa > Arthropoda > Insecta > Lepidoptera > Erebidae > Catocala > Catocala nupta. The sequence goes on from OY776084.1 coordinate 14,878,298, forward strand.
GTAATGTCAAGATTACGTATTTTCATTACTTTTTAACTTCGAACTTCATGTTCGTTAGTAAACAAAACTATCGATATCTAGTTATTTTCAAATGAATGTAGCTGAATGAACCTACGGACGAACGGATAACACAACTAGTAGTGGAATGTGAGTACGTCGCTGGACCATTAAAGGCGTACCAAAATATTTGTAAATCAATACCTACTTAAAATTTGCCTGATTTACCATCTCTATCTGGTTTATGTGTCTTGCAACTTGCGACAAGTAGGTACCTAAAATTATACTTTAGTTCATCCACGACGCATAGTGCAGGATGCACATGAACTTATACAATTGGCAGTATTCGAGAATGATTTTTGTGTACCTAAAGTAGGTATATAAGATTTTGCAAGTGATCAGTGTGTTGTGTTTTGTGCTGTATTTGTGTGTGATATTGCGGCCATTTTGAGTTATGTCATAATTGTCATAAAAGACGAGAGAGATTGTAAGGTAAGGTTAATTCTTGGCCATGATTATTGTTTCATTAAAGTTGGCGTTTATGTTTGTGATTTATTATGTGTGTCTTCTAGGTGCGTGCGTGTATTTATAATATTCGCAGGAATTCTTTTGTATGAAGATGAAGCTCACAATGCTTGCCGTATGGTTAATGAGAGTTCACTTATTAAATCACTGCACCATACGTTCCATTGATCGTAGTATAAATCAAAACGAATGAAATAATTTATTTGCTAGTAGGTTTACGGATAGCTTACGGATGCAGGATTACGTTCGACTTTGTTTTATTTGCTATGTATTTAGTCAAACAAAATCGCCGTACCTATTTAAATTACCACCATTACCTACGTAAGTACGTATTTACTAGACATTTTATTTTATTTATTCTAATGAGTGCGCGTTTGTTGTTGTAATTTGTTTATGTTTAAAATAAGATGGTTATAGTCAGTTATAAGAAGAGTCTCGACAACTCGGGCTCTAAGCGGCGGTGTGGTAAGCAGACAGACCCACGCAACGCGTTGTATTGGTAGCAATCCATGGCCTACCGCGTAATAATGTTGTAAGTGTGTAAACATTTAGTATGTAAGTTTCTTATGAGCTATTATTGTCTTAGTGTATACGATCCGTTATAATGTATAAGAAATGCTGACTTAGTGATTTACTCGACGTGCAAATTTTATATAATGAATGCATTCAATAAATATAGGTTGACCGAAGTGGTTGTTTCTATTACTTGAAAACCCTAACATCTCATGATAATCAATATAATATGATAATCTTGCATTTTTTTTAATAATAGAAATTTGCTTCAAGATAAGTACCTATAGTAAGACGTCTAGCTAAGGTTTTAGGTACGGTCCCTTTCACCCAGTATTGTGCTGAAAACATTATTTTGTTTAGAACAATTAATTTAGGAAATTTAAGTTGTAGCCGAGTTGTAGTATGACTATTATATTTATTTTTGATTAGTCATGATAAATTACCGTTAACTAAAATTACCTATATTACTTGCATATATGTATATAACATTTTAATTATACTTCTTTAAGTACAAATTATCTGGCCCGATAGATAGAATCAAATAATTATATCAATATTAAGTAATAGACTAGGTATTTCTATTTAAAGAGATTTTTATATTTACTGGATAGCTTTGTATTGCAAATATTTATGTAGCATAAAGTAGAAGTAAGTTACTGTTTAAAGTAGAGTACCGACCTAGTATCAGTGTCATTAATGGTGTGAACTTAAAATTAAATAAAATGTAAATGTGAACCTATAGTACATTTAACGTTTATTAGACTAGCTCGCAAATCTATTTTGAACAGTTTTAATAAGAGAATTGAACTCTATTTTGTATGAAGTTGTATATTATTTATTACCATGAAAATATACAAGTAAACATCGTTTTATTCAACTTACTTCGTAATTATTGTTGTTGTTTATTTTAAATAATATATGTACGAGCTACTAAACGTGTATTTCGCTCTCATGGATTTAAATGAATAAAATAGACAAGAAGCACAATTAGGTGCAACGTTATCATTATTTATATTCGAGCACGTTTTTGCGCCCGAAGGAAATCGTCTATATTCTACACCGTTTTTATAAATGTCGTCACTGCATATTGCTCCTTTTAGATATTAATGAAAGACGAATCAGCAAACTTATTCTCACATTTGTAATACTAGAGAGAATTAGGCTAGGCGCCATATAGAATATTTTCGCTATGAGGCGTCACTTATAATCCTTAAGATTTAAGTAGTAGACGTGTGACACTTTTTTTAAAATCTTTCTCACTAGAATAATGTCTGTATCGCGGGATACTTTATCAATTAAATTAACGGACACAAAAAAAAAACATTTATTGTGGATCACATACTTTTGTTCCATAGGGGACCAAACCTATAACATTTACCACATTGGTGGTGGTGAGCTGATTACTTAAATTAGTACATGGTTCGTGCAGTCCAAAGATAGAAAGACTTACATTACTAAACCAAATTTGAAACTTTGACTAGAATATCTGTCTATCGAATGAAACGAAAAGCAAGAAGCTTTCTTCTATGATTGCTAATGTACTGAATGCAGAAATAAAAGTATGACCATAGTCGCTTTAAATTGCTGTTATCCCTGCTATTGCAAAGCATATCGAGCGAGAACATTATCGAAGAAAACATTTTGTGTTACCATTTTGCTCATCCACCGAACTTTAGACGCTAAGGACGTTTAAATATTCAAAACGATAAGCACAATCTCATGTAATATGTAGCTGATCTTGGTATAATGGCTATATCCCCAAGGAAATAGAATGAAATTTGATAAAGCCATCTGCCGGCATATAATTATTATAGCTCAAACTTTTTCTCTTAACTCTGTTAGTGTCCTTTTCATGAAAGGATACTAATAGGGTTGTGTAGGTTCAGATGGTAAGACAATGTAAAACATACTCGCCACATATTTACAGTCAGCAAAATAAGTCGATACACTATTGAAAAATGTTAATATTGCTTACGAATGTTATTTTTATAACATTATTAGTTGACATATTGCTGATTCAATCACAGTAGAAAAATGTGGAAAATAATTTAAATAAAATACTATTTAATATTGGTTTCTGTTCAGCTACTTATTTTACTAACTATTCATTTTTAAGACAACAGTAGTATCTGGAATTTCACTTAAATTAAAGTCGACCATATAGGGACACCTACCTCCGCCGAACAGATAATCGCAACGATGAATACGGTATGCAGGTTCCTTAGAAGATGACACGGTCTTTTTACCAAAAAATGCTAACTGTGCAACGTAGCCTTTTTTTTTTTCGTGGGTAAATGCGCCTGATGCATACCCTCTCGCCACAAGGGGAGGCGAGAGGGTTATGTCCGGCTCTTCCGTACTTCGGGCCTACGGACCAAAACCCCACGGTGTGCACGCTCGCTGCCTTGTATAGTGGATGGGCCGCTGGCAAAATTACTACCTCAGCGACCCACCCAGCAGTCTACAACTCCTCGGCGACGCTCCGGCACTACATAGGGCGTCAGACCGACTCAATGGCTGGCGGACGGAAGATCCCCGTTCTCCCGCCCGCGGCCTTCATTATGGCGGTATTAGGCGCGCGTAAGCGCGCCTGCGCCGCCCGGTTCGCCGGCGACGGCAAGGATACTTTCTTCACGGATCCGCTCCGCCGCCTCCTTCTGCGAGATGACGTCCTCGCAGAAGGACGCGACCGCTGCCCACTTCCTCTCGCTGTCGGCCATGGCTTTGATCACGGCCGGCAGCGAGAGATTCTCACCCACAATCTCAGTGAGTTCACGGCGCTGCACCGCCCAAGCAGGACATTGCTCGAGCGTGTGCTGCGCCGTGTCCTCCTGACAATCGCAGTGGTGGCAGATGGAACTCGGTTCCCTCCTAGCGACCGTGTGCAGGTATTTGCCAAAGCAACCGTGCCCTGACAACACCTGCACTAGCCGGAAGGAAAGGGTCCCATGCTGCCGCCCTGCCCACCGCTTCAATACCGGCTGGAGGGCCCCAACGGTTCTGAAACCGGCCAAGGGTACCTCCAGCCGCGCCTGCTACTTTTAAATCATGCCCTGATGGGCTCGATTGCGCGCGTACTCAATCACTGTCGGGAGGGGACGACAACCCGTCTCCTCCCGCACCGCCTCACTCATTGCAAACATTTTGGCGTGCACTTCAGCCTCCAAATCCCACGGGGGTGTTCCGGCCAACGCACAAGCTGCGTTCCGTGCGGTATCCGCGTATTACCCTGACCAGTATGACTCTCTGCGGCCTCCGCAAGAGAGTCCTGCACTGAGCGGGTAGGGAGTCCGCCCACACCGGTGCGCCGTAAAGCGCCATCGACCGGATAACCCCCGTGTAGAGTCGCCGGCAACCAGCACTGGGCTCGCCCAAATTTGGCAATAGCTGCCCAAGGGCGGACGCAGTGCCGAGGAGCTTCGGGGCGAGCTGTCTGAAATGCTCGTCGAAGTGCCACCTTCCGTCCAGCATCAAGCCCAGATATTTCATGTGGGCCTGGACGGGAACGCGCGTCGAGCCCACCATTATTGAGGCGCCGCGGGGTGGACTGCGACGAGGCCCATGAAAGACCAGGGCCTCCGTCTTGTTAATAGCCACCCATAAACCTAGCGCCTCGATACGCCCGACCACCTGGGAAACCCCCACGGTAGCCAAACGGGCCGCCTCTTCGAAGGTACCCCCACAGGCTGTGACGAGGGTGTCGTCAGCGTAACTGATGACGCTCAGCCCAGGGGGTAGTGCAGCACGTAGGACCCAGTCGTACCCCATGTCCCACAGGAGCGGACCAAGAACCGATCCCTGCGGGACACCGCACGACATGGGCCGCCGCCAAACCTCGCCTCGAACCTCGAGGAGGACACTCCTGCCTCTCAGATAGTCTGTCACCAGCCGCTCCAGGTAAAAAGGTACCCCGTGATATCGGAGCGCCCCCTGGACACAGCTGTATGGCAGACTATTAAATGCGTTGGCGATGTCTAAAGACACCGCCAACAGAACACCGCCGCCGGCGACCACCTCCTCGGCCGCGGCCTTCAGGCGCATAATGGCCCCCACCATCGAACGTCCTTCCCGGAATCCGAACTGAGCGTCCGACAGGTCGGGACCGACCGTGCTCAGGTGCCGGACGATGCGGGTGGCGAGAATTTTCTCAAACATCTTCCCCGCCTCGTCCAGCAGCACTATGGGTCTGTACGCCGCGGCCGACTCTGGAGGCCGTCCCGGCTTGGCCAGCAGTGCCAACTTCCCCTCCTTCCAGCACTCAGGGAATCGTCCCGACACCAGGCTCGCGTCGAAAAGTTCCCTGAGGCGGACATCCAGTGCAACGTCGCCTGAAGCAAGCTTCTAACGGGCTATCCTCGATATTGTAAGTGTTTTTAGGTCACAGTAATCGCTTATCAATAAGCGGCCTATATGTTTAATTACCATCCACAGACATATAAGAAGTAGTTTACTGTCTAAGTTGAATAAAGAAGGTACAATATTATGAACATTCCTAAATTTAATAGAGGCCTAATGCATTAAAATGATATAACTTAATTTGGATTCTGCTGAACTGTAGTACCTACGTCAACAGATAATAATTTATTACCTGTTGACGTCACCGTTCAGCATTTAACCATATATTAGGCTACCTTTGAAATTGTCGTATTTGACTACATGTGATTTCGTGACCTTTCTCTATACTAATATTATAAAGAGGAAAGGTTTGATTTGTTGTTTGTTTCTTTGTAAGGATTTATCCCAAAAACGAATTAATCGATTTTAAAAATTCGCTCCTCATAAGAAAGCTATATTATCAACGAGTAACATAGGTTATAATTTATTTTAAAAAAGGGACTTTTACTCATTACCCATAGTAGCCTCAAAACCCATATTTTTACAGCGTGTATATTTTTATTGCCTCTATAACAACAAATAATAAAGTACACAGTGTTAATATCTTGTACGATAGTACAGAACCCTTCGTGTGCGAGTCCATCTCGCACTTGACCGATTTCTATTTATTCTGTATATCCAACAAACAAACAGAAATCAAACGTGGTTTCCACCGTTTACCGATAAAAATCGAATTTAAATACTATTAAAACTTGGGTTGCGGGCGGGATTCGCATCGACAATCCTATTATTCTAGATACGGAATAGCCATTGTACCTATTGGGAACAGTGGCTACGACGATGGACCGCATAAACGATTCGTAAAGCTTAGCTGGGGAAGCTATATTTTATCGGTAGGTACCACTGTTTTTGCTGTATTGTCCCCACTACGCTTAATAGTGGATGGTAGTGCAGGCACATTACAAGTATGTCACCTCAATATTTTAGATGTACTTACGACCTCAATAGTATAACTTAATTGTGCTGAATTAATATTTAATATTTTACTTAATAATATATTTTTGTTTACATGTGTGTATATGTGTATGCTCACATATTCTTAATATTATAATATAAATACTCTCATGATGATCGAATAAAAAAGCATTCTGAACACGCAATCATAGTTTTCACTACAGTAGTTATAATACTAGTCACAAAGAGTAAATGTATGCGCCATCATGCCATCCTACTGTCTATTTAAGATTTATATTAAAACATATACCTTAGCCCAAATTCTTTCATCTCTATAATATTATTAAGTTAATATTGTTATTATCTTTAGTTTTTTATAGTCAGTTGGATATGGCATAATGGCTGCAACACCTTGTTAATTAGTTGTAAAATACTGAAATTATATTTAATTGGCGATTTAAAAGAGTGGCCATGAGTTTCTTGCAGGCTTCTTCTCATAGGCTCAACCCTTTGCCTGAACCTAGCAAATAACATAAATGTAGCTTCAGTAACTTAGTAAACTTACTAGCCTATATATACTGACGTTCATAAGTGTTACTTTGTGATCTAAATGAATAAATGATTTTTGACTTTGACTTTACTAACTCTCGGAACGTTAACGGGCAATCTGGCGATAAGCGACAGACTGAAAATTTTGTAAAAGAAAGAAAGAAAATTTTCTTTATTGCCACAAAGACTAAATAAATACAAAAAAAATCTTATAATATATTACAATATAATTAAAAACACAATTAAATAAGTAGTTTGCAAATAAATATATAGCTATTGTGGCAACAAATAGTCTCTAACGGTGTATTGAATATATACATTATGTTGTATAAATATGTAAACAATTGCCAAATTTTGTATTAAAATTGAATCACAGTTATATGAAAAATAATTATCTGAGAACTGATTCTGAATTTTCTTACACATATATTATGTATTGTGGAATATTGACTAGCGCCTGTACCCCTGAAGGAGTAGGTTAAAGTGTACTATGCCCAAATTTCCTTACAGGGGATGATCATATTGCAGACTATCATGTATTTGTCAAGGCCGTGCTACTATACATATATTTTATGGTTAGGAAAACCTAATCACATTTTGCTCGACTCGGGAATCCAACTTCGAACCTCGCCATCGGTTGCAAACTTAAGCAGAAACTTATACCATGTGGTCAATGAGGTGGTCGTTAAGCTTAAAGTCACAATTATGTACACTAGGTATTATAACTATGACAAATATAACTCTGTAAATGGACGAAAGCGTAAAGTTTTATATAATACTAGTTGACCCTGCGGTTCCACCCACGTTTATGATTACCACTCCGCTCTAGCGACTCGTAACGTGATGTTATATATGCTTATGCAGTATGCTTGTTTATACAAATCTAACGATGAAAGGATTTCAAAAACAAAAATGCAAATGTTTCTCTTTAAAATATTAGTAGAGATTTGGTCTTTACCTATAACATTTTCGTTTTGTATGGAGAAAATCAATTACGTTAAGTTTTGTCATACAACCTATTTCATTACTATTTTTATTAATGGAAAATTCGAATGAATCTTGCGACAAATATTTGGTTTATATTAAAATACCAAAAACAATAATGTACAACGACTCAAATAGTATAAAAATAATTTATGTAGATGATTAATATGATAACAACCTATTTTAATTGAGCAATCTGTTGCTTACTTAAAAAATATTTAAGTGCAATTCTCCTTAAATGTGCATGAGGACATATAAGTATTAACTTTTTTAGTTGTTATAAACGCTATCTTACGGTCAGTGTGGTTCACTGATCGTAAATATTTGTATACCTAGAAGTATCAGCGCTCGACTTGCACAAATGTAGATATTTAGAAATACTTCATTGTTATCTGTTAAAGTAACCGTCTCTCTGCAGAAATCTAATAATTTTTGTAATTCAAACATTCCTTTTACAAATATATACATAATACCAGTTCTAAGAAAATTGCAAGCGTTCTAGCTTTAATAAAATATTACGAGAAACTTCTTTGAACATAAGTACTAAGTGAATAAGTTTTGCAAAACCATATTAAATAAAGAATCTTGATACACAGGATTCCTATAAAGCATTTTTGTAAGGTTTTTATCGGTTTATTTATTTTTCCATTTATGTGTTTGCAATGAAGTCTTTAGCAAATTTGAAGATGAAATCTAATAGAATGAAGCATCCGAGTTATTCAGTTTGATTTGCAAAGGCCCTCGGTAACTAATCCAGTTTGAACAGATGCAGATCTCGGCATCCGTGTAGATACACGGAACTAACTGCCATAGCGTACGTCAGTGCCATGAGAATAGCCACTCCTACAGATTGCGACGTTTGTAACCAATACACGAAGATACCAGATCAATAATTTTGCCCATATCAAACTTAACTCCATACTGTTCGACGACAAAGAATTGTTACCGTCAAAATATTCTATTGTTTGCTAATATATGTATGGTTATACTTTCCAGCCATTATCATTTGAGAGAAAATGTAACAATCGCAAGGTAATAAACGACAGATTTTAAAAAGGAGAAAGTTCTCTATGGTTTATATGTAGATAGCCATCTACACGCATAGGAAACCCCTCTTTACACATATGAATAACACCCTCGTTTACCTGCAAAACGATATTGAAAATCGGGGCAGGCGATACGTTTTACCTTTTTTTATTATTGGAGCGTTTCACTTGTTCCGCATTGTTGACTCTCTGCGTTGACTCATTTTTATTCCTCCAAAAATTGAATGACGTATTTATCGAAGAGAATTTTGTGAAAAAATATTTTGTTATACTGAAGCTCGTTATGAGCGCTCAATGGGGGTCGAGGTTTGTGAGAGTAACAAAAGGGTCGCCGCAGAATTATTTATTTGTGCGCCTTTGATTCTATTCGCCTTTCTTCTCGTATGAATGTCGAGGTTAATTTAAATATCGTTAATTTGATTGGGATCAGTGGGGAGGTACGATTTCGCTAGAATATATGAATACGAGGCATTCGTATAAAAGAAGCAGGTGCGTAAGGGTATATTTCCATCTACGGGAAAAATTCCTTACGTGAGACGTAAAAGGAAAGGCATTTTCTAATAAACACAAGATTTTTCTTCTTTGGTCTTCTGCAAAATACTAAGTGAAGAATTTATGTAACATTACTTAGCTAACGGTGGATTCATAATGCATTTTTTATTTAGAATAGTTTCAACAGGCATTCTTTTACAGTTTAACAGCTGTAAAGTGCAGGTAGCTAAAGATGCGGTAAAAAATGCTTGAGCGTAGATCGGTGCGGTAAGTATACTCGTATTGGAACAGAAGTAGAGCGGTAGGTGGTAGTAATTGCGCCGGTGCAGTCGAGTGCGACATCAGTAATTGCTCGGTGGGGGACAGTGACAGTCGCCTGATGAATGGAGCCAGTGGAAAATTCACTACGCGGAAAAACTCTAGACATTTCTGTAAATTAAAACTGTAGCTGGAGCCTGATCTTGTTATCTGCCTAGTTGCTCGTTTGTTTCAACTCCTTTATTTTCTATGAAATTGAGTCTCAGACTAGAATTCTTAAACAATCTTCTCTTTGATGCTGTAATGATTTTGGCATAACCAATTTAATCAAAAGTCGTTTCACTTTCATTAATCGGTGTTGTTAATGAATAGCTAATGATTTTATGTTTATTCAACAGATTGAGTTTTCAATTTTCGCCGCTAATTACTCGTAAAAATTCTATTAAGTCTGTTTTGACGAAATCAATAACCAAAATTGATTATGCAAGTAATTATGTAACTTCATAAATACAGAAACTACGAATTGAAAGTAGTATCAGAATTCAGGTAATATTCAGACAAATGGCTGCGTATAACATGCGCTTATGAACAAGTTATTTGCAATGTTCCTAATTTTGTATGAAGCGTATAGAATAATATATTTCTCTCGAGAATAAGCGAACTATTCTGGCCGTGGGTGAGGTCAGTATTTTAGTTGTGCAAACCAGATAACAGCACCCTCTACCGCCTGTTGCCGATACATTAACGTCCGATACGTCGGAGCTTCGAAGCTTAACCACTCGAAGGGTCTATGTGTAATAATTTATTACCAGCTTGTTCCATATGGATGTATTACTCGGGGCTTGTTACAATAGTATACTATATTTGCAGAATTAACTGAGTTTACTTCACTTGGTTGGTTTTTTATTTTGCGTATAACGGTTTTATTTGCGAATGACATTAGCACTAGTCAAAACTACGTCAAATGAATTTTATAAAGTCTAGAAAATAAAATCTCGAAGAGTTTCGTTTTACGTAGTGCTTAAATTGCATATATTCACGACACATCTGCAGCAAAGTAGCCAGTGCACATAAACCTCGTTGTTTATTTAATAGGTGTACTCTAAAGCGGAGTAGGATCTCGAGCCGTGTTGACGTGGGTAGGTGCTTCTCTGACAACAATTCGAGCTGACTAGAGCATTCTCATCACGCCTGTTTTGAACTCAATGTTATTAGTGCTTTCGACCAGCTGAAAACCTCGTTTTGACTGCAGTAAAAGCCAACGTTTGTTCACTTGATGGTATGAATTGTGACTATATATTTTATAATCTAATAGTGGATAATAGGTTTACATATGCGTATATTATGATTGGGAAATTATACCTAACAATGCTATTAAGATCCTTTTTCTAATATTGTACTACGATGATACGGTTTAGTTTTACCCCGAGATTATTTTTGTAGTTTCGCTTTTTGCCGTCTACATACGGTTAGCAATTACCCGATATCATCATATTATTTTGTTGGTATTTATAGTAATGACCAACTAACACTGACTGACGGCTCGGATGGCTTAGTGGCTTCAGTGATCGACTCGCCACTGCCGCCGGGCCGAGTGTTGTGGGTTCGATCCCCACACAAGTCAAACATTTGTGTGATCCACAAATGGTTGTTCCGAGTCTCGGTGTTCTTTGTATCCGTTGATGGAATATTTGTAAAGTTGCTCGCGATCATTTCAGAAATTACTATTAGTGCAGGAGAGGTCTCTAAAAAAAAAGTAAAGCACAAATAACTTACAGATTTAGTATATTCCAACAGACGTCTTCTGCTCAATAAATACTCCCTTAATTTTCGTGACCATACCTAAAGTATAGCAGTGATGTGACATCCCTAACCGCATTCAAACCTCTATTGTACCACACACGACGGGTGTTTTAAGATTTTAAGTAGAATTAGCCCACCGACCGCGCGTATGAAAAGATGAACAATTTGAAAATATGTACATTTTGTTTTATTGTACCTCTCTAATTTTCCGCCGACAATAAATGAATGAATTAATGACAGCTTAGAGGAAATTATTCTGTCCTTTTCTTATTATAATATATTATTGTATATATGTACGTATAGCGAAGCGGGCACGCGGTCGTCTCGTCGCTCGATGTTGTGGTGTCGAATCCCACACGGAGCAATTATTTGTGTAATTCATATATTTATGATTATTTTGAGGTTGTGTATGCTTTGTGTTCTTTGCAATTATGTTTGTAAGGCTACCTGCGATACAAAGATAAAAGCTGACAATAGCAGAACTATCGATAATGTGTTATAAGATGCTAAATCTGGATCCGTAAAATATAAATAAATAAATGAATTCCTAGGATATGTTAAAACGGTAATCCAATATCGTCTTACGTGTAAACGCCACTAAACGCGGTATTTTTGAACGCTCTGTTTATATAATTTTAAAAGCCTTACTGTTACTATTAAATGGTAACCTGGTACCCGATAAGGTATTGTGTCATAGCCCAATACAAAATGATTTGGTCATATATTAAATGACCTTCCGGTTATATGTGACAGAGAATTAATGTTTTATGACTATGTACATATTATTCTAACGTTGAGATTATGGATGTAACACAGAATCTCAAGACTAAAATATTTGTTTAATTTGGAGAGTAGTTTCGGCTGCTACATTCAAGTTGACCTCGAGGTATGTACATGAATAAGTGCTTCTCGCTTATACATACAAATTAGATTACAGTGTTCGCTCGACTTAATATTACATTATTCGTTTTATTTAAAACTTGTAGATTTTGTAAATATTACTTGTGCATACAGACATACAGTATGGCAAAAATACATATAGGTACATACATAAACATAACCTTAGTCAAATTTATTTGGGATGGACACAGAACATAACCCGCAGTCATAATTCTTTAACATAAAAAATTGAAAAGGCATGGGAACAACTTATAACATCAAATATTGTTTTCATCAGAACAATACCGCAAAATTGTGTAATATTTCAATTATAATTTTCTAAATAATTAGAATAACATATAGGCTACTAAAAAGTCTATCTTAGCATAAATCTACATCCTTACTAATATTATAAATGTGAAAGTTTGTGAGGATGTATGGATGTTTGTTACTCTTTCACGCAAAAACTACTGGACAGATTGCAATGAAACTTGGTATGTAGATAGCTGGAAAGGCTAGGCTACTTTTTATCCCAATATTCCCACGGGAACGGGACTTACGCGGGTGAAGCCACCAGGAAAACTAGTTAATAATAACTGCGAATGTGATTTTGTTTGTTTGTTACGCTTTCAGGTCTTCACTACTCGACCGATCATCTTGAAATTTCGCATACGCGTTGTCAGTAGTCCAGAAATGGACATAAGGTACCATTAATTCAGAAAAAGTACCGTTTCCAAAAGGCAGACACTTGTTGACAATATCAAGATTAATGTGACCGAATCCACGGGCAAAAACTAGTATAACAATAATTGTGTCTGTATAAATAACTGTGACGTAATAATCCCTTCAAAGATATCTTTATAGGGGTTGGCAGAGTTGTGCTCGATAAATCAATCACATCAGCCCGTAGCTGTCTGGTTCTGACCATGGAGCTCCACAATAAACCAGCAGAATAAACGATCTGGGAATAATAAAATGCCGCGGGCTGTTTAACACACACATTTATGGGATATTAAAATAATATGTACTAATTCTTTTATTTATAAAAATATACTTTTAAGGTTTTAAAGGTGCTTTTATAACGGTGCTTGATGTTTCAAACAAATATTTAAACGTATTGTTATTCAAGTTTTAGAATACGAAACATAATTAAAATATATTGCGTCTGGCTACCGGTGTGCCGTCGCGACTTAATAGGTTAAAGAAAATCTATATCCTTTCATTAAAATATCGTTTGGTATATTGGAATCGCGTAAAACTTTAAGACAATATGTGGAACTATACTTTTTTGGCAACCCCAATCTCGGCAATAGAAAAGTTGTGAATATACAATGTCATGGAACTCCAATTTGCATTATTCCGCTTCAAAAACAAAGTCATAAATCATACTTGTTACTTTGTTTTGCTTTAATACGAGCAAGCCTCAGGACGATTTGATGTGCTTTGGTTAAACATAGTTCATAAACTGTACCGTCGTCAGTTTATCAACTAAGTTATACCTGGTCGTACGTGAGTGATTGAGATTTTGTCTCGGTATAAGCATCTATGGTGATGCTGAATGAAGATAAACGAATTGTAGGTATAATACACTTTTCATTTTGGTATATACAATTGTAGATATGTATGTTTTATCCCAGTAGTACGACATTTTAGACACTAGATGTCAGTATAAATTAGGTTATTAACAAAAAGTCTGTATATTTAACTCTTCATACTAACAGTCATATAGTTATGTTAATAATGCTGGGAGCAAATGACTTCACGAATGACGTAGTGGTTTAGGTGGTCGCATCGTCACTGCCATTGCCGCGAGTGTTGTGGATTGGGTGTGGACACAAGACAAAAAATTGAGTAAAGCACAAAAAAAATTTTTGTGTCATTTGTTTGAATGTTTAAAAACTACGCCATGACACAGGAATAATGCCTAGTCTGACAGTTGTCTTTAAAAAAAAGCTTCTTAATAATTCCCAAGGCAACGACCGATATGGCTTGCAACGTCGGCATGCGAATGATAAGTATGCCGGTTTAAATCCTCGTCGATCAATCGATCTGCGTAGTCGCCGCTAACTTGCAGGGCTCTCACTTACTCTAGAAATATTTATTACACGTCCAAAAGGCTAAATATATATACACTAAGTCTTCGTGATATGATGATCCTGAATAATATAATACAAGTTTCTCATTGCCCTGATTTTTCCGAGGGCAAATGGCGTGTTTTGTTTTGCATATATTTTGAATACGAAAACCTTTTAAGGAATATTATTGGAATATTATGACTTGCCTTTTGATTTTAAACTTGAGATAAATTTATTTTAAAACTTTGCTAAAATAGTGGTTCAGTTATGACTAGACCTTGTGCCTCTTGTTAACCTTATCATTTAAATTAAACGGTGGTGCAATGCAAATCGCAAATCCTTATGCCTTGGGCTACAACCACTTCACTTCAATATATATAAATTGAAGGTAGCAATGGAGCAACGGATTGATATGACTTTTTCGTAGAGATAGTTGTTTAAGCTAAGGAGTGACGTATATATTTTGGCAGTTTTCTGGCAAATACACAGTTACTCCAGGTTGTGATGAACCTTATCTTTGAAAGTGATGCACATGAAATTATTTGTGATTATTATGTTATAAGACCTGGAAGAATAATTTTACATTGCGGGCCAAGATAAGGTATTTGTTAATGGTAAAGAATATTGAATGTAGCAATTTTAAGCGCCGTTTGCCAAATATCGACATGAAGTTGGATATGTGTGCTAACCTAACCACTACCACAGCGCCAAGTGTTACGAGTACAAAATAATCGTACGGGTATGGGATACGAATACAAACGTATGTATGATCTTCCAGATTTCATTACTTATTGATCGCTTAGGGTCACGTACTTGAATTCGCAAGTATTAAACAATGGACTTAACAATGGTAGGGCATATAGGAATCTATTCTTAAGCCTACAGTAGCTCGCTGCATAATTAAGGATTTCAATCTGCAGTAGATTGCGGTAAAGTATCATTATGTTATGCTCCTACTCGTGAGTATAGTTTACAGAGGTCTTTAAGAAGGCGCCTTACTTTCACCTCTTTCTATTTCATTAAATTTGGTATTGTAACCGTCCTTTGAATTGTAACTATTTATCATATAAGCGGCCCCATATTTAATTTCAACTAGTGGAATAAAAAATATGCTCTCAAGTAATCACTGCTGAAGCTACGGCTGCACGCGATTGTTTCGGTATTTTGCAGCCTAAGAAGTTGAGGATTTTTATATTTAAGAAAATACTATAAAATCTCCCATTCTATTCACAATTCCTGAGTCGCGGGGAACTTTACAAAAATTCACAAAATAACACTCAGACTCGGAACAATGATTTGTGAATCCAACAATTTTTTGTCCCGTTTGGGATTCAAATTTTCACAACATTCAACGCGGTGGCACTGGTGAGGTGACCACTTAAACCATTACGCCATCCGTGCAGTAAAAACTGCATTTGAACACCCAGAAGAGCTTACTTTTTTATTTAGTTTAAAGTTTAACAAATATATATTTATGGGTTAGGGTCAGATAGTCTGGATAGTAAAATGTCTGAGTAAACAAAATGACTAGATTGCAGAATGACTGGGTAGGCAAAACGTCTGAGTTGGTAAAAGACTGAATTGCAGAATGTCTATGTAGACAAAACGTCTAAGTTTCAAAAAGTCTAGATTGCAGAATGACTATGTAGATAAAAAACATCTTAGTTGCCGTGTATACGTAAACATACGTAGTAGATTATATACAAAACACTACTACGCAAACAAATTAACAGAAATATCTACTTACTTAAATATACGCGATTTCAATACTGTACTTTCAAAATATCAAAGCAAAAACGAACCGCGTTATTTTTTAACTTACAAGTAAAATGAACGTCTATAATCAAATTGGATTGTCTTTACACTAAAGAAAAAAGTAAACATCTCGTCAAGTCTATGTCTACAAATGCCATAGCACTAGAAAAATAGTCAAAGATGACGCCGACTATTCATTACTATCGGGTGTATCAATGACGAATAGAAATATGGCCGTCAAAATCATGTCCATGAACATGATTTTGACGGCCATATTTCTCTTCGCGATTCCCATGTCCATTTGACTACAATTTAGCACTATCTACTAAGTATCTGCCGCGTTTAAATGTAATCGTCCCTAGTTTGCACGAAGAAGCATGCAGAAATGTTTGCAAAGTTAATATACTAATAAATGGACATATACAGCTATTCTAGCGATTACAGTACAGATTTGGTAGAAAAGTTGTAATTATGATGTTAGGGTTTCAATCAACCTGTTAATATCAACTACTGGACATTATAATTGCTCAATTCACGGATTTATATAGTTAAAGAAAATGAAGATTGGCTTTAGTCCTTTCCTATTAGTTCAAATAAAAACCTTCAATGTTATTAACGTTGAAGGCTTTTAACTGAACTAATGAAATGAGAGAGTATCTTTTAATACTGCGGGACGTGCCGGCGCTGCTGCTGCAACCGCGGAAACCCTCAAACGGCGCAAATATAGTAATTTAGTCGGAAATTACATTTTTGCGCCGTTTGGGGTGGAAACCCTAGGTTCATGCGGTCCGAGCGCTCGTATTTTGTACAGGGAGATCGCAAAACGCCTGATCGACGTTTCGCGTGATCAGAAGGCTGGTCTTTTCTTGGCCCAAAGAATTAGCATTGCCATTCAACGTGGCAATGCTGCCAGTCTTCTGGGCACGTTACCAGTTGACAGCGATGCTGAAGAGTTCTACGATGCCTAAACCATTTTTGTAAATATTTAGTATTATAATTATTTGTGTTTTTGTAATTATGTTATCTTTTTTAATACGTTTGTAAATATAATTGAAAAATGGATTTCTTT
The DNA here is from genome assembly GCA_963675205.1 of Catocala nupta. Lineage (NCBI taxonomy): Eukaryota > Metazoa > Arthropoda > Insecta > Lepidoptera > Erebidae > Catocala > Catocala nupta. The sequence goes on from OY776084.1 coordinate 14,895,532, forward strand.
TTATATTAAATTAATACCACATAAAATGTGCTGCATGACAAAAAAAAACGTCTTTTAAATTGAGTATATCCATTGACCTACATATGTACTTTTAAACCTAAATGCACAAATGACTTTAACTTAATTGATTTTAAGACTTAGAACCATTATTAACTAAAATCATCTTTAAGTTGGGCTTCTAGTTTTTACATATATATATATTTTCGCCTCATTATAAGAGACAATTTAATATGCACCAACATTTCACATGTAAGCGCTCAGCACCTGAACATCGATATAAAAGGCTTACTAAATGTCATTGAAATGCATATTATACATCAGAATAAACGATTCACCGATACCTACAAATAAAAATGTATGAAACAATAAAAAAGGAAAAATAATATGTTTTCATTATGAATTTATTCCGCAAATAAATCGTTACCGGCGCTGTTAATATAGTAGAACAAACTGCAGGAGCGTGACAAGTCGAATATACACGTAAACATTGTTACATTCAGTGGACGTAGGCTACTTCCTCACGCGTACAAGCATAATTAAGCAAGCCGTTTCCCTGTCTTGACGCTTACTACTTCCTTGCCGATAAGAACGGGGTAATGGTATGTTTTCTTTCACTCCCTACGGCTGTATTGTATTCAGGTTAAGTGGCAGTGACCTGGGTCCTTTAAATATTATTATAAGGACCCTAATATTTATAAAGTCGCTATCGTTGAAATGTTTGGTTGGTTTCGAAAAATCAACATTGTTATCAGAAATTAAATAGGTTTTGTGGTACGCTGGTGTATTGTTTGCCTCCTGTAGCATATAAGGAGATAAAACACTTAAATACTTTGTATAATTAAAATATGTTTTTGCTTTACGTAGGTGAATTGCATAGATTATATTCTTTGACAGAGATAATATAATCTCTGTCAAAGAATTATCGACTTTTATCACTGTTATGTCGTCTTGTCAGTAACCAAAGTCAAAATTACATTTGCTATAATAATTATCATACACATGTCCGAAGGCGATATATAATGAATAGACAATAAAAAGTGTAAGGGTGTTCTCATACGAGTATCCAAGTGAAAGAGTTCATGTTTTTTTTCATATATATATATATATATATATATATATATATATATATATATATATATGTATATACCAGGTTACTGGTACCAGTTATAATATGATAAATACATAATCAAATTACGACCTTACTGAGTGGTTGCGGGAAGACGGCTGCCGCGCGACGTTACTGCATACTTGCGCCTGACTATGTAAATCTAAAGCATCATCAGTGTCACTATAATAGCAATAGGAAAATACTGTTTAACTTTGTTATTTATCGCTGCAATTGGACAAAGAATTTACGGCTGCTAGTACACCATATTTTCAAGGACTTTACCTACCTTACGTATGCCGTAAACATGATTATAACAGATGTGGCTGAGAACTTCTTTAGGATACAGGTACTTCTTGAATAAACTGCCCTAGGGTAGGGCAGCAAGCACAGCAAAACTTTCCTTTAGACCTAGGTCTAAAGTAAAGTTTTTATGTGCTTTATCCTAATATTCCTTTGTCTATCTTATTTTGTTTCAATTTATTAAGTAGTTGTAACATTTTTCATAGAAATATAATAAAGGAGATGTTTCACTTTTGTATAGGACTCCGGCTTTAACTTGTACATCCTCAGGAAACCTGGGAAATGTACCCCTAAATACATATAGTTAAGCAATTCTTTATTAATTTCTAGTATTTTCGTTGCGCAAAATAAAATATAAAATGATTGACGTTTGTCGTGCGGATTATCTATGACAAGTTGGTAGATGACATTATACATAACTTAGAATGGTAGAATTGTCAAAAGTAAAAGAACTGGTGTAGGAATAATATTCACCAGAGAATTGATAAATCTTGTAAAAATGAAAGGAAAACGTATTAATTCAGGAAAGTGTAATAAGAAAGACCAATTCAGCATTGGAATATTTACTATCAGTCAATATGACAATGACTGACAATGACAATGAATCATATTAAGTATATGAAAAATAAACAAAATGTTTCGTTCCGGAGTGCACTCTGCAAAATCAGTGTTTATATTATGAATATATTTTTTATGTTGATTGTTTGTTGAAAAGATGTGTATGATAGTTGAAATGAATAAATGATACTCTAAAACATATTTATTGTTGACATATATATTTATATATTATTTATATTATTATATAGTACTTTCGTACAGTTTTCGATATTATTTATGAACACAAAATTATATGACCGAGAACGACCACCATATTGAATATAATGGCAATAATATAAAAACATTATTTTCAAACGCAAACGTAATTCGACTTAAATTCAGGAAATATTTTTTTTTTCCGATTCCTGGTATTTTTTGCTATTTTTTGGCTGATAGAACATTTCATAGCCGAAAATGAAACATCTCCTTTAAAACCTCATTATATAATTGAAGCGGCTCATGTTAGTTAATGGTTTGAAATTAGGCACGAGAATTATGTTCGATTCATACTGTATAACACTAAATAATGGTAGGTACTAATATCATTAAAAACTTGGTAACTTTTAAATGATTCGAACTACTAAATGGGCACTCCATTTTAGCATAAAGCACAGTTAACGGGTGTAAAGATAAAAAATAATCGTATTATAATAATTCCAGTGAATGAATTTTTGAGTTATGGCCTGTCCATAAATCATTCGGTATTCAATGCAAGCTCAGACTCGGTGTTGGTGTGCATACCGTGATATACACCGAATGGCCTCTACGTTTATTGATGACTCGTCATAATTATACTGCGTACTAATATTATGAATTATCGCAGTCACGTTATGAATGCCAATACGCCAATATTTGCTTGTTTGATTTTGTACTGGATTAATAGTTTGAGTTAAATACCGAACAAAGTTAGGTTTTTCCAACGTTCGCTTTGATATAATATTGACTTTGCCGTTTATTTATTGCGCTGCAGGGGATAGGTACTAATTTTCTTTTGAATTGCTTATAACCATTTACAGCTAATTAAAAAATTAACTCGCAGCTTATACGTTAATATTTTGTATTTACATATTAGCTGTGAGTTATGCATATGAGCCCTGGCATAATAGAATTGTACAGATATCACATCAACAAAATCTTTGTCTTTAGTTCTGGACCGGCCCACATTATTTGAATGTAATGTTACATATTACATCAGGATTCGGATAGTCAGGATAGTAAGACACTCCGCCAGCCACTCACTTCGCGTTATCCAGCTAGTTATGGATTTTCAACAAATGGATTTGAGCATAACGTTACTCGTCAGTAAAGAGGGACTAGATAACATTTCTGTTCTGTTAACGTTAACGAGAAAATGATATTTAAATTTAAAGATTTAAATTATAATTACCATCCTTTGATCGCACGAAAAAGTGTACAAACTGAAAAGAGTGAGCTTACGTTTTATATTTATACAGAATGATAATGTAGATTCTCAATACGAGGGAGCGTAATAAAACTAAATTTAGATGTCAACTTAACGGTCGATGACAATTAAAAGATACCATATTTTAATTAGCAAAAGTAGATAGAAATGCATCTATTTTTGAAATGAATTCATCAGAAGTGAAAATACATATGCTCCTTTTTAAAGACAACTCTCGCATTTTAAATTCTTCTTGACTTACTACATACATTCAAACAAGGAACTCAAAGAACACCCAAACTCAGAACAACTATTTGTGTATCTCACAAATGTCTGCGACAGACAGTTGTGGGATCGAATCCACAACATTCGATGCAGTAGCAGCGTTGAGGCAACCACTTAAATCATTACGCCATAGATGCAGCCGTTTTATTTTATTACTGCTATACATATGCTTACTTCCAAATTATGTCCTCTGTGCCAAATAAATAATAGTGCAATTTAAACAAATATGACGACGCACAACTGCTCGCAATGAGCAAAGCCTGTAGCGTATCAAGCTCTACACGAATATACAAGATGTTATTTTTGGCCAGATACAATCTTTTTATATTTACTTTTAATAAAGCAATGTAATTGAATTAATACTCGTTTGGGTTACCCAAGCGTAATTTAATGTTATATAGAAAGAACCAAAATCAAATAAATAGAATGACGGGTACCTAAGTAACATAATAGATTAAAAAAACTCTTTTGTCACCGAGAACAACAAAAGGTTTTATTGGAATGCCTTATTATAAACGGGAATGGAATTAAATAATGACTTTGTACCTTCGTGGGTAGATACGTATTATTTCATGTCTTTGGACAAATACGGCTGCTTTTCAACAGAGAGCAAAAAAAAGCTATGGTTCTGTAACATATACGATTTAAGTGTAGACGTAACATAGTTATATTATATGTATGGGCCATTTTATTCGTACTAGTCTTCATTTGGTAAACAAACATTTGGTTAATTATAAAATCATCCAGTTATTACTTTGAGATTATATTCGTTCTTTAAAAAATAAAGATGACAAAAAAGAATAAAGAGAATACATTAAGATGGGGTGTCTATTTATGTTTTCTTAAGCTTCTTATACGCCATTTTTTATTAGTTTATTAAATAAGACGAGTAAGGACTATTCTTCTATAGTCTCACGGCTATATCACTGAAAGGGTAGGCAGAGATCTATTACACACAAATGTGACGTGTCTATTGCCGAGGAAATGACACAGTTCTAGACATCATGATTCATGCTTCATTACATTCTACTCTACTTCTTTTTTTGACTGAACATCCCTGTAATAATTTGGCAGATCCGAGAATCTAATCAATTTTCTATATATCTATTGTGTTTTATTTGTTGTCATTATGGTTTTGTGGGGAGTCAACTTAATTAAAGTGTTATTCTATACATTATTGTAGATACTCATATTATTCTATGGTTTATGTCAATATTTTTCCTTTTTTTCTACACTTGGTATAAGTCTGTGTCGTGAGAGATTTTGCACATTTTCAAGTGATGGGCATAAGATCATGCAATGCCCCGCTAGGCTGTACCACATACTTTTCACATTGCCTAACTTATATTTTAGTTGAAATATAGCTTTTCATAGAAAGGTCTCTATTGTTATGTTTTCTTAATAATATTCCGGTGTCTAAAGGTCATTTTATTGACGTTGCCACAACGCCTATACCTGCAGGGGATTAGGCAGAGGTGTATAATGGAAAATATTTGTCAACCGACTTTAAGAAAGCTTTACACCATTTCAATTTCTGACACGGTCTATATGCTAGCGTCTAGGTTGGACAACATGATTGGTTACTTGCACGATTAAATGATGCAGTGGAGTAGGTAAGGATATTCATTATTATCGTTATCGTTTACGCATGTCTCGGTCTTTACAAGTTATTAAGGCGAGTAATCCGCGCGTCTAAACGGATAGAACACGCGCGTCGCTGATTAAGCGAATTACTTTCGTTGATCCGCTGTCCTACTTGACTCGCATCGAGTTATACATATATTTCCAACTATATCTCAATAACTTAAGCTTGTTCTCTTACACGGATTTAAAATGCAAGTTTGGATTTCGATTAGTGCCAAAAAGTAGTCGCTTCGCCACTTCTACTGCGCTGTGGTGTGGGTTCAATCCTTACACAGGACAACATTTTGTGTGATCTCTAAATAGTTGTTCTAAGTCTGGGTAATCTTTGTGTCTGTTGTTTGAACGTCTGTAGAGTTCCGCAACACTCAAATTATTCCTAGCGCGAAAGCTGTCTTCAAAAATATTAATTATCATCTAAACATACCGCCAAAACATACACAGACTTACCTTTGTAAGTCCTTAAAGAGTTGGGTGAGATGTGAGAGAGAGGTGTCATTTGGCTACCTCAATTAAACTCATATTTCACCAGCTTTTTTTAAGATATCCTGTAAATAGGTAGTAAGCGAATTGTCATTTTATGACCACATTGTTAGATTCTCTACGGGTACCTAGATTTCGAATTAAACCTGGACACATACGATCATCCGCAGTAAATACAAGCACTAAACCTAAGTGGGAGTGTTAGTAGATAAATGCAGTTTTTATCTCAAGTCACGAAAACATTCATAACTGAATTTAAAATCGCTACATCTCATACATCTTCCTCGTAGATTTATACTTTGTAAAACTGCTTTCTTACGCAGAAAATATAATTTTTGTGCATCGTCCTATAGGATTTAGGAAAGCGATAGAAATACCAAACAATCTGGTTAAATGATTTTGTCTACAAAGGCATATCGATACTAGGAGCTAAACTATTATATTTTTATAGTGGTAGTTGCTCGATGGAAAAGGCATCGGATTTGCGATCTAGAGGTCGTAGGTTCAAATCCCACACATTGCACTACCGACGTGAACCCACTCCTAACATAAGTATATTACCGTAGCTAATAGGTACTAGTAATTTATTACTGGAATCCCTAGAAATGTACTAAAAAGGGAACTAATTTTAGAATAATGTTGCTTGTTTCATGTTTGTTATATTTTAGAGTTCGAAAGAACTCTTATACAACAGCTTTGTCCATCCGTCTGTCTGTTATTCAACTTTCATCTCAAGAACCGTAAGAGCTAAAGACTCGCGGTCAACTCAGCATAGTCGATATACCCCTGATACTATGACCTTTAACCTCTGACCTCAAGGTCACGTGGAATCACGTGACCTTTGCATATTACTTGAACCATTTTTTCGAACTATATATTTCGAACTATCGAAACGGCAATTCATTGCCGTTTCTCACTTATTTAATTAAGTACGAAATAGAACGCTCAATGTAAAATGCCGATATATATATAAAAAAATCTACTAATAATTATAATAAGTAGGCTAATTAGAAAATAAGTAGACGACAAATTTATAATAATTCTAGGCAAGTGGCTATACAATAGTACCTAGTTTATACAATGCTAAAGGATTTTATTAAATGATTTTTTGTAGGGTCTATACAAATTTCTAAAGTTTTCTTGATGTAAATGCTTTACATTTGACTCATTTGGAATAATAATAATTTCTATGTATATTACTCGTATACATATGAACTTACTACTCGCAATCGTCAAAATCTATTTTTATTATTATTATAGTGTAATTTATCTCTTCGCGGACTCTAAAGGCGAATAAACGAAACAGCAACAGTTTTGCAACTTGATTAGTACACTGTTACTTCTTAAATTGTTAGCAACCCGTTTTTCTTTAACGTCATTTATATGACTTAGTTATAAAACGTTTAACGAACCCATGATGAAATTAAAAACTTTTAGAAACAAGTGGATTGAAAACAAACTGAAAGAATGCAATAACTAGAAGTGGTATCTGGAGGCACATTGAAACTGTTCCAGAGCCTAAAATACCTATTCTTAAAATTCGTCTTTGTATTTTCTTATTAAAAATGTCTTTAGGTTCACATGGCCCGAGCAGAACAAATCCCAGGGGAGGCCACAGTTTATCTCCCGACAACAAAGACGGACTTTTTAAACGAAGTCGCTACTATCTGTTCCTCTATACCATCTTTTATTTATAGGGATTCTCTTTTAAAATTAATAGTTTTTGTAGATCGCAAGCCGTTAAGAAAGGTAAATTGAATTCGAGATGATATAATATCCATTTCTTTATCTGTATTATTTTTGGGACATAAATCGCGCAGCAGTCTACGCGGTATATACCGTCTTTTGTATTCACGTTGATTTTCAACATAATTATGGTATATTTGCGGTATGAAGCGGGTCTTGAAACTTGACCTTAGAAGCCTCCGCTTCTGCTTCTAGGTTCTAACTATTCTCCTCACCTTAATAGGTGTCTGTTTTGGTTCTTTAAAAGAAAACAGCTGTGTTTTCTTTATGAAAACTCCGCCAACGACATGTAGCGAGTAATGATCATAAAGTAACGATCAACAATTCAACATGCACTTTTTCAATGTGATCTAATAACACCTTACTAGATTCTATCAATTAGGGCGACCCTATTGTCGTCTACCAGGTTCAGTTCCAGACTCCGTGCTGATTTTAAGAGTCTACTCACAGAAAAGCTCAATTACAGTTTGCCCAACCCGGGAAATTAACTCAAGAGAGACTTCATTTACAGCAGTCACATTCATTAGTGGTGCGTCACGGAGACAGACTAGCATATTGTATTGTATATATTATAAACATTTATTATAATAGCTCAAGTTCTGGAATCAGGTAAGGACCTGGCGCGATCTGGACCTCTCGGCCGCCGCTTGCCAGTACAATTGCAAAGAAATTAATTAAATTTCTTATCATAATTCCACCAAGATTAAAATATAAATCAAATTAGCTAATATATCAATATAAAATATTATTAAAATAAATGAACATACTTTACGGTTGATCTGCCATTGTTGTTAAATAATGTAGTACAAAATTATCTCTTAGGTACTTACAATTATTCAATGTATTTATTTGTATGTACTTACTAATGAGTAATTGTAAGTAAGTAATACAATGAGCTTTGTGGACACAGATGTAATCTCCGCACAGGCATGCGGCTTAGTGTCGGCAATAAGATTAGATGATATTCAGGTGAAGGCCGTTGTCCGTCTTCGTAATGACCGGCACCCAGGGGAAATAATAGCTCGCCTTATTCCGTACATCATGCCAAAAAAGTATTATGATTATGTTTGTCAGTTTATTTATAACTAGTGTCTGCCCGTAGCTTCGCTGTGGGAAACCCATGAAATGATAAATCAGGATAAAAGTTTATTGGAACGAAGTTCCTTATCGCGCGTTGTGAAAGGGGGCTAGACGGAAAAATTCTTACGAAAAGTTGTCACGACACTTTTTGCTATAGTAAGCTATTGTAAGCTGTGCGGCGTGCGTAAGTAGTTACGCTATCTCGCTCGCACTGTTCATTCATGCGCCAGCAGATTACTTCATTATGGAAAAAACGCGTGACCTTGTGGCCAGCTGCGAGCTAACAGACTTCTTATTATTATGCATGCGCCATGTAGGGTGTGTATCTTTTATGGATTTTTTTAGACCTTCGGAAATTTATAAATTAATTAATTAAAAAAAAATTATTACAATTCCTTCACTAATTAATCGAAAGGAACTTCGTTCCATCCGGGTGTCCCTTGACACCTCTCAAGTTTTTTTTGTTCTACAGTGAGGTATACCTATCTGTCTAGTTCAATTTAAATCCAACGGTTAACGGATTACACGTGAAAAAACAGTCAAACTTCTAAACATCTTCACTAACTTAAACAACAATAATATGTATATATAATAGGTATTAGCACTTCTTCCAAACTGAAGTACATATTTATTTCGAATACAGGTTTACACATAGCTCGTTATGCGAAGTAAGTTCATTTTTATAAAGATATGATGTCTAGAATTCTTAAGCCCACGTGAGTTTCGGCGTAGGTTAACGAACTGAACTAGATTAGTAACAAAATCTTTCTATTTCATGAAAAGCAACAAATCCTACAGTACAGACAAATTTTACTTAATACATAAAATACACAACACAAGCAATTTTGGGCTAAACATGATTTGGTACTATGCTCCATAATGTTAAACGCGACTAGTAAATCGATAAAGCCATATTAAAACTATTAGTTATGTTTACACTTACAGTTGCCTCATTACCTAATAAGGTACACATGTTAATTACTAAACGTTAACTGTTTTTTAATCACAGCTCTAAAAAAGGCTTAATTAAAATCTAAACGGTGATTGCTTATAGCTTTCGTATCAGTAATTTCGGTGACATTCGCTAATTACTACAAACAAGGTGCTTAGCTTAGCTGCGTTTTAAATAGTTTGATTTGAAAAATAACTATTTACAATATACTGTTGTAGTTATGTTTAATTTATTTCAATTTGTACTAAAAGCAAATAAAGTACGATGTGATAAAATTAAATACGTGCCACAGTGAAAAAAATTAAGACACGTTTCTTATGTACAATGTAGCCATCTAACAAGCAAGAGATTTTCAGAATATTATCACCAAATTCAGGTTTCAAAATTTGTATAAAAAAGTCTTAGTTATAACTTCGTGAAATGCTTATATACCAAATTTGGTACATGATTTTATTAAATGACTTGAGCAAATGTAAAAATATACAAAAATAATATTGTGCTGATGTTTAATAGTTGTTCGATGTCGGTATAAAGGCGCGAATTTGTTCATGATAATTTCAGTGTAACTATGAATTCATTTAGATAGGTCACAAAATTTGCATCTTTTCTATGGTCTACTAAATAGAACAAGGTAGACAATATACAATATATGTAGCTTACATTTAATTTAAAGTAACTTTCATCTAAAATAATGGTGGTATTAAGTGATGCCGGAATAACCAGACTGAGAAATAGACACAAAAATCTTCAGTTTCATTTTCTCAGTATCTACATATTACGAGTATATAAATTAAATGGCGTGCGTTAGACTCGCAATATTTTTTAGTTTTGTTTGCTGTTATACTCGGGCAGTGGAGAAGGGAACAGTCAAAAACTCGTAATATGTAGTTTTGTGTGGGAATTGCCACTTCGGATTACCAATTTTAGGTGGTGGGAAGTTTACTGGGTCGTCTAGTAGTAGGTATACAAAGTACTTTTTCATCCCATGCAAACAAGCGCAAAGTGATTTGAATTAACAATTGCTGAAAAAACGAAACATCCTAAACTGGTTTATGCAAAAACGGTTTAAATCGCACATATTCATATATCCTATTTAATTTTTATCATTTATTGGTCGGTCGTGCTCACCTGTGGACTGAAATAGATTGAGTATAATTGGTGCAGTCGCGTTGCTATCAGTGAACTAGGTTTTTGATATATAATGGATGGTTATCTACAATTACTATTGCTTTTCGCGATTAACCATTTTATGGTAAGAACTTATTCAGTTTCCTAGTTTATTTTAATACCTTATAAGGTGTAAGCTTACATCAATTAATTAAATCTATATAGTGTTATTTTATAGTTGGTTGGTTCTTTACTATCGCCGGTTAATTCAACGAGTAGGCTGTCTTTTAAACTGAACGATGGAAACGAATTACCTGCACTAGCGTTCGGCACTAGTTTGGGACATTTGAAAGATGTAAGTTATTTAGATTATATTTTATTTATATTTAAGACAAACTGCTGCTTAATTACGTTTTTATCTCGATTATACTCATTGATCTATTTTAACGTGGCTTAAATAACTGCACTACGAATTCGATGGTTTTGTAAATTAATAGTTTTTACTCGTATTTTCTCCAGCTTTTTTCACCTTCGTTAGAAACCTGAAATACATCCGACAATTTCAGTGAGTTGTCGGATAAATTTAATGTGATATTTTATACTTTACTAACAACAGTAGTTTTCTTTGCACAAATTATAAATGAGGTACAAATAATGATAATAAACTGAAGAATAACTTAGCCTTGACTGGTCGATGTTGATGTAAATGTGGCGTAATTTAAACAATTGTTAAAATGGTGAACCTGCCATAATCGGAATATTTGGCATCCCAGGTGACATTGGTTATAGTTATAGTTAATTGGTGCAACTGAGCCTTCATTAAACAGACACTTAACTACTCTTAATATATATATATATATATATATATATATATATATATATATATATATAATAATAATAATAATAATAAACCCCTCTGGGACAGTCGTTATCTCATCATGAGACTAACGCGATATCGGAGGGCACAGTACACTAGCTTTAAAACTATCACCTTCGCCTTGTGATATAAACAAAAAATGTATCACCAGGTTAAATTAAAGCGCACAAACCGCAGGGCAGCTTGTGGCGAGCTGAATGTGAGTGGCGACACTGCGGTCCTGAATGCCTCAGAGAGTTGGTTAGGGCCTCGTCCCCGGCTTGCCGTTAGTGGTTGGCTGGGGTGGAACTTCAAGAGCGCCCGTAGGACTCTCAACTCTGGCTTGCCTTGGTCGGCCGGTCAGAGGGGGGCCGCTAGAGCTATATGCTTGGGGGTGGAAGTGTCATTTTCAAGGGCATAACTACGGGGAAACCCGCTCCGGGTCTCCGTTGTCACGAGACCCGTGATGGTGAAACCGGCGCCGCACCGCTCGACACCCCTAGCCACTCGCACCGGTGTTGCCCTCTGCTGCTGGCTTGTATGCCTATGGTAGCTATTCAGGGGGCCCATCTAGTGAGTTGGCGAGTCACCGTCTGCCGACGCTTGATGCTATAAGAGTATTCAGGGCAGACGCCGTTTGTCATCCATAGTTAGCCATATACCGGTCCACCAAACACCCATACCTATAGCCCATATATTAGAATCCATACGTAGCAATAGTCCTACGCCTGCTGCGGCTAGTGCCGCTGTAGGTGTTCCGTCACACCTTTGATTAAAACTCTCGAAGGGCCTCTTCACGTTGGACCCATGTCTCCGTGTAAGCCTCCCAAAGGGCCAGGTATTTTCTAATATAATATGTTAGAAAGTACCTGTGATAAGAGAAACATAATAATAATATTCTATCACATACACACAACACCATCTAGCCCAAACTAAGCAAAGCTTGTACTATGGGTACTAGACAATGGATAAACATACATATATACTTGTTTTTGTAAATACATACATATTATACATAGAAACACCCAGACCAAGACAAACATCCATGTTCATGCACACAAATGTTTGACTTGTGCGGAAATCGAACCCGCGACCTCAGGCGTTGCAGTCGGTTACGCTAACCACTACATTGAATATAAGAGGTCAGAACCACAAAAAGTTTTAAAACTACCGGCAATTATATGTCAATGATGTTAAAACTTTTATATTAACTTCATAATAATTAGTTTACACTACAATTATTAATGGTTGTAATTATTTAGTTTAAATAGTTCTACAATCTTTTGAGTTTACAATATTTTAAACATATCATTAATGCCGTAGGGAAGGCCAAAATTATCAGTCAACAATTCTGTAGCAACAGCCGTACAATGGGCGCTGGAGGCCGGCTACCGTCATTTCGACACTGCTGCCATCCCCAGGTTTAGTGTTGAGGGTGAAGTTGCATTGGGTTTGAGAAACTTCTTCAGGAGCGGTGGACATAGGCGGGACGTATATATTACGGCTAAGGTAACTTATACACTATGTAAGACGCCATTCATAGCAGCCATTTATTAATGAACAGTCAGCAACATAAGAAACATTTAACAAAATTGTAAATATATATTATGAATAAAAATCCTAATTTGTATTTTTTTAATTTTTGAACAATGATTTAATTAACTATCTTTACATTATTACTGCTATAAAAGTATTATGGGTTATAATTTCAAAAAATGGAGTCAGTCGAAATTTCCTAAGTGTGTATCCACTTACATATGTTGCTGGCTTTTCAGCATTTCTAATGCAGATATTCAACAAAGCTACAGTTGATTGTCTTACTTACTGCACGTTAGACATACGTTGAATATTCGTCATGACCTAATGACCTAAAGAACGTAATTTAATAGGTATTGTCAATTCGGAAATGGTCTATTCAGAAATGCCAAATTCGTGTTTACTGCCAGGCGTGGAACGGTTCAGATGAGAATCGTAAATGGAAAATAAGACGCATTTGGAAATTCGAACAAATACAATGAGAATATAAATACGACTAAGAGTCATTTCTGTATTTCTGTTTATTTCAGCTCTGTCAAATCACTAATATACTGGTATAGTATTTTAACTATGCAACTATTTGTAGGCCTCAGGACTGAAGTATTCTTAAATATGTTGACGGCCAGTAAACACATAAACATTATAATAGTCAGGAAATAGCATTTGTTTGGCTCCCTGTTACCTCGGGAAAACATAAATTTCTACAAATTTATGTAGGTATTAATACTGTGTACACTTTTTAAAGTTTTAGAAAGTTTCGACTGCCCCTGTTAAGGCTGTCAAAATCATCTAAAACTTTAAAGCAAGTCCGAGAACTAAACTACTTTTCATACCAGCAAAGTGGCAGACAAAAGTTAGTTAATAAATAAATAAGTATACAATTGTACAAAACTTAACAATCTAAAATGAGTCGCAATTTACCACGAACTAAATATTTATGATACCAAATTTCCATAATATTCTAGCATTTACGACAATTCCCCAAGTAATGTTTATTTTTAAAGGAATGAACTATAACAATAACAACAATATACTTCACAAACAGTATTTAGTCAACTCTCTAAACAGGAGGCAACACAAACTTTGATATTCATAACTCACAAAATCCTTCGCTCAGTTATTTGTGTATAAAATTAATTGCTTTGTTGAAAGTTGTGGAACAACGCCCACGAGAAGCACGAAGTTATCCCTGCTTTGAAGAAGTCCCTGGCCGAGCTGCAGGTGGACTACGTGGACTTGTATTTAGTCCATTACCCCATGGCGTACAAGGTGAGCAATACCTTGTTCATATACCCGGAAAACTAATTTAGTGTTTGCACAGCTTCGCAGCGTAAACAATCCCCTGGAACGCATTAAACTTTACAAGACTCCATTTGAGTACGTTCAAATACACGCTCCTCTGTGTATAGTTACACAAAATCATTTTAATAATAGCGTAGTTGGTGCTACGAGTTTGATGGATGAAGTTTCATGCAGTGGCCGCCGATGTGGCCGCCAATGTTACTGGAACTTGGCTATTGCTCGGCACCCATACTTGTAGTACTGATTACGTTGTTAATTTCTGTTTTCTAATCTATACAAGCGCTGTATTTATACCGTGTCATAAATAAATAAGATAATGTCTGCTATCATTGATAATAATATCCCGGAATAAATAATAATATCTATAAATGTAGCCATTTAGTTTAATATATTTTAATTGGTGTATTTAACAAGCAGTGTGTAACATTGTGTTAATATATGTATGAAATTGTGATTTATTTTTATACTCGTATTTACATTAGTTAATTCTTAATTACTTAATTTACTTTTATGAAATTAATCCAATTTCATTTCTGGATTAATTAACGTAACTTGAAATCAATGTATACTCATTTATTTTATACATGATATTTGCGTTGAAATATAATAATCATTGTTTAAAGTATTACCCAATAATAATTGCAGATGCCTGCAAACGGAACAAACAGTTTAATTAGTATAAAATTATTTTTATATTCGATGTCGTGTGTTTTGATCTCCGATGATATTAGAGTTTTTAATCAACGAATGATCAATCAGATTCGTCTTCATAGGCTTGCAGATTAATATTCTTCCCTAATTTAGAGCCTAATTTTAAAAGTTTGCACCACCCGGAAAGAACTCACATAAGGATAATGATTGAGGCCCTCTAGTACATTTTCTCTATCTTATTCTTTAAATAGTTAGATAGTTACCTGCAGAGTCTGATTGCCCATTCTACAATTCGTTTAGACAAATCACCGGCCCTTATTTGTAGTGGTTGTGATCTGCCCAAATCACAATGGTTGAGTAACTTGATATTAATATATTTATAAAATCTATTAACACCTAAAACTCCTTTATTTGAATAAAGTAAATCTTACAATATTAAATACCGTACTCCAGTTGAAATACCATCAAACTGCAATAACCGCCATTGGGTTACTTAAGCGCTTAACTAAATTACAGCTATTTTCGCAATTACCATAATGTGAGGTAAATGAAAGGGCATCTGCAGGAATAAGTCACCCCAATTCTTTTGCGTTTAAATAAATTTGACTATAGAATGGTTTCCTGCAGATCAGGTTGAAAAAATTGTTTTATAATTAATTTTAATGTATATTAAAATGGCTGCAATAATTGTCAATCAATGTTAAGTATAGTTAATACGTAATGAATTGATCTATTATGGTTACTGTAACCAGAGAAATAGGATATTTATTTAAAGTATTTATTTTATCGTGTCAAATTGAACCATTTAAACAAACCTCAAATACCGCTGTAAATATATTATATAGAACAAGTCTGTTGATATTTAGGAATTGGAATATATAATTGCACAGAACGGTTTGATGCAATTCTCAAGAATAAAGCAAATAAATTTATTTTAGTTCGAAATGTTTGAGTATTTGAGCGAAGTTTACGACTTGAAGCTTCACAACTTCACAGTTATATTTATTCTTGCTTTAAAATGTTACGCCAATCTTTTCGCTGAAAATTAGATTTAAGATAGATTCCTTCTTACATCAAGGAAGCTTCTTATTAACTTATCTCCCGATTGCGAAAGCTAATCTTTGTCTTCAAGCCCTTGGACATGCGGTTGATGCACAAATCCTTAAAACCACCTATCCTGCACTATGCCAATCTCTCACTCAATACTGTATCGTCGCCTGGGGTGGAACACATAAAACGCATCTCCTAAAATTAGAACGCGCCCAAAGAGCGATACTAAAAGTTGGTTGGAGGCTACCATACCGATTTCCTACAACTGATCTTTATAAAATCTGTAATGTTCTCTCTGTTCGCAAAATATTAATTCTCAATGTTATCCTTACAATTCACTCACAGACTTCTTATGACCCTTCCAAATTACATTCCGTACGTCGTAAAAATTATGTATGTCCCGCGATATCGCTTAAAACAAGTCTAGCTCAACGATGTTTTTACTACCTTGGTAGCTATGTGTACAACAAGGTTAACAAAATTTTAAATGTGTATCTCATGACTAAAATTGAATGTAAAAAGCAGTTACCATCTGGTTAAATAACTTAGATTATGACGAAACTGAAAATATTATTTGCGCTTTAAAATAATTAGGCACGTGCGCACGCGCATTTACATACACACCCACACAGACACATACACACCCACCCACATATACACACACCCACACACACATACACACACTCTCACACACACACACACTCATACACGCACACGCACACACACACACTACACTCACACGCACACATTCACATACACTCACACGCACACATTCACATACACTGCTTAAATATACACTCTCATCCCCGCACTTTTGGCTAATTTACCTTTTTTAATAATAATAATACTACTAAAGTGGCAAACAAGCATACGGCCCACCTGATGGTAAATGGTTACCGTAGCCTATCGACGCCCGCAAAACCAGAGGCATCACTTGCGCGTTGCCGACCTTGTAAAAACCTTTTAACGCCCTTTTTGAAGAACCTCATACTACCTTATCGATTGCCTTACATTTTCTTGTATCTTTGAAGTACATATTGTTTCTGACACGTTCTACAATCTCTAGCTGCATATTTTTGTATTACCAAAGGAGAGCCTGGAGATTTGTCACACAGGTTTCGTACCTAGTACAAACTCCAGCTCTCACTAAGGTTAGTTATTCTGTTAACAGCATTTATTAGTTCATGCTGTACCTACTATTATTGTAACATATCAATGTACTTACCTTTTTGAGAGAAATATACAATATTATTATTAATTTACTCTTTATTTAAATCTTTTCAATATATTTTCATTTTTAAATATACATATATAAAAATACATTATTATTATTATTCTCTTTATTGATTCATTTTTCAATAATAATTAGATTTTAAACATATAATTATTAAAAAAACACATTTAAAATATAAAAGCTATGAAAACCCAACGGCATCGGGAACTGGGTCCAAGCTACCAGTGGTTAGGGCTCCAGCGAGAGGAACCTCTTCACGATGCGGGCCGTGTCAAACAATACGGCCTTCTGCATCAGAGATTTAATCCAGCCGTCTAACGCGAGCCTCTTCAGATGGTGATCGAGACTCTTGGCAATCAGTACATGGACTGATACGACTATCGGTACAATGATCGCTGAATCCACATCCCACATGTCGACAATCTCGTGTGCCAGATCCACTATTATTATTATTATTATATTATGGTCTTTGAAGGTGAAATGAAACACGATTTTGTATAAATATGTTTTTATTTATAAATTCTAGTATTACAACCAAATCTCGGCATAAATAAATGCGTCATATCGTGGAAAATTGGATGTAATTAGAAAAAATTATAAAGTGAAAATATAAATTTTCTATCATTCCTAAAAGCTGAAAGTCTAATAATATTATATGACAAATAAAAATAAATAAATCTCAATCGTATATCTTGTATATTTTTAATTGGTTAGGATTTTGTGTCACGCTAGGTTATTAGAGGCATGTTGCTTTCTTGGAAAAGGTGCTCTAGAATAACAAAAATGTTAGATTTTTATTATTCGATTGTCGAGCTTGTTGATTTCAAAGGCCTTACTTTTGATTTGGTTGTTAGACTTGGGACATGACGGAGCTTCCTTGTAGTTGTTCAGCTGAAAATTCTGATTCCTATTTGTCTAGCAGATTGATAACAGAGCAAACTTAAAAAATATTGCTGGTGACATCTGCAAACGCAAACATTATGTCTGGGAATTCTCAGTCAGACATACCACCTCTTAATTGTAGAATACTAGTAGTGTTTAGTAGGTTTAAGAAGCTGGTAAAATTTTATAAGTGCAGTGTGAGAGAAAGCAGAGTAAGATAATTTTGTCATTGTTATACATGCAGACGTAATAAAACCAATGGTTATTGTGCTTTCATATTTTATGGAAAATATTGTTAGGGGTATAAAATTTCCCAGAGCATAATAGATACAGCATATCTGTGAAATTATTTAATTCGACGAGATACCTAACTTAGCTTATTGCAACGTATTTATCACACTTAAAATTAAAAAGGAATGGTCACCTCTTAGCTAATGTTACCAGCAAATATAATTTATTCCCAACAAAAATATTTTCGTTTTGAACAATTTTTACTAAAACTGCCTTAGTCGCAACCTCGATCGATCTCGCGTACTGGTTTCACTGGCTCACTCGGAACGAATTTTCATTACAAATGCGCGTGTGCATTTTGGAACATTATTTTATTATAGATGGCAAAGACGTTCCGACTACACCATCTCAAACCACTTTCCTTGCTTTTTGTAATGTCTTCTTTCAGCGATATACAGGCGTCAGACAATGTTATATCTTTATTATTTCAGCAAGATGGCAGCATTAGCCTCACGGACTACTTGACAACGTGGAAGGGCTTGGAGGAAGCTAAGATGATGAACTTAACTAGATCCATCGGCGTATCTAATTTTAACGTAACGCAGATTCAAAGGTTATGGAACAACTCAAAAATTAAACCTGCTGTATTGCAAATAAAAGTAAGTCTGCGTTTAGTGCCTGCCCACATTTGTTGTTTCGATTTGCCATCATTTTATGATGGTTGATGTTTTGTTAATTTCAAACAAAAAATACAAGCAACTAACTTGAAATCAAAAAAACATAGAATTCGAATTGGGTTTTCTAAAATATTGATGAAATATAGTTTATATAAAGCCACAACGTTACTGATTTTCTTAACAAAGCGGCAACTTCATATTTAAAGACCTATAATTTCTGTAGACAAAGGTTGTCAATACCTATGTAACTAATCTGGCAGACACGATTTGGTCGTATTTAAACTTGCAGTATATGCTTTAAACCAGAATAGGCAATGACCCGTGCTTAGCCTCTACACGAGACATCCGTAGAAGAACTTATTCATTGCCACAGATTTTTGAGTATGTTCAACCATTTTATCACATAATTAATAGTTAAAAGTTAATGTATTAAACTTTGTTTAGAAGTACATATATATTTTAAGCGTGTGTGAGATCAATTTGTTTCTTATTTTGTTCATAATAATACAAGCCGGCATCGTACACCCAGTCTGAGTATAACTATTTGTGAGTAATTCAATTTTTGACCTTCTGTACCCGCACAGGCACCCTATATTTCTTTTATTATTCGCTGCACTTGCAGGTGCCACTGTTATTGCACCTAAAATTAGAGCAAATATATTTTAATTTGGTGACAGGTAAAGCTTCTGCCCCACCCGCGCATTTATGCAGTCATTAATCTACTATGATGTCATACTTGTTCTTCACAAAATAATTACTATTATCAACAGGTTAATCCCACCATAACCCAAGAAGCCTTGGTGAGCTGGTGCCATGATCACAGTGTGGTAGTTGCGTCGCACAGTCCATACGGGTCTGTTTTGAGCCATAACAATGCGGCCCCACTTCCAAAAGCCAATGATCCTTACTTGCAATTCCTTGCGTTGAAGTACAAGAAGAATGTTCTTCAAATACTGATAAGATTTTTAGTAAGTTATTTTTCACTACAAATATTATCTATCGTTAGTGCACCCTCGTTTTTAACTTCGTGGCTGAGGTAAATGTCTCTCCCCATGATAAAATGCTTCGTTAATCAGCCTGTCCCAAGTGAGTTTCAGTATAGACAAATGCAAATACTGGTTTCACTAGAGTTTTAATAAAGTCAAAATAGATAAAACCATTCATCCTTATGGGTCGGCATTAACTTTGAAGGACATCTTTGTGTCGTATAAAACTCTTATCGTGACGTCAGCGTTAGCAATAAAACGAAATGCGACCGGAATGGATTTCAAGTGCGTTTTAAATAGAGCGAAGTTTACTTGACCGAAATCTAAGTGTACTTGACCGTCCCGTACATAGGTATTTATTTGTTTGCTTACTGCTAATACCGAAATATTTCAATCATATTTGTAAGGCTAGTTTAGTACTTAAGTTATCTAAACAGACACAAATGCGTAAATATCATGCGATTGAAAGATGTAAGAAAGATTCGCCAGAAACGTAACAAGTAGAAATCTGTAGTCCCTGCCTAACTCTTTCGGATTTAGGCGTCAGTCTGCCTATGCGTATTATATATTATTAAATTAAATAAATACTGCCTCGGTAGTATAGCTATAGTAAGCTGTCATTTGATTCTCAGTAGCAACAAGTTCTCTGAAACTATGCCTGTTTCGACAGCATTAATAAGGTCCCTTATATGTAATAACCTAAAATTAAACCGAGAGAGGTGGTCGTAGTACGCCTCTGCCTATCTCTTCGGGCATATATGTAGGTGTAAATCTATGTATGTATTTCTCATCACACCTGTTAGCATTAGAACGGTATGAAAACTAAATATACTTGAAATACGATTTAAATAGAGCGAAGTTGATTTGACCCAATATTGAATGTAGATACTTCACTGTTATATACATTATATTTATTTGTTTGCTTATACTGAACTTCACTCGCTTTTGACAATATTATGGAGTGAACACTATAATGACTAAAATAATTTGATGAACACACACTAGTCTATACATTATTAAGCTTCTGTATATTGTATATGTAAATATTGTGAGCTATAAGCCTGTCATTAACCCATTTATAAAGTGGGACCATAATATCGTCAAGTTGAATGATAGGAATGACGGTATCAGCGTACTTAGATAACAAACAAACAACAAACGCTTGTAAGGGACGGTTCTTGTTGTTTATCTAAAAAAATTTAAATGTTGGTTAATTGTGAAGCAGCGTGTGTCATTAAAGTGTGGTTAAATGCAAGTGCGTCTTACAGAGAAACCTATTCGTTAAGTGAATCTGTAGACTCCTTTGAAAATTCAAGGTTTTCTTAATATGAATGAGCAATTTTGCTGTAGACTTCTTTGAATTAGCATTTTATCTGTTAGGATCTTGCAGCTAAGCTTTTCTTGTGTTTGGTTGATGGGCACCGTCGATCAAACAAACGTAATTGTTATAATATTATAAAACTAATAAGTAGTTTAATATTCTAAACGATTATTTATTTTATTATATATAATAAAAACGTATACAATATGTACTAAGACCTTTTTTAATTAACACTTACAAAGTCTAGATATTTTGATTGATCAAAGATTGGTTAAAATAATTTATAAATTTGATCTTTTATATTTAAGCTGGATCGACACATCGCCGTCATCGTACCCAAAAGTGCGCATAAGAAACGGGTTTGGCTAAACTTTGATGTTTTTGACTTTCACTTAACGCCAGAAGAAATCAAAAACTTGTCACAATTTAACAGGAACTACACATCAAAGAAAACGGGCAAATGGTCTCATCATCCTTACTTTCCATACTAGAAGAAAGAAGGAATTAATATAAATAGTATTATAATCTTAAGTAATTCTAGTATTAAACAGAAAAATACTGGTGTGCGGTTGTATTATTTTTTTTTGGTATCCATCTTTCAGAATAATCTATGGTAAGTATTTGAACTAACCGTTGTTGTCTTTTTATAAGATGTTCAGAGATAAATATTACTACATACTTTCATTTTTTGTAAGCGTATTCTGTCTCATTGTTGGGCAAAGGGCTTCTCTATTCAAAAATGTGTCCAGATCATCGCGCTAGTCCCTGTTTGATCTGCCCCGGCACCAATTAATAAAATATCAATACTACATTGTATACTCGATTATTAAAATACAATCAAAATAATTAATAACTACATTGCCAAATTACTTATTTATTTAGGTAATTTCTACCATCTTAAGATTTCGTGTTAAAATCACTCTCAGCAATGAGCGCGCTAGTTATACTTTTGCTCACCGAATGATTTATCCTAGATAAATTCTTTCCTATTGAAATAGTGTAGTGCACAGTACATTATACTTTACAGTATCTATATTGTACCATCTAATTATTGTTCCCAATTATTAGACGAGTAATTTCCAAGAAAGACTTCAAAAACAGTCCAATTTGATGCATTTCAAATTGAAACGTTGTCAGCTTTGAATTGCCATTATTTATATTTACTTTGATTGAATAAGATCAAAGCTTTTAAAGCTCGGTAGGCATAAATAGTACTCATTGATTAGTTTTCAAATTTATATAAATAAATCATTACAACGTATCTGTATTTGAGTCTTAAGAAGAACTCAAAACTGAAACGACCATATTTTGTGCAGAGGCTTAAATTAATAATCATTAGTAGATCACTGAATTGTATATATGTGCATACGAACGTCATAAATAATATAACGTATATGTTAAAGTTTTAGTATGGCAAAATGAAAATACTTAACGTACACATGTCCGACCAGATATACCCGTAACATGTATATCACAATAACTGCGTGATCGATTTATTAACATACTCATATAATATTACATCATTGGCATTCTCGCTTCAAATAAACTAAGCACATTCTTTATTTTAAACAATAATTCAGTATTAATTATAAGTAGATATAGGTAGTAATGAAATAATCTAAGATTCGTAATAGTAATTAATTAATGCGATGACGTCACGGATGTTGGGGTGCAAGTGCGAAGGAGGCGGTAATACGCATTTAATTGCAACCACTGTTAACTATATATAATGATCTTTATGGTTTAGTTCCACATTAATATTAAAAAGCAAACAAAAAACCAGCGATAGCCTAGTGGAAGACCATTGGACTGCCATGCAGAGGACTCGAACTCGATTCCCAAGGCGCGCATCTCAGACTTTTCGAATTATTTATTGCGCATTAAATAGTTAATTATGGTGCGCTTTAACGGTGAAGAAAAATCGTGAAGAAATCTGCATGTCTTAGAGTTTTCTATAATGTTCTCAAAGATATGTGAAGTCTGCTAACCCACAATGGGCTAGCTTGGTGGACTAAGGACTTCCCCTTTTTACACTAAGACTTTTCTCAGAGTCTGAACTGTACGGGCAGAAGATCGTGCCCAGCAGTGGGACAGTCTAATACAGGGCTGATATTATTATTATATTGAAAACAAAATATGATTATTTTTATGTCAACACCCATGTTGTCTTCATTACAAAACTAGTATTGCCTGAGTGAATCCCACAAGAACATACGTTAGTTTTTATCTAAATAATACTATTTGGATAAAAACTATCCTTTGTGTTAATTCAAGACATGTTCTGCCGGTGTGCATTCATCCAAATCTGTTCAATGATTTGCGCTAAACTCAATAACAATATACACAGTATACACAAATAACATCTTCACAAATTTTCACGTGTATCTTATGTATTTGTACAATATTTCGGAGTTATTGGTATTTTGGTAAACTGGCATAATTGTTCCGGTATAACGTATACAGTACCAATACTATTGATAGGTTGTTGATTATGGATACTGAATAATGTTCTTTCAACTACTACTGGGTATTCGAAAGCATATTATTCAGTATATCGATATATATTTGTTTACATCGATTTCAATCAAACAGCCAGGCTGCAGAACGAATGTCTTTAATTATTATTCTAAGTTGTGTCTCCATGTATTTATATTAGGTACTACTTTGAATAAATGCACATTATCATATCTCAACAATTGTATACCACTATTTAATCGCATTTTATCCTAAATTTGACAGTGGTCCATACTGGTACATGTGCAGAACATATAATAAGATAACTAATTATAAACGTATTTTATGACTTATGTGTGATATAGTAACAGACACCCAAATATCCCAATACCTTCACATATTATACTTTTATCATATTGCGTTGACATGTTGATGTGTTATCGTAACGATGGGGTAAAATACGGAGGAAAGAGAGACACGTAGATCTAGCTAGCTAATTAAATTAACTAGTTGGTTCCCTGTTCTCTGCGCGAGAAACAGAGATAACATACAACTTGCTTTTAAAAACTAAGCTCATATTGCAGATTTAATTATAAACTACAAATCATGCCTATATTTTAAATACCAGATAATAGATCAAATATTTAAACTAAATAAAGATCACACAACTGACCCTTCTCTTAGATAATGAATGCGACTAACTTTGTACTCGTATTTATCACATTTTTATCATTCATGGGATAGTCGCATGCGTCTCTGTCAGTAAAGTGCGTCTCTGTCAGTAAATAACGTGGTATCTGACATGATGGACGTGTGTGTACAAATATTATTATATTTAACACTCATCTATGCTTTGGTAAGAAATAATTCTAGTTTCTTTGTTATCTATTTTGACAGTGTGCTCGTAGAAACAATGCAATTACTTTATTGTTTCGATGACTCTAGTTACCGGTTGTGAAGTGAATACAAGTTACAAGGAATTAAATGGAGCGTATGTACATCTTTTTTCACGTTTTACTTGTTTTAGCTCAAATGTAATACTGTTAAATAAAGTAACTGAGAGGCACCCTTCACTAGCGGATTACCTTGAATCTGTATATTAAAAAACTAGATAGTTGAGATATAATATTAGTTGATTATTTCATCTTGTGTACTATAATTAATATTAAACAACTTATTTGATATACGTATAGTATTCTTAATATGTTGTATTGAGAGAAAATATTGTATATAATGTAAAAATATTGACATAACAACTAAGAAATTGTTATGCAGTTTTGGTAGGATATAAAAGTTTAATATAATTTATATTAATAAAATGTTTCCATTTATCTGCTGCTTAACAATGGTGATTTTTAGAAGATTCTACAGTAAATGTGCTTTTATTTGGATTAAAGTACTCAATATCAACTCTATAAAATATATGCAAAAATACATGTCAATCTGTTTAAGCGTTACTGCGTATTAGGAGAACAAACACACCTTTGCAATATTTTTTTTCCTTTGGAGTCGCAGTGATACACTGGCGCGGCGCAGCGGCAGCTAATTACAATAAGTTTTTAATTATGTCTAGCATTCCAAGACTTGATAATATTATTATCTAAGAATAATCAGAAAACATAGTCTGAGGTCAAAATCATTTTGTGATTGTTATTCAAAATACCTGATGTGCTAAGTATTCGCTTAGAAATTAGTCGCTAATTAATAGAGTAATTAAATATTTTAGTGGTTTCCCACTAAATATTAAACTAATATACGATCTCTGAAATCTAAAATGACGAATATACGAGTAAATTAATACATAATATACATAAATCGTATTAGTTAATTATCGTTTGATATACAAATAACAAACGTATGAATAATAATAGTATTAGTACATTTAATATATTCGTAAACATAATGCTATTGTTGATGCGTATCCTAACCAGTGCTTGTAATTACGCAGATTTGCGTTCAAATGCAGTAATACCTATTGTTACGCAAATCTCTAATGAATAACAGCAGCAACTAATAGGTAGACCATCATTTAATCTAATACGAATATTCTTTTATTGTATAAAGTAATATGGACAAATCTTTTGAGTTCGTAAAGCTATAATAATCAAGCAATCGTTAAGATCATGCAACTGAAAGAGAATGATTCGAAAGCTTCCCGGTCGTCCCTTCATACCGTGTGTTTGTTCTTTCATATGTGTGTACGAAAGTGATAAAGATAAAGTTCACATTGAAATTAAACCACTTTTTATAACACTCGCGTAAACAATATTAATAAAGTTCATTTTAGATTTGCAACTACTGAACCTCTAATAAGTAATTTACTGTCACAGCAAAACAGCGACCTAATCACATTGATGTTATCCTAAATAGCCTGATCTAGAAGTGAAAAGTTAATTTAAATAAGTTTGTCGGGGTCACGTTTATGTAAAATAGTGCAGACACCTATCGAACACCTGGGAGAACTTAACCGAGATTTTACTTTAGCTCACCCTGGTATAACAGCACATTGCTGAAGTAAACACCACTGCACTGGAGTGCGCTAGATTCTATAGTATTAAACACTGGTCAAGGATATAGTTTCAATCCACTACGTTATAAGTAAAATTGCATATTACCTATGGTAGTACCTGCTCCGTAACCAAACGTCGGCAACGCACATACTGAGCTATATGTAAGTTTAAAGTATTACTCCGTGTATCAGGTTTCATGTGATGAAGGACTTGGGATGTTTAGTATACGTATGTATATATTGCGATCTATCTACCCGCATCTTATATGTATTGCCGAATACAGTAACATTAGCCAGCACGAAACAGCTAGCGTTCTTTTAGAAACCCCATTGTCCTATGCTATGCATTCCAAGCGTGTTATTTATTTATTTAATAGCACAGCCACATCGTACATATTATCTTATCTTGTGTGGGGGCCAGTCACTACAGACCGGCGACACTTCGACCCAGTGGGATCTTTTGTGTCGACTTCCCCAATACCGACTGACATAGATGTTCATGGTAGCTGGGACCGACTGCTTAACGTGCTCTCTGAGGCACGGAGCAGGCGATAATTGTCAATCAATACGCACATAATTTCGAAAAGTCATATATCTTCTGAAAGTTAGAGGTGCGCGACGTGGGTTCGAACCCGAGACCCTCTGCATTGCAGTCTGTTGGTCTCCCCACTGAGCTATCGCTGCTCTTATCGTACATATTAATACAATATAAAATTTCGTTACAAATTATTTTATCTGATATGTATGACACTTACGTTGTACATAACACTGGCTGCTTATAAAGAAGTTAGATGTTTACATTTTTATATAACTTAATCTAATTTTAATTTATCTTAAAAAGATCATTGTCATTGATTACATAGGCGGTAGATGTGTATTAATATGATATTTATATTGATGATGGTGCTATCGAGGCACGCCAACCACACTTTGCACGAATATTATTGTAACTTGTTTCTTTAGTACTTCACGACGCGCAGTAATCCACGCTATATGAGTTGTAATCATAGATTTTATATAGATATATGAAGGCTATGGTTGTAATGTATAGACAATTATACTTGATATTGCTGTACACCGCAAATAAACGTATTACTTGCAATGTTATACGTAACGTAGCTTATAAATTCTTCCCTAAATATTTCTTTAAAGACAAAATTGAAATTGCTTTGAAATGTTCAATTTAAACAAAACAGTTGGTGGCATTCTATTGATAGACGTTGTCTGTTTTCATTTCCTTGTAAACGTAATCTTTGTAGTTGATTGGTTCTGAACTGTCAACAGGTTGAAACGTCGGGCGGGTTGTCTTACAAACTGAACGACGGGAACGAAATACCTGCGGTAGCGCTTGGTACCAGCCTGGGACATTTAGCTGATGTAAGTTATTAAGATTTTGTTTTACTTGTTACGTAATGTTGTCATGTTCATTATAATGAGGCAATGTTTTGTCTTTAGTAAAAAATATACTAACTTATTTCTGCGAAAGAAATTCCAAAATAATACCAATGTTTCTTTTACTTTTATATTTATTTTTTATCTGAAAGATATCAATTTGACACATTGTCATGTACTTTATGATCAAAGTTTGTAATAAATGTCTAAGGTAATATCATACCCAGATTCGCCCTCTAAGACCGCCAAAAATGATTTAATGTAAGCACAAAATGATTTAACTTTTATAATAATTATCGAAAATTGAGATCAAATCAAGTCAATCGACTTCTAAGAAAATTTCCAGTTCGCAATAATTCGAGTATTGTCTTTCAATAAGTCGTAAAATTCAATGATAAATACTGCCACTGCCACCTGAACAGATGTTTCTGCAACATCATTATTTTATTCGAAATTCTTATCGACAATATTTATATAGCTTTCAGCTGGAATGCTGTTATAACTATTTTATGGTGGTGGTACAAAGACTTTTGTTTAATCGTCACGTAGGAGGCGAACACTTAGAACGAAATTAGGAAAAGCTGATTAAGACGGCGCTTTATCCGCTCAAATCTTTAGTCCAATTGGCGTAAGCGGAACGTATACTTCTATCTGAATTTTTTTTATTATTTTTATATCATGTTTAGTAGTGGGTAAAGTAAGGCTGTGAATGATGATAATAATAACAAGAAAACCTTAATTTTCTTAAGATTATGCATTATTAATGACTATGAATAACGTTATAGGAAATGTATAACACAAACTTAGAACAACAATTAGCAAATCACTGCATTTAATGAACATACATCAATGTCCGAATTAATCACAGAATTGTAATTTGAATAAAAATAATAAAAATGTTCGTAATGGTTTTATATCCTGATTTTCACCGACATCAATCTCATACAAAAGGCTTAGTTGAACGCATTGAACGGTGCGGCGAGTACCACCTTTTTATATCGTAGGCACAACAAATTGTTTAATAAAACAGAAGCAGAATTACGCTCGAAGCAACGTAGCCTTGACTTAGCTTGTACATAGCCTGCATGCTAGGATCCTAGCACGATGTTAACATGAAGTAACTACACCATTCGAAACATGGCGCTTGTTGTAGGGTACACGAGTGCTGCCAGTGAATCACTCTTTGGCGCTCGCAGTACAATGGGCGCTAGAGGCCGGCTACCACCATGTCGACACTGCCACCCTTTATCGAGTCGAGGACGAAGTCGGGCTTGGAGTGAGGAACTTTATTAACAGCGGCGGCAACAGACGCGATGTCTATATTACTACGAAGGTAATTTTTATTTCTTGCTACTCTTTAGCGAATTAAATGATGACAAAGTCACAAGTAAATACATGTATGCTTGTTGTACATGTATGTTGCACATGGGATGCATAAATAGGTATTTACCTATTTGTGCATCCCATCAATCACTGCCGTGCATGAGATCTGTCTCAATACCGGGTCAGGTAAATTGTTACAGATTATTTAAATCAAGAAATTCTTGGTCTTGAACTGCCACGGTAGACCATGCCACGGTGCTACGGCACTAGACATAATACATTTCTGCCTAAGAATTAATACACCTATTTTTATCTCATAATTATAAATAATGATTATAACGTTTTTCCATCTCTTCTATCTGTTAAATATACAATAATTAGAAAACCCACCAGCCCCTTTGCGAACATCTAATATCATGTTTACGAAAATAATTCAAACAATTTTCTTTGATGAATATTCACTCATATAATTTGAACACACAAAGAATAATATTGGGTCTATGAAATTGCCCTTTTGAATTAGGAAAATCAGTAACGTTGTATTTAAAACAAACTATTTCATCATTATATTATTTTAAAGGAATAATGTGAAGACATTTTGCATTTATAGTTGCTCGACTATATATAACATTAAACAAAAGATGTTTAAAAGAATATTACTAATTTATAATATTAATAATACGTATTGTAATGTATAGTAATACATTAATAGAAATAAAAATAAATTTTCAAAATAACCATTGTACCACACAAGAACCACAAAATTAGAAGTAGGATAATATATTAGGCAAAGTTTTAATCCTAATACTAATCCTAACTAATATTATAAAAGTAAAAGTGAGTTTGTTTGTTTGTTACGCTTTCACGCCTAAACTACTGAACCAATCATCTTCAAATTTCGCACACAATGGTGCCAATTCTGTTGTCACAAAATTCTCTTATCTTAGCTAAAAATCTCTAAAATTTAGTTTAGTCCTGTCACTTTTAGCGATTTCAGAATACGAAATGTCGTATGCCGTCAATCGTTTGAGACTATTGTCTCACGGTTTAATGTATTGGAGGACCGTTCACAGGTAATAGTGATACGAGATGCTATCAGTACTTAAGTATCAAGTGCGGTTACTGAGGACTCTGTGGAGATGGTAAGATCGATACAATCTTAAGGTCTATAAATAATCATCATCTAATCTGTAAACTAAATTTATTTTTCTAAGTGAGCTTTATGTAATTCCATCGTTTAAAGAGAAGACAGAGGACGGCCGAAGGGTTACACGTGAATTGAGCAAACCAAAATTAATAATAATAATAATAATAGCAACTTGCTCTGAAGTACAAACTTGTAGAGATCGAGGTGCCTTACTACAGGTATGTAGCAGAACCAGTTATCAAAAAGGACCATATCACACTGTATTGGGATCGATCAATTATCACAGACAGGACTGTTGTTGCCAACAAGCCTGATATTGTCGTAATAGATCGATCAGAGCGCCGTGCAATGATTGTCGATATTACCATCCCTTATGATGGCAACCTCGTGAAAGCTGAGAAGGAAAAATAATTAAAATACCTCGACTTAGCACACGAGGTCGTCGATATGTGGGATGTGGACTCGGCAATCATTGTACCGATCGTCGTTACGGTGAACGGTCTAATAGCCAAGAGCCTCGATCAACATCTTAAGAGGCTCGCGTTAGGTGCTTGGGTCAAGGGTCAGATGCAGAAGGCAGTCCTCCTCGATACGGCACGCATAGTGAGGAGGTTCCTCTCTCTGGACCCCTAACCACCGACAGCTTGGACCTTGTCTCGAGTTCGGTGGACATCCATAATTTTTATATTTTTAAATGTGTTTTTTTATAATTATATATTTAAAAATGTAATTTTTATTGGTTAAAAGTAAATAAATGTGAAATAATAATTTATTGTCTCTAAAAGGGCACAAACAATTTATATATTCCCTAGACCCCATACTAGGATATCCTGTGTCATGGGATCTAGTCTCTTTCAATCCGTAGCTAAATAAGACAATAACGTAAAAAAGGAATAAAATGTAAAAAAAATAAAGATAACAAAAAAAAAGATAATACAAAAAAAATTGTGTGTGTGTCTGTGTGTCTGTGTGTGTGTGTGTGTGTGTGTGTGTGTGCATGTAGTGTGCGTGTGCGTGCGGTGTGTGCGCGTGTGTGTACAAGTTTACTTTGAGTGGACCTTCAATGCTTATTACTGAACGCTTCTTAATAAATCTTCCGTGCTATCATAATCTAGTTCAAGTAGCCAATTGGATATTATTCTTTTGCAACAATATTTAGACAAGTGGGCTATATCATGTTTTAGATTAAGTTTTCTATATATAAAGGTCCCATAAAATTATACGATCTCATAGCAATTGATTTGTTACATCTTATTAAATCCCATCTTAATCTCCTACCAGAGCGATTAAGAAAAGCGGTGTTCAAGGCAGATTTATGAAAGCGTAAAGTAATAGATAAAATATACAACTGTCGGACCCTGAGCAATCCCAGCTCTGAATATAGCAAGTTTGTGGAGTATCTGTATGGTCGGCCATGAGCCGTTTTTAAGAATGCACGTTGTGCTCTTTCAATTTTTATCATAGGTATTACTTTTGCCTAGTGCACCCCATACAGTTATGCAATAATTTAAATACGATTGACAGAGGGAAAAGTATACCATTTTTAAGATCTTTTCATTAGCAATCTTACTTAAGTGCTTAAAGACTCGCATAAGCTTTCTTGTCCTGCCTTTGAGGACATTGAGATGTGTGGTCCACGTTAGTAGGCTATCCAAATGAATTCCTAGATATTTGTCAATGACAATCGTCATCATTACTTT
Organism: Catocala nupta; assembly: GCA_963675205.1. NCBI lineage: Eukaryota > Metazoa > Arthropoda > Insecta > Lepidoptera > Erebidae > Catocala > Catocala nupta. Next base: position 14,927,484 of record OY776084.1, read on the forward strand.
ATATGCAGATTCATTATCTTGTATATTTTGTTACGTTTAAGCAAAGTGATATTTGCATCTGAGTATAATTAATTTTATTTGAGGTTACGGCCTTATCTAGCCAATGGATTGCATTGATGCATACCTCTCCGCGGAACGACGGAGACCGGGGAAAGATGGTAACATCCCGGTCATATCGACTAAACCGGCGACTAAACGGCAGGCTACTACACAATACTACCTATCCTTATAAGGAGATAAAATTTTATTCCTTCGGCTTGCATTATAGCAAGCAAGACTACACAACTGAAAGGTGCGCATGGGAACACGCACGTCGCCTCTCGGATCTGCAACTTATCGGGTGGTAGGCAAGCCTACGAAGCCCACCACCTCCAGGTATACCTTATAGTGGCTGGAGTTCATCTAGTGCCCTCCGTCATCCGGGTCTTCCCCTTGCGGTTGGGGAGAGGATTCAAACGCTACCTATCCCGCTCCGCCACCTTCTTGATGGACATTACTTCCTCACAGAACGAGGCGACAGCGACTAACGACCTCTTGCTCTGGACTATGGTCCATATGAACCATGGCCGGAAACGAGAGGTCAACCATTCCGACTGCCACGATTAACTCACGGTACTGCGATGCCCAGGTCGAGCAATCCGCCAGCTTGTGCAGCGTCGTATCCACAACAACATCGTAGCAGTCACTGCAGTGATGACATCCGGGCGTCTCCTATCGGCCTATGTGACACAGGAACTGGCAAAAAAAACCGTGTTTGAAGATGAGAGCGCCATGCCACCTCTCCAGCAATTCTTCAAAAATGAGACTTATCGCCACTATCGTGGCGTGCCCGAACATAACATAACATAACCTAACCTACTTTTATGCAAGCGGAGCCGCGGGCAAAAGCTAGTTAATATTATAAAAGCGAATGTGAGTTTGTTTATTTGTTTGTTACGCTTTCACGCCTTAGCTATTCGACCAAACATCATGAAATTTCGCATACACGACCTTAACCCTTAACCTTTCATCCAGAAAAAGTACTGTTACTAACCTAACCTTACCTAATCTACAATCACGCGAGCGAAGCCGCGGGCTAAATCTAGTATTTTAATAATATATTTTCATAATATTTTTCTATAGTAAATATTTATATCATAGCTTTGCGTTTTAAAGTAATGCCTTGTAGCAACAACAGAACGTATATTCCAAATGATATATTTTAAGTTGTTATTATTGAGGGCAATGAGCTAAAAAAGATTTATTTTTGTGTTAGACTAGACATATTCAGGAGTATTATGGATTGTACACTTAATAGATAAGTAGATATACTGAGTATAAGAAACATATAGGTATTTTTAACACTTTATAGGTATTCATAATTTGGATTACTTTATCCTCTATAAAAAAGGCATTCATATATGCATATGTTGTCTTGATTATGATAGCCTTTTTTACAGAAAGGAAAGCACCATATTTTTCATTAACGAACAAATTATCTAACGGAAAAGGAAATAATGTGATATAGAGAAATTATCAAAGGTTAAAAATCATCAATCAAAAATAACCTCAGCTGTGTATTTCTCATAGTTTATTGATATGAAATCTATAGAAAGTTTTGTTCGTTTAATGCATATTGTCATAAATCACTTATAGAATATAAGCTTCACCAGTAGGTAGTAAAATGAGTATATCAGAATTATTCTTTATAGAAAATACAACCTCTTGAACAGCACGTGCTATTCAAGAGGTTGTATTTTTTTTATAAGTGATATTTCGAATGACAAGTTGTACCACTTACATAAGGCATTTAATCCCATAGTCCAGTCCACCAAACAGAGAATACGACTATACCCTGGTCCAGTCCAATGACAATGTACTAGTAACTGGTTAGTTTATTAAAATGTATGGAATAGCTTAGTAACATGATAACAGCAAATTACAGGAAAATGTTTATTTATCTTCCTAATGATTTTAATTTGCTTATTTAATTATTTTGTTTCAAAGGCCTTTAAATAAATAATAAAATAATTACGCAATTGTACCAAACTTTCCTAATTAAAGTAAGTTGACATTTACCACTAACTAAATATTTATGATACCAAATTACCATAATATTCTAGCATTTATTACAATTCCCCAAGTACTGTTTATTTTTAAAGGAATGAACTGTAACAATATACTTCAAACAGTATTTAGCCAACTCTCTAAACAGGAGCCAACACAAACTTTGATATTCATAACTCGCAAAATCCTTCACTCAGTTATTTGTGTATAAAATTAATTACTTTGTTTAAAGTTGTGGAACGACGCCCACGAGAAGGACGAAGTTGTTCCTGCTTTGAAGAAGTCCCTGGCCGAGTTGCAGGTGGACTACGTGGACTTGTATTTAGTCCACTACCCCATGGCGTACAAGGTGAGCAATACCTTGTTCATATAACCGGAAAACTAATTTCGCTAAAAAAAGCTTAAAAGCTTCGCAGCGTAAACAATTCCCTGGAACACATTAAACTTTACAAGACTCCATTTGAGTACGTTCAAACACACGCTCCTCTGTGTATTATTTTAATAATAATGTAGTTGGTGCTGCGAGTTTGATGGATGAAGTTTCATGCAGTGACCGCCAATTTTACTGGCACTTGGCTATTGCTCGGCACTCAGTACTTGTTTTAGTAATTATGTGGTTGCTTTACTTATTATTGCTTGACAACATTTATAGTCATAAAACATAAAAAAATACTAGAACGACTGTGTTCATAGCACTGGAATAGAAGTTCATAGTTATGGACGATGTCGTTCGGATAGTCGCGGCTCAGTCGATGCAACCAATCGTTATATTCACAAATCACAAGCTCAACACTCGGACTCGGAACAAATATCTAGCTAAAGTCACAGGCATTTCGGTCGACATATTTTCTTTTAACGTTGGGATAGAAAACTAAAATTCTTTTATATTCGAGGATTGTTCTATTTTATATGACAAAGATTTCACTTCTTTCTTGGACGATATTTATACAAGAAATTAAACAAATCCCTTACTTTCATGAATGAATCTAGGCATGAATGTAAAATAATAGTTACAATATATCTACTAAATCTCTTTTATGATGAGACCGAGGCATTTATTCACACCCTTCTATTACAGCTATAATTTTACATTAAGACACACAATCACACATAAACACACGCGCACACAAACACACACACACAGTCACACACACTCTCTCACACACACACACACACACATACACACAAACACACACACACACACACACACACACACACACACAAACGCAAATACATACACACGGAAACATACATAAGTGAACATACACAGATATAATTTAACCTACATTGCGTGAGGGTTATTTGATTTCTTTGTTATCTTTTTTTTGCCTTTTAATTATTATTTTCTCTTTGTATCCATAACTAAAATTAAATATAAATGTGAGCAATATATATAGGACTGTCTACTGCTTGTTTAATAATAAAGCCTAAAAGGAAGGTTGCTGGTGCTTATAGTGCAGGTTCTCCTTTTTTAAGCACCAGCTGCACACATGTACTAACAGCAATGTATAATATTAAATAGTGTAGTCCAAACTAACATGTACTTATAATATGTTGTTGGAATAAACATTTATTATTATATAGATACTTACATTTATATATTTCCTAAAGTATTTATTTGATCGCTTTATGACATCAACTTGATGGGGCAAAATTAAGATTTGTTAAAGTAGAGCATGATTATACCTTAACCACGAATGTAAAAAGCTTCTAAAGATGTATTTTTGAATATTATACATGAATTATGATATATTTCACACACAGTACATTCTTTGTTGTATTCTTATGGTGAGTAAGATTTCCATATGTCCTTGAAGAGGCGCTGTTTTATTACCAAGCAACCAATGACACTCATCGCTTGCACTTAGCATTAGTATTTATTACGAAATATATATATTTTGAATTGTATCTCATAGAAAACCATCAAAAAAATATGTTAGAAAAAGTTTACTTTTTAAATTTTTTGTTATAAATTGCTAGTTTAGGTCTACATGCATCAACAAACGGTCACCTCCGACACCCTAATTGTATATCTGCCAAATAGTAGCAGGTTTATTTAGAAAATAACTGCACTATACGGAAGGTTGCAGTCTTGTGTTTCTGCGGCGATTTTTTATTCTGTGTGTTTAGCAGCCGACCAATATGATTCATTTTATACTGCAAATTTGGCAAATCTATTGCCTGCGTGATGACTAGCGCAGTAACCTTAGCTCATGAAATTACGGAACACTAGGAATATTATTTGCACGTTGGTAATCCTTAAGAAAGAAGAAGCTATCATCGCTTGAAGCAAAGAGCATAGCCTCTTTAAGCAGCTTGGAAACGCTGTTCCAGTTTTTTTTTAATTTTTTTTATGTAGCTTATGTGGCAAGCAAGCGTACAGCCCACTTGATGGTAAGTGGTCACCGTAGCCTATAGACACCAGAGGCATCACTTGCGCGTTGCCGACCCTTTAGGAAGGAAGCAGGAAGGGGGAGAGACACCCTCTCTCCCCCTTCCTACTTCCTTCCTAAAGGGTCGGGTTCCTATTGGGCCTCCGGCACTCTCACTCACTGAACGAAACGCAACAGTAGGAATACTGCTATTTCACGCCTTTAGTCTGTGAGAGGGTAGTCCTTCCCCGGTCGAGCCGGCCCATTCATGCTGAAATCAGCTCAGGCTGTTGGCTGAGATCTTCCGTAGCGTGGTTTTACTTCTCCAGGTGCTCTGAGTTTAATTCTATTCTAATATCTCTTTTATTAAGATGTACCAAAATGGTAGAGTTAGCTTTAAGCATAACATGTACTTTTAAAAAGAAAATTGGCTAGTAACATTTATACCTACTTATGATGATATACATAAGTAAACAGCAAAGATAGATTTTTTGTTTGTTTGTTTGTAAGCGTTTATCTCAAAAGCTAATCAACCGATTATTTAAATTATTTCACCATTAGTAAACTATTTTATCAGCGAATAACATATGTTTTTTTAAGAAAAGTTTTGTCTCTAACATAACCTAACATACTTTTAAGCGAGCGAAACCGCGAGCAAAAGCTAGTTTTATGTAAATAGCTTTATTTAAATATTTTAAGAAGCATTGTTTTACATTGCTTTGTATTCTATTCTAAGAGTACTAATTATATTACTAATACACCAACCAGCATCAAGATTCTTAAGTGCTTAACAAAATTACAGCCATTGTTGCAATTACTACAATGAAAACATCTGTGCCATAAGCAATCTCAATTTTTGGAGACTAAGTATGAAACAATAAAAGGGCTTTATTTCTAATACATAATCTTTATAATTTAAATTATAATCAATAACCTTGCAACAGTGCTGTGAAATATATAGCAACACGTCAATGAGAGAAAAGGAACGGTTATCTTGAAATCATTCAGATAACGTGTTCACGACTAAAATGGTTAGCATTGTGGTAACAACCCGCTCGTCCACGTCTTAATACTTGAACAAAAATCAAATAAAGTCCTTGACACTAATTGCAGTATACGGCTAGGGACAGTAGAACATAAATGCTGTGTATGGAACAGCCTGGTTAATGAAGACGTCGACGGTCGCCCTTCTAAGTTGCCACACTTTTGTGGCCCAAGAAGTGAAAATCAGGAGCACCATTTATTTCTTCTTCTTCTTCTTAGATGATGAATTTCGCATAGATTATACAATGATTATATAAAATTTGAAATATATAAATATTACTTTAATTAATGCGTTCTATGTTGCAATTTAAAAGGACAGTATTTTTTCATCGCAATAAACTCGCGAATTTTACTTTATTTGAACACAATATACCGTGATTATGAGTACGAACATACACGCGACTCAGAAAGCCTTTTGAGGAAAATAAAATGAGATGTCATTAGACACATATCTAAACTACTTATTTACTCATTAATGGAAGTAAGCAATTTATGGAATATCTCTTCATAATATAAGGTAATATACAAACTTATAAAAAAAATGGAGTCGCTAGCATAATTGTAGATAATTATTTCATATTGTGAGCAATATTTTAAAATCATACTTATTTGTTACGTCACAGGCCCTTAGCGCTATGTTTGCTCCCCTTTTTACAGTATTTCTATATCAATTGCCTGTTTTGCATAGTTAGCACTCTATTATATAATACTGTGATAAAAGAAAATAGCCGACTACCGTATTTCTAAATAACTCATTATTATTTACTGACTCTTCAGTTAAAATTCATTAATTCACCAAACGATCGTTTTAATCCAACAAATGCTAGCCATGAGCACCACTTGTCTCAAAATATCTTTTAACAGAAACAGTTAATCCAAGTCTTAAGAATTACTTAAATAAAGTGATTTCTGTTCGAAACATTTGAGCATTTGAGCTAAGTTTACAGGACTTGAAGCTTCGCAACTTTATAGTTATATTCTCGTTTTAAAATGTTGGAAAACTCTTTCGTCTTACAACAATCTTTTCACTCGAAGCTAGTTTTAAGACCGGCTATACTTGTATTATTAAGGACGCTTCATAACAATGGTTCATTATTCTCTTTAATGCTATTAATTTTAGTCGCATCATCATGGTTACTTGACGTTACAGATATGAAATGAATTATAATAAGTAAGCAAACCGTATTGTTCGTGGTTGAGCAAGCCTACGTTTTGAATATCGGCTTTTATTACGTTGAAAATCAAACAGTGTTAACATAATAATAATAGACAAATTATTTTATTGTTATTGTTTCAAAATATGAACTATAGCACGAGTACATACGTTATTTTACCAAAAAATCTCTAAAAACCTTAGACGTTGACTTAACATTTGCTATTACTTAAATCTCGTTTACGTACGTAGACGATACTCTTAGAAATTTCTCAGATCATTGTCCTTTAGTTTGAAAGGTCAAGTAGCTTTCGTTGTATACATATACTTAGGCAAACATAGTTAGACTATAAAGTCTTATAGGGCGAGAAAAGTGATGAATATTTATTATATTAATGCTGTAGCGACTACATTATTACACGTATTCCGATAGAGCACATCTTAAGATAAGTTAAAATGCACACGCATGCAAATGTGTACACGCGCCACACTAGTATATAAGCTTTACTTTTACTTAAATTAAACAGACTATCACACCATCTGAGTCTTGTTATACTTATTGCCAAAACGTAGGCAAATGCTATATCTGTGACGTATCAAAGAAGGCTAACCGTAAGAAACTTGCCTAGCACACTTATAGTTTAAGTAGTTTTCATTGTGTGATAAGTAACTTAAAGGAGCTTCGGTCATTTGTAATCACACTAAGTAATTATAGTCTTTTATAACTACCTTATTACTTTTCTTTCTTATTATACTTATTTTCTAGTTCTATTTTCATCTGTTGTATAGGGGTATTGTGTCATATAATAAATGTTTTAAGAGAAAGAAAGATTCAGCAAAACAGCACGGCGTTTTGGGTTGTTTTGGGTTCAAATCCCACAATTGCCAATTATTTGTGTGAACCACCAATGATTATTCTGAGTCTTGGTGCAGTTTGTGTTCGTTCGTCCGTCAAAATCGGTTCAGCCGTTTCAGAGATTAGCCGAAATAAACAGATAGTTGTCTGCCTAAATTTTTTGTCTCTCTGTCTGTCGGTCTATTCGGTATTTATTTATATATCCCGCATATACTTTCATATGCAGTAAGTAAAAAGCTGTTATTTTGACATTACAAACAGACACTTCAATTTTATTTAATTGCATAGGTGTTTAGATCAACTTGACGTACAAACCCCGCTGACGTGAGTTGAGTTATTAGATAAAGAGGAAGGGAGGTATATTAATTAGACACACACACGCACACAGCCAAAAACCAAAGAAAACAGATGGAAAATAAAAAACCAAGCAGGTGCAGTCAGCAACATAAGGCGATATACAAATGCGAGATTGTAAATACTCTATTTTAAAATTGTAACAATGTTAGATTAACAGAAAAAAAAGTAGAAAATATAAAATAATGGTTAAGCTTTTAGTAACATAAAAACTTAACTTTAACTAAGAAAAAACGTTTAAAGTTTCAGCCACTTATGTTGCTGACTGTATATGTTATGTGCATAGAAGCATAACTCTAGCAGCGCAGTGCAGTGGTTTCTAAAGGCTATTAAATATTTTATTTAAAATGTTTATGACATAAACTTCCTATATAATATACATTTTCAGGAAGATGGCAGTGTCAGCCTCACGGACTACTTGACGACGTGGAAGGGTATGGAAGAAGCCAAAATGATGAACTTGACGAAATCCATCGGCGTGTCCAATTTCAACCTGACACAGATGCAGAGGTTATGGGATAACTCGAAAATCAAACCTGCAGTACTTCAAATTGAAGTGAGTTAGAATATTCGACTATTTCGTTAGTCTTATGAGCGTGCGATCGTGAAGTTCTGGGTTCGGCTTCAAACTATCTCTATAATATATATTCTTTTTATTGGGTATCTCTGTTAGGCAATTTTAAGTAGCAGATCTGAATCTAATGTGCACGATAAACAACATAGTTTGGCTGCTATATCATGGGACGTAAAACAGCTGTCGAAATGTGGGTGTAATACACCTACCCAGTGATTCAGGGCAGAGCAGATATGCATTACACTTACATCTCGGGTCATATGTTTTTAGATCCGAAGTAATGTGGGCGACTGTGTTGTGATGCTGTCTATCGGCAGTTGCAAAACCGTGCTGCTATTAAAAATTTTACATACGATAAACCCAATATTTTGTCCCACCTGGGAATCGTATCCTTCTGCACAGCAGTCACATTCACTGTCGGAACGCCACCTAGGAAGTCCATATAAAATAAGTCTAAAATTACTATGACACTATATTGTTATTACAAAATATGTTGGCCAGCGTTGCAGTCGCTTCGGTGCTGTATCAGATCGATCACCAGAACGTCCAAGTTCTGAAATGTTTAAACAACAAACCTGTCGATCTAAGTACAGTATCATAGCACGAAACCGATCCATCTGCGTATATATGGGAGGTAGGATGACGTGGTGCTTGGGAGCTTCGTATATTTCGATCTAATACCTGTTCCTTTTCTAAAAAGTCAACTACCACACTTGGTATATATCTTTTAGACTTTAAAAACATTCAAACAACGAACACAAAGAACACCCAGACTCGAATTAACTATTAATGAATCATACAATATTTTTATTGCATCTGCGTGTCTAACACGCTGATCCTTTTTCTTCCTAGATATAGTTTTTATTCCTTAGTAGGTCGATGTTGGTATATTTCAAAATATGTTACTACTCTCGTAGCACATTTAATAAACATAATTGATATAAAATCATGATATAATTCTCTATGAAGTTTAGTTGCTACCATAGTTTAAAACTTAGTGGTAATTAAATAGTTTGCGTATACCACCGGTAACTTTTGCTGCATCAAGAAAAACTTGAAGCTTACGTTCCATAAATATAGTTAGGCCTATGAATTGATAAGATTCAAGTATAGTGTTCAAATATTTTAATTTATCTTTGCTATTATAAAACTCCAATGAAGCTGTGTAAAATTGATTGGATCGACTAGTGAGAGGTCTCTAAATCCAAAACAATGTTTTCAAGAATTTTTCTCTATCTGTTTTTTAGTGCACCTAATATACACAACTGAACGTCCTCAACATCCTATTTAAAAACATTATCTTGTTTTTCCTGACTTCATTTAATAAGATTTGACAAGGAATTGACACATCCACAACATAGTTTGAAACACAATCAAGGTGGAAACGCATACCTTACTTCTTTCGAGAATCGTAGAAGGTCAGTAAACGTTCTTTAAAGTTAGTAATATCTTAGCCGACGACGCTAAGACCCCGAGGTCCAGACACTTCTTTCACTATATGATTGCTAACCAATTTATAACTAAATTTATCTTTAACAGGTAAATCCAACAATAACACAAGATGAGCTGGTCAACTGGTGTAACGACCACGGCGTGGTAATTATGGCGTACAGTCCTTTCGGATCTATCTTAGGACGCAAGAAAGACGCCCCACTACCGAGAACCGATGACCCTTACTTGCAAGATCTCGCTCAAAAATATAAGAAAACTGTGCCACAAATATTGTTGCGATACTTAGTAAGTACTTTAAAATATAATATCCTACGACTTCCATAACTATGACTATTTGTTGTAATAATTATATCCGTTCCTTGAATCACATCACTTCTTATATCAAATATTCAACATCTTTTTTGTTTAAAAATGAGACAACTGCTAAAGATTATTTCTCGAAGTTGAGTTATGGCACTGAGGACTTTATAAACATGTAAGCTACGCACTTAAAGAACACACAGGCTCGAATTATATATGTGTAAATCACACAATAACTAATCCCGTATGGGAAACGATTCCACAACACTTAGCTTATTGACAGTAGTCTGGCGATCACTAAAAGCACTGCGTCATTAATTTGTGTCATCCATTTTTTATATTAGTTAATATAACTTATTATTTAATCTATATAATTTTGGGATAAAATATTCAATTAATAAAATAGCTTAGTTTTGTAGACAATTTAAAATACTGTAAAATTTTTGCTCGTAATAATTTAGTATTAATTGGTACAATATAATTTACGATCGTTATTAAGGCACACTTGGCGATGTTCATTCAAACATACACAACTCTCACGTCCTATAAACAAATAGTTTGAACAAATATAAGCGATTTTCAACTTAGGAACGCAATCAAAGCGAATTGGGGCTATGTACCCAACTTTAGGGTTTAAATTACACAAGTTTAAAGTGATGTTGACACGTATTTCGGGCTGTCACCTCGTCAAAGGTAAAGGGATAGTCAGTAAATGGGCGAAAAGGATTCGCCTCCCACATTAGGGCAGAATCGAGGGAATACGATAAGTCCATGTGTAATGTCAATTTGATTTGTGTATGCTAAAATATTTATGAAGGGGTCGAATATATTTAAATCGAATATAGTGTCAATGCTTCCACGGCCCAGATGCGAAAGTTAAGTTAAAAGTAATATACTCACCCGAGTCGTGTATTTTCTATGTTTATGACGGAATTAGCCTCGCTCCTTATTCTAGGATTTAAATATAACTTACTAAAGAGGTATGATTTTTCACTGCAACATATTTGGACTCTCCATTCGAGTGTGATGGTTTGTTATTCTATGGAAATATAAAATCCCAGATGATTAGCTGCGTCTTCGAGGCAGTTAGTCGTATTCACATACGACTGCTATGCATGAGGATTCAAGTACAATTATCGGATTAAATAGGAAATGCCATAACGATGATACATATCTGAAATTAGGTACAGTTAATCATGAGATTATGGATTCGATGTCAGGATCGGATAAAATATTATTGTGTTTCTGATAGGTTAGATATACACCCATACAATTTTATACTGTGAAGTTAATAGATACAGTACGGTAGAGCATACGCGCGTGTCTGTAACAAAAGCTATAACACAGTAAAGCGCTCTTGCTGCGCCTGGCTCTCGCTGCCGCCGGCTATTCAGTGCAAATGGGACGCAGCAGCTGTTAATGCGTATATATGCTATATCGTTTAAGCAAATATGTAATTCGATTATGTTTAGCTCCTAGCTAACAGTGAGTAAGCGTATTGCTTTCTACCAAGAATTACTGTGTGTCGGTTGAAGAATTTTCTTCGGTGTTCTCGTTACAATGAGTACAAAGTGAGAGTGAGTGACAGAATTGTCCAATAAGCCTTAAATCTAACTGTAAATCGAGACTCATAGTGTACGATTAGTAGTCTCGTTTGGATTTACTTGATAGTAAAATAAAACTATTGTGCACTTTAAAGGATTCCTGTAATTAAAGAGCCGTTCAACACAATTCGTCTTTTCAGCCAGTGTTTACTATGTCTATTTTATATACATACAAATTTGTTTTTAGCTGGATCGGAAAATGGTGGCGATACCACGTTCAACGAATAAGGAACGTATTCAGCAAAATATTGACATTTTAGACTTTCAACTAACGCCCGAGGAGATTGAAAAGCTGTCGGCGTTCAATAGTAACTATAGACTTCGAACTCCAGCTAAATGGTACGATCACCCGTTATTTCCTTTCGAGAAGAAAAACCTAACACAGGACCAAATTCAATATATTATTCAGCATAGCAAAGAAGACTGATATTTTTTATATTATATTCACTCTGTGTCTAACCCTTTAATTATTTTTTATATAAAAAGATTATTTGCTACACATGTTTTATTTAAAATACATTGCTATCCTAACTAATATAATTAATGGGAATGTCAGTTTGTTTGTTTGTTACGCTCTACCGATGACCACCAAATTTTGCATACACGTTGTCAGGGGTAAAGAAAAGGACATCGGGTACCTTTCATCCAGAAAAAAAGTTTTGTCCCAGGGGATAGAAATTTGTTGACAAAATTTACAGTAACACGAGCGAAGCCACAGGCAAAATCTAGTACATTGTAAATACTGGACGTACAAAGTCGCTACATCTATCAGCTCGAAGTAATATTTTATATTTACAAATGGAGATAGCTTTTGTATAATCATCTCACAAGGGTCATTAAAAATAATGAAACAACATCGACCGAAACACTCAGATTTGATATAATTGCGGTCGATAGATAGCTATGGATTGTAACATTTATTGCATTCTACGTGAATCTAATCTTAATGTTCGTAGAGGCAAGTAACAATTTAAAGTAATCAAAAGTATTTGCATTACCGGTTGCGATAAATTACAGTTATAAATTAAAAGTGTTATATTGGAATACAGAAGCAATATAAATGATTTATGTAAAATTTCTTAAATCGTTATCTATTGTACCAAAATTCGTGAAACAATGATTTCTGTTTTATAAAGTCCTTTATTTAACTGCCATAAAATTTATTACCCGCCGTTTTTATCAGGAAAACCACTTCCGAGAAAAAGTTGTCCAATAATAATCTAATTTGATTCATTTCGAATTGAAACTTTGTCAGCTTTTTATGATCTATTCCTTATGTTTACTTTGAGTAAAAAAGATTAAAGCTTTTCATAGAAGTCTCGGTGACTATAAGGGAAACTCGTTGATTAGTTAGCGAATTTCTCTAAATAGATCATTTGTTAGCACATCTATCAGAGATTTAGTGATCAAAGAATTTATGAAGTGAAATTAATTCTGCGTCGTCGAATCGGTTAAGCTTCAAACTTGAAATTAACTGAGTAAGTGTTGCGGAGCGGAAAAACGTTTCCAATAATTAAATAGCTACCCACCTTATCTCATCTCAAAGGAGTTGTGTTAGCCTTTTTAATCTCCTTAGTATTATGTAATTGAATTCTTTTAACCGCGAGCATAAAGGAAATACCGTCGCTTTTATCTGAAACTCGGGCTTTAGGATCAGCTAATTGATTTGTGAGCGGCCTTTGTTGTTATTCGTGTAATAATATAAATCCAATAAACTAAACTGCGTTACGCCCCGCGCCTTCCGCCGCCTAAGAAATACTCTGTTATTTTATTACTGAAATTTAATCCAATAACATGACAAACGTTATTAAGTAGCGCTATCTATTCAATTGTTCCACTACTTTGCTTAAATGCATTCACTATCAGATTAATGTGAGTACTGTAGTAGTATAATTCAATAAAACCTATTCTCACTTTTCACTTTTCTAACTTTAGTATAACGCCCAAACTAACTATTAAAGATATAAATAGACAGGCCTGTAAGTCATTAAGAAGTAATTTGTTTTCATTGTTTTTATGTGTCAATGGTTTATTAGTAATTTGACCCATTATAAGCTCTTGGTATTTCCTAAAGTAAGAGCTAAGCGACGCTACGGCACGTCATTAGAAATCATTACGGTACGAAGACTGGTAGCTTTAAGTGCCATTAAATGAAAATGTCCTAAAATTATGGGCACTTAGTGCAAGGAGCCATTCTGTAGAGGCTATTTCCACTCTGGCGGCGCACGTATACGCACGTACCTACTCGGAGATACATTCACTAATGTATACAATCACCGAATTTAACATGAAGTATTTTATTTCAGCACATGGTCGGACAGATAACATCGTTTGTGTACCCGTATTGTGGTTATCTATTGTATAATAATCATTGGCTTTAGGTGAAAATTTTGCACTATGCTAATTATTATGTTGGCATTATTGCTGGCACAGTGCTTGAATGAGGTTCTCACTTAATGCTCGTATAATGAAAGACCGGATATCAATCAGTGCTTTATCACAGCATGCGCGCTGTTTGCTTATTTTTTGTGAGAAGCTTATTTATGAGAAAAGTTAGGGTGAGGTTTGGTCTGTCCTAACATAAATTAAGTGCGGTGACACGGACTAATTGACGTCATTATGCGCGCCGATGGCCGGCGCGGCGCGGCGTGGCGGGCGGTGGCGCCTCTGGCTGCCGGCCACTGCCTATTTCACCGAAGATTTAGCTTTTCTTCCTCGCTGACGCTTAATTAAACAAAGGTACATTCATTTATCGAGCTTAACTTACAAAAGCGTATGATCAAGTCGGCATTAGTCAACTTCTCGAATAAACCACAGCATAATCTTATGAATGTGCGCGTAAATTGGGCGTTATTGAAACGTAAAGCGCTGTTGACTTCTTTATGTTGGCCAATTAGGAGTTTCTTGTGAAGCTAATCGTCGGTGGCTGGCGCTATCGGTATTTCTCGGCTAAATAAATTAACGTAAGCAATGGTGAGCCGGACTAATGGTGGGTAATGTGTATAAATGTGCGAGCTCAGCGAGACCGCACCGCTCTACCGCGTAACGCAACTCTGAACAAATATATACCACTAATTACTCGTTGAATCAAATACAGTTGAAAAAACTCGCATCAATCAAAGGGGCGACGAAAACAAAATTACTTTCCAAAGTCGTTACGTCGCAAGGCGCCGGAGTCTGTGTTTTAATCACAAAAGAGATAGAGTTACTTTTATTATACTGAGGGGATGTTTCCTGTTCACCGTTGTCTTTACGTCAACTACTCAAAATTCAGGAAGCCTTTTGTTGTTGTGAAGGCTTCTATTCAAGATTCGCAAGACAGTGGATCCCGGTGATGTCAGTTGGAATATTAACAAGGGACGAGACGTCGGCCGCTGTCTCGTGACAATCCCTTAAGCGTCCAAAGAGAGCGTCGTTGGTAGGCGCCTGGCGAGGACGGTGACTGCCCGACGATGTCAATACTGATCTTTTGAATACCGATACTGATAATGTCTCAGGACGCATCAACTAACACAATATCTATTATCGAGAATGTGTTTGCATGCTTTTGATACAATTCAATCTCCAATGTTAAACAGTTGCCGTAAAATCGATATATCCATTATTCGTTGAGAATCGCTACACCTAACTGAATGTACGGTTTAACATCTCATTTTGCACGAAAAAGATCTGCAATTCTTTCTATTGAAATGCCAAGATTAATGGCCACGTTTAAGCATTGATATATTATTAACATAATTCAGCTTAAGCACAGATTTTATGTCAATTTATTTCCAAAGAATTTAAATGTACGAACAGGCGATTACATTCGACATTACTAAAACATTTCTTAGAAGCGTGCAGAAAATACCTGACGTGAACAAATTGCAGAATAAATGCAGAGGTTTGCAAAGTATCATGTATCTTTAGAACTAAAAGATGTAATGTTTAAAATTCCAATAAAAGTAAAACACGAGATGTACGAGGCTGAGTGTAATGCTGGCTGTCTAGTGGCGTACAAAACTTGAGAATATTTGTATTCATATCTACCGCTGACTAGGTTGTCTAGAGACTCGACATCAAGCTATCTCATGCAACTTCATGAATTTGTAACATCCATCTTATTTGTTTTCAAAGATACTTCTAAATAAAGTTGGTTCTCTCGAGTCCAAAAGCCACCATTGTAACATAAATCCATCCTTTTAAGTTGAATCACGTTCAACAAATGTTTGCCAATTGGATACACGATGGGGGCACATAATAGAAAGACAAACGTATCGGAACTTTGACTTCACTATTAATTTCATAGCATTTCAATGCTAAATATATTTAGTATTCTGTTATGATTGATTTATTCTATTCAGAACATAGCTTTGGCTTAGTAATGTAATAATATCATCGATTACGCACACGTGTGTTAAATTTATGTTAAGCTATTAAAGGCTATAAAACTTTGTTCGAAATAATTCAAAGCCATAAAATAAATTATTTTAGAATGTTAGCATCATCAACTTTTCTCGTTTTATAAATACTAACTGTTTCGTTTGCTTTTTTGTTTTAAGTTGACTTATCCAAAATGGAAGCTATGTCAGTACTGACTTTTGCCATTATCAGATTTTAGCTAGACCAGTAAATAAACAAACAAAATTACTATCGAATTTATATTATTATTTGCAATATATATATATATATATATATTTCAGAGCTGTTTCGACTATATATCAGAGCTTCAGGTAACAACAGGTTAACCGATTACAATTTTTGTAGGAATATTTCTGTTTCGGCTCTAGACTTTCTGACTGTGAAACATGGGAACAAAGTCCAGTAGAATTTAACCCCTGACGTCATCAAATCATGCTCCTGAAAATCGGTTTGCCTAAGTATTGTCCGGCGTGAAATTTCGTTCTTTATTAACTTTTTTACAAGTGACTCAAAGCTTCGCCAGTGGCATCTATCGTGTGTTCAAGTGGATTCGAGAATGGTTTAGATGTTTTTTTTTTTCGCCTGTACAGGAAAACGTCTGTTGGGACAGCTAGTGTTATTATAAAGGTGTACTTCATCGAATGTACAAACAAATTACAGTCATCATGGCTGCCACCCAAATTAAATGATAGACATAAGATAACATATTATACATTGTAATTATCTCTTTTAGAATTTACATTTAATGTTTGCCTGTAAAATGTGTATTTTTAAAGAAGCATTTGTAGTTCATTCATTCATTATCAACATTTTGAATATAATTTCGTTGAACGGCAAGACATGTCATGTTTTTAATTTAATTGTGAATGTGATTCATTTGTAAGTCTGCAATCAAACTAGGCTTAGCTGTGTAACGGTTGTACTGGCGCGGGCGGTACGGAGAATCAATTTGGTGAGGGATTAAGCCGTACGACATGTTCTCATATCTGTCTGTCACTCGGAGTCGGCACCATGTTACCTTGCCTTGTCATTTTTAAAGGGCTTTAATTGACTTTAAGGCGATTACTTTTTCTTTGTAAGCTTGGAGTATTTTACAAAAGCATATGAACACAAACAAATTACTGAACTAACAACTCTATAAAATACTTAGTAGGTTTTATTTTCGTTTAATGATTTCAAGTGGCATAGGTACATTAAACTTTGAAATGGATTGATATATTCTTATTATAATTAGTAAACTTTTTGAACATTGTATTATACTATATATATTTGTGTATATATAGATCATTGGCTTTACATGAAAAATACCATTCATGTTATCGAACAGAGATCGCTGATGAATGCTGATAATATTGTTTCCATAAAAACCTCTCAAAACCCTACTCACAGTCAGAAACACACCACTAGTTTATTTGGTACATATGTACTAAGTGTTGTTAATCCAAAATATATATTTTGGGTCATACAGCACCGTTTCCCTTGGACTACTCTCCTAAATCAGATAATTGATGCTGCCTTGATGGTGGTGCAGCCGGAGTGTACTGTGCATGAAGCCTTGAGTTTTTAGGACAGAATATTATTTCAAGTCAATTATTTCTGTCAAGAAATTCTCAATAATAGAACGGACTTACTGTGCCCGGGTGATAGCAATAGACGCGATCCACAATTACTCGGGACCTAAGATCATAAATAGACTTTGAGTCTTCAAACCTTAATATCTTTTAAAATTCGTAAATGAAGTAGTAAAGTAGTTAACATGGTTTATTGAAAGCGCTGTAAAAATAAAGCTCGAATCTGTATTTTCAAAGTTGTTTTATGTTAAAATTAATTACAATAAAATTTCAATTGTAAATTTCATTAAAACAATTTAGATTTTAATTTTAAGGTCTTTGCGGTCGTATCGGTATGAACAAAATTAAAATACAAATATCATTTGCACGAAATTAGTACGTACTTTGTTTTCTGATTTAATTTAATTACACTGCATAATTTTCTATTATATGCCATAATTTTAATTGTATTGTGACTTTAGATATGTTGCATTCACATAAATGATTGTGATATAATTATTTGCATATAGGTACGATTTATAAACTCTAAGCGTACCTCAAATTTTCAAGTGATTCCTAAGATGAATATTCAAGGCTTTTATCATAGAATTTAAAATTTTGCTGATACCGTGGATACATTTTTGTATTGTGTTTTTTCAATTGGAAAGAATAACTTACATGAATTCATTGCCCATTAGTAACAAACCTCAAAGATCTTCCCAAAATGTTTAGATTTGCACGAACATCTCCATACTCATTATAAAGATGTTAGAAGCGTATCATCATCCCACCAAAAAGACGTCCACTGCTGGACATAGGTCTCCCCCAAGGTTTTCTACACAGACCGGTCTTGGGCCACCCTCATCCAACCGCTTGGCGCGACCCTTACCAGGTCGTCGGTCCACCTACCTCTGCTGCGTCTTCCAGTGTGGGGCCACCACTTCAGAACCTTCTTGCCTCAACGGCCATCGGTTTTGCGCGCTATGTGCCCTGCTCACTGCCACTTCACCTTGGTTCCGGAGAGCTATGTTGGCAACTTTAGTTTTCCTGCGGATCTCCTCATTTCTGATTCAATCCCGCAGGGAACCCCGAGCATAGCTCTCTTCATCGCCCTTTGAGCATTCTGATAAGGCCCATAGTGAGTAACCTATCTCGGATCCGTATGTTAACACTGGCAACACACACTGGTCATAGACTTTTGTCTTGAGACACTGCGGTATATTGGACGCGAATATATTTCCGAATGCAGCCAAGCCGAATTGGATTCAACGATTGACCTCTTTCTCGAAGTTGGACCGACCTACCTGGATCATTTGTCCCAGATATACTTGTCGAAGATTTCGATAGTAGAGTTCCTAACCTTAATAAGAGTAGATATAACATGGTTTTCGTCTTGTCCATGTTCATTTTATCATCGCCATTGAGCATTATGCTGAGGTCTTTCATGGTTTCAGCCATGGTGAGTGATGTACTCGTCATTGATGTTAATGCCAAGTCCTTTCCAGGCCAAGAGCGTGAAAACGTCTTTCAGCGCGGCGGTGAACAGTTTCGGCAATATGACATTTTCCTCTCTCACTCCTCGCTGTAATTGTATAGGTTTCGAGTTCGAGCTATTGTCCTAGAGATGGACTAACATGGTGGCGTTTTCATACAAACAATTTAGCACTTCGACATACCGATAGTCAATGTGGCACCTTTGGAGAGACTGCAGCACTGCCCAGGTTTCGATCGAATCGAAGGCTTTGCCAGAGTCCATAAACGCCACGCATAAAGGCCAGTTATACTCTTCCGATTATTGTATAACTTGCCGCAGCGTGTGTATGTGACCTATTGTACTGTAGCCTTTACGAATTCCGGCTTGTTCGGCTTGTCCAGCTGGACGTCGTCTAGCCTACTCTCAAGACGATTCGTGATGACCCTTGAAACAGCTTGTAGACGTGGCTCAGAAGTGAGATGGGTCTATAGTTCTTTAAGAGGTTTCTTCTACTTAAAGAAAAGCACCACCACATTTCTGTGCACTGCCTGTGGCGTTTTACCCTCGAGTATGGCGGAATGGAAAAGATTCAGTAGAACTTCCATAGCGGTTTCGCCACCGGCTTTCAGAAGCTCTGACGTCCGGGATATCTTCGGTATAGTGTCGGGTCAATCCAGCTCTAAGAGTCTGTGGCTGGAGTGGTAACAGGTGGTCGTGTAGTCATGTATAGCTGTCCATAGAATATCTCGATCTCCCAAGAGCTTAGGTTTGGACGATACTATTCTGGCATCCTCCGTCTTCAGCTTTGTCAGCTGGCTCTGCGCAATAGATTTTTCGCGAACACTTTGGAGCCTTTATTTCGCTTCATCGCCTCACGAATACAAATTGTATTGTATTGGTGAAGGTCGCGAGTCAAGGATTTGGAGATCTGTCCATTGAGGCGCCGGTATTCTGGCTTATCTTCAGAGGATTGCAGAAGCATCTTACGACTTTACTCTAAAAGCTCCCGGGTTGGACCTGTAATCTTATTTGACCTCTTGGTCTAAAGACCAGGGGCTTAAATAATTTAGACCCTGCTCTATGGACAGCATCCATGAACCTGTTAAGTATATAAAGTACACACATCAGCAGAATCTAGGGATACCTTAATCCTAAGTTATTTACGACTTAATATATGTAGTTTAAAATCTTTTTACGTGTCATTAAAAGTTTATACAGGGTGTCCGGTAATTAATGGACAACCTTGAATGTCTTATAGTAGAACTGATGGCCGTTCAGAAAATAATATGAAAAGAAACTATCCTAACTGAGATATGATTTATTTTTTTAATTACCATATTTAACTTTCTTGTACACTACGACCATAAATGAATGAATTCCATCGGTTTTTCGTTGTTTTATTATTAAACACTAATTATATTTATAAATAGACAGTCAAACGTATGACTAGCTATTGCAATTTTATTTCCATGTTTTTTCCGAACGATCTTCAGTTCTACTATAAGATATTTTAAGGTTATTCATTAATTATCTCCTATTCTCCCTCTTCCCCCGGACCGCCGTAAGGTGCAGACGTGAACACTTATCGTATTTCTATTTTTCTTTTAAATATAAATATAAATAAAATTTCGATCAGTTTATTCTGATACAAAAATAGGAGTGCATAAAAGTGAAGAAGTATGAACTGACTACACAATAACAACCGAACACCACATACCTGCTGGCGCCCTAGTACTTCCAAGCTATCTGGCCATTCAAAAGGTATCGTAAACATCTTTTGTTTTCTACTCGCCGAATCAAAACTTGCGCAAGCGACGCAATTCCTGCTGTGAGCTTGTAACTCCGCCCTCCAGCGCAAGCGGCTGGGGTCACGCTTCACCCTCCACCTGCTACTGGCTACAGCTGTACGTACCGCTGTGTGCGTGAGCCCCAGGTTACGCCTAACATCAACTCGACAACATAACAGGATTATTCCGCTGTGCTTATTAACTCCTGGTACGTTAAAACCATAATTTTGGAAGCCCAAATTCACGCCGCTTATTGTACTTGGTTGAGCTTGTTCCTGTTTGGTACTTGAATACTTATTATTGCATATATTAATATATTTGTTTATATCTGAAATGGAAGACACGGGTAACAAATCCATCTCTGAAACAAATATACACAATCAAAAGGAGTTTTTCACGCCTCCTAACTATGTATCAAACCGGAATAAAAGGGCGAGGGAACACGACCTTGAATCTGATTTCCGTGCTTTTAAGGAAGAAATGAAGGATCTTATATCATCTTTAATGGCAAATCAACAGACTGAAATAAATAAGATACACCCCACTTTGATAGATATTAAAAAGACAAATTCCAACATTGAAAGTTCCATTGAGTTTCTATTTTCTCAAAATGAAGAGCTTAAAAAGAAACTGGAACAGCTTGAAATGCAGACAAAAAATACAGAGAATATATTACTATTTTGGAAGAAAGGATTGAAGATTTGCAACGAGAAAATCGAAAATCTAGCATAGAAATTAAGAACGTTCCTAAATCTGATAAAGAATCGAAAGAAGACTTAATAAAAATGGCAATAAACTTATCGGGCTCTATTGAGTATAAAATTGAACAAAGTGAAATAAGTGACATCTATCGGGTGCAAAACAAGCGCACGAAGAACAATAACAGCGCCATAGTCCTCGAACTCACTACAAGTACGCTAAAAATCGAACTTCTGAAATCAGCTAAATACTTCAATCGAACTCACAAGGAAAAGCTCTGTGTAAAACATCTTGGGCAAAATAAAAGCGAATATACGCCAATATACGTAACAGAACATCTTACCCCGAAATCTGCCCGCTTACACTACCTTGCTCGAGATCTAGTTAAGTCGAAATGCTATAAATTTTGCTGGACTTCTTTCGGAAGAATTCATCTTAAAAAGGATGAAACTTCGCCTACAATGATCATCAAGAGCGAATCTCAAATTAATAGCTTAATGCAACTCAAATGACTATGTATCATTATGTTCCTGTTCTTATTACGACTATACACTGCAAGACTTTTAAACTTATTTGGAATATGTTACAATGGAGTTATATACTTAAAAATTGTACTTAATATGTTAAACTTTATTACTATTTATTTTCGGCTATTATGCCATTATATGCACTTAAACTGAAGTATAGCATAACAAGATCCATTACTTTACGTTTTAAAACTAGGGTCGTCTAGGGTACATAATAATATAGAAAAAGCATGCAGAGATTACCAAATCTCTGCATGCTTTTTCTATATTATTATGTATGATAAGTCAAATCCTGTTTGTATACAAATAGTATTACAATATGATAAAATTGTTATGTACCAATCACACACATACTCGTATACACATATACACATAAACTTACACAAACCTGCCCTGTTTATCATTTCATTCACTACAACCTACACTATTATGAGCTGCGTACGTATTTATAACAAATACCTTTTCTTTCTTATATATGTAAGAAATAATTTGACAGTAGCGCCTATCAGACTTTTATACCTAAACAACTATGAATAATACCCTACAAACTATCAACCAAATAGGTAATACAGTAGTTGCTCAAGTTTTCGAATATTCAGCGGTGGAATTTGCAAATAAAATAAGATGTATTAGAACCGACTTTTGTATTATATCTCAAAATATAAGGAGTATATACTCAAATTTTGATGACTTACAAGTAAGTCTAGCGTCTCTTAAAACTAATATAGACATAATTATCCTCAGCGAATGTAGATTAAATACCAATAAGCCAATACCTCAATTAGATAATTACACATCACATCAATCTACTAATCACTTCAACAGAGCTGATGGAATTGTAGCATATGCCCAAAACATACATAACGCCACTGTTCAAGAACTTATTTTAACCCACGCCTCTTGTTTACAAATCAACATATCAAACGACCTGGTAATTCTTGGCATTTATAGATCACCATCAAAACCAAACTCTGATGATTTTACTAACTCTCTTAGTTTACACCTTGACTCAATAACATCAAAAAAATCCGTTATAATCACAGGTGACATAAATATAAATCTTATATATAAGCAAGAGGAACCCTCTCAGGATAGTACAAATAGACTTAACTACTTAACCCTGTTAGCAATGCATGGAGTACTCCCTGGCCATTGTTTACCCACCAGAGGCAAAAGTTGTATTGATCATTTCAACATAAGATTAAAACAAATATATAAAAAAGCAACTGTAGCTATTATAAGTTCTACTATCACTGACTATCTTATGATTTACCTAAAAATAACTTAAAATACCAGTATTACTCCCAAATTGCCAAAAACTACAAGAACTTTAGACATAGATCTGTCGCTAAATAATCTTAAAAATAGTAACTTAAACGATTTATACTTTGAAACAAATCCTAACACGCTTACATATAATCTAATTTACACACTACAGAAATGCTTAATTGCTGCAACATCTATTATAACGATTCCTTTTCGCTGTAGACTGATTAAACCATGGATGACTAGTGGTTTACTCCGCTGTATCTTAAATCGTAACAACATGTAAAAAAGACTAAAACTAGATCCGTTCAACAACATTTTAAAATTACTTTTCGAAGATACCGCAATTACTGTAATAGTATTATTAAGAAGCAGAAACGTAGATACGACAGTGAACATCTATCCAAAACAAAAAAGAACCCTAAGAAACAGTGGTACGCAATAAACAATATTACTCAACGAAAACCTAATAATTCAACTAACTCGGCATTGCTACACATTGCAGAGAATCCTCAAGAGTCGGTTAACATTGTAAACAATTACTTTGCAAATATAGGCCAACTTCTTGCAAATAACATAACATCTAATCAACACCCAATACAGAACAATAGCACTAGAGAAATAAAAAATACTCCTGTTTTCTCTTTCGCGCTCCTAAATACAGATCCAAATGAAGTCAGCTCAGTAATAATGTCCTTGAAAAGTGACAGCACTGCAGGATGGGATAAAATACCAGCGAGCTTTTTAAAAGCCTCCCATGGCCTAGTTGCCCCAATAATCTCATACCTGACTAACCTGTGCTTTGAACAGGGCGTTTTTCCTTCTGCTCTAAAACAAGCACTCGTAACCCCTGTGTACAAGAGTGGCGACAGAACAAATCAAACAAACTATAGGCCAATATCGGTACTGCCATCAATTTCAAAAGTAGTCGAAAAGCTTATAAACGCTAGATTAATAAAATACTTAACAACACAAAATATACTCTCACCATCTCAGTATGGCTTCAGGCAAGGTCTATCCACAGAGGGTGCAGTCCTGGCCCTTGCTTCCACTGTAACTGAAAAAGTTGACAGTGGAAGCAAGTGTCTGGCTGTTTTCCTCGACCTGAAAAAAGCCTTTGATACAGTCTCTGTCTCAATTCTTTTACACAGACTAGAAGACATAGGTATACGTGGGTTACCTCTGGAGTTATTTAAAGGGTATCTTAGCGACACCTGTAGAATAATTTTAGTGATAAAATAGAGCAAACTATCACCCCCTAAAGTTTGTACAGTCTGAACCCGGACATACTGTATAACTTGATAAACAAGGACTTAAAAATATACCACATGACATACGCAGAATGTAAGAAAACATTAACACTTTGGCTGAAAACATTAAGCTATGAGCATATTGAAAGTTTATTACAGTAGGCCTAGTCAACTCACTCATACACACACATACATACACTCACACACTCACAAACACATAAATAAACATACACACTTACACACATACACATCGTACACGCATCTGGTACAGTGTACCATTGATACATACTTCTGTATTTGTTGCTAAATTGTTTATTCTATTTCCCTTTTTATTTTTAATTACTTTTCTTTTATAATGCTCTAATTTGTTAATTATATAAGTACCTGTCGTCGGTTCTTCTGAGGAGCGGAGCAAAATTTTTTTTTTTTTTTTTACGTAGGGTAATGCAATGACGCATATATCCCTCCGTGGGGGCGGGCGGAGGGATTATGTCGGACTCACCGGGGTAAAAGAAAGATGTTGAAAAGATAATGTACCGGAATACCGACTAAACCTACCACGGTGTTCCTCGACAAAACCACTATCGACGGGGCCGCGCGAATCGCTTTCGCATGCGGTCACGACCCCGCCGTATGAAACGGCAGGCCCCTACGCAATAAGACCTACCCAAGATAGGCACTACTCAAAATAAAGGCCCTACTGTCTCCGCCCTAGAGTGGAGACGGACTCGACACAGAGGCGCGCGTGGGAACACGCACGCCGCCTCTCGGACCTGGTGCTGAACGGATGGCGTGCAGGCCCATAAAGCCCGCCACCCCCAGGTTAAACCACAGGGTGGCTGGAGGTCATCGCGCGCCCTCCGGCGCCCGGCTCTGCGGTTGGGGAGAGGGTTTAAATGCTCCCTCTCCCGCTCCACCGCCTCCTTGATGGAAATTACTTCTTCGCAGAAGGAGGCGACTGCGTTCCACGATCTCTCACTCCGGACCATAGACTGAACTACGGCCGGGAGCGAGAGGGCAACCGATCAGACTGCCGCGATCAACTCACGGAGGAGCGGAGCCACCTATCACAAGCATATTTTTTGCTTAACAAAACTGACTTCAATTACCTAAATTGTAAAAATGTACTTTTTTGTTATTGAAAATATTTTTTTTTTTTTAATTGTCTGACACACGGTATGCAATAAAAAACCTTTACAATCCAATTTTTTTAATTTAGACATGTAAATTTAAAATCTAAAGGAAAACATAATTCAGCGGCGATGCATCTAGTACAAAGGCTCCAGGAGGACCACCAGCTGCCGGTAAGCGACCAAACCGTGCGAAGGAGATTGCATGAAGTTGGTCTTCAGTCTCAAAGACCGCTAAGTATTCCAGCATTGCGACGTGGCTATCACGATCGGCGGCTTTCGTTGGCTCGGGAGCACAACGGAGTGACGAACAATGGTTTTTGATGCTGTTCACCTATGAGTCCCGATTTGGTTTTCGTCCGGATTCACGAAGAAAACGCGTTTGGAGAACTCCAGGTACAGTTAGCCGTCTACGGCACCCTCAGGAGGTCAACTCAAACCAAGGCGGGACAATCATGTTATGGGCAGGAAACATCTTGGCGGACGAACCCAGCTCATTTGGATCCAAGGGTGCATGGCTGCACAAAAATATCACGAGGATGTAGTAGAGCCTGTTATTGTCCCATACAAAATCCAAATGGGCCAGGATAAGGCTCCATCCTATACGTCGTGGCTGATGTTGGCCACCCTCCGAGGTCACATTATTAAAGTTTTGGATTAGCCTGCACAGTTGCCCGACTTAAATCCTATCGAGCATGCCTGGGACATGTTACAACGAAAAGCTTTGAGAGATTTTCCGCCAAATTTGACGACAGAACAACAAATTTACGAACACTTGCAAAGAACATGGGACCTCATACCGCAGCAAGACATTGGCAATTTAATTTTAAGTATAAACAATCGATGTCGATGTGTAATTAATGTAAGAGGTGGCAACACGGATAATTTATAATTAGATTTTATAAGATTTGTAAATTTTAATTAAAATTAAAAGTTTTAGTCTTTTTATTATACTAGCTTACTACGGCAATAAAAGAAATAACATTTTATTTAAAACAAAAACATCACGAAATATTTTTTATTTATTATTAAAGACCTTAAAATAACCTATCATTCTTCCATTTAGTATAGAGTACGAGGTGTACGAGGTGTACGAGGTGTACGAGGTGTACGAGGTGTACGAGGTGTACGAGGTGTACGAGGTGTATAATATATATGAAGTGTGTGTTCCTTTAATCGTAATGAGATATATTGCCATTACTCATCAACATTTTTAGAGTTCGAAAAATCTCTTAATTACTACAGCTTTGTCCGTCCGTCTGTCTGTTATACAAATTTCAACTCAAGAACCGTAAGAGGTAGAGACTCGCAGCCAACGCCATTTGACTCAGCATAGTGGATATATCCCCGAAACTATTATGACCTTTGACCTCTGACCTCAAGATCACGTGGTATCACGTGACCTTTGCATATTACTTGAACCATTTTTCGAACTCTAAGATTTATGGCAATTTATTGCCGTTTCTCACTTATTTAAAATGGAAAGCACTCCTTAACTAATATTATAAATGTGAATGTAAGTTTGTTTGTTACGCTCACGCCTTAACTACTCGACCGATGATCATAAAATGTTGCATATAGGTTACATACCTTGTCCGGGATACAAAAAAGAACATTCGGAATACTGATAGTATTAATATAACCTACATTTACGCGAGTGAAACCGGACAAGTGCGAGTCGGACTCGTCCACCGAGAGTGCAGTACAAATTTATATGAACATATTATTAATTGTCCTTGCATAAAGACCCTGTTTTTTATGATTTAATTACATATGTATATAATATTGTCTTCTGTTTACGCGAATGTTATTCATTGAAATTAAACTACTATATACGGATTTTATCGCGTTGTTTATTTATCACTGTATTACAAAATTTTTGAAAATATTACTCTACTACTACTATTGATTTTATTTGACTAATTTATAAGCTAATAAAATTATTTAAACTATTAAATCTATTTATTTTTGGTTTACACTTTCCCCGACGTTTCGGGTGCTTTTCAGCAGCCATGGTCACGGGGAGACTAAGATGGTAGTTGTCTCAATGTTCCAGTGTAGTTATTTCAAAGTACCTGAACATAATTTAATTATTGGTGTTTCTATTTACGCAGAATGAGCTCAAAGTATCATGAAGTCTAGCTGTGGTTTGTTAAAGCATGCTTCGCGAGGCTATTGAAATTAAAAAACATCCCAATTTCAATAGAGAAGATGGTTGGAATGTACCACCAGCTTGGGATCCAGTACATCAAATAGTCAAACCCAAGTAGAAACTTTGAAATAACTACACTGGAACATTGAGACAACTACCATCTTAGTCTCCCCGTGACCATGGCTGCTGAAAAGCACCCGAAACGTCGGGGAAAGTGTAAACCAAAAATAAATAGATTTAATAGTTTAAATAATTTTATTAGCTTATAAATTAGTCAAATAAAATCAATAGTAGTAGTAGAGTAATATTTTCAAAAATTTTGTAATACAGTGATAAATAAACAACGCGATAAAATCCGTATATAGTAGTTTAATTTCAATACATATGTATAGTTTTCAGATTTTCCTTATACTTGTAGTATAAGACGGTATTACTTGCCAAAATTTATAGTTCTAGGTCAACGTAAAATATCCTATAAATTACTTATTTTTTTTACGTTAATTTAGAAGTTTTATTTTTTCACAGCTTCAAAAGACTGTGGACTTCAGTATATCGTTTTAATTTCAACTCGAACGCGTTCCCGAGATAAAGGGTCTTGACAGACAGACAGACAGACAGACAGACGACGGACGGACAACAAAGTGATCCTCCTATAAGGGTTCCATTTTTTCCTTTTGAGGAACGGCACTCTAAAAAGACATAATAATAAAATTTGGTATCTGTCATTCTTATAATAATATGAATATTCATTATGTTTCTCATTTTCACGCCAATCGGTGTTAAATATTTTTTTGATATTACAATAGAGTGTGATGATAAAGAATACTGAATTAATTTGACGGCATTACACAAAGTAATACCTACTTTGTGTAATGCCATCAAATTAATTCGGAGCTAAATGCAATTTTTGTTTGTAACAGAAAAAAATCTGACAGTCCACGTAGTATTCGTACGAAAAAGGCGTTCAAAGCAGTGAAGGAAAGAATTCTAAGAAGTCCTGTCCGTAAGCAAAAGATTTTATCTCGGGAAATGAATATAACACCTAAAACCATGTCGTGTATTTTAAAGATGACTTAGAACTTGCAGCCTATAAGAGACGCACTGGTCATTATTTAACTGATAATTTAAAAATGAATAGGGTGGAAAAATTAGAACAACTTCGCGGTACGCCAAGGGAGATCACAGAATTTTTTTATTTACTGACGTCTAAATTTCGCTCTTGAGTAATGTTTTAACAAGCAAAATAACCAAGTTTATGGTCAAAGCTCTATAGAATCTTCCCAATTAGCCAGCAGAATACAACGAGGGCATTATACGACTTCAGTGATGGATTGGTGTGGTGCTAGCTATTAAGGAGTGACTGAGCCATATTTTTGTGAAAAAGGTGTCAAAACCTCGGCTCATGTGTATCAAGAAGTTGAGAAGGTGGTTAAGCCTCTTAACATGTTCCATAACCAAGAATGGTCCTTTCAGCAAGACTCTGCACCAGGTCACAAAGCTTATTCCACCCAAACGTGGTTGGAAACGAACGTTTCGGACTACATCGTAGCTGAAGATTGGCCGTCATCTAGTCGATCTTAAACCGCTGGATTATGATTTATAGTCAGTTTTAGAGACTACGGCATACTCGAAAGACCATGATAATTTGGAGTCCCTAAAACAATCCATAAGATTGGCAGTGAAGGATTTTCCCAGCACAGCGCAGCACCCGGGTCCGTTCTTCATAGTTCGAGAGAATTTCAAAAACCATCAACCACAATTATATTATACAACAGCTTTGTTAGGAGTAAGTTAGAGTATTGCAGCGCTGTTATAATTCCTAGCTACTACGTGCACATTAGTAGAATAGAACGCATTCAGAAGGGTCTGCTGCGTCATTTAACGTTTCAGACAGATGTTATGAGGTCCATAAGCTCTTATGTCGAAAGTCTCAAATTTTAAAATTATTTCTTTAGAAACTCGTCGTAATCTTTCTAGTTTTTGTTTGTTCCAGCAAATGTGAACAGACAATAAAATTGACTGTTCACATTTGCTGAAAAATATGTGTCAATGTACCCTCTAGACTCTCTTAATTTCCGTGCTCGCTGTTCAGAGCTCCTCGACAACGCACTAATCTTGGGAAATATTCACCGGTTGTTAGGATAGTTGATCAGTTTAACGTAGTGTCAGGTGCCTCGGTAGACATAGACATCTTTAGCAATTCACTTGCTACTTACAAACATCTAGTTCTTAATTATTTTACAAGAAGGTTTGAAGATCCCTTAATTATTAATGCGCCTTAATTATTAATTATTATTCTTTCTTTTTAATTATACATTTGACATTTGATAATTTTGTTTTCAATTTTATTATATAAATATTATGATTTTATTTAAATTTTTTTATTTTATTATTATTCTATTTCCACGTAATTTTAAATTTTCATATCACTTTTTCATAATTCATTTATTCAATTGCGAATAGCGAATGGGTATACATTTGCAGATCTTACTAGCTGACAATTATGGATCTTTCACCTTACTCAACCATAAAAAAGAGAGAAAAGACATTGTAAAAATAATACTACATATCTAAAAATAGCAATCAATTAATACTCCATGTCAGGCTGTCATAATAATTTCTTAAAATTTCAAAATAATGTCAGGCGATAATAATAGAATGATAAAATATCATTCAATTATAAAATAAAATTATATTCTGTCATACAATTATAATAAAATGTAATGCAGGTAAATAAAAAAAGGAAATTTAAATTTGGTAGACTTCTAAATATGTTCTATATGCTTGTCTTCATAGCATTTGACTAGAAGCAGTTTTTGAAGACGCCTTGTAAATAGTTGCATATTTTCAATATTCTTAATATGTTTTAGTACTTTATTATATACGTGTGTGGTGCAATACAAAAAAGCTATTGTGCAATAAAGCCGTTTTACTTGCCATTACGCATAGCTTATCAGCATGGCGAGCCCTTGCTCTATGTTTAAATAATTTTATATTTTACTTTACAAACATGATACACTCATAAATGCAAGGCCAAGTCAGTAAATTATGTTCTATAAACTAGTGCTTGCAACTTTCGGGCACTTTAATATTAAATATAGTCGTAATGCATCGTTTCTGATCCTTAAATGCTAGATGGCAGTCAGTGAAGTTGTCCCAGAATATGATACCATAACGCAAAGTCGCTGTGACAATGCCATGATAAGCTGTTATCAGTGTAGTTGTATTTGCAATGTTTCTTAGCTTATACAGTCCATAAGCGTACTGGCTCACTTTTGTACAAACATGATCTATATGTGCTTTCTAATTCAGATTGTGAACTATTTTTAAGCCTTTTATTTTTTTTTACTTGTGGGAATGCAATGACGCATATCCCTCCGCGGGGCCGGGCGGAAAGATTATGTCGGACTCGCCGGGGTAAAAGAAAGATGGAATAAGAATAAGGTACCTCCTGGAATACCGACTAAACCTACCAGGGTGTTCCTCGACAAAACCACTATCGACGGGGCCGCGCGAATCGCTTTCGCATGCGGTCACGACCCCGCCGTATGAAACGGCAGGCCCCTACGCAATAAGACCTACCCAAGATAGGCACTACTCAAAATAAAGGCCCTACTGTCTCCCCCTAAAGGGGGAGACGGACACGACACAGAGGCGCGCGTGGGAACACGCACGCCGCCTCTCGAACCTGGTGCTGAACGGATGGCGGGCAGGCCCACAAAGCCCGCCACCCCCAGGTCAAAAAGACAATCGTGGCGTGCCCGAACTATTTTTAACCCTAGAAATTTGGTAACCTCGTTCTCTTTAAATGTATGACCCTCATAATTAATGTCTAATCTATTATATGTTTTGTTTTTGGTTTTTTGTCTAAAATCTAAATATGGCTTCGCATAAATTCATTTGTAACCATTGTATAGTTAAAGCAATAGAGTAGTTAATGTCTGTTTCAAGACATGTCGAAGATTTTTTTGTATTGAGTATAGTGCTATCATCAGCGAATAAAGTCATATTGTAATCTGTAATTAATGGGAGGTCATTTATAGAAATAATGGAAAATAAAGGCTTTGTTTCAAGATAGATTTTCGAAATTTCTTTGTCTGAATTTGTAGGTAGTCAGGTATGATTTTAGAAGTTCATGAATGATACCTCTTAAACCGTAATAATAGAGTTTGTCTAAAAGAATATCATGTGTTACGCACGCTCAAAAGCCTTTGCCATAAACATGCCAATCGTTGGTTGTCCCTTATCCATATTTGTAGTTAGGCAATTTAAAAAGTTGAACATGGCTATGTTTATATTTTTAATTTCCTGAAACCATATTGCTCTGGTACTAATATTTTCTTTCCCAAGTAAGAATAGATATTGTAATAAATAACTCACTTAAGAATTTGGCGAATATTAGAATTAGCACTACCGGTCTATAATTGTCAATGTCCAGTTTATCTCCTACTTTAAACATGGGCTTTTACAATTAACTGTGCTAATGGTCTTTTTCAATGCATCTGGAAATATACCATTTTCATTGCACAAGTTAATTAAATGAGATAAAATTGGACAAATAATACTGCCTTTATCTTTTGTCACTGATGTTAAAACACCATCGTATCCAGCACTGTTGGTGTTTTTTTAAGTTTTGGTTATATTAAATATTTCATGATGAGTTACAGGCGCCACAAACATTGAATTAATATTATAATTATTTTATTTTATTTTACATTTATATAAATTTTGATTATTTACCATGTCAATATAGTGATTATTAAATGTATTACATATACACTTAGGGTCGTTTATTGTTTTATTATTAACTTTTTGTTGATTTTAGTTGGTGCTTTTCTAAATTGCCACAACATTTTACGTTTTCTTGCGTTGCAAAGTTTTAATCCTTTTGTAATCCAACTTACTCTATTGTTTGAGAATCGTTTCATCATTACCACATGGAAACATAAATCGTAAAGATCCTTGAAAAATTCATAATTTAATTGTTTCATTGACTTCCACAGTATTGTAAGTTTTATTTGTTTTTCTATTAACTGATGTATAGTTGTAGTATTTTAATTGACATTGTTGTATTTTCGTTATAATTATATAATTATGTGTTTTATATTGCATTCTGTGATCTCCTGTTATTGAGCAAACACATGTCCTATTTTAGTGTAAATCTGCAATGTAATAAATGTATATTTTTTTGTTGGAGATTCTAATATAAATGAAAATAACTGGCCTCAACGTTTAAAGCCAATGGAGATAATTTTGAAAGAGCTTCATATTTTTTTAATGTTATTATATTAATGTATAAACTACGACACGTTACAGTAATAAATGTCTTAAGCAATGGAAAAATAAAGATTTTACCTTGTAACAATATTTATGGCAAGACTACTTTTTATATTACAATATTCAAACACTGCTTTATTTCAGATTACTGTTCATTTTTGAGGTGTGTGATTCTAGCAGTCTAGTTTAAAAGTCGTAACGTGAATACATTTCCCCTCACAAACATAACTAAATACAACACAAGTTACTACAAACGCTAAACAAAAACTTGACATCTAATGCGGGCTCTAAAGCGTTGACTTGAAAATAAGAGAATCAGGAGCGAACAGCGCTTTGGGACGAGCTGAATCTTGTTTTGTGTAAATAGAACCGGCTCTAGTGAGGCGGAGCTACCTCACTTCCTACTGGAGTGTTGACAGATATTGTGGCGAAATTGGAAGTTTAGCGTGAACTAAAAGATTCCTATAGTTAGATTTTATTCTATAACATGCTTTCAAGTCTTTGTACAAGTATAAGGCAAGTGTAATTTATAAGTTACGGAGGTTATGTTTATGCCGCATGTAATAAGGGGTATTTTAATCAACAATAACTATGAAACTATCGCGTTGCATTATTATATACACATATACCCACTATTCGTAAATGATTGATAATTATGTTAGCTTGTGATCATGGTCGGACTGAACACCAAAAATATACATGATAGCGTTATCTTTTCGACCTACATAGATATAAATCAACTGATCTCACCCAGGTGTAGTTTCAAGTACCGTGCTTCTAGACAAAAATCACTGTAAATAAAACTTAGTAGTATTAAAGCGGTGTTAGCCCAACAATTAATGATACATCGGAATTGGTATCGAGAGTTCGTGGGTTTGAATCTCACTCAGTTCACAATCGATGTGCACCAATTAAGTTAACAAGAATACTAGTAACCTGTAACCCAAATTTCCAGTGACCTTATTAATGATAAAATATAGAAAAGTATGTTTTGACTTGAGTTTTGAAATAATAAAGTCTGACAAAATATGCGTGCTCAAAACCAGTAATAATGTTATCAAGAACGTCAGCATTTGACAATAATAATTCATAACTATATATAGGTTCACATGCAATCTCACCCAGACATGTAATTTGTAAACACTAATCCACGCCCCTGACAGACGCTGGCTACTGCGTTAAGCTTGCTGCTCCCCTAACTTTAAAATCCTTTAAATGTCTACTGAGAGCAAATTATAAATAAAAGTAGGTACGCATTATTTTCCAGTCTGAGATTTTATAGTACGTTAGACTAATTATTGTGTGTGTAAGGACAGACGGTTGAGGACAGTGATCCTTCGTAAATGATAAAAGTAAATTCAAAATTATATGTTGACACATTTTGTAGTATCACCTACGCAGGTGATTACGACAATTTGTGCTTAAATAGCTTGTGTTTTCGTTAAACTTAATTAATATTTTTTTATGTTAGCGTCTGACTTATATAATAGAACATAACGAGACGTATATCCACTTTATGTGCGTAAAACTAACACATTTACTATATGGCATCCGTAATATACATAATAAATTGCCCATAACTGTTAATGAAGTAGAGTTCCATATTTTTAAGAAAATCTTAATTAATTATTAGTAACCAAATGTTATTACACTCTGACAAATTATTTAAGTGACAAATTACCTAATAATATATTATTATATAAATATTTATTATTACTTATTTCATTAATTTTATTATAATATTTCTATTCTCCTGAAATACTCGTACATTATGCACTGTTGCTCTAGTATTAAGTAACATTAAAACCCAGTATTAATAATTTATTTTCATTTTATAATATAAATAATATATGCTTGATTTTCAATAATTTTATTGATTTATATTAATGTTTGACTCTCTTGTTATATTTTTGCATGCTGCAAATACTTTTATCTTATATTTCATTTGTTACACCATTTGTCACAGTATTTTTGCAAATAAATATTCTGATTCCGATTTTGAATATATTATTTTAAGATGGTGACAATTCAAAATCAATGACAGCAATTTTATTTATCCGTTTTATCTACAAATGTTATTAAGTTATTTATACTACAGGTGTGTTAATAACCTCACCTCTCCTAAAAAGTAACCGAAAATATGAATATCTTTTCTACAGATGTTCACTCTCAAGGAAATACGAAGACGTATAATTACCCACTTAAAGATAATAAGAAAAAGCGAGTAAAATGTCTATATTCAAAATATTGTATTTACGGCGTTATTAAACAATAGTTGCATACAACGTTTTGGATTATTATGGGCATACAAAGTTTTAGAACAGATGTTTACTTAGAATTGATAAGTTACAATAAACTTATTTGGCTACACACACGCACACACACACTCACACACATGCACACACAAATCCAAGGATGTCACCTTTGTTTAAAATGTTTTAATTATTTTAATATATTTTTTAATTACCCTCATTACTTTTCCTTACTTAATATTGTTTTTATGGTTTACTTACTAATGCCCTTGCTTGCCGTGGGGTGAGGACCTGGTGATATATAATACAGGCATTTTTATGCCTGACTCAGACACCAGTTTCTCACATATTGTAGACTAAGTTTATATTGTACCTAAATAGATATAAGTAAATCTGTAATTATGTTTAAGTCTGCATTATATTGCATTATCTCTATTAAATATTTCAGGTTTAAACAACGTAGCCAACTCACATATCACTTCGGCTAGCTTATCCGTAATTACAAAAAGCAGACAATAGTCCTCCTACATTCGCAATTGACTCAGTGGGCCAGTGCGTCGATTTGTCGCACACAGCAAGCAGGAAAAGCGCTTGACCGCGTCTTCGGGGACTAACTGCAGACTACACACTACAACACTGCGACTGAACGTGCACTTACATGACAAAGACGACGTTGACAATTCGATTCTAACATGCTGTGCTGTCGCACGCAAATACTGCATTGGAGAGCTAGATAATCTTATCATGCAGTGAAAGGTGGTTTACAAATTTGCTGTCTTAGATTGGACCATATAATCCTAACTAGTCTAAACTAATATTATAAAAGGGAAAATTGTTTTTTTTTAGTTGTTTGTAAGGATTTAACTGAAAAATACACAATCGATTTAAAAAATTCTTTCACCATTAGAAAGCTGTATTATCATTGAATATCATAGGCTATATATTATTAAAAAAAGGAACGTTACTTAATTTTTTTTATTTACCTAGGTGAAGCTTCGACTCATACCTCTCCGCGGAGCGACGGAGAGGTTATGTTATGCTCACCGGGGAAAAGATACCTCGGTAATACCGAATAAACCTACCATGGCCTTAACCTTAACCTTTCATCCAGAATAAAAGACTGTTTCTAACATAACCTAACTTTTATTTATGCGAGCGAAGCAGCAGACGATGTCTTGTTATCTAGGTATATATTTTTATATATATTTCTTTAACTACTATATAGTGAATCGAAGGTTTTGGCAAGGGGTTGAGACAGATGGACATTGTTTCACAAACAAGGGTCTAACAATTAGGATAAGAAAAGGATAGGACAGAACCATGCAATCTTTATATAAGTATATATATGTAATTGTTCTGTACGCGTCAGTTGACTCCTCCTAAACGGCTGGACTCATTTTAATGAATTTTCTTGTGTATGTTCGAGTGGATAGTTTAGATTCACACTCGGTAGGTGATTCTGTGATCGAGTTGCAAGCAAGAAAAGCAAGCTCGGGTAGAACAACGTTTGTCGGGGCCGGTAGTTTATTTTATTTTCATTTTATTTTATTAAGAAAGGAATATCAAACAGCCACACTACATAATAAAATACATAATCAACTTAATACTAGGTAGTTATGTAACCCACGGCGATGAATGAAACTAGCTAACTAGCTTTTGCCCACGGCATCGCTCACGTAAATGTAGGTTATATCCCATCAAAAACATAAATGTGAAATGAGAGCCATGTTCAATATTACTTGGTTGTTGACTTCAACGACAAAAGAAGTGAGATCTAAATTTGGAGCACATATGTATCTCGCAAGTCTCAATATATGAGCCTAATTTAACATGTTTATGTTAAATAGTTTTTGAGTTATAAGAGGGTCAAAAATGGCTCCAAATGTTTCATGTAATATAAATACACACGGTGCTGCTCGCCAGTTCTTTTAGCTTAAACTTGAACACGCTACCGCGTGTCTAGATAAATTGCCTATCCCTCGGGAACAGTACTTTTTCTGGGTGAAAGGTACCATATGTCTTGTTTTATATGTCTGACAACATGTATGCAAAATTTCTTTATGATCAATCCAGTAGTTAAAGCTTGAAAGCATAACAAATAAAGTCACATTTGCATTTATAATATAAGTTAAGATTGCTCTACCTACTATAATATTATAAATGTGAAGGCTAGTAAAAATGTATGACTTTTTATTACTAAATCATACGTAAGCCGTTTAACGAAACATGGCACACAGCTGATAGACCATAATATCTTGGATTAACACATCTTTTTCAAACAAAAAACTTAAACGGTTCACGAAACAGTTGAATGGATTTAGCTGAAACTTGGCGCACCGAAAGACGACGCCATGTATTAACGCATAGATAACGCATTGTTTTTATCTCAATTTGCATTCCCGTAGGATAGACGCAGGCAAAACCGAGGGCAGTTACTAATAACACATATAAATTTATACTTACAACGTTGTTTTCGAGGAATACTTGCAACATTTCCAATTTAAGTTCAGTAGTTATGTAGTTGTAAAGAAAGAGTTATAGTTCTAAATAATCATCTTCTTTTTACATCCTAGATAGTCAGTTTCTCAGTACAGATACATATTTATTATGCTATACAGAAAAGTCATTTTAAAAGGAGTCTATTCCTTTTGAGTATACCACCCAACTGCCTTACCGCGTGGGGTGGTGTAAAGAAATACATTTTTTTCTTAAGAACGTGCACAAAGCACTTTTTAAAAGTTTTGTGTACCAACAAATGTATTATATAAGCCAGAAGTTTATATGTAATCTTAGCTGGCAATAGGTGGGTATGTTATACCACTGTCTTTCCTTCAGAGAAAAGTCGTTGGACTTATCTTTGTTCATAAACTTTCTACAGTTTGACATTAATTTATCCGAAACACTGTTTTAAATAAGCACTGGGTACTATACTATATTTTACTTACTTCAGGGAAAACAAACGTTGACATGAATCTGTTAACCTAAGTAGTAAAACAATGGTTTTAGTTATTTTAAATCTATATTGAATTACAGAATACGAAAATAGTGAAAGTACAGAATGTTAAATATTTTATATATGGGAGTTTAAAAACTGTACAAATGTACACTAGGAATTCTCTCATATTATTATACTTTCAATAATATAATCAATTGATAATATGATGCACAATAAAACCAACCCATACATACATACATACATACATACATATACCTATGAGCTCAAATAAGCACATACCCGCGCACACACACACACACACGCGCACGAATGCAAGCACGTACGCACGCACGCACGCACAGACACACAATTTTAAAATTCGTATTTAAATTCTATAGGTATACATAGAGACAGAGACGTAAGAGACACATTTCGCCAGCGTATTTTAAGTTCCACTTTGATGTAGGGTACAGTCGTCTATCAGGCGCAGATTCAGACACAATGCTGCTATTTTGATTTTCTGCATACAAAATCCAATAATATTTTGGCCACTTTGGGAATCGAATCCGAAACCGAATGCAAAGCTGTAGTCACATTCATTATCACAGAGTTATCGAGGCAGAAAAAATATTTGATTAAATATTAATAATACCTAGCAAAGCAAACGTTTACGTTTACACTACGGATAAAATCCAAAAAACAAGCATTCAATTCAATATTTATATTTTATTTTAGAGTTAACAAAAAATATTCAATGTTTTAAACCTGTCAGATTTTATTTGGTATATTTTAAACATCAGGCTAAGCGTGTATGTTTATTGCAAATAAATTGCGGAAACGCCATAAAAATATTTCGGATATCATTTCGTTATTAAATACCTACTAGTTATCCTCCATGAACATTATTTTTTCTGGATGAAAGATATCCTATATCCTTTTCTGTAACCCTGACAACATGAATGCGAAATTTCATAATGGTTGGTCGATTAAATAATAAACACACTCACACCCGCATAAATAATATAAGTTAGGATTGGCATTTGCTTGCGGCTTGTCTCACTTGGGCATAGTACTTTTTATGAACGAAAGGTATATCATGTCCTTTATTGTACCCCTGACAAGGTGTATATGAATTTCCAATTCAATTCAAAACATTTATTTCAGACTATTCGGTCCAGAGAGTGTTAGTAGAACAACGGGATAACTTAAAAACTATGTTAGTAATTTATAATAAGAAAGAAAGAAAAACAATAGATACAAGTGTCGGTCTACAAAATATGCATCCTTATCCAATGCCTCCAAATAAGACTATGGATGTATTCTGCAATAACTCTCACGTAGCTGTTGTAACTGTCCCTCACCACGTGTGCTTCAGCGAACATCGCTGACGCACTGCAGAAGCGAGTCAATCCCATCAGCAACCTGAAAGCATTGTTATATTGGACCCGCAGGGCACTGACGACTCGCTGCGTGTAGGTAGTCCACATACTACAAGTATAAAATTACTGACAATATGCCATAAATAGTGTCGTCTTTACATATTTAGAGCATCGGGCAAATCTGCGTTGCAAGCGCAACAAACTCATATTTGCACTATACTATTAACTATGATTTACGATTAAAACCCATGATCCCATACATACATACTTATATAGTCTCACGCCTATCTAACCCGGGACTTTACGCACGGCAGTCGCATACACAACTCTGTGACAAGCACCAAACCCAATCCCAAGCTCATACAAAAAAGTCAAACCCAAGGTAGATACCGAACCTATATTTATAAAGAATTAAAGTTGATCGGCAAAACCTGTCAAGCGTTTTACTGTTCACAATGAAACGTTTGGCAAGTGTTCAGTTGTCTACAACCTCAAGTCGTTGAATAGTTTCCAATTTAACTTGCATCGACGAAAATTTATTTATACGTGTAAAACGTACGTGAAGTCGGTCTGTTCCGAAATATGGCAGTGGCAATAGCGTTTTATTGAAGGCCAGTTGCTCGGTGCAACAAAGTTTCGCCGAAGTCGAGCATTGTGCTAGAATTCCGAACGGTGCATGTATTCTTCACGGTTGACCAACTCGAACGTTTCGATCTTGTCGAAAAGTCGCTTGTTTATGAGAGTTTTGCATACTCGTCGAGTAATACGCGTTTGTAACGCTTCAATAAAATTGAAAAGCTTTTTGTTGTTTGTCCAATGTAGCGACTAAATTCGTTCCATTTGAATGTCACGCCAATTAACGGTGTTTAACATATTGTGCTGTGTTGCTATTTTAAAAATACGAGTAGAATCACTATTATTTTCTCGTGATGATGGTTTGTTCGTAGGATTAATTTGTTCTATTGTCAGCCAGTGCTAGAACTCATGCGATTTTTTGAAAATACAATGAATGTAGATTTAAATATGAAACTTAGTTGAGACAAATCGAGAACGAGTTGCGACAGCTCTTATTTGCCAACTACTATGTAATTAATACGTAAAACTAATTAAAATATTTTTATCGTTTGTAATATAAATAATAATTTGTTTTGTTCTCTATTGTAGATACAAAAATCTTCTTGCATCTAGAAAACTCATAGTAACATATTTTAAACGATGTTTTACACCATTTTTACCTTATAACATTGATAATTAAAGTCTAAATGTAAAGGTTAAATTTGATTATAATCATTAAAATATAGAGCACTTATTAAACTATCTAATTTCATAAAACATTACTCAAATTCTAAATGTAATTCGAGTAAAGAAAACTTTAACGCAAAGAACAAACCGTCAAACCTCATTTTGGTTTTCAACCTTCAGAATTAGAACCCTTGACGACGTGTCAAAAGTAGCTGGTAGGTAATTGTGTAGGGCGCGGGTCACGGCAGCTACTGTAATTACCCCTGTGTAAGGCTGTATACGTACACCATTAATTGCTCCTCTACGGAAACACTGATGGAGGTCGTTTATCCGGCCAGTTAGTTCACTTATCTATCTACTGTTTTTGCTCTGTCGCGTGCGACGCAAAATAAAGCGGTTCTCAACTAACTAGCTTAGTTTTAGCTCTGTTCTAAATTCGACGGACCTTAATGACTGTATATAGTACTTGTGAAATTAGAAATTTCCTTTCAATGTGCTGTTAAAAGGTGTAAAATAAAAGCCACCATCATAACGGTTTATTCGGAAGCGTACTAAATGAATAGATGTATCCTAAGTGCGAACAATACAGGACTTTTGTAGGCAAAATGAATAAAAAACGTAATAAAAACGAAAGCAAGTTCATGCC
Organism: Catocala nupta; assembly: GCA_963675205.1. NCBI lineage: Eukaryota > Metazoa > Arthropoda > Insecta > Lepidoptera > Erebidae > Catocala > Catocala nupta. The sequence continues at coordinate 14,969,206 of OY776084.1, forward strand.
ACTTATTTTGTAATTATTATTCAATTTCTAAACAAAATTTAACTTAAAACCGCTTTAACACTGAAGTAATTGAAAATGCATTGTTAAAACTTTATTAATAGCATTCACGCGAAGTGTTAACCGAGGGACTGGGTCCGCCCCTGATACCAACTTAATACATCTTTTTTTAATTTAAAAATATAGGCAACTAAACTTTTTACTTACGCTATCCGCGTTCAAGATTTTGTTGTAAAGTTTCAAAGTGAAAAGCCCACAAGAATAACGAACTCTGCGATTGCAGGCGTTTTTGCAAGCGTGCCGTTTTTGTCAGTGCAAAATTTATATCGATTTTCGTAACATCTGCGCTTGCAGGCAACTTTAATTCTTTAACGTGAATGTGTCCACATTACCGCGATGATTTTATTTTCCCAAAGGAATCTTCCGGTATTATTAACTGCACCACAGCTTCCGTTTAACGGCCGAAGTTGGAAAAATGTGGAAAATTTTATATGTTCCCGTCCCATTATAATTGAAGCAAACATTAATTACGCGGAGAGCTGCGAGCGAGTGAGTAGGGGGTAGGGGGGGGGGATGATAAGGCTTGCTTGCTCCGAGCGACGCCCACGTTGGACCTTGTGAAAACACCCATAGACAATGTATGTCTATAAAAAGGTTAACCAAACATTTGCCAACTATTGAATATATTTATTTAGAATTTTATCTTATTAAACTTAAATGTAGCCTCTTCGGTGGTCAGCAAAATGTTTGGCACTTTAAATATTTAAAACTTGGGCTTGTGTAATTAAAATATTAATAAAAACATGTTTCGAAAATAATATTATAGTAAAAGTCTTTGGAATGCATAAGTTTATACGAGAATAGCACTTTGTTTTACTAATTTTGTTAAATTATAATAAAAATAAGTACCTATCTATAAAATAAACCGCAATAGCAATTAAAAGTGTATATACAGTCTCGTGCATAAATATATTACCGCGTACATTTGCCACCGAATGTTACCAATATGGGACGAATCACGGTACCGCGCAACACACGCTTAAAATCGTGGGCCAGCTACTAGAGAAAGCTTTCTCAACTATGAGTTCCACGATAACCATTTTCCAAGATGATGGGAGAGAGGGAATCTTTTCTATATATACGGCAATCGATTGATATCACGCTCCAGGATACGCGCAAACAGTACTAACTAAGCCATTGGCGGCCTCGATGGCGTAGTGATTAGTGTAACCACCTGCCACGCTTGAGGTCGCAGGTTTGATTCCCGCACAAGTCAAACACTTTTGTGCATGGACATAGATGTTTGTCTTGGTATGGGTGTTTCTATGTATAATATGAAAGTTTTTAAAAAATAGTATATGTATGTTTATCCATTGTCTAGTACTCACAGTACAAGCTCTGCTTAGTTTGGGCTAGATGGTGTTGTGTGCATGTGATAGAATATTATTATTATATTATTATAATTAAATAATGGTATTTCTATTCTTGGATATTACACTATCCAAAAAATTGAAATATAATTATTGGTAATTAATTTAAAGTAGTTTAATATCAAAATGTTATATTCTTGTCAATTTAAAGCGATAACTAAAAATAATGATAAGGCATTTAAAGCGAACAACCGATATTAATCGGATTTTTTATGAACCTTTTGGCAAATCGACACTGGCTTGACAAAGTAAGACATTAAAATTAAAGTACTTTATTCGTATTTTATAGCGGTTTACTTAATCACAACCTTGACTATATTAGGATGAATATTTTAAAAAGCAAGATGTTAGTTTGTAAATGTATGACACTTTTTACAAATTTTTATCGTACCAATATCATCAATCTGTAAGTTTATGAAGATGTTACGTTGTTTACTAATCAACTTCGCGTAAACCGTTAAACGGTTTTGGATCAGGCTTAGCCCACACCTGCATTACCTCTAATAATGGTATCCTTATCCCGGGACATCTTCCTAATGAGATGCATACGAGCGGAGCCGCAGACAGATACTAGTGTGATGTTTAGTACATACATCACATATTTTTGACTTCAACTGTGATATGTCTCACAATATATTTTCTGCTGCTGCCTTGTACATAGGTAGTAGGTCTTTATTCACTTTCCAGAACAAATATTATTACGGACGTCTATAGTAAAATATTTATGCTCGTAACTGTAAGACCAATTCTGTTAGTAAGTTGTAGTTTTTGATTAATAAAATGTTTTTCGCATTTCGAGTTATACATGAATGTGTGCTTTGCGCAGGTAAGCCATTGTAAGAAAGTATGATCCCAAAGTGAGTTTGGTTCATTCATACCACTTCAGATTTGCTTTAATATAAAATGAATATCATATGTATATCATAGAGAGATGCTTCATCTTTTACATTTTTATTTTTATTCTACTAATGTGGCAAATAAGCATACGGCCCGCATGATGGTAAATGGTTACCGTAGCCTATCGACGCCTGCAATACCAGAGGCATCACTTGCGCGTTGCCGACTTTGTAAATACCTTTTAACGCCCTTTTTGAAGAACCCCATTCTGTAGTCTTGTGGGAAAACCTGGGCAGGGAGTTCATTCCACAACCTGAGCATCCGCGGGAGAAAATTCCTTTGGAACCGTTTGGTGCGACACCAATTAGGCTGTAAGGTGTGAGAATGACATCCCTGCCGAAGGCGAGCGGTGCGATGATAAAAAGTAGCTGAGGGCATCATCTCAAACAACTCGTCAGAACACAAACCATTATATAAGCGGTAGAACACACAAAGGGAGGCAAAGTCCCGTCTGAGACTTAGTGGCTCAATACCGTCTTTGAGTTTGGGCTCATCGACAATTCTCAATGCTCGTCTCTGTACCGCGTCAAAAGGATCAAGCTGGTATTTTGGTGCTCCTGCCCAGAGATGACTGCAGTACTCCATGTGAGGCCGGACTTGCGACTTATATAGAAGCAGTCTTTGCTCCTCAGTGAAGTACCGCTTAGCTCTATTGAGCACACCAAGCTTTTTGGAAGCCAGCTTGACCTTGCTCTCTAAATGACTGCGGAACTGTACATCACTTGATATGTCGAGGCCAAGGATTCCAATACTCTTGGAGATGGTGAGAGGCGTGTTCTAGAGTTGTGGAGACACAGTAAATGGGGTTTTCTTAGCGGTGAACGCGCAGGCTTGTGTCTTAGCTGGGTTAAACACGACTAAATTTAGTCTTCCTCATTCAGATACTTTATCCAGAGTATTTCCGATTTCAGACATAAGCCGTTCGCGGCGCTCCTCCACTGTGGACCGAGGGATATTAACTCGGCCCGTGTAATAAGTATCCCCAGAACTGTCATCCGCATAGCAATGAATGCCATCAATTGACAACATATCATTGACATGCAGCAGAAACAGCGTCGGGGACAACACAGAGCCTTGCGGGACGCCAGCATTTATGTCCATGCGGTTAGAGCAATCACCGTCAACCACAGATTGGATGCATCTGCCGTACAAAAAGCTGGCAACCCATTCGCATAATACCTTGGGCAGTCCGTAAGATGGTAACTTCGATAAAAGACCTTTGTGCCAGACCCGATCGAAGGCCTTCACCATGTCCAAGCTGACAGCCAATGCCTCACCTTGGCTCTCAAAGGCTAGTGCTCATTGGTGTGTGAGATACACGAAAAGGTCGCCAGTTGAGCGACGATGGCGGAAGCCGTATTGTCGGTCACTCAACAAATCGTGACCCTCAAGGTACCTCAAGAGTCGAGAGTTGATCACCCGCTTCATCACCTTGGAGAGGAGAGAAGTTATGGCGATAGGCCTGTAGTTCGATGGGTCAGATGTGTCACCTTTTTTTGGCACTGGATGAACGAATGAGACTGAATGAACTTGTCTTGTGGAATAGGAAAGCGATAAGAGGCGCGTCAATACTGGACACAACTCAGGAGCACACTGCTTTAGTACCACTGCCGGTATGCCATCTGGCCCGCTCGACTTATGAACATCTAGAGACATTAGTTCCCGCCGGACCTCACGTTGTGAAATTGAGATTGCCAGCATGGAATGACCGCACCACGGGATAGTAGGTGGTACGGCGCCTCCATCGCTCATAGTCGAGTTTGAGGCAAAGAGAGAACCCAGCAAATCGGCCTTCTCTTTGGCACTAGGGGCCAGATTATCATCGGACTTTAAGAGTGGTGGCAAGGACGACTGACAAAAATTACCTTCGGCATCCTTGGCGAGGGACCAGAAAGCGCGACTCCCAGAAGGGAAGCTGGCAAGTCGCTCGCCAATTCTGCCGACAAAATCAAACTTAGCTCTGGCAACCACCCTCTTATTGAGCCTCGAGGCAGCATTTAGTTTGCGTTTCACTTCGGGGATGTTAGATTCCTTGTTAGTACAGGCCGTGGTCCAAGCTTCATAGGCAGATTGCTTTAAGGCTCTAGCATCTCTGCAGGACTTATTGAACCACGGTCGTTTTTTAATTCCTGCGGCGATCCGCGGGTTTGGGATGTAGCATTCCATTCCCGCAAGTATCGCTTCCGCAACGGCGCTAGCGCAGGTTTCGGGATAACCTGAAGTAAAACATAGCTGCCTCCACGGGTATGCTGCGTAGAACTCTCGCAGCCCATCCCAGTCTGCTGACTTATAGTGCCATACTCGACGCCATGTAGTAGGCCGGAGTGGATCTGCTTGCGCAAGTGGCACTCGCGCTCGAACAAGGCAGTGGTCAGAAGAACCAAGAGGTGCATCCACCTGGATGGAGTATCCATCCGAGCGTGTAGTCAGCAGAAGGTCCAATAAGGAGCTGGTATAGGTCTCTACGCCTGGTATTCTGGTAGGACTACGTACCAGTTGAGAAAACCCATAGGCCAGAGCAAACTCATGAGCAGACCTTCCCGCAAAGTCAGTGGACCGAGAACCAAGTCACTCTACGTGGTGGGCGTTAAAGTCTCCTAAGATCACTAATTCTGCAGAAGGGTACTGCTCAAGAACTTTGTCAGTCGACGATTGCAGATGCTCAAAGAGACGAGTCGTGTCTGCGTCACCGCTATGAGACCTGTAAAGACACGCATAGATACAGGTGTGGCCTCTGTAATCTACGCGTACCCACAAAGTAGACAGGTCTCTGTCTTCAAGGCCATTAAGACGGCGACAGCAAATATCATCACGGACGTACACACAGACCCCTGCATGACGTACAAAATTGTGCTCTAACTTGTAGCCAGGGTATAGGAGATACGATGTGTCGGTCGGGCATGATATTTGCAAACAAGGTCGGCTTCGCTGTCTCCATATGTTGATGGACAGCGTTGATGTTCGAGTGAAGTCCTCTTATGTTGCAGAAGTCCAACTGTAATGTGGATGAGGATGCCGCTGAATAAACATTTCTTCTTTTCTTTATGGCCATATTTTAAAAAAGGGGGTATAAAGGATATCAGGAGATACTGTACTATCAGCGCAAAGGACAAAGACGTGTTTAAATCTCACCAGAGTCTGGCACAGGTAGAGCGATTTGCCGACGCGGCAGCCGCAAGGGCCCCCGGTCCCCTACCGATACAGTAGTCGCGTCCACTCCGGTCTCCTACTCCGGCAACAACTACTGCATAGGGAATTTTACACGGGCTAGCGGTTCAGCCTCCCAGGGCGGAGATTAAGTAATCCCTGGATTCGGGAACCCGTTAAGCCTGCGGGCGGCCAGTGGACAGCCGTTTCACCGGGTCTCCCTGACCGCCGCGTCGACACTTCGCGCCCGTACAAGGCAATGGCGCTCACATAATCACTGGTCCTCTCACTGATAGTGCAGCGCCTCCTCAGGGAGCACTGGCACTCCTACTCACCGCAGAAACAACACACGGTTATTTTGGCTGCGGTCTTCTGTAGGGTGGAGGTACTTCCCCAGACGAGCTGCTCCTGCGAGAGGTAACATTAAACAGTTACCTCTATGCCCTACCTCCTGGTCCTGGTCCGTTTACATGTTTATTACAGTCTACCTTCCGACCTTTTAATACCTTAAACCACACCTGTCTACTAAAACTTTTATAAATATAAAAATATAAAGGAATATGTATTTAAATAACATGTGCTTAAAACTTGTAACAGCAAACTATGGGAATCGGGTCAGCGTTTGCTGTGGTTGTAGGTTTGCCTCTGCTAGCATTTTTAAACCTGGCCAGCCCGCAACCGTGAATTTTATATAAAAAGTAAAAAAAATGTAAAAGCTGCTAAATTTATCACTACAGTCCAGTACACGTATCGGTAAACGCATAAAAATGATAAATTCTGAAAGAACTCGCGTTTGAAATCGCTGACGCACCATCTATTCAATTTGGTTTATAATGAAATGGAATGAAATATTTACATTCAACGTATTTAGGTTAGTCACATCTCTTCGATGCTTAATTATAAGAAGAATACTTACTAATATTATAAAAGCAAAAGTGAATTTCTTTGTTTGTTATGCTTTTACGCATTAATTATTCAACCGATCATCATGATATTTATACACATTGTCAGGGGTACAGAAGAGTATTTTCCATCCATGAAAAATGTATTATTTCCGAGGGATAGAAATTTACTGACAAAGTCTACATTGACGTCAGCGAAGTCGCGGGGATAAGCTAGTAATTACATATTTAAATTTTTTGTTGATAAATAAACGGCTCGTTTCCTTAAAACGGCTTAAATATAGCTTAAATTACCAAATGCCAAATAGGATGCTTTGGGAACAATGGCCACCGATGTGTCAATTTATTCGCATGACGGACATACAAAGTCGACCAATGGCTTTAAGCGCTCATAGACGTATCATAGAAGGTGTAATCAACGGTAATCCTTTGTTTTCTGTGCCCTTTCAAACTCACTTCTCATTAATACCAGATACAGCTCGCACTTAGGCCAACGAGGCGGCATATTATGATTATAAATTTAATCAGTAACATATTATCAAAGCATGTCCGAATGTAATGAGAAAGTCAGGTATTTAATTCTCGGAACTAGCAAACATGCAGCTGAAAATGCAATAAAGTACACATTTGTGGTTAAGGAAGTACAAATATGTATGTCTTTATTACAATTTCGGCTCATGCAATCGACAGCCTGTCCGTGAAATAGGGAATGCTATTTATAAACAGCTTACAAACATTCGAATAATATCGGACAGTATGTTTGGAGAGTTCACATCAATGAAATACAATTAAGTACTCGTAGTAGGAATTTCGGCGAGAGCTTAGCGGGCACCTCGTCAGACCATGAATATTGAATAATCGTCGGCTCTAAGCCCGCAATAGTTAATCTTCTTTTCGTCGGTATAACAGCCGGTTTAATTATAAAAGGCGTATTATCACTGTATAAAAGATAAATTTACATCGTATCTGTGTCGCCGTAGGCAGGTTTGTGAAAATAGTTTTAGGTTTGTTCTAAACTATGTTGACGGAAATATTCAGTACATGGAACGGTGTCGCATTTGTTGGGAAACTTTATTGATTCGTCCCTCGTCTGTGACTGTGATAGAGGGACAGAATTAAGCGTTGCAACAATGCTTTTGTGGTTTTCGGTACAAACCTTTCAATTACAGTAACAGATTTGCTTTGATCTTTTTTATGTATATAATGTTTTTTTTCTATCGTCTAAGAATCGTCAACAAGGAACCGAAAAATGAATTCAACTTTAATACTGACTTATAATGCTAGTTTTTTTTAAAGGATCAAATTTAGCGCTAATTTATCTCGTAAGTGAGTCTGGATAAGTTTTAACATTTTATTTATTTATACTTATTAGTGGTTTAGCATATCAGGTAGTGGAAATACGAATAAATTCAACGGATTTAAGCAAAATGTACTATATATATATACGTTAGAGGTCATCATGTCAGAAAGCAAAATGAATGCAACACCCTGCTAGCTATGGCAGAACAGGATGGAACGAGCAGTAAACTAATACCGGAATAAGACGAGAAATGTGATATTGAATACCAATAATCAACGCTTTTCAAGCGAAGATCGCTATGTAATACATATTGTTGTATTTAAAAAAATATCAAGCATTTTTTATATAGCTTACGCGCGCTTTTGCATTGCCTATTTTCCGATATTACAAAGTATGAACCGTATTTCAGCCTTTTAATAACGACTCAGTGAAAATATTTAGTGACATTTGCAAGATATTGTGTTTAACTCTTTTTTTTAAACTTAAGCATTAGTTTTATTGTAGCAATTACATAGTAACAACGTTTTATTTTAGTACTACGTAAATGTTATACTTAGTCATTTAACACAAACATAGTTACAAAGTTGCCGATCAAATCAGGCAATAAAAACCATATTCTCTACAATATAAGACAAACAAGAAAACATAAAACAATCTTTACGTGACATCACAAATCTATACAAGTTGTTTCGCAGCGCTCCCATCTGCAATCGTATGTAACAAGAGCCTGCGCCGAGATGCAACTCCAGCCCAAGGGAGAAGGCACATCGGGACATTGTTGCCCTAACTTATATTCGATTCCGTAATAGAATCGCACAAGACAAACAGCAAACTATGTCTGGATCTTGTCTGGATACAATCTATGCATGAATAAAGTTGTTGTTTTAAGCGCTTGCGATGTTTCAATGTATTGTACTTCTTGTGCGTATAATCCTATGATTCTTCAATCTTGGTAAGTTATGATTTGAAATTTGATAGAATAAATTCTGAAATGTAGCCTTTAAATATATATCTGTTTGAAACCTAGATAAAAAGTATGAAGGAGGAATGCCAGTGAATTTATCTGAAGAGTGTAGTGATAATATATTATATATTATTATATATTATTATATATTATAGAAAGTCAAAAGGTTAATTTTATGTGTGTACCATCTAAAGTTATAACGTCAACTACAAAGTATTTTTGTTATCACTTTTTGTAATTATCATAATCTCAGGATTTAATACATTTCTTGACTTTCATGTAAGTATATATGTATTAAATATAATATGTATAGCGTGTGGTTATTTTCCATGCAGTGAAAAATGGTACAAAAGTGTTTAAAATAAGCACAGTTTCTGCAAAGCTGCCATTTAAATGCACACTTCAATATTTAAATCTTGTATATGTTTACGTAGTTTTTGACTTTCTAAAATTCATATTGTATAGAATTCCAACTACGTTGGGTAAACTAAAGTGCGGAGTGAAATAAAAATGGCATGGAGATAGCTTAATTCCTAAAGAACGTCAAAGACTAAAAAATAATTGCGAATGTTCATATTTGCGGTTAATGCAAATGCTTGCTTATAATATTGTTGGGTATACCGTGAAATCTATACTTAAAACGTTTAAGATATAAGTGTGATCGTACATACCGTCTTATTTTATACGAGATTGAAATCGAATCGAATACAAAACAAAGTTTCACCATAAATGTTCAGCTTTTACCATTTTGATATGGTTACACCTTAAAAGTTTTATGATACTCTACTCTCTCAAAATACAACCAGATTTACAATATTTGTTCATATTTAGTAACTTTTGTATATAGAGACTTATTCGTTGCAAGTTAAAAAAAGACATCGTTTTATCAAACCATAACTTTTGTGTATTTTCTAAGCGTTTAGCTATACTTTACAGGGGACTCACTACAAAACTTAACATAACTTTAACTTTATGCCATATATTGTATATTGAATCTCTGTATTTGAATCAATTTGTATCCTTGCACTGGATTGGTTAAGTAAATACTAATCACTTCTTAAAGCTACAAACAGTTTGAACCTCAATTTATCGAACGCTACACACCACGCGTTAAACGAAAGTTAAGCAGCACTTAACATTTTAACTTGAGCTAGTAAATGGTGGCAGTGACACTAAGCCTTTTTAATCGAAAAGTAAAAGTAAGTTCCCCGCAATAAGTCTTCCCTTTAATCGCCAGTTAAGTCTCAACCACTCGCTATTATAGCTTGAATTTCCGCCATGTCACTTCGCGTCGAAGTTTGGTCGCTTTCTTAAGAATTCGATACTCGTGCTATCTCTTTCACTCGCACTGTTGCAGTAAACCTGTGTCATTTGTCAAGTGGATGAATGATACGTTCATGGCACTCAATAAGGAACATATGGCGTAGGTGTAATGAGCAATGCGCCCCAACGTAAAGGATAGGCACATTATGGGCGGACATTAATTATGGAAATGTGATTACTGTTCCAGTTCAAGTAATTGTTTCGAGCAACTTGATTGAGTATCTAATTAGGAGATTTAGTTATACAAATGTTTTCTTTTGTTCTTATCTCGGCATTAAGTCTTAAGCATTCTATTTTACCTAGGTAAACTAATCCTTTGTATGAAGATTCAATCTTGATAATAGTCGTGTATTAGTACCTTATTGTCATCCGACTCCATTCCTTTATTTTAGAGCAGTCTTTAAGTTTTACTTAAAGATATTGCATATACTTTGTATTCTAGCTGACAACCGCAACTTTCTTAAAGTAGCCTTGTTCTTCTTTAAACTCAAAGCTGTCAGTGCACTGTACCAAATGTGATTAAAACCGATCTTATCGGTTATGCCGTGAAAATATGAATAGCATACAAAACTACATTTTTCAATCGGCCTTCCCAGATGATAAGAAATGTATAAGGCAACAATAGTAATAAATATTTTATAACCTTAATTTATGGGAAGAAATGTTAGTTAAAAGAAGTATGTACCTAAACTACTGAGTATTATTATCAAGTACTATATAAGAAAATGATGATAAACTACGTCTTATTTTTTAATATAAACACTTTTGCATCTATAAATCTAGGTAAATTACTAAAATATAAGTTTTAGGTGCCTAATAATTATTGTCAAAGTGCGACTTTGGGTAGGCTCTGACAATTTCGACGAATCGACTTTTATTCAATTTGTACATCGAAATGGAAGTAATTCAAAGTTCAACGAGAACATTTCTTAGACAGTTCTAGAATACTAATTGTGATGACAAATTATTATATTATCCTTCACCTTTACTTATTTCATACAACTGGCTCTCTTTTTCTAACATAGCTTATCCTAGATTCATTAATAATAGTATGTGTAGGCAGAGGTGAATAATAACACAGTTCGCATGTTTTACGCCCACGTAATAAGGCAGTAGAACTTATTTTCTGACTTCGTGGGAGAACTGATGTACTGAGCATTTCTTAATATATACGAGTATATGCATATAATAATTAAAAAAATAGAAGATTTCACGAAGACGAAGACACCACGCTGGACACCTCATCTTCGTGGACGGTATGAAAATCTCTTATACCTGCAGGTTAGAGCGAACATACATTATCTTCGAAAAGTCAGAGTCAGAGCGTTAGAATCAAATTAAAGTACTCTGCAGTTCCATGAGTGACCCACTCGAGTATCGCTATTACTTATTGATATACAGTTCGAAGTACTTTAGCAGTGGACTTTTTACTAGTAAACGTAATGAACATAAATTAAAAATCGTATATGGATTTAAAAAAATTCTACATTTTATGGTAAGCGTAAAGCTCAGATATACAAGATTTATATTTAATTTATTGTTGCAAATACGCCTAAGATCATCAATTAAATTTTAACATTGCTTAAACAAATATTTAATTTCGTTAAACACAATTTGGAACCCAATCTAAAGGAATAATTACTCTTAATAGAATCTGATTCAGATGGATCTCTTAAATAGATAACCGATAATACGATAATCAGAAAGCCACTGTGTATTTACCAGCTATTGCCTTAGATTTTAAAGCTTTGGGTCACGAAGGAATTTACAAACGTACGTCTACTCAGTCTGAGAACAGTATTATGTGGATCACACTAATAATAAATATCCCGTGTAGAGTTTAAACACTGCAATAGCAATGGCGAGGCGACCGCTTATCTGCTGCGCCATCCATGTAGCTTGTAAATGCTAACTATATTATGCTTGCGACTTGGTCCACATGGACAAGATGCACCTGCAACGTCATTTAATTTAATCATACTATGCACCTATGCTGTATGTTTACGGTTTTAACAAATAGAATCAGCTAAACGTGGTTAACATTTTAGTTTGACCTACTAAATTGTGAAAGCTATATCAATATCCCTTTAGTTGTTTACGTGTAGCTAAAACCAACAGATATAAACAAAACATAGTTCTGTAATCGAAATACCTAGTGCCTAAAATATCTTTAGTACTTTTAAGGCAGCGCGGCGGTAGATATTGTTACAAATCTACCGTATTGAACTTCGAAATAGACGTTGTGGATTAAAATCTCATCCACCGCATTACTGACGAACTAATAACAAAATCACCGTACTGAACAGAAACTGATACTCAAACATTTTTACAGAGTAATGACTAACTGTAAGAAATTTCTAGAAAGGCGAATCCCGACAAACCTTGATAGATAAACCCATCAGATTTTTTTTTCCTCCTCTCCTGTCACAGGTGGCAGGGTACTAAATTAATTAGTATTTTCAATTAACGCTGGCTCCGAACGGGTCGGTACCATTCTGTGTCTATCAGTCTCCCAGCAGACTTTCATTCCGACTGATGCCGGCTTAATAAAAGCACCTGTTCCTCGTTTCTATACGGTTAGAATTGTTTACTAGACAGACCGCCAGATTCCTCCGATGCTGTTGAGAATTGTCTAATAGAAAAAACAATGACACTGCTTAACTCAGGCATCAAAACTGCGATCTCATAATCACACGTGAAGATAAGTGCAAACTCGTACATGGTATAAAGGTCTAGGTATATATTTCGGTTAATCAGTGCCGTGCTATTTTACCCGTTTTACTACCAAGCTGACTATACCCGTCAATCTAGTAACCCCAGCTTCAGTTTCTAGAACCAGACATCTCTCGATCTGCAGTCAACATAAGCCTAAATTTATGCAGGACCTTAAGAGACAGTTTTCTCAATAAAGAAAATTAAAACATTTGCAATCTAATATCGTGTAAATCTGTAGGCATAAACGTTAAAACAGTTCAGCATACAGCATATTTAATAGTATCTTTGTCATCAGTATGCGATACCTAAAAATAATGAAAAATGCATAGCGAGCACTTCATTATAACGCGATTATAGCGGAAAATGGGTTAAGTTGTGCTTACACCTGAATAAATACGGCGCGCCTGTATGTATAAGCAAGTATCATATAGTCCAAAGGTTTTCTTGCCATAAAAATAGCATAGTCATTTTCTGATTATGTAATAAAATACATACATATGGGTAAGGGTAGGCACATATGCTATGCACATAAATTTCGCAAGCTACATATATGTATGTGTCATCTTCTGTAACAGTGGGTGCGCTTTTTGTCGTCTATTAGATACATTTCCGACGACACCTTGCTACTTTAAATGTTCTATTATAAATCCAAATAACACTTTGCCCGTCTCGGGTATCATCTTTCGGGTATCATATCGAAGCTGGGAGCTGGGACGATCATATGTAAACATAGACGTTAACTTATACGTACAAAGTATTACTTTACGCTAATGCAAAGTGCATTAAGGTAAGAAGTTGCCTCCCTTATGGCTGCAATGTCATATAACTTAATATAGTATTATTGAGCTGAAAATATAATATGGTTAATATAGGTACAAGATTTTACGACAATTATAATAAAAACATTATACAATTTGTGCCCGTCGGATTTAAAAACATATTGTGTACTCACATAACGTCAAACCTATCTCAGGCCACGCTATGTGTAAATAAACGGGTGGCATGACCAAAATTTGTAATTAGATACAAGCGTATATCGAATGGTTGCCGACGTGTATCACATACACATATCGCCAGCTAAACCCACGTAACAGGACGTAAGCCTATTAGTTTATTCGGCACATTTGACTCCGAGCTGCTACTCATGTAACTTCTAGTAAATTTTTCTCGCTTGGTCTACTTGGTAAACAAACAATTCACTCTAAAATCATTCAGTTATTGTTTTTGGACTCCATTCGATGTGTGTTGTGATGTTTTGTGTCTAGCTACCCGCCATATTTGTTTCCTAACTAAGAAAAGTAGGCAAAATGGACTATCATGCGATGTAGTACGAGTAGTTAATGTAAGGCTTTCATGATTTTATTAAATTAAAAATGCATAATTTGCAGAGCAGAATTTGACTGCACGGGTGCCGCGGCTAATAAGCGGTTGACATGTTGCTGCCGCCTCGTTGAGTGTTATGGGATCAAATCCCATTGTTTGTATGATTCACAAATTAATGTTCTTAGTCTAGATGTACTTTATGTTTATTAATTGTAAATTTGTAAAAAACCCCGCAAGGCAAGATTGAACCCTAATTAAGTCATCTTTAAATAGAATTTTGATTTTAATTCACCTCACTAACGAGAATGTAATAAATTTATGTTAATGTATAAAATTTTGTATCAATAAATAGCAGTTTTTCTAGGATCTATTTTCCTAGAATTATATTTTAATACTAATCTTTACATTAAAATAATTGAGCTTGGATGAGACGAGTAATTCGTAACATATTCCTGGAATTCTAAGGTCAGTACCTACGCTTTTAGTCGCAAATTTTACTCGTCAATGTTCGAGACTAAGACCAGTTTTTCTAGGTGACTTAGTACGCAGATATCTACCTAATCTTATAAAGCCTACTTTAGATCTTCAAAGTCTCACAATCCTTACTTTGGCTGATTCAACGAATTTCTCACATTTTCAAATCGTCATTTAATATCTGAAAGTTGTTGAAATCTTTGAGTTGGAGATTGACAGCTTATCGGTTGGATCAAAGTTCGAGAATTGCGATGGTAAATCGAATTTACTGATTTGATAATGGCTACGGTGAGAGATGAGGGTCTTCTTAACTAAATGGCTTATCTTAAATCTTTATCATTTAAACTTTAAAGATTTTTATTCCTACCAAGAATCATAATCATGAAATCTTATAAATCGTGGTTGGAATGCGCACATGAGTGTTAAAATTTTTACTACCACTGCGCCCTTTGACAACAAACAACGATACCCACAGAGACCAAAATTGATGTGAGATACAAAAATAGTTTTTCGGAGTTTGACAGTTATTTGTGCCTGTTGTTTGAATGTTTGTGAGGTACGATGATCTATGTCTTCTGATTCAGATGGTTTTCTTAAAAAGATAATCCGACACAGTACCTACATACTAGTGGTTTATCTTCTTAAAAATGAGAGTGTATTATAAAGTTTCAGATACAGTATACATATACGTTATTTATACAGAAAATGTGAAGTGGCAACACAAATTGATATTACAGTAGTACACAGACAAACCTTAGTGTAAACACTAGTAGCATACAAAGTAAGTAATTTAAGCAGTCCTGATTTTTATTACGGCAATTCCAAGTTTCAATACAAATCCGTTTTCTTATCTTTCCTCTGATTATCTTCCCTCCGATCGACAGAGCCATTTAGAATCTTAAACGCGACCCGTAGTAGAATTAAAAAGACGAAGATTTTATTGGTTAATCCATTAGAAAGTACTTAGCATTTACCAGTGACTTGATTGTATAGAATTTAATGTACTCTGCTAAATTATAGATTCTTTTTATAAATAAATTATTGTTAAAAGTAAAAGAATAGATTTGTAACCGAGCTTGAAAACAATCTCATATAAATAAGACGCCCTAATCTCCAGTAGATTTATACCTGAACTACCATTTCACACGCTACAATTCACTCTGTGTATTTTTACATTTTAACATTTCATATTATATAATTACACACATAGTTTTGTTGCCACAAGAATTACATAACTGTTAATTATACCATGTGTAAATACTATTACGATTTCTTATTTAAAGGACCTCTCTTACATTATAATTAAGCGTTGCGTTGCAAGGCTTAACACTGGATCTCACAACATATTATTATCTACAATCAAACATTGAACTATAACAACAAATGATTTCCAGATGTCAGATTACTCGTTATTTATTAGTTAATATATAAGTTTGTCGACTTCATAATTCGCAATGCTTTGTGTGCTTTCCAATCATCCTCATTAAGCTGAGAGAAAATTATAATAGGCATATTATGTAGAAAAATGTTTAAAACTCCTTTCATACACAGCTGAAAATCTTGCTGAAAACGTAATAACCATTAACCTAGATGTTAACTGTTTACGAATTTGAGATTCACATCATAGATTAACCAATTATGAAATGGTTTATATTTTTACGTACATACATACATAGATTCACGCCTATTTCCCAGAGGGGTAGGCAGTGACTACGGATTGCCATTTGCTACGATCCTGACACACTTCTCTGGCTTCATTCACTTTCATAACATTCCTCATACACGCTCGCTGGTACATATATATAGATAAATATATATTTATAAACCGACATAATTTCGTTTATTTTTCAGTTTTCATTGTTATATTAGAATTTAATTTTTATTTTAGTAGTATTTGTAACAATTCATTACAATACATTAAAATGTAAAATGTACCAACATATCAGGACACACTAGTGGTGGAGACCTGGTGTCCTAAGATACAGGCGTAAGCTTAGTTTAGGCACCAGTCTCTCACATTCATATAACTTTTGTATTGTACCCATAGACTAAGCTTATGAAATGTAATGTGGTGAGAAAATAAATTAATTTTATTATTTTATTAGTATTATTTATTATACATATTTTTTTGGAAAGATGTCATAACAGATAAATCTGATTATGCCTATATAGACTAGAAATTGTTAAGGATCTACATAAGAGTAATAAAGGCAACGTGCAACGTTAGGGTAGGTATGCAAACTAAGTACACAACCACTAGCAGCGCGAACTAAATCATACGTATGCTACGTATGATTTAGTTCGCGCTGCTAGATTAACAATTACATAATTATGTATTCATAAGTATAATAATAAAATTTTATTGACATATAAAACTAAATACAAAATAGTGTGTTAACAGCTAACGCTGCTCCTGTGATAGTTTAAACTGTATAAGAAGACAGTGCTTCAAAAATACAATTCTTGGTTTTTAACGCCCGACGCAAAAACGACGGGGTGTTATAAGTTTGACGTGTCTGTGTGTGTGTGTGTGTGTGTGTATGTCTTTCTGTGGCATCGTAGTTCCCGAACGCATGTACCGATTTTAATTTTGTTTTTTTTTTTGTTTGAAAGGTGGATTAATCGGGAGTTTTCTTAGTTATGTTTGATGAAAATCGGTCCAAGATGGCCGCCGCCACAAAATGGGTCGGAGATCTTATAAATTTTTTATTTATAGCTATATAGTGAGATTATGTATCATTTATGGTAGCGATATAATAAGTCATATAGAAAAATGAACAAGAGCTACTTAACAACAGTACTTAAAAACAGTCATACAAAAACAGGATACTTAATATTCTCATGTTATAAGTCGAATACATATGTATGTGTGTATGTCTCTGTGTTGTGTATGTATGTCTGATCATAAGAAATATAAACCTTTAGTATATTTATAGCCAGGATTTGAGCGTGTTTTACTGGGTAACAGAATACATATGTTGTAAATTGTATACTTTATTGTAAATACGAACAACAGCGACACAATACAGCCTTTCTTCATAGCATAATTGAAGGCATTACATTTATAATTAAGTACCATAAATCTTCAACTACAGGCAAATCCTTATTTTAAATCTATCTAAAAAATTGCTTGCTGTGCTCACGCCAATTAAACGGGACAGAGTACTCCCATGAAAGTTTCTTAGTACTTGTTAGTAGCAGAGACTTTATTTTTTGTGGTTAGTATTCACCTTATTTTATCTAAATAAAAGTCTACATAAAAATTGGCATCTCACAATTTTATATTCGTTAATGTCTACTCGGTCTTCATTTAAAGCAACAACTTTGTGGCTAAAAGTAGCCACAAAGTTGTACTAATTTAACAGGTCATGTTTTTCTTGGTAACGAATAGGACGGGACTCGGGCAGATACAATCCGTAAAGTAAAATATAGAAGTAAATAGGCACCAATGTCGACTTGTCAATACACGTACGTGAACGTTTTTCTCAATGATGTGGAAAAGGGGTGGATTTTCCATATTCAATTATAACTGCAACACAGTAAGCAAATACTGACGCTATTACAGTAATGGTTATTTTAATCGTCTAGTTCAATGGTTCGAACGTAGCTGTTAACTTTGGGCCATAAGGCTGGGGTTTGCTTGTTTTTTTACTTATTTATTAATAAATACAGGTGAGATCATTGTTTTAAGTGCAGTGATTTTCGCGATCATTATTGAATTATGATAAGTTAAAATGTATTTGAAGTCATTACTATAGATATACACGCAGCATTATTCTATTGTCATCCTTACTAATATTTTCAATGGAAATGTGAGTTTGTTTGTTTGTTACGCTTTCACGCCTTAACTACTCAACCGATCATCATAAAATATCGTATACACGTTGTCAAGGGTACAGAAAAGGACATAGGGTACCAGTTATCCAGAAAAAAAATCTATTCCCGAGGGATAGAAAATTAACATAACCTACATTTACACGAACTAAGCCGCAGGCAAAATCTAGTATTTTATAAGATCCAAGTGATCTGATTCTTGTGTTTAGAATTACGTAGATAATACAAATATGACACTTATTCTATTAGACTTACGGCGCTACCTGCGCTCGTCTTCGTACGCCACTTGGCATGAATATTATTATTTCTATGGAATGTGTGCCGTCCTTCTGCTACAGACAAATCTTTAGCAGCACACATTATTCCGTTCTTTGCAAGTCTTCATAAAACACATTTATCATTCTATATTATGACACCCATTTGTGAGAATAAAAAGAACATAATACTATTCCAATCATATTTTTATGTTACTTATCAATATGGTGGACAACAAAGTTTTGTACTTCGAACTTTTTATACGTATGTTTTCAGTCAATAAGCGTTGATATTATAAGTATTGTGCACAGGTGCAGGTGCCGTTGCCCATAGCTATAATCGTTTCTTATTATAGCCCTCAAGGAAAATAAGGGGTGGATTATTCATTATCGAGACGATGTTCCAGGCTCTGAAACGTTTACAGCATAATACACCCATAGCCAATAGTGCCCACCTGCTTTAGCATTAAAGAATTACGATCATTTTATAACCAGATTAACATGACATAATATTTTTATACCACAAATGAAAATTCCTTCACCATTTTAACAAATATTTTTCAAAGCATTTTCCACGTAGCGGCTTATAGGAACGAGAGCTAAACGAAAAATAGTACTTCACAACCGCTTATTTCGTGGCTTAATCGTTTAAGTTGGCTCATGAATATTGAACGGGCCGGGCCCGACTTCCAAGCTCGCACTTTTCCGCTCTGTGCACACCACATTAACACCACACTATTACCACAAAAAGTCGATTTGTAAACTGAAATCAATGGACTTTACTTGCCGCCTTACCCTTCTTTGTAAGTGAGCTGGATATTATTTTTCGTACAATTTTAATGTGATACGAATTTTTATAATAATGGAGCGATATTTGTTACTCGATAGCTGCTAGTCGTACGTGCAACTGGATAATGCGGCTTTACTACTGGGTTGTAAATTCGAGGAATATGTTAGTAAGTATTCTAAGGCAGTTCTCAGAGATACGGGCATCGTGAACTGACGCCGTTTGATCTAGTAACCTGATGCTATGTGAGAAAATCTAAACACATCCACATGTACTTCTCATATACACTTCAGATGAAGCCTTCTGAGAAATCAGGGATACTGTATTGTTTTATTTACATATTTAATTGTGAGAGACGATCATATAAATTCCTTATTGCAAAACTACTAATTATAATTTTATATGATAAATGTGAATGTGAGTTTGTTTGTTTCGCTTTCACGCTTAACTAATCGACCGATCATCATAAAATTTCGCATACACGTTGTCAGAGATATAGAAATGAACAAAAGGTACCCTTTCATCTAGAAATAAGTACCGTTCCAGAGGGATAGAAAAATTTACCTAACGTACATTTACGCGAGCAAAGCCGCGGGCCTAATATTTCATATGTGAAAGTTTGTCAAGTTGTTTAGAAATTTGTTATTTAATCACGCATAAACCGTTAAATGGATTTCGATAAAACAGCTACAACATACGGCATACAGCTAAAACGTATTCTGAGTCATAGATAGAAAAAATATAGGATACTTTTATCCTGAAATGTGTTCCCGTGCTGTAGGCGAGTACGCTGCAAGTAGACGCTAGTTATAAATATAATTCTTGGTATATTTTGCTGTAATATTTTACTTAGTTATTTTATATACTTTTGATTTTATTGTATAATTTTGGATTTTGTGGGTGAGGAGGTATTGTGTTAAATTTCCAGGTGGAAAAGTGTCTTTGGGCATTCCATTTATAAATTTTTTGTAATAATTCGGAAACTGTTATTGTGTTCGATCAAAGAGAATAAGCTCGTTCTAATTACGTGATACATTTTTACATATTTGTTTTAGTATTAATGCCTTCCCTCTGAGGGAAATATAGGCGTGAATCTTTGTATGCGTGATAATGTTCCTTTTATATTTTGATGTAAATGTTCACATATGTATTTTCTTTACCTTGCTTCCTTTTTGCTTGTAGCTGAAACAAAATGGATATTAAAATATGTTTTTCTTTATTCATACAACCTTAGTAATTTATATTTAGTTTTATAACACGCGTTTTAATAATGTTACGTTTTGATTCAATTTACATTTTCTCGTAAATGCGTCTGTTTTATTATTATGATTTATTTATCGCCCTTATTGAGAACATGTTTTGGAAAGTTACAAGATTTATGCCACCTACGGCTACACCAAAAGAAATTAGTTCAAAACCGTCATGGTTCTATTTTTAGCTTGATAACACAAAAGCCATTCATGAAAATATGCTATACATACCTATTTGAATAGAAAAAGAGACCATAAAAATAAACTCGTATTTGAATATTATTTATTTTCAACGTTTTTAAAAGATCTACGCCCACGATAACATACAATATTGAGTGACGTGACGCAGTGCTGAGCGTGTTAATTGTTTGTTTAAACACGAGGTAAAGCGATGTTGACGGAATCATATCCATAGATGGATAACCAACATGTTTTTAAAGTTACCTTCTCACATAAAGACCGTAGTCTTTATGGTTATGCACTTTGGGAGTTACTATATTCTGATATTCTGTCAAATAGTTTATTATGACGACAAGGATAGCGTAACTGTTTAAGTGGTGACCTCATACTACCAGCACAACGAGAGCTAAACATTCGATCCTCACACGAGAAAAGCATTTGTGTGATCTACAAATAGGTGTTCTGATTCTGGGTGTTCCATGATTTCTAGCACGGCAACCTATTTCGGCTACTAGAGAATGGGCAGCCTAGTACAAAACTTGGTAGATATCGATATAAATATATTTCTGTGACGATAAAAACTAGTCAAAACATAATGTATCCACGAATACGTATTTACGTTGATATTATTCTTTTTGAACTAAGCCTCTATACACCAAAACACATTTTTTTACTACATTTGAAATCGCAAACACAAGTATCAACTATTCCATACAAACTAAAATGTCTAATCGCCTTAAATGAATGAAATATTAGTCTTCTTTTTTCAATTTGAGGTTAGCTCCCATATATGAAAGTTGTTCGGTTTCATGTGTAAATTCTCAACCCTCTTACTAATAAGCACTTTATAGCTTTGATATTGGTATACTACGTTTTACTATGTTTGTTTGCTTCTTTTACGAAAAAAAAATTACGCACGAATTGTGCAAATTTGAAAGTTTCTTTATTGAGCTTGGAAACCCTGCTCCCCTATAAGAACCTAGCATAAGATTGATTGATTGCAATTTTCTATGGAATGAAAATAGTTTCCTATATAACAGAGCTAGTAGGTGAAATCCTAGAATTAAACGTATGTTCCTGATTTCTCTTAAAATATGACACTAGCTATATCTTATGCAGCATAGTAAAGGTGGTTGGAATGCCAGAGGGAGGCTTCAAATTCGCTCTCAAATCATGCATCTCTACCTTTTTGAAGCTATGCGCGTATTAAATTGTTAATTAAATAAATAACCTGCAAATCTGAGAGTTCTTCGTAATGTTTTTGAAGATGTGTAAGGTCTGCGAACCCGTACTGGGTCACAATATAGAATTAACCCTTACGTGAAGGCTGCTACCCAGCAGAGAATCAATTTATATGCAGAACTGATATTAAGATATTTTTATAGTAAGTAATTCTTCGAGTACATCAATCGGGAGTTTTGCGCTTGTTTAGTCTTCGCAAATCAAGTAAAGCCGTTGGTCCTGCACCTGATCTACCACGATCGTGTCAGTCTTTTACCAGTCCATGGAATTAAGAGGGTGACAGAATACAGAGTAAAACTGTTTTTAAGCATTCAATTGAACTGCTCCATGATATTTTCTTTTTCGGATGGCTAGTCAGTTAAGATTGGCTATGATAATCATAATTTGACATGGAAGATATTAAGTAGTATAATTCTTAGTTACATATAAATATGCACATGTTTATTCATCAGAATTGATGAATATGATTGGAACTATATACTAACATGCAATGGATTAACTATTTCGAATAAATGTTACTTTAAAAATGTCATGCAAGAAGTAAGAGTTTACAAAAACCGGAGAATCGGGATAAAAACATTAGTAACTTTTAGGCTTTCCCAGAAATAATATCACGGCAATAGGCATAGCCACAGAACATATACAAGCATAGACATAGCAATAGTCGCACTGTATAGTTATCTGAAAACAAACAAAATACTTTTCACATTTTAAGATTATAGATTTACTAATAATATTTCATTAACGTAATTGCCAAATAGAATTGAAACTTAAACTCAATAATACGTCATTTCCCATTACATATGTATAACAAGTCAATCAATATTTCGTTCAGATCTTAAGGAAAACTCACAGAGTAATATCTATTTATATTATTATTATTTCCAAAGAGAAACTTCAAAAAGGAAAAATATATTTGAAAATTGACACGTGTTGACGCCATTTGAATAAAGAAAACTTTATATAACATTATTTTTAATGTAAATGCGATCAAAGGCAAGCCCCTGTGTGTTTTATGGGATGCTATAAAAATGGATAAGTTTTGATAGTTCTCATTTCTTTTGAAATATGGGCGTGACGAAATCAGAATCAATTATATGATTCTGTACATGTACTAGTCAGTTTGTTTTTACTATAAATAAAGCTTGTAAATTCTGTAGGAAAAATAATTAAATGATTTTGACTGTATTACTCTTTTACAGGTTTATACAATATTTTTTAGTGAATGCGTAAGTAATATGTAGGTTTGATTAGTCTGCTCAAGCAAAATAGTCATCAAGATAATTATTATATCATTAAGAAGGAGATGTATTGTATTCTATAACTACCTATAAACGTATCACGAAAACAAATTTCAGTAGCTGTGCATATTTTCAAAAACACATCAATAAATGTTGTAGATTAGAAACGTAATGTATAAGTAATTATTGTGTACTGCCGGGTAATGATACTTTATTATTATTTTGTTTATTTAGTTCCAAAATAAAGTTTGTAAGTAAATGAAATTAAACAAAACTTATCAGCAAGATTGACATTTGCTATACATAGAAGCCAGGCAATTGAATGATTATTCACTAGAACTGTTCTCATCACGTACATATTACGACACAATTTATTGTGATATAATTAATCAATCATTAACGTATGCCACCACCATAATACAACAATGTTCACCCCAATATACATCAATGAACGAACAAAGAAAATTATGATTCTGATGCGATAACACATTTCATTGAGAAATAATTAATGATGATAAACGATTATTTCATTTTAATATGTAAGTGTCATGCATGTAATCCTTCGTATTTACATATTATGGGTCATATTTTACCCTATAGATATTTTTATTATCCTACACATCACCTTACAAAATAAAAACTACTATTTAAAAACGAATTAGTTGTATTCAACATTTAAATACCAGTTCTTTGAATTGAATATGAATGATAATACAAAATGAAAATACTCATTTTCGCTTAATTAACTGTGTATATAAAATTGATAATTTCAAAAATCACATTCATGTGATTAATTTCACGCTTGTCTGTAATTTGAAGAGTAATGCTATCTCACAATAATGTGAAATAAAGTGATAAAATATTCATAGCATATTTTATGCCCAATTTGATTGTATGAGCCTGTCAATTGAGAGCCGATCCCATCGGTCCTTCATTCCTATTAAATGGTCGCCTCATATTGTGTCTTGCATGAGTAAAAAGCAATTCGGTAAAAGCGTCAATTCCCAGGGATTGCAGCGTATGGTATGGTATGAGCGAAAAAATAAGTGAGCGTACAAATCCTGGCTTCACTTTGATGATATTGAAGCAAAATCTGACATGTGTATAGAACATTTTTAGACAATAATATGAGTGAGTTCTAATTAATTTTCTCCAATTCGGGGATAGTTTGAAAACCATCTTCAATTAAGACGAAAGTTTTGAGTAGATTTAAACAATGTATAGTTAGCCCGATACATATCGCTACAAAAGTGTTTTGACTCAAAGTAAGTCTTATGTTTCGTTTCGTCAGAAAATAAATGGTCTACCAATGTGTTAGTTATCTAATAGTCGTACATTTAAGTATTTGTATATAGAGTGTGATAAGAATAATATAATAGCTCCGTATTTATTACTTTGGATATACCTACCATTTATTTATCTTCTATAGACGTCTGAGAATCCGGGCAATTAAAATGAACGCAGATATTGGTATAGCTGCCGTAGTCAGCTTTAAGTAAGATAAAATAATTATGTTGGAGTAATTTATACGTCTTTCACCTCAGCCACCGTCTCAAAGGAGTCACAAAAGAATTTGGCGAGAGTTGCTTCTTTTTTGTTTCTTCATTGAATAATGGCCTCGTTATTTGAGAGCCCTCATTATGGACTCAGTTAAATAATACAGTGTAGTATTTAATGTCGAATACTGGATTGGACTTGCGTAATAAAGATTTAAGAATAATATTCGAACACTGCCCCGGATCGCTGAATCATGTAATATTTCAAGTATTACGTTAATGTTAACATACATTTATTTATTTATTTTCAAGTGCTATTTGAATAAACACTTCTGCAGGAATGATGAATTAAGTTACTTATTTTGACTACTATCAATTAAATATATGTAGAATATAGAAAATATTTAAAGTTATTGTAATAGTAATAAATTATAGTATAAGAAATATCTCAGAAATTATAATAGATTAAACATCTTGAAATACTTAAAACTATATATTATAATGTATTTTCTAAGCTCTTGGTGAATTTTTTGCCGCAATGCTACTAAAAAGCAAGCATGGATGCTTAAACATGGTACGTTAGCGTTCATCGCAAATATAATAGTAAGCATAATCCGATTCTTATGACGTCAATGTTAAAAACTTTTAAATAAAGAATAATTTTCTGGATCGTTTACATTTGGAACTTATTTTAAACGTATGGAAAACTAGCTTGTGATGCATGTGGAACAAGTCGTTGTTCCACGTGAATCACACAAGAAAGCATACTGGGGTAAAATGCATAACATAGTATATCTCCATGCCAAGTAATATCTAAAACCGTTCAATATTTAACGCAAGCAGTATTTACAATTTTTACAATAATAATAAATCTACATTAAGATAGAATCAAATTGAAAACCGTCTTCTTTTGATGTTATATAACAATAACAGTTTACTTAAGTATAGGTTAGTTAGGTAATGACGATACTATTCGCAATCGTAGTTCAAGAATTTATTTTCAGAATACAAATAAGTTTATCTTCGGCACATTTATAAAATTATTTTCAGGTATTCGAAGACTTATTTTCACGGCAATTATATTTTATTAAAGGTTCACGAAATATTTATGCTGTTAAACGTAAAGTAACGGTATACAACAATGTTGCAATGCGTCGAAACAGGTTAAATTTACGTCCACATTCCCGACGTCGAAGCTTTTTGCTTAAATATCCGGATATTTTAATAAAGCAGAGCTTAAAATTTGTGAAAAAAATTGTCTACTTAAAGTCAATTCGTCTTTGGTAAATTAACCTGAAGGAAATACGCTTACAATTTGTATTCGACAGTAAGCACAATTCGCAATCAGCAAAGCCTGTTTCTGTACTCGGAATACGCCTGTTTGCCGAACCATTAAGCGTACCTATTGTTAAAAATTTCGATATTCTGTGCAACGCGTGTAACAATTCTATTGAGATGTTTTAAATTTTGTGGAGGTTATTTGTGATACTCAACAATAACTTATCCCTACGCGTAATTTATGAAATGTTTTTTTATTTTTCATTTTAATACGTAAATATTGCTTGATTTTCCTCACCCAACATGTTAGAGGTATAATTTGTAAACAACTTGGTACCTACGTTTTGATCAATAATGCTTTATTCTAGGATTCTTCCTGTAAAATTTAATGTCTGTAAGTGGCTTCATTATTAGTCCTATCCATTATGCCAAACAGTAAAGTTAACTTTATTGTTTGGCAAACTTAGTATAAACATAGAGACAGAAAATAAGCTCGATAGACAGCTATAGGCTCGAAACATATGACGGGATATATTCCATCATAAACCACAAATGGATCATTGCCACATTCCTAAGAGAGCCTTAATAATTAAAACAGCGGATATAAAAACGGGTCATAAACAAAAGCTGAAAAAAGTGTTCCTGCGACATAAAACCGTTACTTTGATAATAAATTAACAAACACTGCATTTAATAGTAACGCCTTCTTGATACGATACGTGATTTAAAAAAATCGTACAATATAATTCAATAAAGAGTTTTTTCTTCTTGTAAGACTTTAAAAATCTCCTTCTGTAGACTATTCCCAGGCTAATTAGTTGAGTTTGAGCGTCAAAAATAAATACATTTTAAACTTTTGGTACTGTTATTTCATTTCTAAACGTCGGATATACTATCAAAAGTACGTTACACAAAATAATAAAAATAAAACAATTGCTTATTGTTAATTATAACGTATAAACAAGTCGTTCGCAAAATATAGGTCTACTCCTATAGACGCATAAAACACACAGAAAATTGCTTAAACTGAACGCATAAAAATTATTTTGTTTCTTCAGTTGGTAGGACTATATTCTCTCTCATTTGCTCGTTTTTAATTTGACGTAAAGAACGTGTGACGGCAGAAAAATATAATTAAAATCAATTTAACAAGTTGTCGGTCGATATCAGTGTTTCTCTTCTGTGCTGATTATACCTAAGTAATAAGTCTTTTTAAATCAATAAAAATATTAGCGTGATACATACGTCAGAGTGTCGTATGCAATTATATTATTACTTAAATTCTAACCTCTTGTTGTGGGCTACCATCTTTCCTTTTATCACAAAGTGTCTCTCCTGTAGACATCTTTACTGTATACCTAGTAGCTACAGAAGAGACACATGTCTACATAAGAAAGAAGCAAAGATTGTATTCAGACGAGTCTGAAGAATCTTATGATTCACCAAAAACATTACAACCGAAAAATTTTATGTGGGATGTTTCTAACTCAGATAATATATTTTAATCATTTGACTAACATAACTACTGAAGATATATCCGTTCTATGGACATTTTTTATAATTTTTTGTACTTGATTGGTAAAACACTTTAGTACTATGTTTGTTGTTTTCTGTAGGCAACCTAGTCTCTTCTGTAGGTGTACAAAAACAAAAAATCTGATTTATTCCCTTAATATCTAAGATTGATAGTTGTGACATTATTATAATAAGTCCATGAAAGTAAGTACAAAGTTTCATAGCAATATTTGAAGTTATATTTTGTGATTTTGTTACGCCCTCATTTTGTGTATGACCCAAACACTCAAAATTATATCTACCACTTTTTTCTGTAAAATATGCAACTCCTGCAGTATGAATAATTCCTGTGTCGTGGGGAACTTTACAAACATTTAAACAACGGACATAAAGAACACCCAAGATCAAAACAACCATTTATGGATGACGTAGAGTTTTGTCTCTTGCGAGATTCCTGGAACCCACAACACTTGGCGCAATGGCAGTGGCGAGGCGACCACTTAAACGACTACGCCATCCGTGCTGTCATCTGTGAATAAGCCGCGTCATCTTTTCAGAAACTTCAAACTCGCGTTACAATTTTAGAATGGATCGATACGTTATTTTCCGTCACAGCAGCCACGACAATAAAGGTTTTGTGTAGGTAATATGTAACTAACATTGATTGATGTTCAGTCGTTCATCTCGCACAACGAGCTTGTATAGACACGGCCGCTTTTAACGTGCCACGGAGAGTAATTAGCTGAACCACTTTTGGCGAATGATTGATAGTTGTACTACCATTATTATTAAAGTTGGTGTTTGGCATGCATGGGTGTTTACCTGTCAATATTCATCTGTAATAGTTTCCTACAAGGTAGAAAGCCTTTTCACGGTGTTAATCTGAGCAGTTAATATACATAAAGTTATAAGGATACATTGGAATCCTACTTGACATTAAAAATGTAAAAGTTTCCGAAGATATTTGAAAGCTTGTTACTCAATCACACGTAAACATAAATTTTCGCGTTTATAATATTAGTAGAATATTTTATATATGAGGAGAGGGATGCCTTTTCCTTAAATATATATAAGCTTTTATGCTTACGAACAAGTACTTGTGTAATAACACACATGATTATAACTTTCACCGAGAAATATAATTAGGTTATATTCATGTTTAATTTAATTACATGCTCATTAGGATTGTTCATAGGTTTTGATCTTTATAATATACTAGCTTTTGCCCGCGGTTTCGCTCGTGTAAAAGTAGGTTAGATTACAATAGTAACAGTACTTTCTTTATTAAAATAAAATATAGATATATATATATATAATAAATATAATAGCCTAAGTTACTCAGTGATAATGATAATAGAGCATTGTAATAGTAAAATATTTTTAAATCTATTGATTAGCATTGGAGTTATATCCTTACAAACAAACAAACATAAAATCAAATCTTTCATCTTTATAATATTAGTATAGATATTAAAGATTGTACAACAACCAAAAGAGTAGTGGTTCTAAGTCAGTTAAACAAATCTTGTTTTATTTGATCTTCTAGTCATAGCTCTACACATCAGTCTCAAGCGTTGTTGTGGTAATATAATTATAACGATTGACACACGTGATAATATGCCGCGCATCTCAAGGGATACACAAACTACTTTTATTATTGGCATGTAATTCTTATTTGAATTGAATCTGTCCATATCTTTACTAGGTGCAAATATTAACGTGTTTCTTTGTTAATTATTGACGTCAAAACTACATACGAGTATGTAGTATAAATAGCTATTAAGAGTTAATAGCACTTAGAAAAACATCTCAAAAGTATTCTATCGACGGCATAATGATTTTAGTAAATTGTGTGATCCGCATATAGTTGTTCAAGTCTGAGTGATCTTTGTATCCGTTGTCTGAAAGTGTTTAAATTCGCCCGTCACACAGTTATTATTTATATTAAAACAAGGAAAGAAATTGTAAGATGATGTATTCATGACTAGTTTTCAAATAAAAAGTTATCAAATGTAATATATTGATTGGTGCAAAAGTCTAAACTAGAAATAGACTCGCCCTAGTTCAATCGGCTCGGAATGAATTAACAATTAATTTGCTCCCGTCAACGCTTGACTATCTTTAGTCAAACTAAACATATCACCGTATATAACCCTTCTAAATACGTTTAATGATCCATCCTTAGAATAATATCTACTATTATCTTAAATCTAAATGGTATTTATTAATTTAGTTTAAGAATATACTCCGGAATTGTAGGATAAAAATAAGTTAAGTAAAAGAAAACGAAGTAACAAGAATTTTCCTAGTGACAGTAAGAATAAACTCGGTTCACCCGGGTGAATATTCGTACAGAGAACCGGCATAAGAGTAGTAACGGTGGTGACTCCTGCGTTTCGCCTGGTAAGAGTTCTGAAGGGTAACCGATATCTCTAATTTCTTATCTTTTAGAGGCAACATTTAAGAAATGGGAGAGTGAGAGAAAAGGTCCTATAATACCTTTGGGTTGGCGTGCACCTCATGCTATCAGAGACGGTTTTTTTTTCTTATAAATGGCCGCTCACAGGGCTGGGCGGTGGAGAGGTTATGTAGGACTCACCCGGGGAAAGATGACAACGTACCGGTCCTACCGACTAAACCTTCCGAGGAACACCGTGGTGGTGTTACTCGACGTTACCAAAGTCAGCGAGATCGCGCGAATCTTTCTCATATGTAAATCGCGACCCCGCATCCGACCAGAGACTACGGTAACAACTTATTCTCAGCCTCTAGAAATATCGGTGTGCCAGATTGGTAGTATAAAAGAATTTACGCTAAGCTATTGACTGAGAACGGTATGCTTTAATAGGTAAAAGTAAGTAAGACACTCGAAAAAGTCGAATAATGTGAATAAAAGTATTTCAGGATTATAGCAAGTAGTAAACCGTAATCTTTGTCTACTCCTCCGGGAAACGACGAGTCTTTGAATGTACGAATCATAAAACTTAAGATTTAATATAACTCTGAACAAACGTAAGAATATTATCACGTTTTATATTATCACATACTCTTGGGAGAGACGCGACTGTAAACAGCCAACATTATTTTTAAATGTGTCATGAAATGGCGCACAGTACAACTGTCGTTGCGTAAACTAGTCCCTAATATTAAGCCTGAGGATAACACAGGTAAAACAGAGTACTCTAAAAGTCAGACAAGCGAATAAAACAGTGCGAACAACAGCACTCACGTTGTTACGTACGTTGTTATTGGGTCTCGTTCGTTTTTCCCACCGAAGGTGTTAGCTAATGCCCCTAACTATACAAAGCTATGTTCTGCTACATTGCAGCATGCCTCTAGAGATGTATAATTGTGTTGTGAGCGTTGATAGTGCTGCGAAATATTGTATGAAATATTACATGATACATGTAATGTGGTAAATTATATAAAATTATCTAAATACTAGGTTTTGACCGCTGTTTCGCTCACGGTAATGTTGATTTTATCAACAAATTTCTATAACTCGGCAACATTAGTCTTTTTCTGAATAAAAAATACTCTATGTCCTTTTTTTACACCTGGCAATGTGTATACAGAATGTCATAATGATCAGTCGAGTAGTTAAGATGTGAAAGCGTAACATATAAACAAACAAACTCATATTTGCATTTATAATATTAGCAAGGATGATAGAAGTTGCCCGAGTACGGAATCCTAAATGATATTATATCAGTATGTTAGAGGACACAGATAATAATACAAGTGAATCTTTATCTCAAGAAAAATAATACAAACTATTACACCAAACGGCAATGCCACAATAAAGCTGTCTTCAAATCGTATATTCACAGCTAGAACTTCTATGTATACATATACATCATGCCATTAATAAATCTTGCTATTTGTTTCTAATAAGACCGAACATCAAGTCATCCTCTAATCGTTGAGTATCAATTAATCACATACTAATTTGATAGGTAACGTTTAGGCCACACAATGGTGTTATCACTGCTCCTTACTAGACGGAAAATCCCAAAAATACTAATAGATATACCAATTGATTAAAATCGTCATTATTAGTAGCAACACCTTATTTAATTTGGTAAGCTTTCTATAAATCACTACTCTATTTGTTTTAGTACAGATAGTAACCCCAGTAAGAAAATTCACATCAACGGTTGTCGTCTGTCCATATTTGATCGAACGTATGTGTAATCTCGTCCCTTTTCCTCAACATTCTGAAGAAACTGGACGGACTTGATCTCTATGATCTCTGTTTGGTTTACTGGGCGGACTATTGCACGCAGGTAACATTTTATTACATAAAACAAATATCTTGGTTTTTTAACGGTGTCGTCCTAGGGTAAACAACCTCCGAAAGGATTTATTTTGAACCAAAATAAATCGTTGCCCAAGAACACAAGAATAAACTATGTCGATCCTTTTTTGTTGACATTGAATATATTTTTTTTTGTTTCATTGGTATGTTCCAGACAAGTGCTAGACTTTCAATCACGTTTTTTGGTATTGTTGTACACATGTTACAATTTTGGGTTAGGTAATAAGGATAAACGTCGTGGAATAGGAGACTACAAACATTAAAATGTCGTTTAGGCGTGCGGATCTTGAACTTGCAATACTTAACGTACTGTGAGTACCGAGACGACAACCAAAACCTCTATTCATTAAACATACAAACAAGACGTAGAAGTTAGGTATACATCCTGTACACGCGTGAATATGGTTAGACGATATCACTATCCTATTCAAATCACGTTAGCAGCGGTATCCATAATGCCCTAATTCAGAGACTGTGCATGTTATAAAGCTCGAATGTTTTATCATTTATGTTAGTCTTCACTTAGAGTGTAAGTTATATAGCTATGTGATCTATAATAATTTTGTCGAGACCCAGCATTTATATTCTATTCTATATCTAATAATAATAATAATAATGTCCTCCAGACTAAATTTCGGTCATGGCGGCCAGTCTTAACAGAGACTGGCCATCTGCGTAGGAGATATTATAATGCACAAGCGTGTGCGCAAACACAAGTGCACTCTCTGCTCCCTAACTCTCTTGATCAGATGGGACGGTGTCGGATACACGACCGGAGAGAGATCAGGCGCAGGACCAACGGCTTTACATGCTTTTCGAGGCTATTCAAATAATTGTTTTAATATTGGTTATATAGTTGACATATTATGTCCCAACACATTCCCCACATCATTTTTATATGTTCTTAACTATATTTCATTAATTTCATTTAAGTTGTCAACGTGATAGTTGCCTAGGTCGGCTCGCCTTCTAATACGTAGGACCTAAGCTCATATCTGGCGTAAAGTGAAATAAACCTACACCTACCTCTATTTGAATATAGGCACTAGATTATCTACATAATTATTCTAATTTACTTATACATATATTTCACAACATAGAGACAGTAATATTTTTAGTATATACGTTCTTAATATTCAGTCATACGACCATAAAGAGCTGTTACACGTTTTATAATTTACATTCATTCACACGAACAGTATCACAATTTTGTATAGCTTGTCACGTAGATAAATTAAATACTGTAATTCGCAATTACACGATCTTTAATTTAAAAAGACTGAAGTTATTACAATATCTAAGTTAGAGGCAAAAGTACGCGGATCTCATTTTTTACACAATAAGAAGTACATATCTTAGGGCGTGTTTTTAGAAAACGCTTCGGTGCGAGGTTCGGCTGGAGCACAGATGAAACACTTATCTTGATGAGCATCGGCAGGCGAAAGAGCGCGATCCAGGGCGTGGCCGTGGTTTTTATTTGCGGCCGCGGGGGGAGAAGCTCTCCCACGCCGCTGAAAGCGCGGCTGACGAGGCACGCCTGGACCACGTGACAAGCTTTTGCTTGCACAAAGAGATTACATTCCACAATGGAAAGAGCAATAATTGTTTGTGCATTATTGCATAGTAAAGTTATTAAAATCAGAAAGTACTCTTTACAATGCGCCTTTTGTGGCATTCTCCTCTGCCTTCAAACATTCATTTCTTATTGTAATTCTTATTAAAGTAGATGTTCATCAAAACGTCAAATATGGTTTAACTTTTAGGTTGATATTTAAACTTGACACTAGTTATTCTAAGTTTAATAGAGATGCACATTATAATTTCACTATAATAAATTATTTTGCTTTACGTTTATATTTAATAAGGTATCGTCTATTTATAGATGTTATTACTTATTTAATTTTTGATCAGAATTTTATTTGGTAGGTTTTGACAGTTCGGTTGTTTAAAATCCAATTTAAAAACTATATCATTTTAGATCTAATTTCATTTAGTAAATGCTTTTTTTCGATCAATCGCGTGATTAGATTGAATTTCACACTGACCACCACAAGTCATGACGTCTGATAATGCGATCTACTAAAGTATAGAATTTTTTTTTATTATCTCGTCAGTAGATTTTACTTTAATAGAGTTCGGTTCAGGTTACATGATCGTTTTACAAAATCATTATGAATATTATAAGCGATAACAGTTCGCGTTTTCTCGTGATCCGACCAGTCGTGATCATCTTCGAACTCAAGCTGATGACGTAATCCGTTGAGACAAAACCTTCAGTAGACCAAAGAAAATGATGGTGCATAATTTGATCGACGTAAATGAAATTGAAACAAAAGAGTATGCCCACTCTTTTGTTTCATTCTGCACACCCTAAAATATTAACTTGATGTAAAAGTGTTTCCACAGATTTGACACTTATTTGTGACCCCAGCAGTATAAAATAATTCAAATGTTATTGTACGATACCTAAATACTTTTACCACCAACTTTGATCATTGAAACTTATTAATAATTCAACTATAAAAACGCCCGCAGACAATGAACGTATACCATTATTTTCTGTTCCTTTGTTGCTACAGGATTTAGGAAAAAATACAATTTTACCCAAAAGGGGTGAACAACAAGAGAAAATTAAATCGCCAACAATTTAATATAGAGACTACAGTGAATTCAAATTATAAATTCTGTGCGCTACTCTTAGTTCTAAAGCCACATATTTAATAATTAAATACATTCATACTCCAAGGCATTAAAGTACTCAATGCTGTCATTGACCTTCAATATTCAGCTCTCTGACGGATCACATGAGATTGAAGATATGCAGTGATTAGAGAGCTTTTACAGTCGGCATTATAAAAGAGCAAGCAAAGTGCTTCGTGCGTAAATGTGGTATATCCACCATGTACCTGTGCCGCTGGCCTGTTTGTCTGGTCGTCCGATGGTAAAAAGGGGAAGGAGGAATCAAATTATGCAGTTCCTCTGCACACTCTCCGAAATGTATCCGATAGAAAACCGAAAGACTGACAACCTTACTACGATGCTCAAAGCTTTGGAGTTGTGAGTTGACCAGATGGTCAACGCCGATAAGTCTCCTGGCTTTTCGCTCCATTGACTCCAGTTGATATTTTGCGGACCCATCCCATAGGTGAGAACAGTATCGAACCTGTGCTTGGTACAAATTAAGCAACTGTTCAGGCTTGAAATACTGCCTCACCTTACTGAGGATATCCAGCTTTTTGGTGGCTAGTTGGGCTTAACATACACGCCTGGATCTTAGAGGCATTGAACTTAACCATGTTGGCATCATCCCAATCGGAGACTGCCTTCAAGAATAAGTTCATACGCTCGACCATGGCTTCCCTGAGCAACTGTATTTGTGCAACACTGGCGCTGGCGCTGGAGACATAACTCTACAAGCGTGCTGTCGTCGGCATACCCAAACGTACCGTGTTTTAGCAGATTATTATTATGCAACAAAAAGAGAGTTGCTTGATTTGATTGATAGTTGAGAGATCAGTACTCTATGTACTGATCTCTGTGGGCCTCCGGCATTAATTGTCTTTTGTTCGGACGAGTAGCCATCAATGACTACTAGAATCGAGCGGCCATAGCTATTGTAATTGATTTCTTAGAAATATAAATTTTATTAGAAAACTTGTAATAATATTTATCTTATTATTATACATTATTTCAAGAATATTTTCAAGGTTATGTTAAATGGTGGCTATTTGCAGGAAAAAAACGTTTAAAACAGTCTTAGCATTTTAAAAACTATAGCCTATGCAATATAAGTGAAAGACAATATGCATAAATAAAAAACTCTTAGAACTATATACGCCAAATCTGTAAAAATATCGTTTAATTTCCATTAGCATATATAGGTAGATAATTCCAATACACATATTTTGAACAAAGCACTTCGATTTCACTTTGGCTTGCTATGTTGGTCGGTTGGTACAATGAAGCTTTGTTGTTTGGCCGTGCAACGAACTATACTAAATGCATTTTAGGCAGGCATTCTCTCACTTTTGCATCGAAGCGCGATGCACATTTGATAATCTGTTTAGATGTCGAGTTATATCTCTATCTAAACCAAATTAAAATGACACAGTACTTAACTATCCCTATTTAAAAGTTACCTCATGAATAGAAGACAGTATTTTAAGATTAGCGATTGCTATAGCAACGAGCTTCCTCTAAGTAACGGAGTCTCACAAGGCAGTATTCTCGGCCCGACCTTATTTTTATTGTATATTAACGATCTGTGCCAATTACAGTTTTACAATACCACTATCTTCACCTACGCCGACGATACTACCCTTATATCTTATGGTGACTCTTGGCAATCTGCATTTGGGAAAGCTCAGTCCAGTCTCAATGCGGTGACTAACTGGTTGGCTAGAAATCACTTGGACCTAAATGTTGGTAAAACATATTATCTCACCTTCTCATTAACGACACCGGGTAAACTCACTTTCTTATCTTATTCTATCACCGCTCACTCATGTAATGCTCTATCTCAACCTTTATGTAATTGCCCCACTTTGTCCCAAACCAATTCTGTTAAATATCTGGGGATACAGATTGACAATAAACTCTCCTTTTACTCGCACATAGATTTACTTACTCCCGATTGCGAAAGCTAATCTTTGTCTTCAAACCCCTCGGACATGGTGTTGATGCACAAATCCTTAGAACCACCTATTTTGCACTATGCCAAACTCTCTGGCAATACTGTATCGTCGCCTGGGGTGGAACACATAAAACGCATCTCCTATAATTAGAACGCGCCCAAAGAGCGGTACTAAAAGTTGGTTGGAGGCTACCATACCGATTTCCTATAACTGATCTTTATAAAAATCTGTAATGTTCTCTCTGTTCACAAAATATTTATTCTCAATGTTATCCTTACAATTCACTCACTGACTTCTTATGACCCTTCCAAATTTCATTCCGTACGCCGAAAACATTATGTATATCCCTCCATATCGGTCAAAACAAGTCTAGCTCAACGATGTTTTTACTGCCTTGGTAGCCATGTGTACAACAAGGTTAACAAAATTTTAAATGTGTATCCCATGACTAAAACTGAATGTAAAAAAAACAGTTACCAACTAGTTACGTAACTTAGATTATGACGACACTGAAAGTATTATTTGCTCTTTAAAATTATTAGGCACGCGCGCACGCGCATGTACACACACACACACATACATACAACACACACACACACACACACTCGCGCACACATTCACATACACACACACGCACACATGCATACATACACACCTTAAATATACACTCTCATCCCCGCAAATTTTGCTAATTTACCTTATTGATTGCCTTACATTTTCTTGTATCTTTGAAGTACATATTGTTTCTGACACGTTCTACAATCTCTAGCTACATATTTTTGTATTACTAAAGGAGAGGGCATGGAGATTTGTCACACAGGTTTGGTACCTAGTACAAACTCTAGCTCTCACTAAGGTTTTAGTTCATGCTGTGTACAGTAGGTACACATCAATATTGTAACATATCAATGTACTTACCTTTTTGAGAGAAATAAACAATATTATTATTATTTTTATTATTATTTAGTTAAAGTAGATTTGTACTTTATTTGCGTTTTGATCTTAGGAAGAACCGTCACAGCACCACATTTTGTTTTCTGTTTCATATGTGTTTCGGTGACGCAGCGGTAGTGAATATGCGCATGTGATTTCAGTTCCAATGCATGATGCAATGATGTGGGCAAAGGGTTATTGGGTTTTATTCTCAAGAAAGTCTGAGTCCAACTATGCCTGATAGACGGTAAAATGCTTGCCCTCTATATCTTTTAACCAATATAGTAGTATCAACATAGTTGAGAAATGTGAGTTTTGGTTCCGTGTTGAAACCTAAACCACAACACTGGACGCAGTGTTGGTCGTCAGTAGTCACCATTTACAAGGATAACACATCCTATTACCAATTTTGAACTATACGATATGTATAATTATTTGTATTTGTCTGAGAGTTATCTATGAGGTTTTGTATCGATATGCCACTTTAAATGCCACTTAATCAAATCCACGAGTATCTTATCTTATCATATCCTGTGTGGGGGCCAGTCAGTACAGACCGGCGACACTTCGACCCAGTGGGATCTTTTGTGTCGACTTCCCCAATAACGACTGCCATAGATCTTCATGGCAGTCGGTACCGACAGCTTAACGTGCTCTCCGAGGCACGGAGCAGGCGATAATTGTCAATCAATACGCACATAATTTCGAAAAGTCATATAACTTCCGAAAGTCAGAGGTGCGCGACGTGGGTTCAAACCCGAGACCCTCTGCATTGCAGTCTGTTGGTCTCCCCACTGAGATATCGCTGCTCTAATCTCTAAAATCCACGAGTAACGGCTAGTTGTATAGTTTTAAGCAAAGTTAGTGAACTAGCACCTTACATGAAAAGCGCATGATGAAGTATTTTGCCTTAAAGTCAAGTAAGATTTATGTGTTGTTACATGCTTTATGTCAGAGAATAGCTTCACTGCTTCGGCTGAATCTACGTAGTTTGTCTTAGTCCTTAAGCTTCTTACAGCCGCATGTAGTAAGTAGGTTAGCATGTACTGTAACAGCTGTGCTAACAGTTTGTTTGTGTGAGCCGACATATTCTCTTACTCATCGCAACATGTTTAATTATGTGTACAATCGTGTATTCCTTCCGTATTTTGAAGCTTGCCTTTGAACTAGTTAGGCCGATTGCAGTTAGTAAATAAGATACGCTATTTTAGCGTCTCTTATTACTACAGTGGGATTGCAATTTGCACGATCATCGCCACATAATTTTACTTGTTAAACTTTTTTATTGTATAATCAATAATAATTATGTCGCACGTTTTGCTGACGATACATGTCTGAATAAATGAATGCGTCAATTATTGCTTAATACTAGCTAACGTATTTATCTTTACAATATTGTTTTAGTACAATTAATACTCTGGTTATTTACGGACATTAAACAACAATGAACTTCAGTGCCTTAGCCATAACATTTACAACACAACATATCTCAGTGTAGGGGTAAACTGATCGTACACAATTTATTACAAAAATCTTAACTAAAATCGTATTGATAACAAAACACGTATCTGAAAAAAAAAGACAAATCCTTTCAATAATAAACTTACCTGAATGTCGGCGATATCATATTGGATTTCTTTAAAATGCAACCCACGCTGCTATATCTACATATGTAAACCTTTTTTTTATATTAATACGTATTTTTTCTACACGTTAGCTAATATTTGAAATAGCTTTGTTGAGGTGAATACAACGTCATATAGGAATATCAAGAAAGAATAATCAGCAATTGTGCAGCAATGTCCTAAATATATTTTAAAAGCTTTGGGTCGGTTTGATTAAGAATACATGTCATATTACTTTGACACTTTTGCTATAAGTTAGGTGTAAGTAACATATTATTAAACAGTAGAGTTTCATTAGAATGAATTATATTCATTATTAATTAAGAACGAGCTAGAAGATTTCAAGAATTCATTAGTAGGAACTAACTTTCAATAATCCTTGTAATTCTTAGAAACAGTATATTGAAAAGATCGGATTACGCTACTGACTGCATTGAATATAGATTGGAAATAATGTGAAACGGTGTTAATTAAAATATAATCTCTGTATCAATGAAAACAAAGGACCTTTTTAAAGGAGTATGGCTTGCAGATAACGTTCAGGTACACGTAATGATTTCATTGAAAATTGATTTCAACATCCGGTTGTTTCTTTGTTAACCCCCTCGGCTGAAGATAACGATTTTACCGTTGCTTATGTCAATGTGCGTGGGTTGTATTAGGTGTGGTCTATTTTAATGAATAAGAAAATCTACTATTAACTTTATTTTATAAATGTGCAAGTTAGGAAAAATGTGTAAGTGTTTGTTACCCACGTGTCCTCGCTATGCGTTCCGTGGGATTTAATGGCGTGGGGTTCATACGGTTAAGGCCGCGGGCACAAACTATTGTACTACATCTTGTTTACTGCCCTACAAATAAGCTAAATCATATAATAAGAAGGAAATAACGCGTTGACATACACATTACTACATTATTTTAATTAAATAAAGAGTTGTTTTGCTTTTGAATTAATGTTTAGTACTTAAGGAGTCTATTTAGCTAGATTGTTTGAAAAAACGCGTTAGAGTGCATGTTCTTTAACTTACATTTTCTTAACCATGCGCTTACTGCACCTAAACTTGTATGTGCAATGCAGTACAATCCTTTAGATTCACGACAAATTTATATTTGATGAGTGCAAGTGAACATCAGTTTTATAACAATAAAATACTGTTCAGTTTATTCATAATAATTATTAATTTTGTGCTTAAGCTTGAGTAATAATAAATAATAAAATGTATTGACAGAAAAATGGAGTACAATGTGTGGAACTTATTCTATGATTTAGAGTTACTAATACTGATTCCCAAACTAGGCTATAGCCTGTATCTTGGGAGACAGTGCTCAGCCAAAACAAAGCTACAATGGACACTAAAGTGAATCAGAGTTCTTCTATTACACGTTGACTAAAAACCTAAACGCATTTTAGTCTACATGTAAAAGAAGAATTTGATCGAACGATCCATAATACGTAAAAAATATTGATTGTGATTAGATTTTATTACATATATGTATTTACATACGCATTGTACGATTAAGCTGGCTTTATACACCAACCGCACTCCCTAAATTGCCTTTAATTCAGCCTCACTGATTACCGGTTGATCTCAAATTCAGAGTTATTGTCTGTAGTAAAACCACAGTAAGCAGCGGTCACGGCGTGTGTGCGGTAATCACGGTGCAAACGGTGCAATCAGCCCACCGGCCGCGGGCGTTACGCCTCAACAACTAACAGCTGCCTTTATAACAGCAGAAATTTGTACCTTTATCTACATAATGTATACTAGATTTTGAAAATGTAGGTTATGCCAATTTTCCATCACTTGTGAACAGTAATTTTTTCTGGATAAAAGGTCCTTTTCAGTACCCCTGATAGCGTGTGTAAGCGTGTGAAAGGGTAACATTCAAACAACCAAACTCACATTCGCATTTATAATATTAGTTAGGATAAGGATATATGAAGATAAAACTACGACTTTTGTGGCAAGTTGAGGATTATGCAACAGCGTTAAATGGTGGGCCTCGCCTTTAAAGGTGCACCGAGTGCTGTAAGTTCGATCTTAACACAGATCAAGCCTAAGCGTTCTTTACGACAAAGGAATTATTCCACATGTGGCCTTAAATAAACAGTCCGGTTAGCAACCAGTGAAGTTATAAAGTGAAAAATAGTGTCAAAAAAGAACATTTAGATAGGCATTCAATATCTTTATATTCTCATTATACTGCGTATTAGAAAGCATCGCAATTAAATTGCTTGTAATACTAAGCAAAGTGCATGCTCTCACGTATTTAACGCGTAGAGGATTCTTCGATGGAGAAAATGATGCTTATGGCATTTTTAATCCGCAATCAATGTGATGAATAAGTATTTGTTTTCTTGTAAATAAAATATTATACTAATTTTACTTACAAGAAAAATAATACTTATATACATATTACCGTTGCCAACATAATTGGCACGGTAGCCATTTCAACTTTTTACCGCTGCGCAGTGTTTTCGGATTTTAAATATACATTGTCTCACTTCTTTATTCCCAAAGAAAAGTATTTTTACATCGAAATTTCGAAGTATGATTTTGGGCCCCGCATAATAGAAACTGTAACTAATAAAAAAAAATTGATATAAAAACCCAATAACATTATACCCAAACCG
This sequence comes from Catocala nupta, assembly GCA_963675205.1. Classification (NCBI taxonomy): domain Eukaryota; kingdom Metazoa; phylum Arthropoda; class Insecta; order Lepidoptera; family Erebidae; genus Catocala; species Catocala nupta. The sequence goes on from OY776084.1 coordinate 15,010,900, forward strand.
CACATCTTACTTGAGACTTCATACTCAGCAATCGCATTCACTACCGCTGCGCCACTAAGCAGTCATATCAATAAAAACAGTGTTTAAAAGATTTGCCTAGCTATGTTACAGGCCTCTTATATTTAGTTTGTATCAAGGCTACTCTATAACCACAAAGTATAAAAAACATGGCAATTGGCTATTTGACCCGAACGTATTTCTTTATACTCAGGTAATTCGTTTGTGTAAATTATTCAACACGAAGAAAGTTAAGGTAATTTGCTTTTCAAAATGTAAATAATAAGTAGAAGTGCTTCAATAACTTCACGTGAACAAATAAATAAATGAATAGGTAAACATTAAGCAAACCACGGTATGGTAATTTCGCTTTTTATTACTTTCAGACACTTTTATGTGTACATTAGCTTCGTTGTTTTATTAGGCTAGATTGTAGTTCACATTTTTAGTTAGATTGGACTATAAACATAATATTTTTAGAAATACAAATAGGACTAGTAGGTAATAGATTTCTCAGTGTAATTAGCCAAAATTACCTAAAACCTCCTAAGTTTGATTTGGCAAAGTATTATTTTTCTGACACCTATTTATATGTTAAACTTTTACTTTCACCAAAATATTGTATTTTACACTACCTGAGGAAGAAACACACATTCATGCAGCAGTGTGACTGTAACAGTACTGCAGTGTTGGCGTCAATCGGTTGTCACTGCTCGAGTGAAAATGTTACAAGGACCACGCTATATGTAAGCAATGTACGTTATGTACAAGCTCAGCCCTACGATAGTTAGCTCGGTGCTTCGTTGCAAAGACCTGGGGTATCCAGCTATTGGTGCTAAGTACGCATAACGCATAAAGTTTTACATCAATAGCTGAACTTAACATAAAGACGATAATTGCCAAAACATGGTTTTTGCCAGAAACATTATTTAAGTATACCAAATATACATCAATTTATTTCAAAATCTTTTATTTCTTTATTATTTATAGTATGATTATAGCATCTTTATAACTTTGATACTTTATTGATGGTATGATGACAAAAAAAACAACCCAACTGTTTCATCGCAAGATGTTTTTGCGCTAATATGAGAAAAAGATTTATGGTTGTTAAGTTTTCATTTGTCAGATTGTTTCACTGTAATGTGTGAGTGTGAATTTGTTATATCACATCTTTAAGGCATTTTTATATAGATCATCAGCACTTCATATCAATCAGATGGATTCAAACGATTGACACCTTCATTATTCATGGCCAATTGATAGAGTAACATTACTAAGAAACTTAGTACACGGTTGTGCACAAAAACATTACACGTTTGCTATCCAATTATATTAAGTAATCAATGCTCAATTCATTCTTTAATCCTCTCCTTTTGAGAACTATAACATCGTAAGTTAATCGCATCACCGGTACAGTTACGTTCTTATAACCCGGCATTGTTTTCAATTATGATTCGGTCTCACGTCGACAGAATTAATTGCTCCTCAGTATGGTGTGACAAGGAGACAGTGCCGACACGGGAATGTGTTTAAACGTTATTGTCCCACTAACAGGTTTCGCAAATTAATCGGATTTAGCACTATATATCACGCCCTTCCGGCCGTCGGAAGGCTTTTCGGGGCGCTGTATGCGCTCTTGCTTCTACACCGTGCGACAAACGCTCCAACTTCCACGTCGATTACTATGCATTGTAGTTTGTGCCACTTGGCAGTGTTTATATTTAGATGGGATTGTTCAAAGCGGGAGCGTGGTATGTATGTAAATTTTGGTGTACAATATTATTCTACTAAGATTTAAGCCTTGATTAATATTGGTTTGATAACGTGGTATAGAATTTAAGACAGCATGAACGATATAAAAAATCTTATTTTACTTCCAAATGCATTTTTACATTAGTCTTCATAGATAATTTAGTTTAATATTATCCAAATTACTTATTTCATCGCATTACTATAAACCTAAACGGACTTGTTTATTATTTTTATAACTTCAAAGTATGAATAGTGTCTATAAAAATCAATTTATCGCAATATCAAGACATGTATATTTAATTCTGTTGCATTAGCGTACTCGCTTCGTCGATCAGAGGCCTGGGATCGATTACCGGATAAGTGCTGTCGGATTTTCTTAGTCGGAAATATAAGCAAGCATTAATCAGCTTAGAAATGTGCCTATGATGTTTTAGTAATATACATAAAACTTAAACAGAGCTGTGAAATACGGGTGTAATAAACATCATCGCAACCATTTAGCGATATATATACAACCATTCAGCGATATATATAAGTATGTAAGTAAAGTTGTTTCCAATGTCTAGAAAAGCTAGTGTATATAAAAACACTTACAAACGAGACAATATCTGCCGTTGCAGCGAAATGATATGACCGACATGAGTTATGTTTAAAACAGCCTTCACACGAGTGGATAGAATCGAGTGAGTAAGCGTTGTCCCTCGGTCGTGGCAGTTCCGGGCCCAATATGTTTCCGAAGACGGACCCCAGATCTATAACAATACAATAAATTGTTTGTATTGGCGTGGCGCCGGCTGCGCGGAATGTGCGTGAGACCGCACTCTATATCAACACTACACGAAGGTGAAAAACGTCCCTCTCGTAACTCGAAAGGCAATAAGCAACACGTCGTAAAAACCGGTGTGTCTCAGCGATGTGTAATCCGCCCTCCGGCGACTTCCCAAAATTCTCGCGTATACCATATTGCTTTGAACATTTACAAGTGCTAATAGAAAAAGATCATCTTTATCCCTTTACGCGGCAAGCAAATATAGTCATCTTTTTATGAAAAGGTGCGTTCATAAATATATGAGACTGTGTAGCTTATTAAAGAAAAGAATTTCTTTATAAAATCTAATGCGGAAAAAAACTGAACGTAGCAAAAGTTTCATTATGGGTAACGCTTGTTACGCTGTCTTAGATATTAAAGAATGGCCTTAATGAAACTATTTAATAGAAATTCCATTCTCGTAGTAAAATATGTTTAAAATAGAATTCCTATTTAGTTAATCAATGTTAAATGTGAACTAAAATGTTAACATTTGACGTCTATTTTAATACTAGGTATTTGCGAAATGTATGACACTAAGATTAGTTCAGGATTCTATTTTGGACAGTTTTATTACGAGAATTGGCCTCTAAAGTTCGTACATAGTTAAACGTAGGTATATCTAAAATCTCAATGTTGGAAGCTGTGTAGCTACAAAAACGCTTCGATAGACCGATATATCACACGAACACACCTGAACAGTAATAACGGAGAATAATAGCAATTGTTTTGTGCCAGTTTTTATGGGGTCTTCATTTCATTTGGGCTGCCAATATTTGGCACTGTGTCTGTATATTATTTATCTTATATCAGTACATACGGTGGGTCACAATTTTCCGTTTACAAGGGTGAATAGAGCTCTAAGTAATGTTATTAGGTACGAGGTGTGTTTTGTTATTGTTGGAGTATTTTTGAGCATTGTAACATTTTGTGGTGCTTTTCGTAATATTTCGTGACGGTATAAATAAACGTTTAGTTTTATTTGGTCCACGTAACAACCTTAATGTTTCAGTTTTTTGTAGGATTTATGACGGATAGAAGATTAATATGATTGTATGGGTACCTGTATGAAAAATATTGTGATTTTTTAAAGTGAATATTATTAGAGACTATGTTTGTTGATGTGTTTACTGGCGCCCAAATGGCCCGGTAGTTTAAGTGTCCACCTCACCAGTACCAGTATAGTTACGAGCCCGTTCGCCCCCCAAATTTCGCCCCCTAGTAAGTAGTTGTTAGGTTTATTCTTAAATCCACCCAAAAAAACAAAAACGTCTTTCTATGAAAGGGGTGAAAGTCAAGGAGCGTACGGGCTCGTAGGGCCATTGTGCCGTGTAATATGGCTTCGATACCCACACGAGAAAATAAATAGTCTGCTCAACAATTTGTGCCCGGTCTAAGTGTTCTTCAAGTAAGTACTTTCACTTAATAAAATCGCCAAATGTACAGGCATTATTTCATGCGACCAAAAATTGCTGCCACAATTTCTGACGAATCTGAAGACACCCAATCCTATATCGTAACCTACTTAAGATTACGTTCATAAACAATATTTACGGCTCATAGATGCAATGATATGTTGTTAGTACACTCTCAAGGACTACAGTGAGTGACCCTTCTCGGACGATTAATTTTTACAACCGCCGTGGGAGTGCGCATCTGGCAGACTGTTTTTCTCGAGATGTAATTCTATTCTGTAATATTAAGATGAACACGTGAGCTGTCACTCAACCTGTCCTGGATTTCATATGAACTAAATATATACCTTTTTTTTTTTACTATGTCACTATACTTATTTTGTTGTATATTTCAGAATTTTTTTTCATTTGCAGTTCTGTAAACTGTATGGAATGAAGTTAGAATGACGCTGTTTCGGACCGGATAAATTTCGGTCTTAATAATATAAAGACAACCTAGTGCGGGATAAAATAATGTATGATCTATATATATATATAAGTGTTCTGAGTCTCGATGTTTTTATGTTCGTTATTTAAATGTTTCTAAAGTTCTCTATGACACAGGATATTAATTATACGTTAACGTTTAAAAAAATACGGTATGTCTCCTAGGCTGCCCACTGAAAGGTGGCATTTAGTATTTTCTTTATGTAATTAAAGAGTATTATCACTTCGCTTATATTTAATAACAGCTTTATTTTACGTAAGTAAATTTGTCACCTGGTTTGTGTGATAAAATCGGTATTAAAAATTATATGCTCCACTATTTGGAGTGAATAGGCAATGTATTTCTTTATATAAAAATAGTGAACTACTCATGTTCCAATGATTATTAACAACAAAGACGCGAATCAAGACTTATACAAAAGTAATTTTATATCCAATCATTATTATATAGAGATCCAATTCTCATAATCTAACTGTTTAAAATAGAGTTCCAATCTAGACTGTGTATAAACATTACAAACGATATTCTCCTAATTTAAAATAAACGTGAACATTAATTGCTGTTCAGATTCTATTAGACTAAATCCATGCTCAATTTTAAACAGTTTTATTTCCAGAATCGATCCTCTGATACTTACCGCATGTGATTCGATTTCGATTCTAGAATCATTTACTGGAGCTCTCCACGGTTGATAGACGAGTAGCCAAACGCAATTAATTTATTGAATTGCGCATTATGATAATCAATTGCGTGGGGCTAATTGGGATCGAATAAGCGTGAACAATAATTAGATAACTAGCTGTATTAGATTATACTTCCACGCATTTCATTAATTGTATCTACAAACTAATGTGTACTGTGGTAGACCCAATATGTATCGTTTACACTCTACCATAAAATCACGGTTATAATTATATCTATGTTAAACAGAGATGTACTACTTTGTCTTCTATGTTTAAGTCCCGCTTAAAGTGAGCGAACATATTGCTATACTATTGAAGATAACCGGTAAAAAAATGATTACCATTTTGCCTAGCCAGGCCTTGTCTTAAGCCTTTACAAGAGAGTTTTGTGCATGTCATACTTACGCCACTAGACTTCTTGGTGAAGGCTTTTCGTTATATTATACAGAGCATGTATAAAATATATCTGCCTTTGAAATATGCATATCATCATATTATATACATATGTACATGTAGAAATAAAATAGCTCTTGCAAAATTTTGTCGGCGTTGTAGTATGGCGTTTAGAAATGTACCCTACAATTGACAATAGGCTCGCCCTCTATTATGTGAAAGCTAAAAATAAAAAACATTGCTATGAACACGAGTCTAATATCCTGCTTATCTCTACAGAAATATACAGGCATGAGTATATGTTGCATGAGTTCCGTCTTCTTATTTCTTTGTGTGACTTTGCACTTTGAGTACGAAAAAATAATATGAATGAAATGGGAAACTATTGAAGGTTGTATTTATTTATAATCAATTTGTATTGATTAGTGGGTGCCTATACCAAAACGGCTGGCAGGAAAGCTAGTGCTACCCAATCTGGCTGATTGAGTAGCACTAGCTTTTTGACTAGTTAAAATGCCTTAAAATCATTTTAGCTTTCTTCCTTTTTCGACTGCATAGGTATATTCTACGTTCCTTGGAGAAATATCGTAATGACTAAACGCAAGTATAAAATCGAAATGATGAAAACTATGCTGTAGAAATGGCTTAGGTTGTGGGGTCTTCAAATGATTGCCACACCAATAATTGTTCACACTAAAAAATTTTTGGTAGGTATATGTGATTCTTTTATACAATGTTTGCAAACTTATGATTAACTAAAGCTGCATAGTTGCTGAGCTGTTATATAAACATATAATATGTATATATAACAGCTCAGTAGCTTAGCAAATATGTATCTATGTATATGTAGTTTTGCACAAGATCCTCATCCAAAATAAGTAAAGATATAAAAAGTACCAAACAAACTCAAAATCCTATTTCGTAGCCGTGCAAAAAGTTTCAGAGCTCCAAAATAAAAACCTAGGGCAAGGAAGTAGTTTTCGATTCGTTTAAAACTTAGTCGTTCTTTTTTCAAAATTCATTTGAACTTGTCGATGGTTTACTAGGTATTTTAAAATGTAAAATGCGCACGAAATCCGATACAAGCCCGCATGCGTAATAATAAATATGCATGGGCGAGTCAATATCAAACGATCGGCAATTGACATAGTTGTAAAATTGTAGGCTATATCTATCGCTTTCAATCAGCCTTCTATGTGGCCATTATTATAATGTCGATCACAATATTTTGTGAACGTGGAGATATAATGTTTATATAATTTAGTTACGGAACAGAGTAGGCCTTGAAAATTAATAATAAACGCTATCTGAGTTGAGGTATACCTTAGTAAAGAACTTAATAGTCAGAAATATCTCTTAAAAGTTCTTTAATAAGATATATTTGATAGATACACTCCACATTTTACCTTTTTTTTAAGGCCACGGTAGAAATTCAATGGAAAAGTCAACAGAAAATAATCCCAGCATTAAAATTAATGCGCGAAATGTTTACATTCCATTATAAAGAATAAATGTCCGTGTTTGGCTCACAACTTTCAACAATTTTTTCATTATTACCTAAGGCTGAGATGTGTTATATTTAACAAGTCAAAACACTGAAATAATATTCACCTACGTACCTTAACAAGCTCATAACCTCATCAACATTCAGAAATATTTAAATGCCTCGGTTCTGTTTGTCAAAATGATTGAAATCATTGACTCTCGTCACAATTCAATTCCCAATTTAAGAAATAAGCCAAGCACAGTTTTCGCTTCCACTTAATGTTATTCTAGGACAAAAGAGTTTAACAACATTTATTTTGTAAATAAAATGCGGCAATTGTTATTTACCTTTTGAATATCACTAGGAAATACTCGGCGGCATTTGCATAAAAGTGCTGTTTAAAAAATAATAAAACAAACAACTCTTAATTTCGAATAATGGAATCCCCGAGGATCACACGGGCCTGCATCGCCTTTGATAACACTCAAGCCCGACGTTCACAAATTTCATTCGCCATCTGAACCACAAAACTCTCATTTAAAATTAAAAATCTTATTATGTTTCCTAACAACGCTCACACACAAATAAGCTCAATTTATTCATTTACGGTTACCAAACAAATTGCAAGACGGACGACTGCGGCTGTTTAATGGGGAACTCTCGGAAAATGTGCGTGAAATTAATCGTAACATTTGTAATGAGTTTGTCTGTTCATGTTTAAACCAAGTTATGGTTATTAAGTCTTCGATTCCCAGCTGGCCATCTGTTCATGAGATATACAGTTGGTTTAACTTAGCAGTAAATACTTATATAATTACAAAGTTACGTCATCGGAATATTCAAATGCCGCAGTACAGATTAAGGAATTATTATTTGCTCACCCTTAAAAATAAATTAGAAGTTCCGGAATGGATTTCGTAGAATTCATAATCGTCCAGTAAAAATATTATCGTACACCAAACGTAGGTTGTTTGAACGTCTAATGAAAATCTCGTATGAACGGAACTGTGTTGCGGTCAGGAAATTGAAAGGGTGGCCGGAAAACTTGATTTACAGCAAAGTGCCTGAGAAAAGGGATGTTTTATTATGAAAATTATCTTTGGGGACGGCCGGGTCTTCTCGTCCGCGCTGCCCGCTCGTTTGTTATCACACATGAATTATAGTATCGATTATAAGCTGTTTACTCGTGTTGCTAAATAAAGTACTATCATCCATTCAAACGGTATGCCATAACAAAGTGATTTTCATTTAACTTTTGTTCGAATAGAAATATATAACTAAACCAACAAGAGTTATTTTAAAAGTTTAAATACCGCGTCTGAATAAATAAACTTACAACTAAAGGTTTATTTATTTTATGAAGACCTAGTCCGTGTCTAATTTAGTTTTGCTTCGTCTGGCCTAGTTTTATATCTGTTCGCACTAATTGCTCTAGCGCTATAACTTTCGACACTCTTAATTGGGAAATGCCAGGTGTCATAGTTTGTCGGCGTTATTTCTGAGAGTCAATGGCCTTTTACACATTTACAACTTGCCACGTAATGTACATTTACATTTAGTCTTGTTCGTGAATAACATACTTCGTTCATTTAATGAACCTGGTTAAGATAATAAGTAAATAAGTATCGTATATAACTGCATAGATAGCAGAGTTATTTAAGTGGTCGCATCGTCACTGCCACTGTACCAAGTGTTGTAAGGTCGATCCCCACAAGGGACAAAAAAATTTATGATCCACAAATTGTTGTAATAGGCGTTCTTTGTGTGCGTAGTTGGAATGGTTGTAAAGTCTCTCGTGACGCGGGAATTATTAATAGTGTGGCAGTTGACATTTTGAATGAAATAAATATTACATTTTATGAGGCCTTCTCCTGATCGCAAGAGCGGCTTCCAATTTCTATACGTGGAAGCAAATTAAACGTGATGACTATGTACGAGAAAAAGATTTTGGTATTTAAAATTTGATTACAAGACGTATCGCAACTGCTATCGTAATAAAATAGCAGCAGCAGAAGGTTGTAATAGCGACACACGTGCGAACTGACGTTGGCTAAGAATGAAATTTAAACCGATTGAAATGCTGACAAAGTTACTCGACGCCTTTTTTCATTCAAGTACATGGTTGGACACGCAGTACGTGTGTCTTACTCCCTATAGAAAATATATTATATATTTTAAAACGTTTTCTTTATATTATAAGTAGGTCAAGCATCGTTATGCTTCACTTTTTGCATCCAATACAGCAACGCCGTCTTTAAAAGTTTCACATTCAAATACTATTATAAATTCCAACGCGAGTCTCGAAACTTATAACAATGGCAGAACATTGTCGTGACAATTTTGCAACTAAATCTGTACTACATTGTTAGCAAAACGAAAATATATACTTACTTGAGTTCCAGACAATTTATATCATTACATTCTAAGGAAGGCAATGAGGAAAACATCCCGGAAAATCGTGATATGAAATAGAACAGCGCAAAATGATGAGATTGGAACAAGAAACAGCGCACCTACAAAAAAGATGAAATCAAATAAACATTATGTAAATAGATAAACGTAAACTAAGGGCACGCCATGAAAATTAAATATATTCGTTACAGTTAAACGCCGTTATTTATTCGAATATTATAAAAGAACAGTTTATGTTAAAGTAAAAAGCAACATGATACAGTAAACATAAACCTAATGAAAATTTCGTGCAGAAAATGATTTTAATATCGAGAGTAGTCCGCAGCGGTTAGGGCGTAATACATCAAAACCTCTGTATGAACTTAGACAATATTTATACATGTGCATAGTAACTCAATATCTAAGTGTGTAGAGGATACACACACTTAAACATTGACGACGAATTGTTCTCTTGATAGCTAGCAGTAGCTTTCAAGAGAACAATTTCTCGTCAACGTTATCCAAAGTGACTGCATCGTTGGCAGCAGTAGTCTGCTGCCATCGATGACCGATCGTCGATCCGTGTCCACTTCCTAAGCAGTCGCATACTTCTGCATGCGACTGCTTTGGAAGTGGACACGGTTCCGCTTTGCGGGTGGAGCCAAACGCTGTTGGGTTTAACTGGCTAGAAATTCTTAGTAGCAGCATAGAGTCTGAACTGTGTCGGTATATAGCAATAGGGTTGGGCCCCTTTTGGGTGGGACCTAGGAGTAGTTACTGAATTATGTGCATTCCCCAATGGACATATAAGCGTGAGACTATGTACTTAAATAAAAATGTAAAAAAAAAAATATATACAATGATAAGATTGAGATAACTTTTAATAATAATATATTATATATCAAGTCTATTCTAAATTCATACTGTCCTTCGGACTCGGGCCTTGTGCCGTCTAATTGTTGTGCAGAATATTCATTAGTCTACGGAATTATGATGACCTGTTGGACTCGACCCCGGAATCCCTATAAAGTTTCAGGTTATCTAAGCTCCACCGATTGTGTACCGATTTTGCTCCGTTCGGCAAGTGCGGAGGCTGCCCGATTTGAATATCATGCTGATGGATTAGTTTGCTCTGCGGATTACGGGCACTTCTAAACATTTAGGAAGTTCAGGCGTGCTGTGACCAATTATTTATCTTCTACTGCAGGAAACTATTTTAGAGCTTTAATGAAATATTATATATCGTTTTTCAAAATCAAAAATATGTTTATCTATTTGGGTCATAAAGTAACATTTACGAGCGTTCAAGTTGCACTTAATAATGTGAATTTACTAATGTACAACAGGTTAATACCTGTTGTCATGTTCAGCAAAGCATCCTTGCTTAGAACTAATGAGAAGAGCTGCCAAGAAACTCACGGCCACTCTTTTAAATCTCCAAGTTTACAATATTATTTATTTTACAAATCTTTTCCGTAAGGAGCTGCATCCATTTAACTACTTACCACTCTTGAAGCACTCAAGCAATATGTAAGTTTTATTAGTGAATGCCAAAACATGGATTACATTACATGTATTACTAGCAACGATTAGAGTACTGTTCACGTTGACAAGATAATTATTTTTGTAGCTCATGTGACATGATGTTGCGTCTAACATGATGCTCGTCAATTGTTACTTCTAATATGTTGATACCGATATTTTTAATACTAGCATCGCTAAATTGAAAAAGATACTGTGCAATTACAGTACTAGTGAGTGTAAATAATAATGTCTCTAGTCTCTATAGATTGTTCTCGTTTATCATGTAAGTAAGTATTACGTTTACCTAATGTTTACCAATGTATTCTTTTTTTAGTCATATAAGTATATATAAGTGAAAACTTGTAACTGGGCTTCCTTTTCATATTGTTCTATTTATTACTTCAATAGCTGTTAGTTTTATTAAAATGTAAATGTAAAAAAATATACAATGTCGTAACCAAAAGTATACTAAAGTGTAGTCAGATAAAGTAGGTATAAAAATGATAAAAAAATAAAAATGTACAAACAGAATATAGAACAAAGAGAGATTTGTGTTGTAAGATATATAAAGATGTTATAGACAAATAGGTCTTTTATTCGATAAATTGTTTTTGGCGGTAATCTCTGATATATGTATACGTCTCTAATATATGTATACATCTCTAATATATGTATAGAGATGAACCCACATACATTGGAATTGGTGATGGAAACAATAGCAAAGAAAAAAAATTGACAATCATTAATTGAGTTTTGTATTGAAGCTCAGAGCAACGACAAAAGCGAAGGCAATATTTATATAATTTACAATATGCTACTTTATACACAAATATCTCATATTTCGATGCGTTATCCTTAATACCTGTCATTTCGTAGATGACAAAGTTGACAGCGTAAGTTCCTTTTTTTAACTGTAAATCCTTTAGCCAACCATTATTCCAATGATTGGCATTAATAACACTATTCAATATGGACAATTTTATCTCTGTAAAAGAATGTGATGCTATTGTCCATTGTAACGGATCTACGTACAGAGAATATCGATATCTACATTTTTGTTTTTCTTCTATAGAAAATTCTGTGTAACAAACGCTATTGTAAATTCTAAACCTCGTCCACCTACGTTGTGATCTGGTTTCAAGTTTTCATTGGATAGCCGCATAAAAATAGAATTGTATGGTAGATAGAAAACAATTTTAGAAAAATCACCGCTGTCAGCATTGTGTGACCAAAAGAACAAAGAATAACAAAAGTAAATTATTTGTATCGTGAGGTTGGTATTAGCTAACTTAGTGTCAAAGTTTTTGAATCCGTCTGCAAGTCTTTTATCTTGACTTTACAGACTGGCTAATTTGCCAGATATGCTTAGAGGTACGGTATGATCATAATTATCTACTGTCATATATATTCATGGCAGCATTAACCTACGAGTTGCTTATTCTTCAAGATACGGGATGGAACGAAGTTCTCCCTCCTTTTTCGTTTGGTTGGCATTATTATTATTACACTAATATTTTACTAATTATTTTAGACTCCATTTATTACATCAGTTTAATGCATAAAATAAGTTTGCATCAATTGGCTTAGATTTAAATACCAATAAATGTGAAATATTTGTAAACAATATTAATAACGTAGACAAACATTTGATACTAACTAAATTCAACTCATTGGCTCCACATATCAAATTGTTGAAAAACATTCTCTTCGCCTGCTTGGGTCCCCAGTTTTTGAAGAAGCTTTTGATTCTTTCTTAGAAGAGAAAGTCCAAAATATTTGTGAAATTTCAGACCGCCTTTTCGAAATTAATATACATTCAGCTTTTACTATAATGCGTTACTGCCTTTTCGTCCCTATATACTCAATACTCAATACTTTATTGCATTTCACAATGTATACTTAGGTGGTAGTGCTTAGGTTAAATGAGTCATTGTGAACCCTGTCGGGCACAGCAAAGTAGGAGAGAGGATAATATACTATGATACCTATTATATGTTATAATTTTTTATGTTACATAATAAGTGTACCTATATCTGTTTTTATTCTTGAACTTTAGTGTAACCATTTTAATTGTTATGAATGTATGTGTACCAGTGTAGTTAAGTCTTTAGTTGATTATCATTCAGGTATTCATTGATAGTGTAGTAGCACTTTTCTATGAAGAGACTTTTTAATTTAATTATAAACGCCGGTGTGGTCTCTAATTTTTTTATTGTATCTGGGACCTTATTATATATTTTTACCGACATCACATAAGGACTGTTTGAGTGCATGTGCAAGTTAGATACGGGTAGGTTGAGTAAATTTCGAGGGTGTAGTGCGTATTTATGTTGATTTTCATCTCTTTTTGTATAGAACTCTTGGTATTTACGTACAAATTTGCATGTTTCTAATATGTATATACAGGGAAGAGTCAACAATTTGTGTTCTTTAAAGTGGGGCTTGCAGCTTTCCGTTACTTCAATATTTGTTAAGATCCGTACAAGTTTCTTTTGTAATATAAATAATGTGGGCGCATCAGTACTATAGTAAATTTACTCATGCTTTAAGGTCATCTCAGTTTTGGAAACATTTAACACCTTTAGTTAAAATTGATAAAATCATACAGAATACATTAAGGCGAATATTAAATGTGGACTTGAACGACCGAGCTTGGCTTCAAGCTTCTCTACCTGGTCGTTTAGGCGGGCTCGACGTTCGCAAAATTTCAGATGTTAGTTTACCGGCGTTCCTGGCCTCGGTCTACAGCACGGAAGAATTAACCAGGTAAATCCTGGCACCCACACTGGTTAGTTCAGAAGTGTTGTATAAGACCGACGCCGTGAACTCCTGGAAAATGGCTTGTCCAAATACTGATCTGCCTACCAACCCATTCTTCCAAAGGCAGTGGGATGGGCCGCTATGCAACACGGTAAGAGAAAATCTTTTTACTACATCTGTAAGTGTTGCTGAGCGCGCACGTTTGCTGGCTGTGGGAGAAAGGGAATCGGGTTTATGGCTTCTGGCACTTCCATCGTCCAACACAGGTACAATGTTGGACGATACAACATTCCGCCTCGCCACCTGTCTTCGTTTAGGTGCCCCGTGTGTTTCTCCGCATCGTTGTCATTGCGGAGAAGCCGTCGACAGCCTCGGACACCATGGGCTGTCCTGCAGCAGAAGCGCTGGTCGTATTTCACGACACGCTCACCTTAATGACATTATCCGTCGTGCTCTTATCACCGCCGGCGTACCAGCAGTATTACAACCCCGATGGTATGTCTTTGTTACCTTGGAAAATGGGTAGGCCTTTGGTGTGGGACGCCACATGCGTCAACACCCTTGTGCCATCACATCTTCCGAACACGGTGAGCTGCGCCAGTGCTGCTGCTGTAGCGGCGGAATTGAATTGGTAATTACGATTTTGAGCCGTTTGGGGAGACGCTAGGTTCATGGGGTCCGGGCGCTCGTGCGCTTTTTAGAGATATATCTAAGCGGCTAATCGACGCTTCGCGTGACCAGAAGGCTGGACTTTTCTTGGCTCAAAGAATCAGCATTGCCATTCAACGTGGCAATGCTGCCAGTCTTCTGGGCACTTTCCCGGTCGACAGCGATGCTGAGGAATTTTACGACGCTGCCTGAACCAGCCATTTCCTTTCTTTATATTAAATTTATAGTCCCATATTTTGTAATTTTCATGTTTTATTTATAAGTGGTTAGGTTTGTTAATAGTAGTTAAGTTGTAAATTATAATTGTTGCTTTGTTTATGTAATTAAAGTCATGAATAAATATTAAAATTAATTAGTTTAATGCATTATATATGTAGTTACCAATTATGTCGTGCTATTGAAAACTTACTGTCAGGTAAACGTAATAACAATGCCCGCGTTGAAGAAGCGAATTAGCAGACACACCAATAAAATCAAAGAAAACAGCAAGCATTATACAACCAAATTGTTAGTGGTGTACTAGGCTCTCATAAAAAAGTAAGTGGTCTCATTTAATCTATGGTAAGTCATTGTAGCAAATGCGCAGCACTCAATCTATCCGTCCGTCATTAACTAGAATCTGACGCTGCAAATCGCGTGAATTCTTCGCACTATACACTGTTGGGATTAATTATTCACACAAAGGTTTTCTCACGGCGTTTTCCTTCACATTGCTTTGGTCCATAAGGAATTGAGTACATAATGTGTTATATAAACTATTTTAGAAATAAATTATTCTTATCATACATACATAGAATTACGCTTGCATGCCCGAAGGGGAAGGCAGAGAAGTATTACTTAGCCACTTTTCGCCAGCTGTATTTTAATTCCTGAGTTATAGAGAAAAAGTAGCGTAGCACAGAATGCGTGTTTGCTACTGACAATTGCCTTATATAAAAATCCAATAACAGTTTCTCCAATTTTAGTACTAATCTTGAGACCGAGCGATAACTCACAAATAAAAGCGCAAACTTACTCCACGGGTCCACGCAGGTTAGAAATTAACTGTTAATTTTACTCCTGTATTAAAGACATCAATGGTGAACTTTTATTGTGAATTTCAGATAATTATCAAGAGTAGCAAGTCTAATTCCATCAATCAGCCCACTGCAGCACTCCTGGCTTCTTAAGTTTACCAAGTCACGGTCTCTACTCTAGGACTCGCTTGCTCCAACGGCCATCGGTCCTTCTACAGATATGGCCAGCCCATTGCCACTTTAGCTTGCTTATTTTGCGAGTTATGTTGGTAACCTTGGTTCTTTGACGGATAACCTCATTTCTAAGTTTATTTCTCAAAGAAACTCCAAGCATAGCTCGCTCCATAGCCCGCTGGATGACTTTCAACCAGACCCAGTTTGTCCCATGCATGCTCAATGGGGTTTAAGTCGGGGCTGCGTGCTCCATGCTCCATTCTTGAAAATAGGCAAACACTACCTGAGCTGTATGCGGGTGGGCATTATCTTGCATATAAACGGCATTCTTGCCCATGTCCACTAAAAATGGACCAACGTAGTCATTCAGAATTTCAGTGATATATCTTACTGCAGTTAAAGTTCCATTTTCTATCACCACTAGCTCAGTGCGGCTTTCGGAAGCAATCCCAGCCCACACGTGAAGAGAGCCTCCGCCGTATGGTACTTTTTCTTCTATACAGGCTTGATTATAGCGCTCTTCCAGTCTTCTGTACACTCATTTCCTCCCGTCGTGCTTGTATAAACATAATCTAGACTCGTCTGAAATCATAACTCTTGACCAGTCATTCAGAGTCCAATTCTCGTGTTCTCTACCATAACTCAACCGTGTCTTTCTAGTTTTGAGCCATTTGCAGATCTTAATAGCTTTAAATTTGCTTCAGCCAGACGCCGCCTTACTGTATTCGTACTCAGATTGTTTCCTCCAGCTGGTAAATGATGACTCTTTACTTCAACAGCCATAAGAAAGCGATTTCTCAAAATTGTTGACACAATATAGCGATCTTCTCACGCCGACGTGCACCTTGTTCGGCCTGTTCCTGGTCTTCGAAAATTGGATTAAGTTTCATGGAAACGCTGGAGTACTCGCTAAACTGTAGAAAGAGTCACGTCAACAGTTCTCGATGTATTTCGCTGACTGTGCCCATCTTCAAGCATTGTCAGGATCCTGGTACATTCTTCAGGGGTTAACGACACGATAACTTCAGAATAATAAAATTTATAAGGCAGAGACACCATATTTATAACTTTTTATTGCAAAACTAAAACAAACGCGAAACAATGATTTTGAATTTTTTGGTATTAAATTAAAAAACGACCACGATTTTAAATTTTCAGTTTTTTATACAATTATCAAAAATAAATAAAACAGTTATAAAGACTAAATTAAAAATTATTTAATGCCACATAAAATAATCTTTAATTTAGTCTTTATTTCATAAAGCTAGGTCAGATACTTTTGAAGATATTGAAGATTTTCTAACCGACCCTTTTTCTTTGCGGTCCAGTGTATTTTGCTAAAAGCATTCATATTCTCCAAAGGATAAAATATAAATATAGAATTTAACATTTTTAGCCAGACTTGCTATTCACGTGGTATAAAAAGGGTTGCCTTGTTAAGAAAAGTTGGTATGCTATTCTTTAGATATACCAAATAATAGGACGAAGTTCATCTTTGACTTCGTTTGGTATCTAATACCGAGTTTCGATACCTTTTACTCACCTTTGGCTGTCGGCCAAAACATGGTTCAATGGCCAACCATCTGACTTACAAACTGAATATTCTATAATGTGCGTCAAAGCAATTCACTAGTTTAATAGCCTGTCTGAATCTATTTACAAAGAGTGTAGAGAGAACAGAAAGAGAGAGAGTTAAATATTATTTATACGCCGGTGATAAGTAGATTAGATCCATTATCGCTTGCAATTTGGAAAGATTAGTGACGCAATTTAAAGTGTTGGGATCCCAGGAATGGCTTCGTTGAAGGGAGGAATTAAAACAATCACATAATATGTCCAGTAGTGGCATACTTTAAACATAATAGCTACGGCCAAGCTTCGCCATTATTTTAAAGAACATTAGACTGGACGCAATTTCATACTCTGTATAAACTAGATCCAGGTCATCATAAATATAATATCAGCCCTGTGTTAAACTGTCCCACTGCTGAGCACTGGCCTCTTCTCACCGTGAGAAGGGTTAGGCAATAGTCCACCACGCTGGCCTAGTGCAGGTTGACAGATTTCACCTATCTTCGAGAACATTATGGAGAACTCTCAGACATGCAGGTTTCCTCACGATGTTTTCCTTCACCGATAAAGCAAGTGATAATTAACTATTAATACGCAAATAACTCAACTCTAACTCTAACCAAATATGTCAGAGATGCGAGCTTTGGGATCGAACTCGAGACCTCAGCGTGGCAGTCCAACGGTTACCCACTAGGCTATAGCTCCTTTTTTTACCAGGTCATCATAAGATACATCAAAGTACACCATCAGTATATACCAAAACCATAAGGTACATACCAAATTGCATACTAAGTCTATAGCCAAAACAATTATCTTTTTGTTTTGTTTTTTAAGATATACACTCCCCCTTTTCAGATTTTCATACAACGGACACAAAGCACATCCTAACTCAGAACAAATATTTAGCACTTTTTTGTCTTGTGTGGTGATTAAACCTACAGTAGTTGTTCAATGGTACTTAAGCTTCTACGCAATTCGCGCAGTCAATATACTTTGAGATAACATAATTTTCCCGAGCCTCTACCAATAAACGATGTTTTGGACAGATTGCGTTTTCTATCTAGAGTTGTAAATGGGAATCGCAAACGAAAGTTAATTAAACTAAGGATTTAGGTTACAGCAGTTTTAATCAGAGTTAGGTCTGCTTACACGTGGAGCTATTTACAATAAAAACTAAATTAAGTCTATTTTTACCCTTTGGAATACTACGTGTTGATGGCTTAGTGTTGCTGGGAATAAGCATATTAAATTAATAATATTTATTAAGATAATCTAATATATGCTTGCATCCTTCTTCATACTTTTGTTCGAAATAAAAATCTTATTTAAAAATTTCTCATTGAACAAGTGGCATATACGGTAGGATAAGACACACACCATTGCCGATTGTGAGCTCAAGGTTTTCGAGTCCGGGTCGAGCAAAATATTACACACCTTTTCTACTAACAAATT
This sequence comes from Catocala nupta, assembly GCA_963675205.1. Lineage (NCBI taxonomy): Eukaryota > Metazoa > Arthropoda > Insecta > Lepidoptera > Erebidae > Catocala > Catocala nupta. The sequence goes on from OY776084.1 coordinate 15,029,482, forward strand.
ATTAGTAGCGTTTCGTATTGTGGCTCGTAAATAGTAACAAAATCGTCTTCAATTACTTCAGCACTAAATAACAGGCTCAATATTATGTTAATACACTTATGCTGAATGTTACGGACCGTTTATGGGCTGTAATTCCTTAAATTTTTGTTATTTCAAATTTATCTTAAGATAACATTATTAGTTACAAACTAGCAATTTCATATATCATAACATTCCAAAAACATACTTACGTAGAGACAACTAAAGGAATTACTTGTAAAATTTTCCTGCTCGTTGTTTATAAATATAGGTATATTGTTTTGCTCTGTTCTTTAAGGCAGCTATTGGGATACAATAATATTGGCAAAGTATATCCACCTTGGGAATATCTAAGGTAAAAATAAATAAAACTGAATATTACGTCAAAACTTTATGACACTTTCCTCTTGTTTTTTTACGTCAAAACAACCTTATATTTTTTACAAACGAAGCTAGAATCATATTACTTATTCTACTAGTATCATTGAAAGCTACATAAAGGTCAACACATATTAACATATCTTTTTATGCAGGTCGGAATTACAATGTCACGGAACATAATATCATACATAAACAAAAGTAACACTTAATGCAGTATGTTTACACAGAGAGGCTTAGTGACACACTACCTTAATCTACACTTCAAAGGGTTCACAAACTCACTCACCCGGGTCGTGCCATGAACATACAAACGTATCTACATATACTCGTACATGGCTGTTACGTAGTGCCGCTATAGCCGAAATAATATAATTTAACTGTATGTATTTAAATGATGTGAATGGACTGTAATGTTAGTTCTATATTTAAACAATCTATTAGTTTTGTGAGTATGTGAGTTTTAATTAAAACGGTGATAAGTCGAATTGAGTCGCAATATTTTACCAGTATATACACATATCTATCGTTTTATCAAAGGTAGGCTTGCGTTTTACCACAATCTCAACTTATTTATTACCTAAATTTACACATAGTACAAAAGAAATGCCTTATTTGAAAAGTGAAATACTATTAGGTATATATGTATATTAGTATAAAAAGTTCCAGGATAATATTACTCTAGAAACTACACGGCTGCTGTGTCTTATAAGTAGTAAAATGAGTGAAAAATTTATTGCTCCAAATACCATAGTCAAGCAAATTTGTCTTCAAACAGACCGCGTTGTTTAAGAACCAAATAGGTAATGTATATTGGTCAGTAGTGACGTTTTTATTAGGAGACATAAAAGGGCCTACGCCGCCGTGGCGACGAGCCATTATGTTCCATTCGCCTCACTGAGTGCTTAATGCGGGATAATGGACTCTCTCACTATTAATTTCGCCGTTTTTGGTACGAAAAACCATAAACAAGTGTTCCGTTTACCGTCAACTTACAAGGTACCAATTTATATTGTTCCTGGAATATGTTATTACATAGTGAACCCGAAACAAGCATAAAGGTAGACATATATTAGCTTAAGTCCTTTTAATATCGATAGTTTCATGCCTCAATAAATATAGACTAGAATCAAATTGGTACTGAATCGGCCATCTGAAGTTATGTTTATTACAAGTACCGCTTTTGTGAAGCAATATCCAATATATCGATAAGTCAAACCTAGACAAACAACTAGCATTAAATTGCACACTCAAAATAATCGTTACTTTAATACAAAATCCAAGTTGTGTTTGGATGTACCCAGCAATACTCGTAAACCAAATAGCTTTACGAACATGAGCGAACTCAAATATTGGTTGAACGTGGTCTCAGGGACAGCCACACAGATTTACTTTGCACTGCATTAGACATATGGATAATAACTGAACTGAAGGCGAATTTAAAGTGTCATGTCGTAAAGTTTCCAAGCTTACACTTCATGAAATATTGCACGGAAAGAAATTCTAAATCGTCTCCGAAAATAAGTCTTAGTCGCCCGCGGTTTGTGACAATAAAACGTTTGTAAGCATCAGCTCCGAGTATCGTAAAACGCCCGGAAAAACATAACTTGCTCCGGTTCTACTTGAGAAAATTTAAAACTGCAACGTTGTAATGCTAAAGATGGAAAGCAGTAATTTTCCTTATACTGCAAAATCCCAAACCAGCAGTGACGATCGTTCATATCGGGTACGATTAGAGTGTACGCTTGAAGGAGATAAATCGTCGGCAATACACGAACCGTGGCACGACGGACCAACAAATTATTGTCGCCCTGGGAGCACGAAATATCGGCTGGTGCCGGCACGTCGGCCGCGACCTACCAGAAATATATATCTGCACTCCCCATCTGTAGGAAAACCGAGAGATCTGAACGAATATCTGCACCGGCGCTGGGCAGTCGGGGAGCGCGAAGCGCCCGCTAACTGCGGTGTAGCCGGCCCAACTATATCAAAGTGAATTTTAAAAACAAGCTGAAAGTTTTGTACTGATATTGTTTCCTATTTAATATGAGCCCGCCGGACATACAAATTTTAATGAGGAATTTTGTTCGCTTTTACCTAAGGATTTAACGTAATAACAAATTAAAGACTTACATAGAACTTTATACGGTAATATATTGTATTTTATACGATTATCGAACAAAATACAATATATTACCGTATACATAGCTACATGCAGTATACATACATAGAGCGTACAGAAACATTTTTACAGATGCATTTGAATTTAATAACAGACATCATTCGAACATCCATGATAGCCTTTATGAACAGTCAGAAGGCTGTAAAATCCTGACAACTGGTCTTAACTAGGTCACTCGTATTTCCTCTAGTTAGGTTACGGAGGCTGCCGTCATCCCGTGTAAATATAGTAATCAACCGCATCAGGCCGGAATAAAAGCTGACCTGCATTCCAGAAGAGCCTACTATGTTAAGCGTCATATAACTCACATATTGTTTAAAAATGTATTATCCACGACAAAATGTATGTGATATTGTCTTCTGTTTACGCGAATGTTATTCATTGAAATTAAACTACTATATACGGATTTTATCGCGTTGTTTATTTATCACTGTATTACAAAATTTTGAAAATATTACTCTACTACTACTATTGATTTTATTTGACTAATTTATAAGCTAATAAAATTATTTAAACTATTAAATCTATTTATTTTTGGTTTACACTTTCCCCGACGTTTCGGGTGCTTTTCAGCAGCCATGGTCACGGTTTCGATTGCAAGTGGTATTTTTGGTCGATGAAAATATGTAGCTACTGTATTTAATTTCTATGCTTTTATTACTTAGACATTCTAAACAGCCGAATACTTTTGACCTGATACGCAAAATTTGAACGCGTAGGTTGACGAAGATGCAAGATTAATGTAGATTAATCAATCATTTCGCAATTGCTATGACTTTGGATACAAGTAAATCTTTGTTCAGCTTTGGGCGTCGTATGGCTGATTGGATCATGTATTGAACATCATTTTAGCGTTCTGTGAAGTATAAAAGTCTAACCATACATGATCTTTACTAATTCTAAGTGCGTTACTTATATTATATACTAGCGCAATGCTATAAACCTATGTGTAATAGTAATAGATAATGATCCTCAATAGGGTTAAATTATGAAGTGTCGAATTGCATCGATCGTGGTCACGGTTCAACGAACAACCCGACTGAAACTTCAGGCAATCAAACGTATTAATTTCGCTTTAGAAACACAATAGCTCTTAAAATAATACCAATCAAAATTTACCTAGCTATTAAAATTGAGTGTTTAATATTAATAGATTAATTTATAAATGTATTAATAACATAAAAAGGAACATAGACTATTTGTCTGTGTGTTTGTAGACGCTTACCTCCAATATGGCTGATCAATTTGCTCGTTATTTTCAGTAATGTATTGAGATAGCGTAGGTTACAGGTCATTTAGTATTTTTATTACATTTAATTTATTTGGTTACCTAAATGATACAATAATATTTAAATTGACTAGCACAGCTAACAGCTAACATAAATTCGTAATTGCTATGGCCTAAGTAAATATTACTATTCGTTATTTTATTGAACCTCCTTTAATGTTAACGCCCATGTGATAATATTCCAAACAAAGAAGGTCATATGCATCACTCAATAAGCACCGAGAGAGGGAAAGCTCTTTTCGCCAAACCGCAATTTACCTACGCGAAATGGCACTATGATCACGTAAGTTATTGCACCAATCATGAAGTGAAATGATATTCAAAGAAAAAAAAAATAAAAAAAAAATCATAAGTATAATAATAATAAAATAGCTTATTACAGTAAAAAGTTTACAAATTTATCTTAAGCTAGGTACACAAAAATAAAACCATAAACAATTTATACATCAATAAGAGGTCATCGTTGACGACCGTACTAGTATGAACTGTATCACAGTAGCCAGCGTCATCCATCCACAACGATTCATACACAACAAGTATTGCTCGGTTTTGCAATAGTTACTTTTTAGTTATTAAAGATATCTTTAAACAACATATAGCACATATTAACAGTCTACTTTCTGTAGGAAAAGCATAAAATTTATATATAACAACACAATGATGTATGTTTTCTGTTTAGTTGTTTCTAAATCCAATATTGAACCTGCTAAAAAATACATATAGTTAAAAAGAATAGACGTGGAGAATTTATCTTTGACCAACGACCTTTGCCATTGGGCCAAAATTAAGAACAATGCATAGATTAAAACTTATATTGCGTTTTTTCTAAACAAATAAAAATAAAGCGGGACTGCTCCGTTCAATTAGTGTCGTACTCTGTCAAAAGGAATATTGGTGTATAAATGGTGAAGGCAGGCATTGTCACAGACCCGGTATATCATCGGCGCACGGAAATTCAAAGGGCGTCCGGAAGTACTTGATTTATGACAGTAGGTCGTATATGGACGAGTATTAAAATTTTCATAAAAATATTCTTTATGAATTGCGAGCATTGTGTTGCTAGTTGAACGGCTGGTTTAATATTTTATTTTAGGTACAGCGTGGGTAAAGAGAGGTATTTAATCGGATTTTCGGATACGTTAAATATGTATACGGCATTCAAATATAGATAGAACGTTTCGTTTGTTATTTATTTTGAATTATTGTCTCGTTTACTGTTGTGATGTAAGCTTGCACAGTGCATGGGGTCAGGTTAGAGAAGCGCGTTTCAAATTGTATGCTCCGTGTTATAATCTGTTTTATGAGCGATCATTGACATGCATAGTTACTAGAAATATAGGACGCAACTGGAGCGAAGCTAAAAGAAAACTCAAGACAGAACCTTAGAGGAAAAATTATCTGATTCTTAAATGCAGAATATTGTCGAGTTTTTCTATTAGGACATTTTTAGTAGCCTACGCTGACGATTTATCCAACTAAAACATAAATAGTTTTTTTTTTAATGATACTGGTGGCAAACGAGCAGACCGATCGCCTGATGGTAAGCGGTTACCGCCGCCCATGGACACCCGCATATTAGTGAAATGTGTTACAATTCTGGCCAAGCCATGAAGCAGATACAACCATGTTAATAAGCCCTTCATCCTCGCAACAACCTTGTTATTATTCCCAGTTATTAAAACCAGACTAATCAGTAAGGCTACCGTAATAATGTATTTCCAGAACTTCGGGCGAAATATGGAGAATGACCTAATATGAATCTGCGCAGTCGCACTACGCCATGGTCTATCTTGTTGATCTGGTAATGTTGACCTTGATATTCCATGCACACGGTAACTTTTCATATGTATCTAAATATTGATATAGCATATTTCAGTGAGATCATCACTTTAGCCGCAAAGAGACTCATAAAAGAAAGCTTTTTTACGAAAACCTTTTAACCCCATGTGTTTCATCTTGTTTATGGAAATAGACACCTTGATAGCATTATAATAAGAAGCGATGTATAGAATACTCACGTGGCGGATTTCTTTGTATTTTTAAACAAATGTTTGCTGCTTTTGGATTATTTCTTTTGTCGTAAAAGGTTTTACCAACATTAAAACAATGAGAAAAAAGCATCACTTCCAACAATGATGCTACGATCAGACATATTTTTCTTTTGTGTGTTATGACTTTAACCATTTCATCATTTGTGCAGTCTAGAAGGAAAACATGCTAGCAGCTCTATCTCTTTCACTAATAAGCTAAAATAATTATAGAGGACAGCATAATCTGCACTCAAAGGAGCAGCCTGTCACGAGAAATACTGGCCGGTTTTCCCTTTTAACCGCGATAGGAGGCTTTTATTTTTCGTCTACATTCTAGTGAGGTTACTAGTGTAAGCTTCTTTAAAAGAAAACCTATCAAATAAACCATTTGTTTATTTGCAACCTCAGATAAAAAATACAGTGTAAAGAATGGGTAAACAAATAACTCAATTGTAAACTTTATAATATTTGTTATACTTGGCCTTGATACTAAGAAATTCAATAATGGATATAATAAAAAAGTTAAGACTACGCTGAGGGCATACCCATGTCTAAGGGTGACATAGGGCGCTAGAATTAATTTACACAAGCGTCACATTCTTGAGCTCTTTTTATATACTTGGAGCTTATTTGAAATCTTAGCTCGACTGTCTTCGAGCTACGAAATGGTGTAACTTTTTGAAATAGTTGGTTAACCATCAATATAGATGGTTTTTGTCTGTTTTGATAAGATAGATAGTTGTAATATTGATTAATCACAAAAATCTATCAATTTGCATCAACAAGATATGTATGTCAGAAAAATCAGTAAGTGTTGCCCATATAGATTTTTGACGATTTGACTTTTGATTCATTACGGTCCCTCGTCTAATTACAGATCTTAAATCATCATCTAAAATCGATAAAACCATTGACAACCGGTCAAACGCAAGTCAAATACTGTGGCTTTCTGAATTAGTAATAGCCAATCACATCACTTGTAATGAGTTTAATTTTGAAACTATGTTGATTAGCGCTTTAGAAACCAGGGATTAGTATATAACATATATATTATTTTGTTCTATACTGATTATATAAATAATGTCTTTTACAGTATTTATTTAACAATCAACAGCAATACATACATACAAAAACTATTCACACTTCGAACCTGCCTCGTTTCACACATACGCAGTGTGTCATTCAACATTCGTTCGTTACACAAATGGTTTTACAGATTACTTTAAAATTTGTGTAAATGCTTTGAAATAAAACAAACTTTATACGGATTTTATCGCGTTGTTTATTTTTGCTGCTGAAAAGCAACCGAAACGTCGGGGAAAAATTAAATAGTTGTATAAATTAAATAGCTTAAATTAAAGTAAACAGTAACTAGTAAAAGTGTTTAACAATGGTAGTTTAAGTTTCAAAATTATGTAATAATAGTTTTTTAGAAAAAAATAAACAACGCGATAAAATCGGTATAAAGTTTGTTTAATTTCGCTTAAACATAAGACAATATTTGTGTAAATGCTGCTTGTGGAATCACACTATCGGTATTCGACTCTACTAACGTATAATAGACGTATAATGGTAAATATCAGTAAACATGACACCGCTTCAAATTTTTGGCATTTAAATTGGTAAAATTCGAATGTATCGTATATGTCCCTAACTCCTTGGGGATATACAGATGCTATGATTTTTTCAATATTTGAATTGCGTACATATCTGTAAAATCGTTATGGTAACAATTTTCCTCGTTAACTTGAACCGTGACACCGTGAAATTCTGCAATCCAATGCTACTTAACTGATTTGATGATTACCTTTGTAAATTTGTAGCGATTGTACTGTAATGTAAACACCATTTTCTTTTTATTCGTATTCACATGGTTTGTTTATAATATTACGAATTATTATTATTCTACTGGTTTGGTTTGTCCTCTCGATATATAGTTTGACGGCCATGTCCACGAAGCAGGGTAGAAATATATTTCACACATTTCACCAGCTATGGATTTTAAAATAATCTACTGCTACTGAGAACCTCTTCGCTGGAAAACCCAATAACACTCTGCTTGACTCGCTAATACCTCTTCATACACAGCAGCCGCATTTACCACCATTGGGCCACCGAGGTAGTCCCAATACAAGTGACTTACATTCTTGATGGTTTTATTTAATTTTATTTATATACTGCTCTTGATTTATGAGGTGCACAAGTAGGTCTTAGGATATCGTGTAACATTAATTAACTGAACTTTTGTGATTGTATTTTAATATTAAATGACGTTATTATAAACGTAAATCCATTCCACCAATACACTAATGCCTAATGCTAATGCTAATCAGCTATTCTACATATATTTGCTGTACAAGAATAATAAGTCGGCCTCGGTGGCGTAGTGGTTAGTGTAACCGACTGCGACGCCTGAGGTCGCGGGTTCAATTCCCGCTCAAGTCAACCATTTGTGTGCATGAACATGGGTGTTTGTCTTGGTCTGGGTGTTTCTATGTATAATATGTATGTATTTACAAAAAAAAAGTATATATGTATGTTTATCCATTGTCTAGTATTCATAGTACAAGCTCTGCTTAGTTTGAGCTAGATGGTGTTGTGTGTATGTAGTAGAATATTATTATAAAAAAAAAAAAAAATACGAAATTCTTCCATTTAACCAGTTATCTTCAACACATTGAACCATTTGGGGCATTCTAAATAATTAGGCCATTGTAGTTAGGGTATATTTCGATCAAATCGATCAGTATTGTCCGTCTCTGGGTGCGCTAATATTTAGTCATATGCGAGAGTTTAACTTACTAAACTTCGTCTTATTATAGTATCCAGACAACCTGCTAGACGACTATCCTGTAATTAATCTTGATTTAACATTAAGTTTTAAGATGCCTAGTAAGTCCATATCTCATAATAAGCTACAAAAGCTGCTTTCATACGTACATAATAGTCATATTTTGTATGTACAGCAGTAAGAGTCCTGCTGATAGGCAGGAACAATTGTTTTTAATTATATTTAGCATTCCAGCAGCTGACAGGTTAAAAGAGATAACCTTGTAGATATAATAAAATTGTACTCTGTTAGATAAAAAGTTCTAAGAACGAAATCCAATTAATATTTTCTATGTAAACCTCGATAATTAAATTTATCTGCTCCACATTTTACTCGTAAATATAGCATAGCTGCTTATTTATGATAGCTTTAATGTAGTAGTTTTATTATTACGATAAAACTAGAACCCGATACTTGCAGCCCCGTCTTGAAGCTTAAACTGTTTACTACTTATAAAGCAGAGATCGGAAAGTTACACACCACAAATTGAAATTTTTTGCCTTGTAACAAGACGCCTGGTAGGTTTAGAAGAGCGAGATAAAAGTTTTGTAACAAAGTGATATAGTTTGAACTGTTTGAAGGCGACTCGGTTTTTAGTGAAGCTCATTTCATTTGTTTTACATTTTGTATATAGAGGAGGGTGCTCTGGTGGCCAGTTAGGCGTGCGGGGCGCTTTACACGCGTACTTTGTGAATAATTTGCATGAGCGTGGCGAGAGGGCGCGGGCGCGTCCGAGCCGCCGCTCGTGGGGATTTAGGCAGCGAAGGAGGGCGGGGGCGCGGGGTAGGGGGCCAGTCAGGATTTAATGGTGAGCGCGTTGCCTGCCCACTGGAGATATTCTCATCTCGCCGAGGATAACCACCGTTACGATTTAGCGGCTTTGCAAATTGCAACCGTGTCATGAAAACGTCTGATGTCGGATTTACTAATACTGCTAATACTACACTTGTAAATATTCTACCCACAAAACTTATACGTATTCTCATCAAAGGTAAGTCTCTCGTTTTAGTCTGTGAAAATTTCCATTATTCCTACGTTAACGCTAGCTACAAAAGCGTTTTGAATTCATTTCGCGTTAATTAAGTTTTAAATATGTTTCAACCTTTTGATATCTTAGTCCTTTACCTACCTTATTTTCATAAATTGCTGCATATTTTAGTGCATAAATTATGCAAAATGATTTTGACGTTAGTCCCAGTGGCGCGTTTAGAAGTGGAAAGCGTCGCCGTCGTGATGCTGTCCCATAAATATTCAGTTTACGGACACTCGACCACCTTATAGATGCGCTGATTTACACCGAACTAGACTCGCCGAGACTGTAGCTTAATGAACTATGGATTTTACAGCTTAATCTTGACGATAAAGTTAACAGGTCCGATATTTCATGTCCACACAAATAGCTGAACATCTGCGCTTATACAGCGCTCGTGCTTCGTATAATTACATGAACGACTATTTACACAAGACCCCAACTGCTATATATCTAAAAGCTATGGACCACCGGTACCGTGTGGCTTTAATCATAGGATTCATCTATGATTAACTGGGTTGGTCTCTTTGATAGCTTGCCATGAGCAAAGGTACCCCTTTTCACGACGTTAGAGTGCCAACAACCGGAGATATGTGATTTTCGTATTTACGAAATGGGCAATCAATGCGGAATTCAATTTTGTCCTGCGAATGCCGGCGGAGCAACTTTTTACGTAATTGAGTTTTGAGCCATTCGTTACAATTGCTTTACAACTGGCGGAGTGCCGTCACGAAACATTTACAAGGGTACTTTAAGTCTTAGCGTTGAGCTATTTAATTACTTAATCTGTTATTATCGAACTATGAAATTTACGTTATTATGGTGAAGTATTAATACAATAGCTTCGTTTAGCCTAATTAAAGATAATATAAATATTGGTTTAGTGGCACCTAACTAATAAATCCCTTGCGATTTGACAAAAACAATAGAACTAAATCAATATCGCGGCCTCGATGGCGTAGTGGTTAGTGTAACGGACTGCCACGCTTGAGGTCGCGGGTTCGATTCCTGCACAAGTCAAACATTTGTGTGCATGAACATGGATGTTTGGCTTGGTCTGGGTGTTTTTATGTATAATAAGTATGTATTTACAAAATAAAAGTATATATTTATGTTTATCCATTGACTAGTACCCATAGTACAAGCTTTGCTTAGTAGGGCTAGATGGTGTTGTGTGTATGTGATAGAATATTATTATTATTATTATTCTATAATTTATTAAGAAAATATTCAATATCAAGTTGTCGCATTCATTTAAAATGTTTTGATGACATAGGCATGTACTATGACAATGGTTAATCGACATTGCTACATACACTAAAAATATGAGATGGTTCTACCCGCTAAAATTCATATCAGACAAAGGATAAATCAAAATAAAAAATGGGACTCCATCCAATCAAATCGAATCCCACCCAAACACTCATTCAGTGTCTTCTTAACCATGTCGTCTATCACACAATGGAATGCCCGTATATTTCCCTCTTTATTCATAGAACCGATATTCTTTCTAAATATGACATCGATATGCATGCCATTCAAAATCATACCTTATACTATCCCGCCTTATGACAAATAGCTGCTGTTATTTATTCTGTGCCACTTCTTAACATAACAAACACATGTCAAGGTATATACACAGCTGTACGTATTTAAAAAATAACAGTGTATTGATACGGCGTAAGACGACTAAAGTCCCATTAACACCAATAAAGTTACTTCTAACGATAACTTACTAACTTCTAAGATTTAAGTCTAAGTCTACCTCTGATTTTTCATAAAGACAATAAGGCATTTCCATAAAAAATTGCCATTTTTCAATTAGTATTATAGAACAACTAATCAGGTCAGCGTTGTAAGGTAGCAGCAATACCATTCATTACCAACATATTGTTTAAAAGAAAACCTCCAGCTCAGAGTTACAAAACTATAATATTGTTAACATAACTGCTGTACACAAAAGGCGAATTATTTTTACTGGTTGTGCTGGCACGCTACCGTACCGCCTACCGGTAACCAATACCACCGCTCGTCAAAGTGACTGTGTTTATCTAACAACACCAAAGTAATTCCAAAATTCAACCATGACGCTGCCTTCCATAAACCTCAATGATGACAAACACACACACGGTCTGTCTCATTGTAAGCAGTTTTCGCGGCCTATAGTAGACTGCGAGAGAAAGGTATAGGGAAACCAAGAGAAGACAGGTGCTGAACGGTGATTGGACCTACGGCGCATTCTCTCATCGAACGAAACGCAACAGTACAAATATCGCTATTGACGTTGGTACTAACCTGTACACTTGCAGCGTAAGAAAGTAATACTTCTTCGGTCCGGCCGACCCATTCCTGCTGAAACCAGCAATGCTCTTCCACTTTAAAATACGTTTGTAAATATTTTGAACACACGTGAAGTCTATATCGATCCTCATGATGTTTTCTTTATTTGTAGAAGCTAAGATATTCTCCGAATTTTGTCAAGTCATCGACATCGCCGTGCCTTAACATTGTGTCCACTAGTCTTGTATTGTCAGCTAACGTCGCTGCCACTTCGTCTTTCTTCATATAATTAAACATGTCTAATTTTAAAATATAATATTCTACTTAACATACTAATTTTGTGTTTAGTTGGATAACTATTTTTATATTACATCACAGAAGTTTTCTGTTTTAATTTATAAAGAACTAAAAGATACATCCAAAATAAATTGAAACGTGTAAAGAAGGTTTTTCGAAAGCTACTCCTTTTGGCGCCTTTAAATATTTTATACTAAAATCCAGGATCAATTAATGTTATACACAGAGACTCACGCCTGCTGAGGTAGCCGGAGGAGCCTTCAGATTTCCTGTTGTTACCTACATATTAAGTACAATAAATAATTTGTTAATTATGACATTTCTCCAGCGTGTCGCTGTTGAATCCTTTATTGTACTTAATTCAATCTCAGCATACCAGTTCCATTGGAACTTGTTGTACGTGATTGCAGGAAGAGATCAGACGGTATGTCATTATTGTCTGCGGAAAACGGAAGAGCGCGCTATCGTCACCTATAGTTACGTTTCGTTTAGTGTTACAGCCGTTAGTGTTACAATTGCTAAAATATTAGCCATTGTAAAACTAACCGCTAATATAAGTGCCTAAGTATTAAGTCTATAGCAAATTTATTAACCTATGTTTGAATTCTACGTTCAAGTCTCTTAAATGTGCTTGATCTCTTGGACAGCACTCGGACCCCGAGGCTCACTCATAATGCTTTTATCATTGTGGTACTTAACCATAATAATTTTCAGGAGATTTTCCAAGCCTAATCATTGAGGATGCGCATTAGATTCGAGCCTTAGTTCAACCAGATATGGTTTCTTTATCAAATTGTCAATAAATCGACTACAATCCAAATTAAATTTGGACACATCAAAAATTAAAAAAATATAATAATACTTATTTTGCTGTTATACATGTATTGTTTTGTTCTCAATAAGACATCTTCCACACTGGGAGTAATTCCTGTATCGACTTCACAAACATTCAAACAATGGAAACAAAGAACATCCAGACTCGGGACAACCATTTATGGATCACACAAATTTTTGTTTTGTGTGGGATTCGAACTCACAACACTCGGCACGGTGACTGTAGCTAGGCGACCACTTAAACCAATATGCCATCTGTGTAGTCATTAGTGCTTTACATGGCATAACCAAATGACACATCTTTTAGGCGCACATTTCAGACATAATAGAGTAATTTAAGAAGAGTGGGCCGTGTATTTATTACTGTCACATTTCCAGTTGGTAAATTTATTTAACTTTTGGCATGTATGGGTGTGTTAGGAAAAGTTAAATAAAATTACCATGAAAATAAATTTGTTTCAACTCTTATAGAAAATGTTAATAGCAGTGGATAAACTTACGATTTCTCACAATCATCAGTATTTTTATGCTTCTTATTTAATTTTTTCTAAAGCTGTATACGCTACTTTTGTTTTATTTCCTGCATTGCTCGGGGCCTTTCCAATCATTAAAACAACAGACACCAAGAATACCCAGTTCTGGAACAACCTTTTGTGGACCAATTTTTTTTTGGTTTGGGGTTTGGATTGAAGCCATAACATGGCGTAATGACGTGCGGCCTTAAACCACTAGGCCATACGCGCATTATCAAGTTAAAAATGCGGTGAAAATCGGGTGAAGTGTGTTAGCTTCACGGACGTATATGCAATATCATCGAAATATTTGTATATGACCAAACATCGAAATTGTTTATTTTATTGTTTTCCACGAACAAATATGCCAAACAATGCATCATATCGCTATATGGTACTCTACGATACTTTTATTTATTTTGATTTATTTAAAGATATGTATTATAATTAAAAACTCATTTAATAAATTGGCAGTTGACATGCATGTACTATGATGAGTTTTGTGGTATTTACACATATTAATAGATTCACCCATAGCCAGCTTTATCACCGAGAACTTTTTAACATTAAATCATTCTTTCATCAATTTTAGTAATTGAGCCTTGGAATCTCATATTTGAATGTAAGTTGCAGCATAACCTACCACGCACTAACATTAGACGAACGAGGTAGATATGTAGATATTTACATTCAGAGTGTTACCAGAAGCTACAACAAGCAACGATCTTAAAATCGCTTACCTGTTAAACAACTTCTCAACATCACATTGAACCGCGAGAACAAATCGTTTCACTTAATTGTCTACCGAGCTAATTAATGTAACAACTACACTAGTTCACGCACATAAGTAGGCAGTAATTTACGCTTAGGTACAAGCCATTATACTCCTAACCCGTATCCGTATTGAGCGCGACCCGGAATTTTGATTAAGCACAAACTAGATTATGAGACTTAGGGTAAGTTCTCACTAGATATAAAGTCACGTTTGTATAACAGTCGCCGCGATGAGCCACTGTTAAAAAAATATAGAACACAACATTTAGTACACAGTGTTCGGTTTCTAAACAATACACGGTATGTTGCGGGTGCTATCAACGCTTTGGAAAGCGTTTTGTACGACCCACAAACATTGGTGTCGCATTTTTTCGTTACATATGTTCTTTTGCAAATTGATATAAAAATATTAAGTCAACAGCCAATGACTATTTAACCCGTACTTAAAGTCGGTATCGCTAATATTGTCACGTCAAGGTTCATTTCATATGGCAATTACAATCGTTTCCAATCTGATATTACAACTATTAACATTTTCTAAAATACTACAGCTATAAAACAACAATTACATACTTTAAAGATCAATTGAACATTTTCAGAATTGATATCGTCAAATTGTTTTACGACTTTCTCATACCTTGAATCACTTTTTCCATTAAGAGTGGACTTTCATCTGAAATAAGCTTGTGCAATAGAGAAAATAACAAGATCATATACAGGGTATCCGGTTATATAATGGATAATCTTGAAATGTCTTAACTGAAGGCCGTTCAGAAAAATGAAAAAGAAAATAATAAAAAATAAAAAAAATATATAGTATATTAAAAAGTGCAAGCTATATTAGCATAGCATACTTTTGACTATCTATCTATTAGCATAATTAGTGTTTAATAATAAAACAACAAAAAACCGATGGATTTCATTCATTTATGGTCGTAGTATACAAGAAAGTTATACATGGTAATTAAAAAAAAAAAGACATATCTCAGGTAGTAGTTAGGATAGACTTTTACATATTTTTTTCTGACCAGCCATATTTTCCACTATAAGACATTTCCAGGTTATCCATTAATTACCGGACACCTGTACATATGTTGAACAGATGTGGTATACACAATTCCCACGATCATAGATGCAGTTTTGCTTTTTGTTTGTATTGAAACTTCCTACGTGCATTACTTTCTCAAGAGTGTCTATATATAACAAAAGGGTAACGTTTTGACAATATTGAGCGCTTATTGTTTGCGTTAAACGGTTTGCGCAGTGTACACGTGGCTTGAGGGTAAATTGAGACCGTTTCTTAAACTACTAAACAGTTAATAGTGTTTGGCTGAAACTTGCCAGTTACTTATTTGCTTGCCGACATCGTTTGGGAGTTATGACGCAACTTTGGTATGTGTTACCTCTAGTAAGTCTCAACTATGCAAATTACTATACAAATCTGCTATATTTACTACTTTTTGGGATCTAGTTGTGACGAACTTGTAGGTAGTTTTAGTAATGCAAATGTAGTTAGGTAGTTATGATATATTGTTTTTTTTTAGTAGAAGACTAACTACTCTCTCATTAGGGATTAAGTCCTGTGTCGTGGTAGAATTTATAAACATACAATTAACACACTTCGACTCAGAACAATCATTTGTGCATCACACAAATAATTGTCTCGTGAGGGACACAATACTTAGCGCCGTGTCGACGGCGAGGCGAACGCTTGACCACTATGCGAGCCATCTGTATGTATCAGGGTATATAGCAGGCATTACCATTTATACTATATAATTTTTCAGTTTTCAATACATTAAAACGTTACACTTACTAATAGTAAGAGTCCACACCTTTACATATACAATACATAATTATATTCTTAAACATTTAACAGACTTTCAGAAAACGCATTTAAAAACCATCCTTAGTAATTCGCGTGTCCTGCCAAAACCATAATAAGCAATCGAAATAACAACAACCATCTACGAAAGATATACGTACCTATTTAATTTTGATTTTTGTCACCAGTAAACGAATTAGGCTTGAATAAAGCACTTTACGAAAGCGACAGATTTGAAAGACAGCGCAAATACATTTCAAGATGCGGTCAGACCGTAGGCCATAAAGTATTAGCTAGTCTATATATATATAATACCTCACGAAGAATATAACTGCTCACTGGGTTATAGCGAAATGTCAATTATTGTCAATAAGATAGATGAGTAGTTTTTGGTTGTTATTAAGAATCCAGCAACGAGGAGATACTCGCTCGCTTACTTTATAGATATTTTATAGTTATACCTCAATCCATTAATTGTTTTACTAGATAGAAGTATCTAGTTGCTCAGCTAGACCATTATGGGCATACTCCCCTCATATTTAAAGCTCATTGATCTGACCATCATGCGCTATATATAACTTTACTAGAACACTATCCACTAGTTTGTAGCTCACGATCTGACCGCACTCTTACTGAGTCGGCAACAAGCAACTGAAACTTCAGGGGTCATACTACTACTAATTATAAAGGCCATGTTATTTTGTGCGCAAGAATATGATGACGATAAACACTCTGTAACGCACTGTCTTGTCCTCCTCCTACCGCATCATCGCTTAACATCAGGTAGACATGTGATCAGTCGTCACAAGCATACCTCTAATAAAAAAAACCTTAAGTTATGCAAAGAACATTCTCTATAAAAATTTAAATAAAATAATAAAGGAGTTTGATTATGACCTCACATTGACAATGCGTGACACCAAAAACGACATGTATTTTTATGATCGAGCTAAAATATGTATATGTACGTAGTCCTTATACAGACGCAACTAGGACTTCCCAGAAATATTTTCAAATACTGCGGAGTGTTCATATAAATATTTATGCCAGTGACTATGCCATCTACATATTTTTGGGCCGATATGAACCACGTGTGAAAAACTCGCGGCCACCTCATATAAATTTCAGGGTACCTGCGTATCTATGGCCCGAATAGTATCTAAAATAACTTTTACAACTTGTAGTGAAAGTTATGATATATTCTTCTTTGTTATTCGCGACCTTTTGACTCCTTGATCCTTCAAAATAACCAATATTATTAAATATGCAGATATGTTATTCACTTAAAAAGCTGGATGAATTTTAATCAAACTAATACTAGTGAACAACAACTAGGTTGACTTAAAAACTGAGGCAAGTTTGATCTCAATAAATTAAGAAGTTCTTGAAATACATCTTAACCTCACATCCTCAAGTACTTTGAGGATAACCTTAGCCATTGATAAAGCGCTATAAAAGAACTATTTAATTCACATTTGAGACTCAGTGATTAATGTCGTGGATACGAATTAAAGATCTCTAATTTGACAGTCCAATGCATATATGAAAAATAAGCTATCACTAATAAAATTACTAACAGTTTTATAGTAAAACACTGCATTTCAAAAATATGTTTTGCTTTAATGTATTTCCTTTTAGTAACTTGTATGTATGTCACAAAAGAAGTAAGCACTTCGTAGGACTTGTAATCACATAAATTAATGAAATAAAGGCAGTAAAGACCTTTCCACCCAAGCGTATAAACAACTAGAGATTGTACTTAGGTTTCATGTTAGACATTGCATCTGATATATTAACAGTGATAGCGGTGTACTGATACGGCCTATCTCTCATTCAAATCTATCAATCAATTGTAAACAGATATTTCTCCGTGCCTTTGTGGACGCTCATCTCCATAATAGCCTAACTAACATGGATGTGGCTTTCGGTGATGCATGAAGCTTGTGTTAGTGTTATATAAATCGATTTACAAATACAAGTACATATATCTAAATGTTCATCTTAGGATACGTAGTTGATTCATGTTCGCGTGTGTGATATGGTGTGTATCCTAATTAATATTTTAGGTAAATGGGAATGTAATGAATGTAAAATAAACAAACTCGCATTGAGTTTGTTTGTTTGTTTGTTACATTATCACGCCTGAACAATTTTTTTGTTTCCCAGGAAAAATGCTTTATGCACTGTCCGCCGGCTAGGGGACGGCACCGGTGGGGTGTGTGGGACTTGGGAGTCCTGGGGCATGAAGTGCTGGTATACCCACTAAAAAACCTGGGGTGTTCTCTCTCTGACCCAATGGGGGGACCAGTTGGGAGCTGTTAAAAGATTCATCCATAGCAGGCCCCCCCGTGTGGGTGCGGGCCGGTTCAAACAGACCCGACCACCTTTTGTGCCCAGGGGAGAGCCTCACCGCTCTCCCCTTTAAACGTTAGAAGGCGCACGGGCACACCGCGCGCGTCCTCTCGGGGCATTTAATTTACGGGTGGCAGGATCCACTGAGGCCCTGTGATCCGGAGCCCCTAGATGGGGGGCAGCCACTGCCTTAGCACCGGATGGACAGCCTCGACGGTCCTCACCCCGTAGCGGGGATGGGCCAGCCTTTCTTCCCACTTCGCCTCAAGGACCAGTCGAGCTTGGGACCGTCGCGTCTCTACCGCCCCGTGCGAGGGTT
This sequence comes from Catocala nupta, assembly GCA_963675205.1. Lineage (NCBI taxonomy): Eukaryota > Metazoa > Arthropoda > Insecta > Lepidoptera > Erebidae > Catocala > Catocala nupta. Next base: position 15,048,431 of record OY776084.1, read on the forward strand.
CCTCGCCATGGAGCCGGCGGTCTGCGCGCCAGTAATACGCATAGACCTCCGCCTCCAACTCCCAGAGTGGCGATGCCGCCAAAACGCATGCCGCCTCAAAAGAGACAGTGTGATACGCCCGTGACACTCTGATCGCTATCGCCCTCTGAGGTCTCCTCAAGAGAGCGACGTTTTGGCGACCGAGAGCGTCGGCCCAAATGGGCGCCCCGTAGAGGGCCATCGACCGCACTACCCCCAAATAGAGGCAGCGGCAGACGACACCCGGCCCCCCGATATTCGGCAGCAGAGAGCTAAGCGCTCCCGCCGCCGACATCAGCCGGGGGCCAGGCGACTACCATGGACGCGAAAGTTCCAGCAGCCGTCGAGGTGGAGCCCCAAGTATTTAATACTCGGCTCCACTCGATTTCGGCCAACGCCTGGGGGCAAGGCGCACCGCAGCACCCAGTCATAGCCGATGTTCCACAAGATCGGTCCGAGAACCGAACCCGGAACACCGCACGACACCTCCCTCCGGAACGTCACCGTTCCACCCCACACAGAATACACTCGTTTGGTGCAGGTAGGCCCCGACTATTCGACGCAGATAGGGAGGCACCCCATGAAATCGGAGCGCCTCCCTAATAGTCGCCCACGGCAGGGTGTTAAACGCGCAAGGCGACCGCCTCTTTCGAGAGGGCCTTGACGCGACTAATCGCGTCAATCGTCGATCGGCCCTGCTGGAATCCGAACTGGCGTTCGGACAAGTCGGAGCCCAACCGCACCAGGTAACTCAACCCATCATGATAAATTTTAAACCGTGCATCCAGAAAAAATACTGTTTCCAAGGATTAAAAATTTATTAATAAAAGCTAAATTAACTCAAACCGCGGGCAAAATCCAGTATCTAATAATCATAATACTAAACACATATAATTTCAAGTTGTGGTTTTGTCTAATATTCTAAATATAACCTTCCATATGATAGCACGATGATAGTAGTTAATTAGATTCGTCGAGGAAAACTAAATTGAAATACATATTTGTTAATACTGTAATTGATGGTTGCGGTTTCCGTTCCCATTTGTTAGCAACATAGTAATTATACATGTGGACATTAAACTAGACTTAAAACTACAAAATATTTAATATCTCTGTAGAATAGTAAGACTTTGTGTCGGTCTTGTTTATGTATGTGAGGGAACAACTCTACAATTCATCGTCTGTCGGTGTCTGTTTAGCAGACTACGTCACAGCGGCACGTGTGACGCATAGGTGCGCGCATTGATTTAGTAAAAAGTCAAGATGTGTAACGTTGCGTCAAAAATTCAGCAGTTGCACAGCAGCGGCGGTGTTTAAAATTTCAAGAGCAGAGCGTGGGCTCCGCTGAAGTATCACGAGTTCATAAATTAGTTACTTTACGAGGGAAAGGTCGCGCCCCCATAGCGCCGGTCCCGTGTATAATTTTCATTTAAACACGAGCAGCCACAGGTCCTCGCCGTAAATCAGCTCCGACGGTCGCCCTTTGAGTGTATGCCCGAACCGCCACCGCCGCACCGCGCTCTGACCGCCCGCGCTCGGCGCGCCGCCGCCCGCCGCTCGCTCACGCTCCCGCAACAATGTAAAGACATTTCCATTGTACCGTAATAGGGCATTGTTTGTGACGTAAATTTTACTGCTGAATATGCAAATTTCGTTTTGGCGCGACCTCCAGCAAGAAATATTGCAAAAGTTTTGTCGAAAAATTAAAATCACGAATCGCAAACAAGTTTTTAATAACGATCGTAATAGCTTCGGCAAAAAAATATCGCAATTTGCGCAGCAGCCGCGGTATAAAGTACTTTTATTTAAAATATAAGAGGTACATATTCAGACGCCGTTTTTTTATTTAGATTTCGGCAAGACTATACAGTTTAATTTACCTATATTTTTCAAAAAAAAAGTTATTTACTTAGCTATACTCTTTCATTGACGATATTCCTAAGCTTGCTACTTTGTTTTATTTTTCTTTATTACATATAAATACGTAAATACATATATTACATTAAAAATAGTAGTTATATATTAATTCAATCCACCCGAAGGTTGCCTGTTAGATACTGCTGATATATGTAATTATATATTGATATAGTAACCAAAGTTACGAAGAATAGTACTTACTACATCAGCCGAACAATGCCGTAACTACAAACGCGATTCGACTGCGTGTGTCAATAGCATGGTTGTGTGCGTTTAGTGTTTTCCATTAATTTAATGTATTTTAATGCATATTTTATATAAATATTTAATGTATTTTAATGCATATTTTATATAAATATTTAATGTATTTTAATGCATATTTTATATCACTCCTTCTCCATATAAACTTTAACTGTGCGAAATTTCATACTCATCCGTCCGCGCAATATTCGTAAAAAGGGGTACAAAGTTTTTGCTTCACGTATTAATATAATCACTGTTGGTTTACAGCATAAAACCATAGCAAGAGACAACGTTGGATTTAAAAATACGTGAAATTAAACGTTTTATTGAGTGGCGCTTACATATCGAATCATAAATATTCATGGAGAAGGTTGGCGCGCATTTACAAGCGAGGTACCAACTCAACAGATACCAGCAGAAGGAAACATATCTAATTCTGTTTGAAACTCGTTTATCATTCTGTAACATGTTATACGAAACATTATAGCGTCGTACCACTTTTAAACAAAGGTCGATCCTTATTAAAACCTGGTTATATGACATTTTTCCACGAGCTGCCGTTTAATTAACATTAAATATAATATTCATTAAACAGGTGCAATACAAGCCGTTGCGCGATAACAACGTAATAAACATAAATTCATATAAAAATCCAGCTTCATCGCTTACACCTTTATCACCTCTTAACGGTGCGATAAATAACTATATGAAACTCATTACGGGGAAATAAGAAACTTCATTATACAGTAGAAGCAGTGTAGGATCTTGTTATCCACAAATAAAAGGCTTTTTGAGCGGAGGCTGTGCAAGTGCGGCTTGGGGCGTTAATATTTAAGGCTGCGCCGCGCGATGGCTGCTCTAATGTGCTATTAGCTCCACAACCGCATGTTTGACTCGGCGGAAGTGAAGCCGCAGCCACGCCAACGCACACTGCACCCTTACATTCTAAGATAAATGTTGCGATTCTGTGATACTTAGATTTATCGATGATAAGAACAATCAGAAAGTTTTTATTTTCATAAGATGGAATTGGTGCTAAACAAACCGCAAACATGACACACTTTAAAGACGAAACACAACTATACAGCACAGTTGTTAAAAGCAAAACGTATATTTAACAAAATATACAAAAAAAAAGTATATATTTATGTTTATCCATTGTCTAGTACCCATAGTACAAGCTCTGCTTAGTTTGGGCTAGATGGTGTTGTGTGTATGTGGTAGAATATTATTATTATTATTACATTTATTCCAATATTTTCTTGTGATTATATTTTACATTACATATAAAAAAATATAAAATAGGACCACGGAAACCCGCCGATATCGGGTACAGGGACACCGATAGCTTGGTCTTGTTCTTGGTGGTTAGGGCTCCAGAGAAAGGAACCTCCGCACTATGCGCGCCGTGTCGAGCAATACTTAATAATAATAATTATAACATTATTTATTATTATTAATTCCACATTGCATTGGTTCGATTTGATTAGAAGTTTAGTTATAATTAACCTATTGAATGGCGGTGGCACACCGCCAGCCAAATGCAATAGGTTTTCAATTATGTCTGGTATTCCATTAATTGATTGGTTAAAAAGACAATTCTTATTTCCTTGAAGTCTAAAAATTTTCGAGATTCTAAAGACGTGGCATATTTTTTGTAAAAATAATTTTAGTTGTACGAAATATACATTCATATTATTTAACGAGTAGTTTATTTGTCTAGTATTTATTACTGTGTATAAAATGCTAAGATTTGCATTTTTGTCAAATACTATTAAAAGTACAGACTTCATCCACTGTGCGCCGCGCCGTACCGCTGCACTGCGCCTTGTAAGGTCGGCTTTGAATACGCAATGGAAGATCAGAAACACAGCAAAGCACTTCAATTGTTACTTAATATTGATGAAACTGATAACATTCTATCTTTCTGAAGGTATCGCTAAACTGCTAACTTCAAACCGAACTTAACAAGTCAGACATTTATGAGAAAATATCGGCTCATATTTTAAACCAGATTTATTACAACTTCTAGAATTAGAACCGAAAATAGTATGATATTGTAATAGCTTGACATATAGATGACGTAGATTTACATCATCATTAAAAATTACAGATCTGCGTCGCAATATAGTTTATGCGCCTGCTATTGTCGAGTTTTGGATAAGAAACCCGGGCTTAGCAAAGTGTTATCGAACTTTCCCGTTAAGAAATTCGATATTATTAGCAGCGCGTATACGAGATAGAATTGTATTCAATGGATCAAAAAGCTCGTTTTCTATTACGTAGGATCTAAAACCATAACTGACTAAATGTAGGTGTACTCTGCCGACCACGCGAGTAATGTACGCCTAAGACTATGAGTGTATAAAAAAACAACAAGTTAGATTAATATTTTAGAGTATAACAATAATGTTATACCGGAGAGTTAATAAATAAATAAAATACTATTATCAAGTTAAATGGCTGTTGTTTCTTAACCAAATAATGTATGACTGTGGACTAATTTACTTTGACAATAATTAGGACATAAAATAAAATACAGAATTGTAGATATATTTTTATTTTGTTTGCCAAGAGAATATTGAAATTTACTCGGTTCTTAAACATGGCTCCTAAACTTTTTTTTTTACGTGATGGAATGCTTTGACGCATATCCCTCCGCGGGGGCGGGTGGAGGGATTATGTCGGACTCGCCGGGGTAAAAAAAAGATGGAAATAATAGTAAAGTGTGTCGGTGTTCCTCGACAAAACCGTTTATCGACGGGGCCGCGCGAATCGCTTTCGCATGCGGTCGCGACCCCGCCGTGGTTACGGCCCGCCGTGTGAAACGGCAGGCCACTACACAAAGAGACCTACCCATAATAGGCAATTCTTAACGCCACTAGTAAACTCTACTGTCCCCCCTCTAAAAAGAGGGGAGACGGACTCGAAACAGAGGCGCGCGTGGGAAAACGCACGCCGCCTCTCGGACCTGGTGCTAAACGGATGGCGGGCAGGCCCACAAAGCCCGCCACCCCCAGGTCAAACCTCAGGGTGGCTGGAGGTCGTCTCCCGCCCTCCGGCGCCCGGCTCTGCGGTTGGGGAGAGGGTTTAAACGCTCCCTCTCCCGCTCCGCCGCCTCCTTGATGGAAATTACTTCCTCACAAAAGGAGGCGACGGCGTTCCATGACCTCTCACTCCGGACCATAGACTGAACTACGGCCGGGAGCGAGAGGGCAACCGATCCGACTGCCGCGATCAACTCACGGCGCTGCGATGCCCAGGCGGGGCAAACCGCCAAAGTGTGCAGCGCCGTGTCCTCTACAACGTCGCGGCAGTCGCCGCAGTGGTGACAACCGGGCGTCTCTTGCCGGCGTATACGACACAGGAACTGGCCAAAACAACCGTGGCCAGTTATTACCTGTGTCAGCCGGAAGGTGAGAGCGCCATGCCGCCTCTCCAGCCACTCCTCAAACACGGGACTTACCGCCACGATCGTGGCGTGCCCGAACATGGCTCCTAACCTTTTTTTTTTTTTTTTGATGCCCAGGAAAAAATGCTTAATGCACTACCCGCCGGCTAGGGGACGGCACCGGCGGGGCGTGTGGGACTCACCAGCCTAGTGCTGGTATACCCACTAAAAAAACCTGGGGTGTTCCCTCTCTCACCCAGTGGAGGGGGCCTGTTGGGAGTCTAAAAAGATTCATCCATAGCAGGCCCCCCCGTGTGGGTGCCGGCCGGGTTAATGGGACCCGACCTCCTCTCGTCCCCGGGGGAGAGCATTTCGCAGCTCTCCCCTTTCGACGTTAGAAGGCGCGCGGGAACACCGCGCGCGCCCTCTATGGGTTCTTACTCACGGGTGGCAGGGTCCCCTGAGGCCTTGCCACCCAGAACCCTTAGGTGGGGGGCAGGAGAGCGACATAAGTGCGTCCTCTGCGCCCCCTCCTCCGGCGGCGGATGTCCGGGGCGTAAGGATCTTCCTCACGCCCCCGCTCCGCCGCCTCCTTCTGCGAGATGACAGCCTCGCAGAAGGACCTCATTGCGCCCCAGCACCTGTCGTCACCGACCATCATGGATACGACGGTCGGCAACGAGAGGTCGGGGCCAATCACGGCGACCAGGGCACAGCGCTCCTCGGCCCACGCCGGACACTCCTCCAGCGTGTGCTGCGCCGTATCCCGGTCACACTCCTCGCAGTGGTGACACCTGGTTGTCGGCTCCCTACCGGCTATCTTGCACAGGTACTCTCCGAAACAGCCGTGTCCAGAGAGCACCTGAGTAAGCCGGTAGGTGAGCGGTCCGCGCCGTCTGTCCGTCCATTGCCTTAGCACCGGACGGACAGCCTCGACTGTCCTCACCCCATAGCGGGGCTGGGCCAGTCGTTCCTCCCACCTGGCCTCGAGGACCAGTCGAGCCTGGGACCTTCGCGTCTCCACCGCCCCGTGAGTGGGTTCCTCACCATGGAGCCGGAGGTCCACGCGCCAGTGATACACCGACGCTTGGACCTCCGCCTCCAAATCCCAGGGCGGCGATGCCGCCAGGACGCACGCCGCCTCAAAGGAGACGGTGCGGTACGCCCGCGACACCCTGATCGCCATCGCCCTCTGAGGTTTCCTGAGGAGGGCGATGTTTCGGCGATCGAGGGCGCCGGCCCAAATGGGCGACCCGTAGAGGGCCATCGACCGCACCACCCCCAGATAGAGGCGGCGGCAGACGACACTCGGTCCCCCGATATTCGGCAGCAGAGAGCTAAGCGCTCCCGCCGCCGACATCAGCCGGGGGGCCAGGCGGCTAAAATGGACGCGAAAGTTCCAGCGGCCGTCGAGGTGGAGCCCCAAGTATTTCATACTCGGCTCCACCCCGATGCGGACCCCTCCAACTATGATGTGGGCATCTGGTGGCGGCGCCCGCCGAGGCCCATGAAATAACAGGGCCTCGGACTTTTCCAGCGCCACCTCCAGTCCCAACATCCTAATTCTACCGACAACCAGGGCCACCCCTTTTTTTTTTTTTTTTTTTTGTTTCCCAGGAAAAAATGCTTGATGCACTACCCGCCGGCTAGGGGACGGCACCGGCGGGGCGTGTGGGACTCACCAGCCTACTGCTGGTATACCCACTAAAAAAACCTGGGGTGTTCCCTCTCTCACCCAATGGGGGGGCCAGTTGGGAGTCTAAAAAGATTCATCCATAGCAGGCCCCCCCGTGTGGGTGCCGGCCGGGTCCATCGGACCCGACCTCCTCTCGTCCCCGGGGGAGAGCAATTCACTGCTCTCCCCTTTCAACGTTAGAAGGCGCGCGGGAACACGGCGCGCGCCCTCTATGGGTTCTTACTCACGGGTGGCAGGGTCCCCTGAGGCCTTGCCACCCAGAACCCTTAGGTGGGGGGCAGGAGAGCGACATAAGCGCGTCTCCTGCGCCCCCTCCTCCGGCGGCGGATTTCCGGGGCGTAAGGATCTTCCTCGCGCCCCCGCTCCGCCGCCTCCTTCTGCGAGATGACAGCCTCGCAGAAGGACCTCATTGCACCCCAGCGCCTGTCGTCGCCGACCATCATGGATACGACGGTCGGCAACGAGAGGTCGGGGCCAATCACGGCGACCAGGGCACAGCGCTCCTCGGCCCACGCTGGACACTCCTCCAGCGTGTGCTGCGCTGTGTCCCGGTCGCACTCCTCGCAGTGCTGACACCTGGTTGTCGGCTCCCTACCGGCTATCTTGCACAGGTACTCTCCGAAACAGCCGTGTCCGGAGAGCACCTGAGTAAGCCGGTAGGTGAGCGGTCCGCGCCGTCTGTCCGTCCATTGCCTTAGCACCGGACGGACAGCCTCGACTGTCCTCACCCCGTAGCGGGGCTGGGCCAGTCGCTCCTCCCACTTGGCCTCGAGGACCAGTCGAGCCTGGGACCTTCGCGTCTCCACCGCCCCGTGAGTGGGTTCCTCATCATGGAGCCGGAGGTCCACGCGCCAGTGATACACCGACGCTTGGACCTCCGCCTCCAAATCCCAGGGCGGCGATGCCGCCAGGACGCACGCCGCCTCAAAGGAGACGGTGCGGTACGCCCGCGACACCCTGATCGCCATCGCCCTCTGAGGTTTCCTCAGGAGGGCGATGTTTCGGCGATCGAGGGCGCCGGCCCAAATGGGCGACCCGTAGAGGGCCATCGACCGCACCACCCCCAAATAGAGGCGGCGGCAGACGACACTCGGCCCCCCGATATTCGGCAGCAGAGAGCTAAGCGCTCCCGCCGCCGACATCAACCGGGGGGCCAGGCGGCTAAAATGGACGCGAAAGTTCCAGCGACCGTCGAGGTGGAGCCCCAAGTATTTCATACTCGGCTCCACCCCGATGCGGACCCCTCCAACTATGATGTGGGCATCTGGTGGCGGCGCCCGCCGAGGCCCATGAAATAACAGGGCCTCGGACTTTTCCAGCGCCACCTCCAGTCCCAACATCCTAATTCTACCGACAACCAGGGCCACCCCTGCCGTGGCAAGACGGGCAGCTGCCCCGTAATCCTCTCCCCGGGCCGTGACCAGCGTGTCGTCGGCGTAACAAGTTACGCCGACGCCCGGGGGTAGGGCGCCCCGCAGCACCCAGTCGTAGCCGATGTTCCACAGGATCGGTCCAAGAACGGAACCCTGCGGAACACCGCACGACACCTCCCTCCGGAACGTCTCTCCGTTCCGCCCCACACAGAACACACTCCTCTGGTGCAGGTAGTCCCCGACTATTCGGCGCAGATAGGGAGGCACTCCATGAAATCGGAGCGCCTCCCTAATAGTCGCCCACGGCAGGGTGTTGAACGCGTTGGCGATGTCCAAGGACACCGCCAACACCACCCCGCGCGAGGCGACCGCCTCATCCGAGAGGGCCTTGACGCGACTGATCGCGTCAATCGTCGATCGGCCCTCTCGGAATCCGAACTGCAGTTCGGACAAGTCAGGGCCCACCCGCACCAGGTGCCTGGAGAGGCGGGCAACCACTACACGCTCAAAGAGCTTGCCCACCTCATCCAACAGCACTATGGGGCGGTACGCGGAGGGAGAGTCCGCGGGGCGGCCCTCCTTTCTAAGGAGGACCAGCTTACCCGTCTTCCACATGGAGGGGAACCGTCCCGACTCCAAACAGGCGCTAAACAGCCTGAGGAGCCGGTCCCCTAGGGCGTCGTAGGCCAAAACCAGGGCGCGGCCAGGAATTCCGTCCGGCCCCGGGGCGGTGTTTTTGCCCCGGAGCCGCACCATTGCCGCGCCGAGCTCCGCCATTGTTACCGCTGGCGCCCCGGCATCGGCACCGCCCTCCTCAATATCGGGCGGCGCCATTTCGGGAGGCGTGTGCTCCGCTCTCGAAGGAAAGAGAGCGGAGACCACCTCCTCTAATTGCCGGGGCTGGAGACTCTCGGTGACCGGTGGGGCCCAGGGGCGCAACTTGCCCCTGACCGCCTTGTACGGACGGCCCCACGGGTCTGCCTCGAGAGTCCCCAGGAAACATGGCTCCTAACCTTTTTTTTTTTTTTTGATACCCAGGAAAAAATGCTTGATGCACTACCCGCCGGCTAGGGGACGGCACCGGCGGGGCGTGTGGGACTCACCAGCCGACTGCTGGTATACCCACTAAAAAAACCTGGGGTGTTCCCTCTCTCACCCAATGGGGGGGGCCAGTTGGGAGTCTGAAAAGATTCATCCATAGCAGGCCCCCCCGTGTGGGTGGCGGCCGGGTCCATCGGACCCGACCTCCTCTCGTCCCCGGGGGAGAGCATTTCACTGCTCTCCCCTTTCGACGTTAGAAGGCGCGCGGGAACACCGCGCGCGCCCTCTATGGGTTCTTACTCACGGGTGGCAGGGTCCCCTGAGGCCTTGCCACCCAGAACCCTTAGGTGGGGGGCAGGAGAGCGATATAAGCGCGTCTCCTGCGCCCCCTCCTCCGGCGGCGGATGTCCGGGGCGTAAGGATCTTCCTCACGCCCCCGCTCCGCCGCCTCCTTCTGGGAGATGACAGCCTCGCAGAAGGACCTCATTGCACCCCAGCACCTGTCGTCGCCGACCATCATGGATACGATGGTCGGCAACGAGAGGTCGGGGCCAATCACGGCGACCAGGGCACAGCGCTCCTCGGCCCACGCCGGACACTCCTCCAGCGTGTGCTGCGCCGTGTCCCGGTCGCACTCCTCGCAGTGGTGACACCTGGTTGTCGGCTCCCTACCGGCTATCTTGCACAGGTACTCTCCGAAACAGCCGTGTCCGGAGAGCACCTGAGTAAGCCGGTAGGTGAGCGGTCCGCGCCGTCTGTCCGTCCATTGCCTTAGCACCGGACGGACAGCCTCGACTGTCCTCACCCCGTAGCGGGGCTGGGCCAGCCTTTCCCCCCACTTGGCCTCGAGGACCAGTCGAGCCTGGGACCTTCGCGTCTCCACCGCCCCGTGAGTTGGTACCTCACCATGGAGCCGGAGGTCCGCGCGCCAGTGATACACCGACGCTTGGACCTCCGCCTCCAAATCCCAGGGCGGCGATGCCGCCAGGACGCACGCCGCCTCAAAGGAGACGGTGCGGTACGCCCGCGACACCCTGATCGCCATCGCCCTCTGAGGTTTCCTCAGGAGGGCGATGTTTCGGCGATCGAGGGCGCCGGCCCAAATGGGCGACCCGTAGAGGGCCATCGACCGCACCACCCCTAAATAGAGGCGGCGGCAGACGACACTCGGCCCCCCGATATTCGGCAGCAGAGAGCTAAGCGCTCCCGCCACCGACATCAACCGGGGGGCCAGGCGGCTAAAATGGACGCGAAAGTTCCAGCGGCCGTCGAGGTGGAGCCCCAAGTATTTCATACTCGGCTCGACCCCGATGCGGACCCCTCCAACTATGATGTGGGCATCTGGTGGCGGCGCCCGCCGAGGCCCATGAAATAACAGGGCCTCGGACTTTTCCAGCGCCACCTCCAGTCCCAACATCCTAATTCTACCGACTACCAGGGCCACCCCTGCCGTGGCAAGACGGGCAGCTGCCCCGTAATCCTCTCCCCGGGCCGTGACCAGCGTGTCGTCGGCGTAACAAGTTACGCTGACGCCCGGGGGCAGGGCGCCCCGCAGCACCCAGTCGTAGCCGATGTTCCACAGGGTCGGTCCAAGAACGGAACCCTGCGGAACACCGCACGACACCTCCCTCCGGAACGTTTCTCCGTTCCGCCCCACACAGAATACACTTCTCTGGTGCAGGTAGTCCCCAACTATTCGGCGCAGGTAGGGAGGCACTCCATGAAATCGGAGCGCCTCCCTAATAGTCGCCCACGGCAGGGTGTTGAACGCGTTGGCGATGTCCAAGGACACCGCCAATACCACCCCGCGCGAGGCGACCGCCTCATCCGAGAGGGCCTTGACGCGACTGATCGCGTCAATCGTCGATCGGCCCTCTCGGAATCCAAACTGCAGTTCGGACAAGTCGGGGCCCACCCGCACCAGGTGCTTGGAGAGGCGGGCAATCACTACACGCTCAAAGAGCTTGCCCACCTCATCCAACAGCACTATGGGGCGGTACGCGGAGGGAGAGTCCGCGGGGCGGCCCTCCTTTCTAAGGAGGACCAGCTTACCCGTCTTCCACATGGAGGGGAACCGTCCCGACTCCAAACAGGCGCTAAACAGCCTGAGGAGCCGGTCCCCTAGGGCGTCGTAGGCCAAAACCCAGGCGCGGCCAGGAATTCCGTCCGGCCCCGGGGCAGTGTTTTTGCCCCGGAGCCGAACCATTGCCGCGCCGAGCTCCGCCATTGTTACCTCTGGCGCCTCGGCATCGGCACCGCCCTCCTCAATATCGGGCGGCGCCATTTCGGGAGGCGTGTGCTCCGCTCTCGAAGGAAAGAGAGCGGAGACCACCTCCTCTAATTGCCGGGGCTGGAGACTCTCGGTGACCGGTGGGGCCCAGGGGCGCAACTTGCCCCTGACCGCCTTGTACGGGCGGCCCCACGGATCTGCCTCGAGAGTCCCCAGGAACTCTTCCCATCTTTGGGCTTTGGCCTCACTGATGGCGGACTGCAGGGCGTACTTCCGCTGTAAGTATTCGCCCCGCAGCCGTGCCTCCACGGTCGGGTCACGGTACCGCCTCCGTCGGCGGTACCTAGTGTACTGGCGACGCGCCGCGATGCACGCGGCGCGTTTTTGACTGATGTCGTCAGACCACCAGTACACCTGACGCCTAGGAGGTCGAGCACTGGCCCGGGGCATCGACGCGTCGCAAATCCGCGTCATCGCGCCCCGGAACCACTCCGCCTCCGACTCGACCTCCACAGGCCCATCACCCATCGGGGTCCAGGCCTGGACGATGGAGGCTTCCACCAGCACGTCTACGTCGAGACGTTTCAACGCCCATCGTGGGTACGACGGGGTGTGCCCTCTCCTCGGGCGATCGTCCGGGATCGCCGGCGAGGCGGAGATGTCGAACCGCACGTAACGGTGGTCCGACAGTGACTCCGCCTCGACCAGCACTTGCCAGTCCCGGACGCGGCGCGCTACGGCAGGGCTTGCGAACGAGATGTCCACAATGGACTCGCCCTGCCAGCGCACGCACGTGGCGACCGATCCCCGGTTAAGAACCACGAGACCGGTCGCAATCGCCCACTCCTCCAGCGCGTCGCCGCGAGCGTCGGTGACAGGGGATCCCCAAGCCGTTGATTTGGCATTGAAGTCCCCCGCCACCACGATCGGACGCGATGGGTACCGGTTAATAACGGCCCCCACCGCGCCCAAAAATTGCTCAAACTCGGCGAGGCGCCGGTTCGGAGAGAAGTACACCCCGATCAGGACGGTTCCCTCCCAATCAACACATACATACCCCTCGCCCCTGTCTGTCATCACCAGGAGCGAGGGTCCGGACGAGACAATGGCCGCCGAGCCCCCGAGGTCCCCAAACCAGTTGTGTCGGCTGGGGACGCAGTAAGGCTCGGCGACCACGGCGATGTCTATTAACCACTCCGCCATGTGCTGCAGCAAAATATCCTGCGCCCTGGCGGAGTGGTTAATATTCACCTGTAGGAGGCGATGGGCCATAATTAATTACGTGTCCATCGCCTCCGTACTGCTCCCTGCTTGGGACGGGGCCGGGGCGGCCGGAGTCCCGGCGACCGCCCCTCTGGCCCTACGTCTTTTCGGTGGGGAGCAAGATTTGCTCCCCATCCGGTGCTCCGCCGGCTTTCCTGCAGCAGAACAGAGGCTGCAGGAAGGTTTTGCGGCGGAGCAGGCGGCGGCCTTGTGGCCGGGCTGACCGCAGCGATAGCAGAGATCGCTGCGGTCAGTTTCGGCGGTGCATTGCTGCCTCACGTGCCCCGGTTCGAGGCAGCGGTAGCACCGCCTAGGCCTCGGCTCCAGGAGATTCACCTGTGCCGAGACCATCCCGACCAGCAAACGGCCGGCCGCCACCTTCTTCGCCACGGCGATGGGGCAGCGCACCACCACCGTGCACAAGCCACTCTCACCGCGGCGCATCTCCCCCACTCTGACCTGCGCCAGGGGGCAGGCTCCGGCTTGTGCCAACGCAGCGGCGACATCCTCGGAGGAGGCCGAGTCGTCCAGCCCGGTTACTCGCATTTCTGCGGACTTCACCGGGCGGGAGATCTTGACCTCCTCAGGCGAGAACAGGGAGCGGAGTTTATCCGCTACCCTGTCCGCCTTGTCGCCGGAGGTGGCACCTGGGACCTCCAGAATTCTGGCCCCAGTGGCGGCAACCTTAAAGTGGACGCCTCCGGCGAGGCCCATCTCGGCGAGATTATCTCTCATAGCCTGAGTGGCCTGCCGGAGGACGCCCGCATAGCTGCCGCCCTGCCGGAGCCTCTCCTCTGTCAGCTCCACCACAATGGCGGTGGAGCGCGGGGAGCGCAAGTCGGCCGGGCGGAGGCCCCTCTTTTGGCTGGGGGCCGGGATAGCCCGGGAGGCCTTCTTCTTCTTCTTCTTCCTCCTCTTCTTCCCGACGACCTCTGTCCACGGCTGCTCAGCCGAAGAAGAGGCCACCGGGGGGGGTTGGGGCTGGGAGGCGGGGCGCCGCGGCGCCACAGTGGCGGTCGCCCTCCCCTTGCCCTTCCCCTTCCCCTTAGAAGAGGAGGCCGATGGTGTGGGGGCAGATGTCTGCCGCGCAACTGGTGGGCCGGAGGGCGCCGGGCCAGCCGGCGTGCCTCCGACCATCCGGGGGCGGCCCCCGAGCGGAGGGCCCAGGGTAGGGACGGGCGTGAGGCCATAGTTGGCCAGGCACGCATCAACCACGTTGCGCGCCTGAGCCACCGTGGCCCGCATAAGTTCGTCCGCCCAGGCGGGACGCCGGTCCTCCGCGGGAGTGAGGGGCCGTGCTGGGCGCCGCGGGAGGGGTGGGAACTCCTCCCGCGAACATGGCTCCTAACCTTTTTTTTTTTTTTTTTTTTTTTTTTGATTCCCAGGAAAAAATGCTTGATGCACTACCCGCCGGCTAGGGGACGGCACCGGCGGGGCGTGTGGGACTCACCAGCCTAGTGCTGGGATACCCACTAAAAAAACCTGGGGTGTTCCCTCTCCCACCCAATGGGGGGAGCCAGTTGGGAGTCTAAAAAGATTCATCCATAGCAGGCCCCCCCGTGTGGGTGCCGGCCGGGTCAATCGGACCCGACCTCCTCTCGTCCCCGGGGGAAAGCATTTCACTGCTCTCCCCTTTCGACGTTAGAAGGCGCGCGGGAACACCGCGCGCGCCCTCTGTGGGTTCTTACTCACGGGTGGCAGGGTCAACATGGCTCCCAACCTTTTTTTTTTTTTTGATACCCAGGAAAAAATGCTTGATGCACTACCCGCCGGCTAGAGGACGGCACCGGCGGTGCGTGTGGGACTCACCAGCCTAGTGCTGGTATACCCACTAAAAAAACCTGGGGTGTTCCCTCTCCCACCCAATGGGGGGGGCCAGTTGGGAGTCTAAAAAGATTCATCCATAGCAGGCCCCCCCGTGTGGGTGCCGGCCGGGTCAATCGGACCCGACCTCCTCTCGTCCCCGGGGGAGAGCATTTCACTGCTCTCCCCTTTCGACGTTAGAAGGCGCGCGGGAACACCGCGCGCGCCCTCTGTGGGTTCTTACTCCCGGGTGGCAGGGTCCCCTGAGGCCTTGCCACCCAGAACCCTTAGGTGGGGGGCAGGAGAGCGACATAAGCGCGTCTCCTGCGCCCCCTCCTCCGGCGGCGGATGTCCGGAGCGTAAGGATCTTCCTCACGCCCCCGCTCCGCCGCCTCCTTCTGCGAGATGACAGCCTCGCAGAAGGACCTCATTGCACCCCAGCACCTGTCGTCGCCGACCATCATGGATACGACGGTCGGCAACGAGAGGTCGGGGCCAATCACGGCGACCAGGGCACAGCGCTCCTCGGCCCACGCCGGACACTCCTCCAGCGTGTGCTGCGCCGTGTCCCGGTCGCACTCCTCGCAGTGGTGACACCTGGTTGTCGGCTCCCTACCGGCTATCTTGCACAGGTACTCTCCGAAACAGCCGTGTCCGGAGAGCACCTGAGTAAGCCGGTAGGTGAGCGGTCCGCGCCGTCTGTCCGTCCACTCCCTTAACACTGGACGGACAGCCTCGACTGTCCTCACCCCATAGCGGGGCTGGGCCAGTCGCTCCTGCCACTTGGCCTCGAGGACCAGTCGAGCCTGGGACCTTCGCGTCTCCACCGCCCCGTGAGTAGGTTCCTCACCATGGAGCCGGAGGTCCACGCGCCAGTGATACACCGACGCTTGGACCTCCGCCTCCAAATCCCAGGGCGGCGATGCCGCCAGGACGCACGCCGCCTCAAAGGAGACGGTGCGGTACGCCCGCGACACCCTGATCGCCATCGCCCTCTGAGGTTTCCTCAGGAGGGCGATGTTTCGGCGATCGAGGGCGCCGGCCCAAATGGGCGACCCGTAGAGGGCCATCGACCGCACCACCCCCAAATAGAGGCGGCGGCAGACGACACTCGGCCCCCCGATATTCGGCAGCAGAGAGCTAAGCGCTCCCGCCGCCGACATCAACCGGGGGGCCAGGCGGCTAAAATGGACGCGAAAGTTCCAGCGGCCGTCGAGGTGGAGCCCCAAGTATTTCATACTCGGCTCCACCCCGATGCGGACCCCTCCAACTATGATGTGGGCATCTGGTGGCGGCGCCCGCCGAGGCCCATGAAATAACAGGGCCTCGGACTTTTCCAGCGCCACCTCCAGTCACAACATCCTAATTCTACCGACAACCAGGGCCACCCCTGCCGTGGCAAGACGGGCAGCTGCCCCGTAATCCTCTCCCCGGGCCGTGACCAGCGTGTCGTCGGCGTAACAAGTTACGCCGACGCCCGGGGGTAGGGCGCCCCGCAGCACCCAGTCGTAGCCGATGTTCCACAGGATCGGTCCAAGAACGGAACCCTGCGGAACACCGCACGACACCTCCCTCCGGAACGTCTCTCCGTTCCGCCCCACACAGAACACACTCCTCTGGTGCAGGTAGTCCCCGACTATTCGGCGCAGATAGGGAGGCACTCCATGAAATCGGAGCGCCTCCCTAATAGTCGCCCACGGCAGGGTGTTGAACGCGTTGGCGATGTCCAAGGACACCGCCAACACCACCCCGCGCGAGGCGGCCGCCTCATCCGAGAGGGCCTTGACGCGACTGATCGCGTCAATCGTCGATCGGCCCTCTCGGAATCCGAACTGCCGTTCGGACAAGTCGGGGCCCACCCGCACCAGGTGCCTGGAGAGGCGGGCAACCACTACACGCTCAAAGAGCTTGCCCACCTCATCCAACAGCACTATGGGGCGGTACGCGGAGGGAGAGTCCGCGGGGCGGCCCTCCTTTCTCAGGAGGACCAGCTTACCCGTCTTCCACATGGCAGGGAACCGTCCCGACTCCAAACAGGCGCTAAACAGCCTGAGGAGCCGGTCCCCTAGGGCGTCGTAGGCCAAAACCCAGGCGCGGCCAGGAATTCCGTCCGGCCCTGGGGCGGTGTTTTTGCCTCGGAGCCGAACCATTGCCGCGCCGAGCTCCGCCATTGTTACCTCTGGCGCCCCGGCATCGGCACCGCCCTCCTCAATATCGGGCGGCGCCATTTCGGGAGGCGTGTGCTCCGTTCTCGAAGGAAAGAGAGCGGAGACCACCTCCTCTAATTGCCGGGGCTGGAGACTCTCGGTGACCGGTGGGGCCCAGGGGCGCAACTTGCCCCTGACTGCCTTGTACGGGCGGCCCCACGGATCTGCCTCGAGAGTCCCCAGGAACTCTTCCCATCTTTGGGTTTTGGCCTCACTGATGGCGGACTGCAGGGCGTGCTTCCGCTGTACGTAATCGCCCCGCAGCCGTGCCTCCACGGTCGGGTCACGGTACCGCCTGCGTCGGCGGTACCTAGTGTACTGGCGACGCGCCGCAATGCAAGCGGCGCGTTTCTGACTAATGTCGTCAGACCACCAGTACACCTGACGCCTAGGAGGTCGAGCACTGGCCCGGGGCATCGACGCGTCGCAAATCCGCGTCATCGCGCCCCGGAACCACTCCGCCTCTAGCTCAACCTCCACAGGCCCTTCGCCCATTGGGGTCCAGGCCTGGACGATGGAGGCTTCCACCAGCACGTCTACGTTGAGACGTTTCAACGCCCATCGTGGGGACGACGGGGTGTGCACTCTCCTCGGGCGATCGTCCGGGATCGCCGGCGAGGCGGAGATGTCGAACCGCACGTAACGGTGGTCCGACAGTGACTCCGCCTCGACCAGCACTTGCCAGTCCCGGACGCGGCGCGCTACGGCAGGGCTTGCGAACGAAATGTCCACAATGGACTCGCCCTGCCAGCGCACGCACGTGGCGACCGATCCCCGGTTAAGGACCACGAGACCGGTCGCAATCGCCCACTCCTCCAGCGCGTCGCCGCGAGCGTCGGTGACAGGGGATCCCCAAGCCGTTGATTTGGCATTGAAGTCCCCCGCCACCACGATCGGACGCGATGGGTACCGGTTAATAACGGCCCCCACCGCGCCCAAAAATTGCTCAAACTCGGCGAGGCGCCGGTTCGGAGAAAAGTACACCCCGATCAGGACGGTTCCCTCCCAATCAACACATATATAAGCCTCGCCCCTGTCTGTCATCACCAGGAGCGAGGGTCCGGACGAAACAATGGCCGCCGAGCCTCCGAGGTCCCCAAACCAGTTGTGTCGGCTGGGGACGCAGTAAGCCTCGGCGACCACGGCGATGTCTATTGACCACTCCGCCATGTGCTGCAGCAAGATATCCTGCGCCCTGGCGGAGTGGTTAATATTCACCTGTAGGAGGCGATGGGCCATAATTAATTATGTGTCCATCGCCTCCGTACTGCTCCCTGCTTGGGACGGGGCCGGGGCGGCCGGAGTCCCGGCGACCGCCCCTCTGGCCCTACGTCGTTTCGGTGGGGAGCAAGATTTGCTCCCCATCCGGTGCTCCGCCGGCTTTCCTGCAGCAGAACAGAGGCTGCAGGAAGGTTTTGCGGCGGAGCAGGCGGCGGCCTTGTGGCCGGGCTGACCGCAGCGATAGCAGAGATCGCTGCGGTCAGTTTCGGCGGTGCATTGCTGCCTCACGTGCCCCGGTTCGAGGCAGCGGTAGCACCGCCTAGGCCTCGGCTCCAGGAGATTCACCTGTGCCGAGACCATCCCGACCAGCAAACGGCCGGCCGCCACCTTCTTCGCCACGGCGATGGGGCAGCGCACCACCACCGTGCACAAGCCACTCTCACCGCGGCGCATCTCCCCCACTCTGACCTGCGCCAGGGGGCAGGCTCCGGCTTGTGCCAACGCAGCGGCGACATCCTCGGAGGAGGCCGAGTCGTCCAGCCCGGTTACTCGCATTTCTGCGGACTTCACCGGGCGGGAGATCTTGACCTCCTCAGGCGAGAACAGGGAGCGGAGTTTATCCGCTACCCTGTCCGCCTTGTCACCGGAGGTGGCACCTGGGACCTCCAGAATTCTGGCCCCAGTGGCGGCAACCTTGAATTGGACGCCTCCGGCGAGGCCCATCTCGGCGAGATTGTCTCTCATAGCCTGAGTGGCCTGCCGGAGGACGCCCGCATAGCTGCCGCCCTGCCGGAGCCCCTCCTCTGTCAGCTCCACCACAATGGCGGTGGAGCGCGGGGGGCGCAGGTCAGCTGGGCGGAGGCCCTTCTTCTTGCTCACCGGGGGAGCCTGGGAGGCCTTCTTCTTCTTCTTTTTCCTCCTCTTCTTCCCGACGACCTCTGTCCACGGCTGCTCAGCCGAAGTAGAGGCCACCGGGAGGGGTTGGGGCTGGGAGGCGGGGCGCCGCGGTGCCACAGTGGCGGTCGCCCTCCCCTTGCCCTTCCCCTTCCCCTTAGAAGAGGAAGCCGATGGTGTGGGGGCAGATGTCTGCCGCGCAACTGGTGGGCCGGAGGGCGCCGGGCCAGCCGGCGTGCCTCCGACCATCCGGGGGCGGCCCCCGTGGGGACGGGCGTGAGGCCATAGTTGGCCAGGCACGCATCGACAACGTTGCGCGCCTGAGCCACCGTGGCCCGCATTAATTCGTCCGCCCAGGCGGGACGCCGGTCCTCCACGGGACTGAGGGGCTGCGCTTTGCGCCGCGGGAGAGGCGGGAACTCCTCCCGCGGCCTCCCGGCAGGCGCCCTGGCGGTGGCCGAGGGCGCCTTGGCGGCGCTGGCCCGAGCGGCAGTGGCAGCGGCCGCCTTCATGGCCGCCACCTCCGCCCGGAGCTCCGCGAGCTGCCTATGCAGCCCCTCGTTCTCCGACCTCCAGCGCCTCTGGAGGTGGGAGGAAGCCCGTCCCCACATGCCGAAGAAGGCCTCCCTCATTTCTTTCGTCGCTTCTTTAAGATCCCGGACGAACCCCCCCTTTAAGTTGCCGGACCGGGCCGCCACCCTCAGGACGGTCTCGGCGCCAACCTCGAACCGCTGCCTGAGGTCGGCAACCGAGTCCCCGGCCGAGAGGGACGCATCCGGGACCTCAGCCGTCTTGGGGGCATCCCGACGGGCAGGTAAAGGCTGCCCGGGGAGCCTTCTCGTGGAGGGAGGCGGCATCGGGGAACCAGCCCCTCCTTGACAGGGCATCCCCTCCACCACCTCCACCTCCGTGTCCGAACACGAGCGTGACGGTACGGGATGCGTGGTTTTCCGGCGCTTCGCGGCAGTACCGGTCGTCGCCCTAGGTTTGAGGGTGAGGGAGGCATGAGTATCCTCCCCCTCCTCTCTCGCTCGTTGAGCCGCCGACGAGCAACGGCTCTGAGGCCGACTGGCCTCCGAACCCGAGCCCGCCTCGGACCCGGACTCGACGCTGACGGAGCTCCTCCGGCTTCCGTCAGGCGTTGGCGCGCTTACATCATCGCTGGCGCGTTGACGTAAAGCGCGCTTAAAGCGTCCTTTGGAGTCGCGCAATGGCACTCCATGCTCCTCCTTCCTCTCCTTCTCAACTTCTTTGGGTTTTTCAAAAAGATCCATGTTAATCCCACGAGTAGAGCCGATATAAATTCGACCCCCGGGTGACGCTCATTCCGGGGGAAGGCCTACATACTGCTGGGGGACGGCAGGTACCCAGAGGTTTTTACAACTTCACTGTTGGGTGGTGTGAGTTTTCCTTCTCGCGGGCCGGCCAACTAAGGCAAGCCCCTCGGTCCCGTTGAGCCGCTAGACATGATCAACGACACTCAACGGGTAACGAGTTCATTGGAGCAGGGTTGGGTTTCCCCTCCCCTATGTGCTCCCGCCCGGGCCTTACAGGCCCCACTGGTGATTTTTATAGAGGTTTTCTTCCTCGCAGCCCGAAGGCCCCCGGTCCTGTCAGTTCAGGATTACGGGTTGGGCCGGATGGGGGTCCATGCTGGACCGATCCACCCGCCCCAAAACCGCCCGACTGGGCAGGAAGCCTAAGATTCCCAAAACGGCCTAACGGCCACCACTAGTGATAGAGGAAGACAACCTCTCTAAAAAATAGAGAGGTTATCTTCCTCCATCGCCCCGCGTGTTGAGCCGGATGGGGGTCCATGTTGGACCAATCCACCCGCCCCAACACCCCAAAACCGCCTAACTGGGCAGGACGCCTACACCTAAACCTAAACTAAACTACCTAGGTAGGTAGGTTACCTAATCCTACCACCCTAAACCTAACAACCCTACTCCTACCACCCTAAACCTAACAACCCTAATCCTACTACCCTACCTACCTAGGCCTGCCCTGGCCTTACGGGCCCCTACTTGTTATTTTTTACCGAGGTTTTCTTCCTCTATCCTCCCTGTCTCAAATCCACGTTTCCTCTGCTAATCAGAGGAACACGTGGAGAGACCCCCAAACGCGGCCCTTGCGGGCCGATAACCCCGAGACAGACTGCCTCGGGTTCCCTACGCGTGTGCCAGAGTATTAGCCACGAGTAATAATGCCCCCGAAAGGACATTATTACCCGTGTTGCCCGGGGTGTACCGGCCCAACGACTGCCGTTCCAATCCACGAGAAATGTAGAAAGGACCAGCAGCCGTCAGGCGCACTAGGAGGTTCTCTGGCCACACACCCCAACATGGCTCCTAACCTTTTTTTTTTTTTTTTTTTTTGATTCCCAGGAAAAAATGCTTGATGCACTACCCGCCGGCTAGGGGACGGCACCGGCGGGGCGTGTGGGACTCACCAGCCTAGTGCTGGGATACCCACTAAAAAAACCTGGGGTGTTCCCTCTCCCACCCAATGGGGGGGGCCAGTTGGGAGTCTAAAAAGATTCATCCATAGCAGGCCCCCCGTGTGGGTGCCGGCCGGGTCAATCGGACCCGACCTCCTCTCGTCCCCGGGGGAGAGCATTTCACAACTCTCCCCTTTCGACGTTAGAAGGCGCGCGGGAACACCGCGCGCGCCCTCTGTGGGTTCTTACTCACGGGTGGCAGGGTCCCCTGAGGCCTTGCCACCCAGAACCCTTAGGTGGGGGGCAGGAGAGCGACATAAGCGCGTCTCCTGCGCCCCCTCCTCCGGCGGCGGATGTCCGGGGCGTAAGGATCTTCCTCACGCCCCCACTCCGCCGCCTCCTTCTGCGAGATGACAGCCTCGCAGAAGGACCTCATTGCACCCCAGCACCTGTCGTCGCCGACCATCATGGATACGACGGTCGGCAACGAGAGGTCGGGGCCAATCACGGCGACCAGGGCACAGCGCTCCTCGGCCCACGCCGGACACTCCTCCAGCGTGTGCTGCGCCGTGTCCCGGTCGCACTCCTCGCAGTGGTGACACCTGGTTGTCGGCTCCCTACCGGCTATCTTGCACAGGTACTCTCCGAAACAGCCGTGTCCGGAGAGCACCTGAGTAAGCCGGTAGGTGAGCGGTCCGCGCCGTCTGTCCGTCCACTGCCTTAGCACCGGACGGACAGCCTCGACTGTCCTCACCCCGTAGCGGGGCTGGGCCAGTCGCTCCTCCCACTTGGCCTCGAGGACCAGTCGAGCTTGGGACCTTCGCGTCTCCACCGCCCCGTGAGTGGGTTCCTCACCATGGAGCCGGAGGTCCACGCGCCACTCCGCCTCCAAATCCCAGGGCAGCGATGCCGCCAGGACGCACGCCGCCTCAAAGGAGACGGTGCGGTACGCCCGCGACACCCTGATCGCCATCGCCCTTTGAGGTTTCCTCAGGAGGGCGATGTTTCGGCGATCGAGGGCGCCGGCCCAAATGGGCGACCCGTAAAGAGCCATCGACCGCACCACCCCCAAATAGAGGCGGCGGCAGACGACACTCGGCCCCCCGATATTCGGCAGCAGAGAGCTAAGCGCTCCCGCCGCCGACATCAGCCGGGGGGCCAGGCGGCTAAAATGGACGCGAAAGTTCCAGCGGCCGTCGAGGTGGAGCCCCAAGTATTTCATACTCGGCTCCACCCCGATGCGGACCCCTCCAACTATGATGTGGGCATCTGGTGGCGGCGCCCGCCGAGGCCCATGAAATAACAGGGCCTCGGACTTTTCCAGCGCCACCTCCAGTCCCAACATCCTAATTCTACCGACAACCAGGGCCACCCCTGCCGTGGCAAGACGGGCAGCTGCCCCGTAATCCTCTCCCCGGGCCGTGACCAGCGTGTCGTCGGCGTAACAAGTTACGCCGACGCCCGGGGGCAGGGCGCCCCGCAGCACCCAGTCGTAGCCGATGTTCCACAGGATCGGTCCAAGAACGGAACCCTGCGGAACACCGCACGACACCTCCCTCCGGAACGTCTCTCCGTTCCGCCCCACACAGAATACGCTCCTCTGGTGCAGGTAGTCCCCGACTATTCGGCGCAGGTAGGGAGGCACTCCATGAAATCGGAGCGCCTCCCTAATAGTCGCCCACGGCAGGGTGTTGAACGCGTTGGCGATGTCCAAGGACACCGCCAACACCACCCCGCGCGAGGCGACCGCCTCATCCGAGAGGGCCTTGACGCGACTGATCGCGTCAATCGTCGATCGGCCCTCTCGAAATCCGAACTGCAGTTCGGACAAGTCGGGGCCCACCCGCACCAGGTGCCTGGAGAGGCGGGCAACTACTACACGCTCAAAGAGCTTGCCCACCTCATCCAACAGCACTATGGGGCGGTACGCGGAGGGAACATGGCTCCTAACCTTTTTTTTTTTTTTTTTTTTGAGGGGGGAAATGCTCCTGATGCATACCGTCCCACTCGGGGGGCAGTGGGACGGTTATGTCGGGCTCACCGGTCAAGATGACACGACCGGCATACCGACTAAAACCCCCCTGTGCACCGTTACCTCACCTTGACGGGTGGGCCGTTGGAACCTGATACGACATCAACGACCCACCCAGTGACTGCCCGCGCCCCGCGGGCACCAACACTGGCGGCGGCGTCTGGGTGCACCAGAGACGCCGCCACTACGCAGAAGGGTGAGGGTGGGAGAGTAAGTACCCCGATCTCCCACCCTCAGCCCTACTCAGGGTGGCATCAGGCGCGCATCGGCGCGCCGACGCCGCCCAGTTCGCCGGCGACGGATCGGGTCAGCGAGGAGACTTTCCTCCCTGGCCCGCTCCGCCGCCTCCTTCTGCGAGATGACGTTCTCGCAGAAGGAGGCGACTGCGTTCCAATTCCTGTCGCTATCGGCCATGGAGCGGATTATGGCCGATAGCGAGAGATCTGCACCGATGGTCTTGACGAGGGCACGACGCTGCTGCGCCCACGCCGGGCAGAACTCCAGCGTATGCTGCGCCGTGTCCTCGTCACAATCACAGTGGTGACAGGCGGGACTCGATTCCCTCCTCGCGACCTTGTGCAGGTAGTATCCGAAGCACCCGTGCCCGGATAATACCTGCACCAGCCGGAAGGAAAGGGTCCCGTGCTGTCGCCACACCCACAACGAAAGGACCGGCCGGAGCGCCTCCACCGTGCGAAAACCCGCACGTGGAGCCTCCAGCCGGACTGACCATCGGGCCACGATGGCTCGTCGAGCGGCCTCGCGCCACTCGCGCACCTGCTCGAGCAGAGGGCGACCGCCTCCGCCTGCCCGAAATTCGGCCGCTCGACGATAAACGTCGGCGAGCACTTCTGCCTCCAAATCCCACGGGGGAGTACCGGCCAGGGCGCATGCCGCGTCTGCGGACACGGTGCGGTAACCGCGTATTGCCCTGACCGCCAAAGTGCGCTGCGGTCGGCTTAACCGCGCGCGGTTCTGGGCGGTCAGGGACCCCGCCCACACCGGTGCGCCGTAGAGCGCCATCGACCGGACTACCCCCGTGTAGAGCCTCCGGCATGCCAAACTGGGTCCGCCCAGGTTGGGCAATAATCGCCCCAGGGCGGACGCCGCGCCGTCCAGCTTTGGCTCGAGCTGACGGAAGTGCTCGTCGAAGAGCCATCGTCCATCCAACACCAGGCCCAGATATCTCATCTGGGCCTGAACCGGTACGAGGACCGAGCCGACGGTGATCGAGGCGCCGGCAGGTGGCCCGCGACGGGGCCCATGGAACAACAGGGCCTCCGTCTTGGTGAGGGCCACCTTAAGCCCCAGCGCCTCGATTCGCCCGACCACCTGAGAGACCCCCGTGGTGGCCAGGCGAGCCGCCTCCTCAAAGTTGCGACCCCGGGCTGCTACCAACGTGTCGTCAGCGTAACAGAATACGCTCAGCCCGGGGGGTAAGACTCCGCGCAGGGCCCAGTCATAGCCGATGTTCCACAGGAGAGGGCCAAGGACGGACCCCTGTGGAACACCGCGCGATATCGCCCTGCGCACGACGTCGCCTGCTCGGTCCTCGCACAACACGGACCTCCGCTCCAAATAGTCTGCCATCAGCAGCCTCAGGTATGCGGGCACCCCATGGAATCGGAGTGCCTCCCCGATGCTGCCGAATGGCAGAGTATTAAATGCGTTGGCGATGTCTAAGGACACCGCCAACATCACGCCGCCTCCCCTGACGGCTTCCTCAGTCACGGCCCTCAGGGCCAAAATGGCGTCGATCGTCGAACGCCCGGCGCGGAAACCAAACTGGGCGTCCGACAGATCGGGCCCCACCTCCTCGAGGTGCCGGACGATGCGGGCAGCGAGAATCCTCTCCAGCAACTTCCCCGCCTCGTCCAGCAGTACGATAGGCCTGTAGGCCGCGACCGAGTCCAGGGCTCTCCCCGGCTTGGGCAGGAGCACTAGCCTCCCCACCTTCCAGCACTCAGGGAACCTCCGCGACGATAGACACGCGTCAAACAGTTCCCTGAGGCGGTCGCCCATGTGGTCAAGGGCAAGGGCCAACACTCGGGCCGGAATTCCGTCCGGCCCGGGGGCGGTCCGCTTCGAGCGGATGCGCAGAACGGCCGCCCCCATCTCCGCCTCCGTGACAGGCGGAACCTCCTCGTCGGCCTCCCGGACTTCGGCCTCTGCGGCCATCGCCGGGGGCGTGTGTTCCGCCTGTGGCGGGAATAGGCCCTCGACCACTTCGGTGAGGAAGCTAGGCTGAAGGGACTCGGTAAGGGGAGGGCCCGTCGCGCGGAGCTTGCTCAGCGCCGCGCGGTATGGGCGACCCCAGGGGTCACGATCGAGTCCCTCCAGCATCTCCTGCCGCGACTGCTCTTTGGCGCGACAGATGGCCAGCTTCAGAGCGTCACGCGCTGCTTGGTACGCTTCGTACAGCTGGCCCTCCCCGTTATCGTTGCGGCGTCGCCGCCGGCTGCGGGTGTAGGACCTCCGGGCACGAATGCAGGCCTCGCGGAGGTCCACCAACTCCCGGGACCACCAGTAGACCTCCTTCCTAGGAGGCCGACGTCGGACGCGCGGCATGGCCGCATCGCAAACCTGCGTAAGCGCAACACTAATGCGGCCCGCCGCAGCATCGACCCCCTCGTCGGGAGGCACCGGAGACAGCCACGACTGCACTATGGCTGCCTCCTCCAACAGGTCCCGGTTCAAACGACCCACAGCCCACCGCGGAAATCGGGGAGCTCTGTCCGCCATGTGACCCCTAACTGGGTCCTGGGGATTCCGGGAGATCTCTGCTCGGATATAGCGATGATCCGAGAGAGTCTCGACCTCCTCCAGGACTCGCCAGTTCCTTACATTGTGTGCGACAGCAGGGCTAGCGAACGAGAGGTCCACTATCGACCCGCCCTGCTGCCGAACACAAGTGTCGGTGGTGCCTCTGTTGAGCAGACAGAGGCCCACCGAACTCGCCCACTCTTCCACCGCTCTACCGCGGGCGTCCGTTCTGGGAGACCCCCACGCTTCGGACTTTGCGTTGAAGTCTCCCATCACCAGGACGCGGCCTGATGCCAAACGCCGTATCGAGGTCTCCAAGGATGTGAGGAAGACCTCGAAATCAGCCAGACTCCGGTTGGGGGAGAAGTAGACCCCGAAAACGAGTAATCCCCCCCATTCGGCCGCCACGTATCCCGAGCCCTTGTCTTTGAGCGACAAGGGCGGGGAACGCGGAGCCGTGGAGCTGACGACTGCCACGGAGCCGTCCCAGTCACCCACCCAATTTGGGCGGGGAGGAACATAATAGGGCTCCGCGGCTACGGCCACACCGATCGACCACTGCGCCATGGATTGCAGGAAGAGATCCTGCGCACCGGCGCAGTGGTTGAGGTTCGCCTGGAGGAGGAGGGTGCAGTCGTGGTCCATTATTGGGCCGACGTACCTGCAACCACATCCTCCTCCATCCGCGACGGTGGAAGAGCGGCGACGACGACGGGGGTAGCTGGGGTCGATTGACTACCCGCGACGTTTTTAGGCTTGGAAGCCCGGGGAGGGTTGCATCCCCTTCGCCCCATTATGTGATTGGCGGGCAATTTACCCGCCGCACACGCGGGGCAATGGGGGGCGGCGGAACAGTCCGTCGCCTTGTGCCCCGGCTGGCCGCAGCGGAAACACAGTCCGCTGCAGTCGAAGCCACTTCTACACGTGGCGCGCACGTGCCCCTCGGCCATGCATTTATGGCACCTCGCGGGCCTAACCGCCAACGACGAGACCTTGGCGGAACTCCAGCCCACGAGGAGCCTTCCTGCAGCCACCAAAATATTGGCTGCTGCGACGGGGCACTGCGCTACCACGGCTCCGACACCGCCGGGACCGGGGCGGATGGCGCCAACCTTGACGTCGTCCAGGCGGCATCCAGTTTTGACTTGGATGGCCTCCCGGACGTCGTCAGGCGTGACCGAATCGTCCAGGCCAGCGACTCGGAATTCCGCGCACTTCACGGGCCTGGCGATCTTGACGCCTTCTTCCGCCCCGAACAACCCTCGCAGCCTTTCCGCGACTGTGTCCGCCGTCTTTGCGCCCTCCGCACCGGGAAACTCTAGGATACGAGCCCCCGTTTGGGCGAGGCGGGTCCTGGCGCCAGTGGGGCCCAAGTCCGCCACACCGACGCTCTCCCGCGCCTTCTTGAAGACGGCGGCGTAGGAAAGGCCGCGCTCCACCGCCTCCGGCGACACCGTTATGACAACGGCGGCCGATCTTGGCGGCCGGAGCTTCCCGGGCCTCTTCCTCTTGGCCTTCTTCCTCTTCCTCTTCTCCTCCTCCTTCATCCGCTCGGCAGCCGCAGCGCTCCTACGCTCGCGCCTCTTCTGACGCCGAAGCTCCTTCTTCTCCCCAGCCGTCTGCCAGCCCTTATTAGCAGGCGCAGACGGACCAGGGACAGAAACCTGTCGAGGCGCATTCGTGGTTGACGCGGGTGCGCGTTCCTTCGGCGCTGGGGCGCGAGTTGGGCCTTCAGGAGTCGGCCTCAAGGGCGGGAAGTCCCTCTGGGACTGGGAAGGGGCTTTGGAAGTCCCCTTCTTCCCGGCCGCAGGTCTCGACCCTGCGGGGACGCCGACCGATGCTGACGCCGCCGTCGCGTAGGACCGCTGGCCCGACGTGGGCACTGGGCCCCTAGCAGCGGACGCACGGTTGTCCGCTGCGAGTGGTGGACGGCAACGCGGTTCTGGAGGCAGTCTTGCCTCCAGGCTCCCCAGCCGCGCGTTGATCATGGTCCCAACGGACGACATGACCTGGCGCAGCTGCGCATCGGTCAGCAGGGAACGCTGCTCCTCTGCTTGCCGAGGAATGGCATTCGGCTGCCGCATGGATTCCTGCATTTGGCTGAGCTCGGCGCGGAGCTCAGCCACCTCCCCTGCCAGACGGTCGTTTGCCGCCCGCAATCGCCTCGTCTCGTCGGAGGTGGTGCGCTCCGCGAGCGTATGCACCACCTCCTGGAGGTGAGAGGCCGCCTTCTTGAGGGCATTTGTGAAGGTGCCCTTCAAGTTTTGACTCTTTGTGGCCACCGTAATTATGGCGGCCACAGAGTCAGCGGCGGACTGGACGAGGTCTACATCCGAGCTCGGGTGCCGGGTCTCGTCCAGGAGCTGCGCAACAAACTGTTCTGCTGCGCGCTCCCCCTCTTGTCGGTTGCGGGCGACCAATGCCCGCCTATTAAACGGGGTCGGGGTCACGGATCGTGACGGCGAATCCACCCGGTTCGCAGGCACCTTAGTGGCTGGTGCGCTGCGCTCCGCTTCTTGCGACCTGCCCCTGCTACGCTTTCGGGTCCTAGAGACCCGGCCGCTGAGGTCGCGGGAGTCTAGGTCCTCAGACCCGGACTCAACGCCGAGGCTCATTGAGCTCCTCCGGCTTCTATTAGGCGTCGACACTCTTGACGTGGGCGTGCATGCCCCCATCTCTCCGCCATCGCTGGCTAGTCGTGAAGGGCGCTTAAAGCGCCCCTTGGAGTCCCGCAATGGGCCCCCGTGCTCCTCCTTCTTCCTCTCCTTATCTACTTCGGGTTTTTGTTTATTTGAAATATCCATAAAATTCCCACGAGTTGAGACGAATTATACTCGACCCCCGGGTGACGCTCATTCCGGGGGAAGGCCTACATACTACTGGGGGACGGCAGGTACCCAGAGGTTTTTACAACTTCGCTGTTGGGTGGTCTGAGTTTTCCTTCTCGCGGGCCGGCCAACTAAGGCAAGCCCCTCGGTCCCGTTGAGCCGCTAGACGTGATCAACGACACTCAACGGGTAACGATATGAAGACGGAGGCAGGGTTAGGTTTCCCCTCCCCTATGTGCCCCCGCCTAATGCGGCCAATAGCCAGAGCTATTGGCAGCCCTCAACCCTGCGCGGCAGGGTAGCCTCCAGTAGTCGTTCCCTTGCCAGCCCTGATAACAGAGAAGTGCAAGGGAACGTGAAACTGGAGGGGGCCCACTCCTCCCCGGGTCCCCCAATGTGGGAGAGCTGAGTTGGAGTGGACGGTCGGTCCCGCAACCTCGGAGTCCCCTGCTACAGGGGAGCTGAGGAGCGGAAACGAAGCTAGTGATTTTTTAAGGAGTTTTCTTCTCCGCGACCCCCACCTCGAAAGGTGGCGGCCCTCGTTCCGGACGCCTACGGGTCCGGGTTACGAGTTGGCGGTCTCGCGAGAGACCCCCTCTTGTTGGGCCTTACGGCTCCCACTGGTGATTTTTTAAAGAGGTTTTCTTCCTCTATCCCCCCCGTCTCAAATCCACGTGTCCTCTGCTATTCAGAGGAACACGTGGATTTGAGACCCCCGAACGCGGCCCTCGCGGGCCGATAACCCCGAGACAGACTGCCTCGGGTCCCTACGCGCGTGCCAGAGTATTAGCCACGAGTAATAATGCCCCCGAAAAGACATTATTACCCGAGTTGCCCGGGGTGTACCGGCCCAACGACTGCCGTTCCAATCCACGAGAAATGTAGAAAGGACCAGCAGCCGTCAGGCACACTAGGAGGTTCTCTGGCCACACACCCCACATGGCTCCTAACCTAACCTAACCTATTCCAAAACTAATAAATTTGAACCTTGCACCAGAGAAAAATTAATTGCTTCGTAAAAATGTCGACATTTGCTTCTACTTCGTTTATTATAAATACCAAAGTAATTGCACTGTAGAAGCGCGTCAAAAGACTCACTCAAAACGTATTATTTGATAAAAGTTTAGCATATAACAGCATATTCACAGATTACTGCTATAAATTTTCAACACACTCTAGTGATTTCCCTATTCTATACATGAACATGTTTCCCTAATGACATTGCAACAGCTCTACCAGAAATATTCCATAATGCGAAGCAGAAAGGTGAGCCAAGGCCCGCGAACGCACAACGACGGACATGTTCTAGACATTTATTACCTCCGACAAAACTCCTCTCTACATTAACTCCCATTTGCAATGCACTTTTAAATTTTCGTTTCATATTCTGTATAAAATAGGACAATACGAAAGATGCAACGTTTCCGTAACACAATGCGTTTAGAAGCAAATAAGGAATTACGATATATGTATGTTCGTATTTACGTTACAAGACAAAAACTAAAATATGTTATTATGTTAAACATTATAAGAACAAAGGTGCTTTCTAGTATGGCTGTTTTATTATTATTGTAGCTTAAACGTATTTTAATAAGTCACTATCGCTGTAAAGTAATATAAATATGAATTATGTCAATACCTAAATGATATAAACTAATAGGTATACAATTATTTCAAGTTGTGTGTAAGTGTTAAATACGAGAACTATCTTTCACTAAAATACTTATGTTCTTTAGATATAAATTTTACAACTCAAAGTACATTGTATATTTTCTGCATAAGAATAAATAACATTTATGATGACTCAATCTAATAGGACGTTGGTAAAAAAACTGAATACTAGTTTGTTTAGAATTCCGCCAGTTTACCACGTGTCTATAGTACTCCTTCTAATCAGCATTGTGCAGTGAACCATACAACAGTGATTTCTATCATCATTGTGAAAATAATACTGGGAAAATACTGCGGCTCTACGACGTTTTGTTTCACTGTAACAGAAGTGGACACTTTGCAATGACATTCTGTTATAGATGCATCATGGCAAATATGATTCGCATATATGACGTCATAATCTCAGCTATTTGTTATCCACTGATAAACGTAGCAGCTCCAAACATCTACATCTTTCACTATCTTGTTTCACTATATTTTCTTGTAGAATTTTTGTTTACCGCAACTTTCATTGGTTTTTTTTGTAGGCGAGCCCACTAAGTTCTAAAGGCCAATAGAGAACATTCTGACCTACCGTAAATATTTTTAATTAATTGACAACACTTAGTACTTTTTGAGAATCTAACCAAGCGATGGATTTATCAAATGACTAGTAGGGCATATCGATCGATCCTTAATAACATCGCATAATTTTCCTTGTTTCCCAAAAGACATAAACATCATGCATAAATACGACGGTAATATATATAAGAGAAAGTTTACCAAAAGGTTTTTGTTTCTCGTCATGCGTTTTGACGTCGATCCTGAGCCGGCTTACGTCTTTTCCAATTTTTTGTTTGATTCCTGTTGGAAATCTCTTCTATAAATAATAAAAACACACAGACGGACACGGCCAATCCTATTATGTTTTGCTTTTATCTTTTGATAAACGACACCGTATTTCTCGAATGTGTAAATATTACGCCAATATTCCAATCTTGGTTGAAACCAGCTAAGTTTGTATTAGGGATAAGAATTAATATAAAAATCAAATAATGTTAAGAAATGTATGCCGGCTGACGACCACTGTATAAAAACGGGTTCCAATGTATAAAGACGAGTAATTTTAGATCCAGACAGTTAAATTTTTTCATATTTTTGTACAGAATATTTGATCAAAAATTAATTGTATCATAGGTAAAACAATTAGTTGGAAAGTGTTAGTGTAGTTCAATCATCAATGAATTAATTGAGTGAAATAGATTAATAATTATTATTATTATTCAAGTTAATTACTTAAACATACGAAACCTAAAAGTATACTAAGTATGGATTCCAGTATTTACAGTGTACAATTACCAAAATAGATAAACTTGTTTACTCTATATTTGAGTTTATATCAAAAATTACAAGAAAAGAATACTTAATATATGTTTTAATTATTATTTGTGTCTGATTAATTATTAAACTCTCCTTTCTTGTACTCTTTATTTTTGGAATGATTTTATATATGACTATGTTATGAAAATGAATGAATCATAATATTGTCTTCTGTTTACGCGAATGTTATTAATTGCTGAAAAACAACCGAAACTTCGGGGAAAGTGTGAACTTAAATATAAATAGTTTTAATAGGTTTCATTTTTTAACTAACTTAAATATTAGTAGAGTTTTCTAGTAGTACTAGTATAATAGTTTCTAAATAAAACAACGCGATAAAATCCGTATAGAGTAGTTTAATTTCCATAACATAGTCAAAACATAAAATCAGTTGTACGCCTATATCCCCAAAGAGACATGCAGATGTGTTTTACAATTCATATTTCGGCAGATAGGCTTTCAGTTCATATAAAGAAGAAGGCATATTGCCGTCTAATGGGCACAGTTCCAGACTCTATGTTTCTACTGAGAGTTTATTAGCATAAAACACAATAACACGTCATCCAACCTCATGCACATCAGTCGCAATCACTACCGCTGCGCCACGGAAGCTGTTATTGCCATCATTGCTATTATTGTCTTCAACATGATGTATTGCATTGAGTATAGTGTTCCTAATTTAAATTTTATAATAACCAATGTGCCAGTAATGAGAAAATAAGTAAAAATAAACATAACTAACCACAATTCGACTGCACGGATGGTGTAGTGGTTTAAGTAATCGCCTCGCCACTGCACAAGTGTTGTGGGTTCGATCTCTACATGGGGCAATAATATAATTTGTGGTATCCACAAATGTTTTTTGTGAGTCTGGGTGTTCTATGTGTCTATTGGTTGAATGTTTATAAGGACTACCGCGGTACAGGCATGATTCATTGTGTGATAGCTGTCTTTATTAAGTTACTATTTACAAAAATGAACCCATTCCATTATATTTGAATGATACTATTGAAATGAGAAATATACATGCATTATTTAACGCAATCAAAGACGTTAAGAGAACTTTGAGCTACCTGTACAAATGACGCACTACGATGAATAGTTCCTCCGGACGTTATAAGTTACAATCATCACACGAAACAGACATTATCACAGAAATTATCAGGATGTTTTTAATTCAGAATGTATACAAATTATTTTTATACCTTGAAGTATTAATATTCATAAATCGAACGACTCAGGCAGGCATTATATCAAGCTCGCGAGCTATGACTTTCACTAGTCAGTTAGCCTCTGGCCACCCTTCCGAGAAACTGACGTAGCAGTAGTAACTAAGTGAGTATGTAAACATAATTGGCGCAACCTGGCTGTAACACACACGTGTGATGACTAATGTCTGACACTTCGGTGAGAAACAGCCCCGAAATTACAACTGTGTAAGCGGCTCATTATAGCGCTGTTTACCTATAAAACCATTATACGTAGCTTCGCACCTGAATATACCTGAAATACATAGGTAGGCAGAGGAATAGAACACTCTTATTTACAAATGTATGTGTAAGAAAATACTGATATTATAATTTAATGGCCATTTAAAAGAGAGGCCGTGTATTTCTTGATGCTCAGAAGTGTTAGTTTGTGACCTGAATTATTAATTGATTTTTGACTTTGACTTCAGGAGGTCTAGAGATTAATGTTCCGGGATATTTTCAAAATGGAGTGTCCCGGGTCTTTCTAATCGAGATTTGAGATACACTTGTCAAACTATGTAAATGGGTTCGGCGGCGCGTCGTAAGTATCGACCCGAGGTTTAAAAAGGTTACAATTTTTATTTTATGAGATTTAGTTATTTGTATTGAATGACTAAAGAAATGACATGCTGTAATTTTATTTTGCGAACCGTGAAATGACCTGAACTCTCTGGACTTTGATCCTGCAATGCTCCATATCTCGGGCATATTGGATAATATTCATACGTCACAAACCCTAGAGTAAATTTAATGTCATTTAACAGGCTTAGTAGGTACCGATTGCTATTTCTGAGTATTTGATTAAAGAACAACCGAATAACACTTTTTTCATCCCAGAAATGAAACCCGTGACCTCAACATCGTCAAGAACTGTAAGAAAAAACTTATACCACTGGGCCAACGACTAACCTATTATACAATCTTCTTTTGAAACTATTTGTGTCGCTTAAACAAGTACAGGGAAAGCCAAATAGTTTCATACGTTTCAAACGACGGCTAGGGACCACTTCAAACTCGTAAAAAGAAAACTTTTAGGAAAGACACACATCCATCAAAAATAAAATAAAGGCAATTTTCTTCGTTATTTGACATGTCTATAGCACCCATCAGAATAATGTTTATTGATGTTACAATGTATAAAATGTTAGTAATGTTATATAAGTTCCAAATTTAATACTCCCTCGATAATAATGTTCGATTCCAGTAACAATAACCTCTAAAAACTTTATTAAGCGTCCTCCATTTGCTCAAATGATTCCGTTCATAAAATGATTGTCAGGCTAAGATTTATGTAAGCTTGTAAAACCTTTTTCTAGATGGTTAGATATTTTTAAGTACCTGTTTTTACGGTAATTTAATATTTTCTTTATTCAAAATCGCTATACTAACCTAAAGAATTCCTTGCTGTTGTATTCTTTATTGTGCCAAATCAAAAAAGCCTAATTTTAATTAAATTATTATTTTAAAGGCTTATTTTGGGTACATCGCCGATTATTTTCGACAAGTTGTGTGTTTTCATGGTCCACCGCTTGTATATCGGGCTATGTTTTTTGACATAAATTTAAATTAAGCTCAATTAAGTGGCATTTTTTACTATAGATACTTATTTGGTCAGTGATCAACTTACCATAGTTTGTAAATTAGAATAGAGGAAAAAGAGAACCAACGAAGCAGGAACGTGTAACCTTGACAGACCGTGTTGTCGCTATGCCAACTGAGCTGTTCATGGTCATTGCCATGGTTTGCCCTCTGTAAGTAAAACATGAAATCTTTTTACAGGGTAGCATTGTAGCTACGAATGGTCAGAAAGAACTACTTACCACCAAACGGGCCGTGTGCCACTTTAATGAAGATTTAAGAGCAGATCATTTCGGTACTTGTGAAGTGCGGATGAAGCAACAGGGTATATTAGTAAGAATAATCAGAGAAATCTCTGCCTACCTTTTAGGTAAGAGGCTTATCTTTATAAACAATATGTATAATTACGGGTGGAACACAAAAGCATAAGCACATTTGAAGATCCTATAAAGTGTCTCGTGCACAAACGTAGAGTACTTGTGTATAATTTTATTAAAAATCTTATCACTTTTTGACATACTACCATATTTTATTAATTAATAACTTACAAACTTCACCAGTACTCAAATATCTCTTTAAAATGCAACAGTTGATATGAATTCAATATAAATATGATTAATCCTGGAAGCTGATGGAACGTTCGGATCATCTGTAAGTGTAAAATAATAAATAAACGAATGATTGGCATCATGTATAAAATATGCCCAGTAATCAATATAAAGACTTTAATTAAAATGGGTGGGTCGTGTAAACATCGTAATACGTAAATCAACATGCCGATATATAAATATTTCGCAATGACTTATCCCGCTTCAGGTGTAATCCCTGTATCGCGAGAAATATTAAAATTAAATACGCTCAATCTCGAAACAGCTTTTAGAGCATCACACAAATGATTTGGCCCGTGTGGTGATCAAACTTAAAGCACTTGGTGCATGACCAGCGGCTTGGTGATCATTTAAGCCAGTGCGACTGCCGTGCCAGACTACTAACACATTGACGTAATCCCAGTTGAAGAGCAGTTTATGCGGAAACACGCTATTACAAGCTACTAAACTGTAAACAACGGACGAATCACCCAGTCAGCAATGCCCATGGCGACACAACAAAATAAAGTCTCGTTTACCATGAGATTTTATTTCATAGAGCATTCGATAATACAATTACTCTTAAAAATTAGCAACACAGAAAAACTTCCTGTTTGGCTTTAAATAACGACTTGTTACATAAATTAGTTATAATTTTTTCAGATGCAGAACTCTTTTGACCCTTCAGATACAGATGCGAATCTGACGGGTAACCATATTACATTAAAAGGTCTAGTCAATTAATAAAATTCAATTTGTCAATCAATTAGTAGAACACACAATATTATTTTTAGACAAGTCTAGTCAATTAATGGAATCCAATCGAACGAATATAAATTGTTAAAATCAACTTTACAATACAGGTCTCCCACATTTTATAATGGACCTAAAAATTGGACATTATTCCTAGGCACGGAACTTATGTTGACTAAATCTACATTCAACCAGCGTAACCTAAACAAATAACAATAACATTTAGACTTCTTTTCTTCCACTTTACGTAGAATTTCCAAGACAAAGAAAACAAATCCGACGAAATTCATTGTAATTACCCTTATAATTATAAGCTTTAGGTAGCTCTGAAGATCAAATATTCCAAATGAACATTTGCTATTTACAGAGGTTTACCCTTACAGGACGGTTTTAGTCCGCTCGGTACTTACTTCAATTAATATTATGTAGATCCTACATAATATACTCTACACTTAGAACTTCATACGTAAGCCAAATAATAAATTTAAACTTTGACGTAGTATTATTCGAGTTGACTCCTAGTTAAGCGAGACATATTCGATTAGTACTAGACTTTGCAATAGGCTAAGCAACAAGTCAGTTCGTGTAATGTGTCATTTTATCGATTCTTATCATGAGCAGATTAGAATCGAATTATTAAACACGTATCTGTACATACAAATAAAAATCAAACATTGTTGTGAAAGTAAATACTTTAAACTGGTAATATCAAGTATCGATACGTGGTTTAGTTGTAAAATATTATGACAACTGGCCGTGAGCCGGCGGTGTTAGCCGCATTAAATGACATTTATGGTTAAAAGAGTCTGCCCACTACACCGTCTCATACCATGACCGTGCTAGGACCGTATCAGACACGAAAAGCAACACGATACGCCCTGCTATAGGAACTGCTGGTCGGTGACGGAACGGTCTAGTGGGCATAGTCTTATACATTTCCGTACAAAGAATATTTTTTTGCCTGACACGTTCCTAGCACGGTCATGGTATGAGACGGGGTAGTGGGTAGACTCCTTAATGCTGATTCGTGATGTTTTATAATTATAGCCAATAACTTCCTTGTCGTAGCATGTCGTGTCGTTTACTTCTCCAGATAATGAGCTACGCACACTTTTCAACCTTATAATATTAGTGTAGATTAGCTGAGCGATGAAATATTTTGGTTAGATTTTGCAGATGACGTTATTAAAAAACATTTACAGAAGCATAGGTGACGATTTGATACTCAACATTGAGATTTTTGCGTTTAATTTCAACAGCTATGTTTGCCGATAATTTTGTGGCAAAATACAATGAAATATAAAAAGGATATAAGAATGTATTGTCACAGATCGATGTTACTTTACGATTCGTCTGAAGTGCGTTTTGGTAGAATGAATGCGGTGTCACGCTGCGTGACACCAATACAAACATTTGGAATCATGTAGAATTGTAGCCGCTACGTTTATTAGGATGCGCTGCCTTACAAATACAGGTCAATACGCAATCCAATAAATTTTAGGCCGGGTGACAACGATAAACATTTTATATATATTCACATATTTCATTATTTATTTAAAATACGTATACCATGCTGTTGCCTTGTCTTCTTATTAAAAATAGAAATATTTAAATGTACTTAATAGACACCTGCTATTTCTTAACCATGACTTTTGCCAACCATACCGTAGCAAATACGTGAAGAAAGTCACGCTGATTTGTGCGCCATATTGTCTCTATGTAGACGAACCCGGTATTATCCAAATGTGTGTTGTAACGTGACTAACGAGTACCAAAACGTTATTTTGTCCACATACATATATTTTAATTTAGAAACAAAAAAGTATAGTAAGATTCGGATCATATGGTGTAAAGCCCATAACAATAAAATCAAATAAATGTTTTTATGTATTTTCCCGATACTAGGCAAGCTTCATGTTGAGATTATCTGACGTTAATTAATTACACGTTCAATAATACGAGGTTACAATTATAATGACAGCAGTCCTGTTTTATTTCAATATATTATGATTGCGAAAGTAAAATTAAGAATATTTTTTTTAAATATTGCATATAGCAATTACTACGAAATATTTTAACTATAAGTTTACACGTTTCGTGATTCTGAGATGCCAAGCTCATATTCCGAGTCCTTTATTGTGTTATTGGATTCAAGCGTATTGCAGTAAAAGCAGGTTTGAAGGATTTATTAACAGAAAACAGAAAGCGAGTCTTTGTCACAAACGGCAACAGTATGGTACTCTTTTTATTTATTTATTTACTAGCGACCCGACCCGTAACAAATTATATACTTGAACCTTCTACATTAATCACTCTGACTATTAGTGAAAATCCGTTCAGTAGTTTTTGAGTTTATCGTGAACAGATAGACAGACAGACAAACGCGGCGGAGGACTTTGATATGTAATATGTAGTTATCTTTTCAACCATTATTCAGTCATACTTATATAAGTACAAGGATAAATACTTACTCTTATTCTAAAACCTAAATCAATCGTAGGCAGTACAGTAAAACTAAGCACGCACTAAACCTATCATAATCTGGTACAAACAGAGCTGACCTACGCCAACAAAAAGCCGATAAATCCGTACAAATTCACCACAACCATGTCGTTATAATAAAATACGGACGATATAGAGAACGATGCCATTCCGATAGCCGATTTCAATATTATTACGGTCACGTTTCACTAATATTTGAATGTCCAGAATTGCATAATACGAGCGACATCTATAATCGTATTTATAGTGAATATTCAACTATTTTATACGGCATGTTAACGCAGTTTTACGCTTATGGGCAACCGAGGTTCATTTCGTGGAAGCCTTGCTGGTCCAATGATGTAACAGTTACAAAGTACTTGCAAACGGTACTGTTAAAGTGTGATACAGGCAAAATTAATTTTAGTTATTTCTGTCTGGAAGTCAATACGTTGCCAATATTCCTACACCATTATATTTAAAGTTATTGATATATCCCAGCAAAGTAGTTTAAATTCATATTATATCTTTATCAGCCATATTAGATTCAATCTATCTATAAAGACATTTTGTTTTTTATAAACACTATTACAACAATGCGTTAAAGTAGTCGGTTTATTTATTTATTGTGGAATACTTACAGCTAATATAACAATATAGCAATGTAGCAATTTGACGGCTAATTACAAGTCATTACTCCTAGTTGTCATAGTAAAAGTACCTAAATTGGCTAAAAAGCAATCAGTTCATGTTCAATTTTAATAATCATGAGGTAGGCAGCTCGTTCAGCAGGGAACGGGCAATACATAGTGGCTCATTGATTGACTGATAAATAAAAAGCTTAAATTTAAAAAGCGCCATGACATTGTCGGTTTGTCTGTTGAACGAACTATTGAAATAGCCTGTGTGGAATTGCGTCCGTTTATTGTATTGAGGGTATACAGACCTCTTTCAGCGTTATATGATTGTTTTGAAAGGGTTATGGATAAGATTCCATAAAAAATTTAAAAAATTAATAATAGTTTTATTGTTTTTGGTGATTTTAATGTGAATTTACTAGAGGATAGCTGTGTTTGTACTAAATTAAAAGCATTGTTGCAATCATATAATCTGAAGAACTTATTCTTAGAGCCCACATGAGTAACTGCGACTATTGCCACGTGCTTGGATAATATATTCACAGATATTATAGTTGATAACAAACAAATTATTAGTCAATTAGAATCAGACCACTGTGGCCAACAAATCACTTTTTTGGATTATACTAAACATGTGGCAAAGCGAAATATTGTTGTAATACCGAAAACTGCAAATCATTTTGAGAGTTTTAAAAATAAACTTGCTTTTAATCTCCCATTGTTAAACAATGATGGTGACCCAAATTTATTATATAACGAGTTTTTTAATACAATTTGTACCGAATTCAATTCAGTCTTTACTCCTAAGACGATGACAGTTAAAGTAAATGCAAGTTTTAGCGAATGGGCTACTGTTGGCTTACACAAGAGTAGGAAGAGACTATACGAACTATATGGAGAACGAAATTATAAGAAAAGTGAACAATTCCATGAGTATGTTAAAAAATATTCAAATATTTATAGGAGTACTTGCAAAGCTGCTAAGTCTCGATATCTGAGCTCAAAGATTAAAAGTAGTCATGATAAGATGAAGTATCACTTGGAGTATTATTAATAGCGAGACCGGGAAATGCTAATATAGAAATACAGAATTTTGTTTGAATGTTAATAATACCACTATCACATCAGATCTAGAGGTAGCCTCAGCATATGAAATTTTTTCACAGACATTCCAGTCATTATTACTAAATCTTTGAACTCACCACCCACTGCTGCTGAATCCCTTCTAAAAGAAAATGTTACCAAATGTGACAGTGATTTTAAATTTCAGTATGTTAGTCCATCAGATATTATAAAAGTTTTTAATAGCCTTAACGCTAGGAAAACCTCTGACCTCTGGAGTAACTTCATTACAGTAACCAAATCTATTATTACTTTAGCAGCATTCAGACTAGCTTTAATTTTCAATAAATGTGTAGATTTTGG
The DNA here is from genome assembly GCA_963675205.1 of Catocala nupta. NCBI lineage: Eukaryota > Metazoa > Arthropoda > Insecta > Lepidoptera > Erebidae > Catocala > Catocala nupta. The sequence continues at coordinate 15,089,533 of OY776084.1, forward strand.
AGTATTTCCTGATTTAATGAAGAATAGTAAAATAATACCTCTCTTTAAAGCAGGTAACACATCAGCTCCAACCAATTTCAGACCTATTTCTGTGTTACCTACGTTTAGCAAAATTTATGAAAAGATTATTTTGAATCAATTGCAGACTTTTTCAATAATAATAAATTACTATACAATAAACAATTTGGTTTTACGACGGGTCGCTCCACCACTGACGCCGGTGTTGATCTTGTAAAACATATTTTTGACGCCTGTGGGGAATCACGGGATGCGCTAGGTATTTTCTGTGATTTGTCTAAGGCTTTTGACTGTGTACTTCATGAAACATTAATCAGGAAATTACATCACTATGGAGTCAAAAATTCAACACTGAATCTTCTTACATCCTATTTGAGTAACAGGATTCAGAAAGTTGATGTTAATGGTAAGCGATCTTCGGGGTCTGTGTTTAAATGGGGGTTCCTCAGGGTTCAATCCTCGGCCCATTTTTATTTTTAGTTTATATTAATGAGTTACCCCACCTCGTGAGAGATAAACATGAGATAGTACTGTTTGCGGATGATACCTCACTATTATTTAAATTAAAACGCCAAGAAACGGTTCTGGGCGATGTGAACATTGCTATCTCTAAAGCAGTTCACTGGTTTGATGTTAACAACCGACGTCCTGTTGGACCTTGTTGATACCACCCAATTTCTAGGGATTACACTAGATTCAAAGTTGCAGTAGAGCCCACAAATTAGTAAGTTGTCGAATAGGCTCAGTTCTGCAGCGTACGCTATCAGAAAAATTCGCCAACGTACTGACTTAGATGCCACTAAGCTAGTTTATCATAGCTACTTTCACAGTGTAATGTCGTATGGTATTCTATTATGGGGGAATACTGCCGACATTCAAACTATCTTTGTACTGCAAAAAAGGGCTATTCGAGCAATTTACAATATGAAAACAAGGGATACATTAAGAAATAAATTTAAGGAAATAAATATATTAACAGTAGCCAGCCAATACATATATAAAAAAATAATTTATTTATTTAAGAACATTGATTTATATTATAAGAAAAGCGATATACATAATATAAATACAAGAAACAAAAACAGACCCGACTGCAAAATATTAATAAGACGTTTATGGGTCAATGTGTGCGCTTTTACAATAAACTGCCAAATGACATTCAAAATCTAAGTTTCAAAATCTAAGTTTTAATAAATTTAAAACAGTTGTAAAACGTAAACTGAATATACAGGGTGATTTTGAAATCGTGTAATTCCTTTTAACCACGCATTCTACTGGTGATATAGAATAACCCTGACCATATTTTTATTTAATAAGATTTATTTTTTTTAAAAAATTATTATTCCGTTTTTTTCGTGAAATGGTGTCAGATAGTCATATGTTAACCAACCGAGGCAATTTTATTTTTTTACTAATTAAAATAAAAAATCATATTAATAATTAATGTCGTAACTAATAACGGGCGGTCCTTTTTATTGCCCCTTATTATTTACGACATCAGTTATTGTTATGTTATTATTATTAAATTAAAAAAATATTAAGATTGTGTCAGGTGGTTAAAATATGACTATATGAAATCATTTCATGAAAAAAATCTGTTCTCTAATTTTGCCGAAACCATTATTCTAATTAAGAAAAAATATGGTCAGGGTTATTCTATATCACCAGTAGAATGCGTGGTTAAAAGGAATTACACGATTTCAAAATCACCCTGTATAGAAGATAAAAATGCTTGGGATTGAGTTGCTTCCACTCACAGCTTATTTCTTATCATACTATTAAGCTAACTGTAATATGAGTTGCTGTGACTATTATTTAATGTGTTATGAATATGTATCTTAGATTAACGAATTTTTACTTTTAAATATTATTGAAATAAATAACTAACAACTACATACAGCAGCTCATATAAGTAAAATAATATAACATTGAATTGTATTGATCTAGTGTAGTGCTGCCTTCTTTTCATGAAAGCTCTACTCCTCGAACAGGCTTTTTTCAATGCAAAATGTTTATTTTCTTCTACTCTTCTTTTTTTTTAAATATAATAGTGAATTGACTTGCCCAAGAATTGTTTGCACATTTTTATGGAAATAAAGATTTTTTACTTAGACTTTGACTTTGTAAAAAATATAACGGTGTGTGAGCAACATGTTCATTTTACGCATCTAATCACTTTATATAATACATATATGTGAAGTTAATACACTATTTGTCTTACTTATTAGATCATAACACTATAGATAAATCAATTGAATTAAGTAGAGTACTGACTGTAAATGATATAATTATCCTTAAAGAAGTTAAGGCTTAAACATATTTTTGCCTGGTTAGGATTGATAATAAAGACGTCAAAGTCAAACCTATTGCACATTTTATAAAAATGACGACTCGCTCGTTTTAAAAATAAAAACAAAAGTGATCAAACTAAATCGCAAAGGCTACGTTGATGACATATTATAACATCGTGAAAGATTATATCAAAGTAGAAGCAGCAAAGATAACTCATTAATAAGCTGAATTAATGATCAAACGCTCTTCGCAATTACGAACTCTTCTGATCATTGATCGCCCATTGTGGCGGTCTCTAGGAGACTCGGTTTTAGTTTCAGCAATTAAATTGTCTGGGTTTGATTAATTGTATACAGTTCATCAAACTGTTGATAAAGATTATGAGAATATTGTTTACACCATCCTATACAATTTATAGACTTATGTTTGTCATTTTAATCACAGTGTAACATAAAAGATGTCAATGTTCATATCTACAAAGTTAATGTTCAATAAATAAGGGATAGAGTCATTACGAGAACAACACTTGCAAGATACTCATGGCTATCTATTTAAGCTATTGAGTCCCAGCGGCACACCATAGGCGAGACACAAAAGTTTTTAATTATTTCTGGTATTCTAAAACTTGAGAGTTTAACCCAAAAAAGCTCACCAGTTGGTGGTGAGTTTTTTGTTACGCTTTTAGGCCTCAACTATTCGAACGATCATCTTACATAAAGGTACAGAAAAGGACATAGGGTACTTTTCTTCCAGAAATAGTACCTCACTGGTCATAGCACACATATCAACTCGGAAAAGGATCGTCACCGTATCGCCTTTCGCCACGCCGTCAAACAGGCGTCAACCTAACGTAAACAAAGCGGATCAACAGCTCCGGTACGTCGACTCGGCTACGACTAGGTGACGCGCGACGCCTCGCTTACGCCGCACTCACTTAAATTATATTAATATGGATATTCTCTCACTTCTTCAATGATTCCTTATCATCGTTATTTTTGTTTGAAATCTAACCTACAAATTCAATAAAATACGCGTTGTTAGTTATCTTGTGAATGATAGCACGGAGAGACGTAAGCACGGGGACGACGCGACGAGCTGAAAGCGCGGGGACGACGAGCCGTAAGCGCGGTGACGACGAGCCGTAAGCACGAGGACTGCAAGCTTGACCTGAGGCGAGGCGATTACATTGAAATTAAACACTTTATACGGATTTTATCGCGTTGTTTATTTTACTTTAAACACTGGTATTACATAATTTTGAAACTCTAACACTACTATTATTTAAATTTTACTACTATTTAATCTATATATTTTCTAATTAAAACAATTTATATTTGAGTTTACACTTTGCCCCGACGTTTCGGTTGCTTTACAGCAGCCATGTTCACGGGGAGACTAAGATGGTAGTTGTCCCAACGTTCTGAAGTGTAGCTAGTTATTTCAAAGTACCCGAACATAATTTAATCTTTGGTGTTCCTATTTATGCAGAATGAGCTCAAAGTATCATGAAGTTTAGCTGTGTTTTGCTTCTTCTTGGGTTTGACTATTTGAATGACTGGATCCCAAGCTGGTGGTACATTCCAACCATCCTCTCTATTGAAATTAGGATGTTTTTTAATTACAATAGCCTCGCGAAGCATCCTTGGTAGGAATCGGTGTTCTTTTGCGAGTATATGTGGTTTGTCAAATCGTAGGTAGTGGTTGGTCCCCTGTTGCACATGTTCACACACAGCAGACTTCAACGAGCGTTGGTGTTTAACATCAGCTATATGTTCTTTTAAGCGGGTGCCTATGCTTCTCTTGGTTTGCCCAATATATGAGAGTCCACAGTCACAATCTATTTTATATACCCCTGCATCTTGTAAAGGTAATTGGCACTTGACGGATGGTAAAAATTGACTTATCTTCGTTGGCGGCTTGAAGTATGTGTTGATTGAAGCTCGCTTCAAGATGTAGCCAATCTTGTCAGTGACACCCCTTACATATGGTAGTATGGCATGCTGGCGCTCGACTGTGGCTGGCTTTTCTCGGGATCTGTGACGGCGGCGCGGCTGTTGGAGCTTGTTGTCTTGCAGTACTTGCTTGACATGTTGAAGCTCGTCGGGGCAAAGTGTAAACTCAAATATAAATTGTTTTAATTAGAAAATATATAGATTAAATAGTAGTAAAATTTAAATAATAGTAGTGTTAGAGTTTCAAAATTATGTAATACCAGTGTTTAAAGTAAAATAAACAACGCGATAAAATCCGTATACTTTAATTTCAATGTATAACATTCGCGTAAACATAAGACAATATTACGAGGCGATTACGTTACGATTCTGATTAGTGTGCGTTGCAGTAGGGAGTTTCGTACAAAGAATACTGCACGGCTCGAGTTGATACGGTGCTGATCCGTTTCCGAGTTAATATGTGTATTATGCCCTTTATTGACAAAATCTACATTAACGCAAGCGAAACAGGCAGAATCTAGTACGTTTATAAGTACTAATTACCGCATATTCAATTTAAACCAACAAAAATTCTTACCTAACATTTATATACGCAAATTACTGTTTAATTCTGCTCCGTCAAGAGTACGTAGCGACATATAAAGTAAACACGAGCTGATATCGCCGGTCGTACGGCGGAGGTCGACAAACAGGACTTAGTATAAGCCTTTACTTAATTGTGAGATTATTTAGCCTAACTTCGCTTACTTATCGTATTTACAGCAACCGAACTCACCCTACAACAATGTTGCCACTTAATATAACTAAATAGGTAAGTCTGGCCGGTCCCTCGAGATTTTCTTGTGGACGACTAATTTTCGTATAATAACTATAACTGAAGATGTTGAGGGTAAACTAAGTCATGTTTGCCAATGATAGAACAAGTGATGTTATGATAATATATTTGTGAGTACAATATATTTATATTATACATATATTGGGATGTACGAGAAATTTTGTGAGCTTTATGCTGTATTTATACCTGATGCAGACTACTAAAAGTAAACTTATACATACAGATGTACTAGAACGTGTTGCCATCTTGGTTTACGTTACACTTAAACGTAACTTGTAGATTAATTTAACGTCACAGATCGTCTTGCATACACATACTGACACATATATTAAATTATTTCCTAAAATGATTACAAAACGGTCACAAAGCGTTTTGGGGCGAACAGTCCTCTCCAAAACGCTTAGATCATTTTAGTCTATTAAATTTTTGGAGTATATGACCTGCATGACCCAAAGTTTTGTGATTATGGTCTAAAGTTAAAGCACATGCAGACTTATGAGAGTTCTGTATTAGTGTCGTAGATATTCACGTTAGTTGGAATCATCAGCCATCTTGAACTTTGTGCTATTCGAGTCCCGGAAGGTATAAGTTTCCATTAATTGCTACCTTTAAAAGTGGCTACGCTAGTTAACTTTACGATTTAATCGATTTGAGCAATTGCCACTAAGCTACTGGCCCCTTATGTAGGTTAACTCACTTTTAATTCAATTGCTACTATGCTTGAAATGTTATAAATTTACCTAAAATTACTTGTTAAATTCTACTTCCACTTGTGGCATTCTATTTTCGTTTGCAACAATAAAAATACAAGTCTCGTTTTGATAGCGCCACAACTATCCAACAACCAAACCTCGCCAAGTAAATAGTAGAGGCCTAACAAAAATGTATGCGCATTCTAGCAATCTACAAAGCCTTTTTACATGTCTTAAGCTAATATACCATGTAGAAATGAAGAAAATAAGCTGAATAAAATATCTACTTACTAATATAATCATTTTCTTTTATAAAGAGGGCTATCACAACAGTGCGGTAGTAATCTTTGTCAAAAGAATTCCAGGATTTATCCCTTTGTTTCGGAGGATTTTACAAACATTTAAACAATGGACACGATTAACACCCAGACTCGCAAGAATCATTTGTAGATCACACAAATTTATTATGTATATTATTATTAAGAAATTTATTATTACCCTGAGTGCAGACCGAACCTATAATACTCGGCGCAGTGTTGCCACTGCGGCAAGGCGACTACTTAAACCACAACAAAACAAGTCGACTTTCACGCTTAGATATTTGTTACACCGATGCGACTAAATGACTAAGCGGCTTTCGATGTAATTTAGCATAGAAATAGCTTGAATTACGGCATATAACTTAGAGGTATGTCAAAGTAATGGAAATGAAGTTATAGATAGCAGCTTGTAAAAAATTGCCTTAGTTTCATAAAAGTAGGATAGCTGTAACATATTTAAATAGACCGATTTACTGATCTTAGGCACCAAACTTAGATATAAACAAGTAATTTCGAAGATGAAAGTTGAGGAGCGTGTTAGATTTAAACATAATTTAATAAGTGCGTTACGTTTTAATTTCGGTTACATACTCATACGCAAAAAAAAACACTTTGCCCAACTCTAAACACAGGTAAGTATCACTTCGGAATAAAAATAATAAACAGGAATAATGAGCAATAAAACTGAAGATTTCAACTCTCGAAATGCTAATGGCTTCCTTCTCGTTCATAATAATAAAAAATAAAATACGCCGCTCAATTGAAATTCTAATGTTTCTTGAACAATTGAAAACGATTTTGGTACCCGCGGGCTTTTGCCGTAAGTATTCGAAAAAAAAACAAAACACCACCAATCTGTCGTTGGTACACACATTTATTCCACAATTTAAACATACTTTATTTGTTCTGCGGCATAGTCGAATAAATTGCTTTCCTAGAAACATTTGTTGTATATAATTTTAAGGTCGTTTAGCAATCCCACTAATTTGGTCGTAATTTAAACCTGAAGGTACGCAGTGTAAATTTCTAGAGCATATCTGTGGAACTACCTCCTATATTGCTCATCTAGTCTCGAAAGTTACTATAAAATTTTATAACGCTAATAAATTATGAAGGTGAATTATTACATTAAATAGTATGAATATACGAGCCAGTATGAATGAAGCATAAAAGAGGACACATTAATTCAGGCTGCGTAGATTCTGCTTGAAAGATTAATTACCCAGTAACATATGGAGCAATAAATATGTTCAGTTTGAAGTTCTTGAACTGCGATATAGCCCTTTACTTACACGTTCGACGTAAGTACTTCTTACAAAATTGTGATTTTCACAGAATAATAAACTTCTGATGTTAAGTCAGTAAACTTTACCGAATTGTGACAGTCATTTTCCTTGTATAAATTTACTCATTATCGTGATGATGATCAATACATTTATATCAATGGCTTTCGTAATCTTAATACATTTAAAATATTAATTACTTATGTATCTTTGAGTTTAATATTTTGAATAACAAAAGCAATATTATGCTTCGTTCTACGCGGACGAAGCATAATATTGCTTAATACGTGTTATCTTACTATTATAATATTCAATTACTGTCTTTTTATGTATGCAAGGGTTCGGCATCGGTCGCGAACTGCTTCTTTTCAGTTTTACATTTCAATATTTCTACCTTCAATAAAAGCGCGCCCGCGGCGTCTGTGGTGGCTGGGGAACCTCGTGAATTCAAGTGTGCTTAGTGTTGTAACGCGGTGTGACTACTGCTCCCCCTACTAGGTAGTAGGGGGAGCAGTAGTCACACCGCGTAGCTAGGTAGCTACGCTGCGTTTTAAGAAGCAGTGCGTGCGCTATCCACCGTAGTACTAAACAAAAGCAGCGCCAGAAGCATCTGGATCACTACGTAACTTCAAATGTTAGGTAGGTGTAGTCATGCTGCGTGTAGTCTATTGCCTACTTAATTCTTTTAAATAGTACAGACGGATTGAAATTAGATTGGACATGACTTTTTACCTTAACAGTACAATTTCACCGTCCACACCTGTGTAACAAATCCCGCATATGTCACAAAATATTGATTGTTTCAACACATTTTATACTGATTGCTTTGAACACAGGTATTTGCTACACTTATATTACTGTCGACGAACCTCCTTCTCCCTACACTAAGAAAACTTCATATATAAAAATAATTAGCAGTATTTGAACTAAACCAATACCTACATTATTTCCCTTCTTTTATTCATCGTCATTTTTATTCATTCTTATCAATGGAAATAGTGTATAAAATGGGAATGTATGTATCTTTGAAAACATAAAATAAATAAACCACAACCGCAGATGTCAAGATCCCATCTCCAGCCTTGAGCCCAAGTAAAGTTTTCTCCACCTCGGCGATGCGACTTTCGTGGCGTTGGACTTGCTCTTTCACCTCCTTCGTCTCCATGCCAACCGTTCCGCTGAGGTCTTTAAACATCATCAGCTGCTCCTCCTGGCGGTGCATGCCCTCTTCCTTATCGCATTGCAGCTGTTCCTCGAGGTGGCGTGCGTGCTTCTCCTGGTGGCGCATGCCCTCTTTCTTCCTTATTGCGTTACAGCTGTTCCTTGAGGCGGCGTGCGTGCTCCTCCTGGCGGCGTGCCTGCTCCTGCATAAATGAATGAGTGAGGCGAGTGAGTTGCACTAGATGATTCCGCTGTAGCCGCGGAGTCACGTTGTCCACCTGAGGGGGCTTCTCCAAAGCGCCTCTGATCCACATCTTGCTGGCGCTGGCTCCTGGTACGCACCCCTTCCACTTCCTTATACGGTAGTACTGGCATATTCTTATCCCACTTTTGACACCAATTTGTTACTGCTGGGTTCGAGGGATAAGAATTTAAACAATATTACCGACTAAAACATGTTTTATTGTAGCTAAATTTAAAACACAGAATAAATAAACAGTGTTTAAAAAAAGCATCTAGGTCTTTATCTTTAAATAAAATTATTTATTTTTCGTATTTGTCGTAGTATATTTAGATTTACAATTACACATAGTGCTTACCACAAGTTTACTGGAGTGAGAAGCGAACACATTTTTTTAAATTCGGCTTTCAATCTTAACTTATCTACACAATTTTAAGCGTTCTTAGTTTCCGGTGTTTGAATGTTTGTAAACTCCTCCGTGATACATAAATTAATACTGGTGCGTTTGCCTTTATATAAATAAGTAAATAAACACATTTGTCTGTATTTTATAAAAATAAATAATAGATATTAAAAATGACATGGAAGCAAAGCAAATATTTGTCTTACCTGAATTAAAATAAATTGAAAATTTATAGTATTGTAAGTTTAAGCCTGTGTTTAAATGAGTCATGCCTATTTCTTTTAGGAAGCTTATAATTTCTATACCCACGACAGTCAGTTATTAAGAACATGAGTATTTTTATATTTAATGAAATATTAGGGGTAATAATAAATAGCTCAGTTGAACCTAGTTGCTTTATTTTAGTTAAAAGTACCTAGTACTCAAGTGCTACACGCAAAGAAAATAGGAAAAGATGACATATGTGAATACGACAGCAAATTTCTTATATATAGTCGTAAACAAGATCATAGTGGATACTGTGTAGTACGCACAGCACGCACCTATCGAGCGAGTTTAATAAAGTTCCGAACTATGTAACACAGGTATAGACAAGGTTAATTCTACGGGCGCACATGTAAGAGCATTGTGTTTTAATCTAATTTATAAGGAGAGGATTTATGAGGCCGTCGAGTAGGGAAAATAGCCTCACGCAACGTGTTTGTGGCGGTTCTATTGGATACGTGTGTGTGATACATCGAACGGCTCTCCGCAACACGTACGCCGGCGATTTATCTCGGCGACTCTTTGACAAAACCCGAACCCCTCCCAACGCGGATCGTGCCCCACTTGTCTACACACAATAAAATAAATAAAGCAACTCTCAACCGCTCACTTAGACATCAAAAAGCTTTTACTTCACAAAAATATTCAAAACGTTTCTAAATTTAACTATAATTAGCTCCGGAAAAGATTCCTCATTTTTATTTAGTAGCGGAAATGAAAAATATTAATGACACAAATTTGAAGCTGAAGCCAGCGAGTCGGGGCCGAGCGTACTCAGACCAAATGAAATGTTGATTTTACGACGCGCGTTTTACGTTCTACTGACTGCAGATGAAACAAAATACACGTTCATTAGCGCAGACCGGGAAATTATATTACAGTTGGTACTTGATTATGAAATCACCGGGGCCCACACAGCGAGTTCAAGCACCTACTTTCAGGTGTACGGACGTTACCCGTCTACTCTGCAATTAGTGCATTCGGTCTCAACGCCCCGGCTAAACTTTATCTTTTCATCCCTTTTAGAGGTCCTCAAAGGGCGGTTCTATGAGTTACAAATCCCGACTCTGATTAAAGAAAATCTTAACAAAAGTGAGCAGTTGTACGAGAGTATTTGATATCGTGGATTTAATTAAAATAATGGATTCTTTCGGGCTCGTTGACTTCACAAGGTTACATACGTGACTTCTTAAGAGTTCGTATTTTAAAATTAGTATTTGTGCTTTGAGCGAGGTTGTGAGCAGCGGATGACATTAGTGCCGGAGCTGGCGACATGAAACAGAATCCTCGCGATGCATGCCGACTTAATCCCAGGTAATGGGACGTAATAAAATGTAAGAGGCTAAGGGTAACGACAGACGTGCGCGCGTGACCTGTTATCTTTACCTTTCGGACTACTTAGGAGAACACAAAATCTGATTTTGTTGCTTACGGACAGAATCTCTTATGGACGTAGTTCGAGCATAAAATTAAATATAATTTAGTTCTTGAGTTACGACATGTGTCAGGTATAATGATGGGTAGACAGGGGATGATGGATAGAACGTTTGGTGGAGTCATCATGTGTGAATTTTCTAACTTTTTCTTTATGACGTCGGGTTTTGACAAATTAACACGTCAGCCAAGAGATACGGCGCGCGCCCCCGGCCCGCCCATCAATATCGACACGGCCACCATTACTCAATATCACTCAAGTGGAACTGCCCAATTTACAGCTACATTTAACTGATTTGATTGAATCCACTGAAAGTTATCACCTCCGATCGGATCGGCTCTCATATGTGGTCAGTAGGTAAAAATTTAATATTGAATTACGCATAAATTATATCACTTACGTTATATAAGCCCACGTTAAAGTATTATTTCGCAAATATAGACGCATGTTATGGTATGTGATATGAATTGTTTGACATATCACATAACTTATTTAGTGATAAGTGGTGATAAGTCATATCTGACGGTTGATAGAACTAGTAAATCTCTCCGTGAACATGGCTATTGAAACTTTTAACTTAAATAGTTCAAATAGTTTGAAAATACTAAATACAAAAGTTTATTTTTATAATAAACCCATTGGTTCATTATAAAAATAAACTTGTTGTGTAGTTAATATCATTACATTAACTACACAACTAACTTGCGGATAATATTTAACCATTATTTAGCATAGATAAAATAGAAAACTACCTACTACAAATAAACAACGTAAATTATTTTTTATTTAAATTATATTTTTATCAATCCAAAGTTTAACTTACCAAACGATTAACATAAATATTGTAATACAATAATTTAGTACACTCCTCGTTACGTACATTATAAACCAATTTATTGCCGGTATCTATACATTTCACATTGTGTCACATGGTTTTAACAAAGTACCTAAAAACGATTACGTATTCAGACACAGAGCAAGTTGTAAAATAATTTCTTATTGTTTAAGCAATTTTTCATTTATAATTGTTATTGTTTAAAATTATTTTATTTGTATACTTAACTATATATGTTTGCAGTATATGTATAAATGTTTTTTGTAGACCCTTACTTTATGAACAGTAGAATAAAAATGTAATATTAGAAACAACCTGAAACACAGGTCTCTGACCTAGTTCAGGTAATACAATGTAAAAACAGATTTCATAAACGAGTCTTTTTGTGCCCAATATTTACTTGTAAATGTTTTCCTTTAGATTAAATATGATTTGAATGTGAATTTAATACAATAAGTAGCCTGTAATGTGTTTTGTAAATAATTTTATTTATTGAATAATAAGTATATATTATTATTTATTTATTATTTCTTAAAAGCTTTCGTAAAATAAGATACTAAAGCATTATCAGACTTTCAATTCACGTTCGTTGCTTCTGACCCTGAAAATATTGGACTTAACCTTCCTCAATGAATATAATTCCGTGGGGTGAAAACATTATTGCACGTTATCGGATTTTTCCTTAGAATAACTTTACAAATTCTCGAAAGCTAAATGGATTGACCACTTTATAAACAACTAAAAGTAAGAAAACTAAAACGTTTGAAGTAATTTTTATGAGAATCTTTTGCTTACATTTACACATACTATAAACGTTTTAACCCAGCTCATAATCCAAACCGAACGCAGTCACATTTGAACATTTTACAGCAATATCTGCTGGCATCGTTATTCCATTCTTATTTAATTTCCGTCTGCTGTTAGTCCAAAGCTTTTATTTGCGGCGTTGCAAAGTTAAACATTGCGGGAATTTCCAGAGACATAGAAGGTATGTTAGTATGTTGTGTTCTGTATGAGTCGACACGACTTTGATGTATCGTGGAGCGACGGCAGTCGGACCCTGAATATTTACGAGAAGGAAGCGAATGCCGGGCGTCTCGCGTCGCCAAGCCTGCTCGCGTCCCGGGAACCCTGTCACATTATTCATGAACTATATTTTATGTTCCATCTGCCAAAATACACTCATCGAGCGTCGCACATGATGAATGCCCTGCATCCTTCGGCTACCTCAATATTGGTACATACTTGTTCGCATATGAATACTTAAAACATATCTATGTTTAGTGTTTCTGACAGCGGCTTGTTGATCTCATGTCATATTATTATGGTTTAGCAGTTGTTTTTCGTTAATAGTTAGATTGCGTTCTAAATTCGGAATGGGCAAAGTGTTACTTATATTTTCTATTCGGCTTTGTCAATTGTCAGTAGCAGCACGGTGTCAGACAATGTGCCCAATTATAGTCCACAATATTAAGTAAAAACTAATATATAGCTGAGGCAAACTAAGTGTTCTCTCAGGGTAAAACAGGCGTGAATTTGTACATATGTTTTTATATAGACACAGTTTTCCGTAAAATTACACTAGTGCAATCTATCCTTGTTTCAATTAACTGTGCAGTAATATTGCGTTCTCGCTTCGCTTCACTATTGCAACGACAGACGCATTTAAAAATAAATTATGGTTTAATATATTAACATTTACGCAACAATGTATGGAGCAAAGTCAGGGGAAAGAGAGGACGACCCATCTCACTGTTACTAGAACAAAACGAACTTGGACTTGCACACACCTCACTCTAAGAATTTGATGAAAACCGTAGATTAATATTATCCGCACTGTCTAGTCTTGTCAGAATATAAATGAAACGATTTGTGTACTGTGTTTTGAAGTTTACTAGCTTTAAATTACTCGTGAAAGAGTAACAAAAGACGGGCCATATTATTGCTCATAGGAAAAGAAGTGTATGTAATTTGTGAAAGACCACACTGTTATCAATTATTTGGTGACGTTCTAATCTTATCAGCGCGGCGTGCACGCACCGACTACATTAGGTGCAAGGGAAACCATCTGGGTTGAATTAAATCAGTGCACTCAGTCTTTGAAGCCAAATTCAAGACGTTTTTTTTATAGCAATTCTGTTCTTGGAACAGAATCTTGAAGAATGAAATACTTTTTCGATAAAACATTGCAACAACTATTTTAGCTCTATACAACATCGTAATGTTATCAAATATGTTTTCGAACATTTTACACTGTGAGAGCAATTTCAATTACCCTACGATACCTTTTATTTATCGTTGATTACTGACTTCCTGACTGAACATTTCATTCCAGTTAACGGAGCAAAGAGGTATTTCATTTTAAAACATTTTGTTTACGAATCGGTACAAAACAACACAAAATCAGCAATTATTTAAGCAATAAATATCTTTATTTTGAACTCGCACATGCGTAAAGTAGAACAATGCCAGAATTAGGCGTACCTCAACCGATATTACAGACTTTCGGACCTAAATGGTTTTACGCTAAATGTACTGCCAAATGTATTTGGTATTTGTATTCACAAAATGTTAACTACCGTCGCGGACATTAAGGCTGAAATACGATTATTCTAGTTCAAATGACCGAACACCTTTATTATATAAAAGGCCTATGCATAAGAACATAAGTCTGTCATGGCAAAACATTGAATCGACGTTTCTCTTCAGTTTCATAATGTTCGTGGACTACCTCGTCCATAAACATTTTTATTCAACTAAACGAAAAATGTAGAGAAATAAACGAAGAGGTAAATTACGGCCACAGCTATAATTTCTCTTGTGGACGTTTTGTTTTCCTTTATTGGTCATATTTATCAGTACGAACGCCCGGAGTGGCAAATAAATCGCTTGCTCATTTCAAGTGAATCTCTTATTTCTTAGACTGGCGCATACAACGAGAAACGATTAAACTATAGGATTTTGCTTACATTTCCGATGCTTTTCTAACTGTGCGCCATGTTATTTCAATCTCTGATACTACTCTAGACTTTCGAGTATTAAAAAAATAAATGAAGACTAAATGAAATTTGACAAAATTGCCATTTCTTCGAAATAATTAATTAATACAAGATGGTATTATGATATTACATTTTATTAAGCCCACGGTACGCCTTACGTTGAAATTTTTATTAATATTAACATTTGCTTAAAACGTGTATTTCTCGCAAACCTTTAACGTAGAACCTTCATGTCCCACCCATTTATCCTTGAAAGTAGTTTACACAATCTCACACATATACATTTAATATTGTATAATATAATATATTTATAACAGTATACCAGTCCCTTGTTTCAGACGTCACCAATTAGGAAACTAGTTCATTGATTTATTCGGTTCACTTGTCAATTATCCTTGTTACCCTTCAACATGCAAACTCATATTTATTTAAATACAAATATGTCGATTCGTATGAAGTAGGTATCTGGTATATATTGTAGACCAAATCGTTGTTGACTACACACGCATGTTTTTTTTATTCACACATTGTTAAAAGATTTGTATTTAGCTTGTTCAACGAATCCACCATAATAAAGGACATCCACCGTAATAATAAGATAGGAATATATAAAATCGCCATTATTCGGGCGTTTTGCAAAAGCTAAACTTTCATTTGACTATTCTCCGAGGTCAAGCCTAAAATGAAAGACGAAGACAACTGCAGATGTCTTATCCTAATTTGTATACTTCTTCATAACTTGTTAAAATATCAACTGTTGTAAATGTAAAATTAAAATCCATACTAATAATATAGCTGAAAGAATTGTTTGTTCGAACACTAAAATGTGAAACCACCAATGCGATTTGAAAATTTTATTTGCATTAGGCAGTACAATTATTGTGTAAATATACCTACATATAGATATATCACACTTCAGGCTACGGTACTGTAGCAGTAATCAAGCACATGGGTGGGAAACCACATTTAGCTACTTTAGTACGGCTAGTTAAATATATAAAGCCACATCTCAGTAATTCGTCTATTTCCACACTAAGTAGATAATGACCTCCAGACCCGGGCCTTTGTAGGCCTGACCCGGGATTCGAACTTGGGGCCTTACGATTACTTACTTACTTACGTAGCCGTGCACACTAGCCACAATATCGATGAGACAGTAGAGACAATAAGTAAGTAAGTCATTTAGAACGGCAGAGTCAAGTATAATAATATTAGATACAACAATAAAGAACTGCTTATTCGTTGAGTTCTTTTTCCGTGCGATGGCAGTTAAATAAAGTTAATTGGCGATCTCAAAAAACAGGGCAATCAGCTTACTTCGAAGCCACAACCATGTTATAAAAACACAAGAATTCAAAGCACTTATATTAATGGTTGTCTTACGTTTAGATGCTCAAATGACATTTTAATATTATGAGCAAAATACAGCGTAGAATCGACATGAGTACACTATGTGAGTGCGACAAACTGAAGCGCTATTAATAATAATAATAATAATATCCTTCAAACCGAATTTTGGCCACGGCGGCCAGTCTTAACAGACTGGCCAACTACGCAGGAGATATTATAGGGCACAAGTGTGTGCGCAAGAGTGATGTCGAGCTTCAGTGATTTGCACTAGCGTGCATTTGACCTATAGTTAGTCGCAGTACAGTTTTGTCGCACTATCGTTAATCGCGCTTCAGTTTGACGTACTTACATAGTGCAGTCAAGCAACGTAAGCAAATTAATTTATAACTGTTCAAGAGTGTAGACGTTTTTAGTGATGAAATAGAGCCGTTTTGTATAGACGACAAACTTGTATAAATAGTATTAATATTGTGTAAGATCTTTATTTTTTATGTTGTTTTCTTCATTTATTACAGAGTAAGAATAAATATATTTCTTTCTTTCTTTCAAGTGTAGGCCTGTAAATAGCAAAATATCCATTGATATATCATCTGTGAATGAATGAAAAGTACTAAAATCCTATACAATAGTATTAAAATTAATATTACTTATAAAAAATACTATAGTTATTTTTATGTGGCAGCGCACCTATCGTAAAAGAGTTATAAAATAAGTTAATTAAGTAATCTCATATCAGCGTAACGCACTCACAGTTCTAGCTTTTATGACGGGGGTTATTTCTTGACTGAACTTTGTCAGTGGAACATAAAGTAGCATTTCCTTTCGATGATTAAATGTACATATTTATATATATGTATATCTAACTAGTTGTGTATGAGCATCTATAATAATAATGTCCTTCAGAACGAATTTCGGGCACAGGGCTCAATTTTAATGGAGATATTATAGTGCACAAGTGTGGACGCAAACACAAGTGCACTTTCTATTCAAATATAAGAGCTCTTCTTTTTGGGTCAGCTATAGCTAAGAGGATAGACCGTTGTACTGCCATTCAAAGCTCTGTAATTTGATCCTATGACACGTAGGTACCTATGCCTGATACCTTTTAGAGTCTACGTGCGTATTAACCAATCAATTATTGGAATACCAATGATAATTGAAAATCTATTGTGTCTAGACGCCGGTGTGCCGCTACCACTCAATCGGTTAAATAATTACTTTTTGCTCGGTTTTTAAATACTACATAATGTTCTCACAGTTATGTAATATTTGCAAATGTGGTAGATGGGATGAGATAGCTTATCAGCTCAATTTGCATATGTAGCGTATACAAATATAACATTTGAAATTTCAAGAGGCATTTTAAATGCATTAATTAAAACCTGGACTACCGACTTAAAAGTATTTCTACCTTACACAAATCACAGCGATAGTGAATGTGACTGCATCCGCTCTTACCCATGTTACAAAAAAGTACTCATAGTGTCTTCTTTAGTACGTAGTACTTAACCTGTCAAGTCTTGGAATACCAGACGTATTTAAAAACCTATTGTGTTGCCACCAGTGTGCCTCTACCACTCACTGGTTACAATACGGAGTCTGGAAAGATGCCCGGTAGACCGTTCTGTGGGACAAAAACCATGGGAAGCGAAAGGTAGCAGTATTACACCTCTACCAACCACTCCAGGAATATTTTTTCTATCTTCTGAGCGGCGAATATTTGTAATACATCGGCAAAGTGTAAGTACCTGGATATATAATGGTACACGCGCTTTATAAGCTACAATAACGTTTTGCAATCAAATTAAACGATTGCTTGCTATCCTAATCAGATTTATGTGAAAACCTACGCCTTTGTAAGTATTATTGGTGTGGTGAAATAATCGTTAGCGTAAGAGCAATAACTTGGTTGGTGGTTTTGCCGGCGGGATATTACTTACAGGTAACTCATACGTACAGTTTTATTGTAGTTATGTTAAATCTAAACATGACGCCATGTATTGTGGAATGGAGGCGTTGCATACCTATGTAGAAAGGCTTAGGATATATTGTATCTTTTTCCTTTCTAGAGAAGGGACCTCACCTAATTATAACAATGCTGTGTCATTCTGGCTACTTAACAAACATTCAAACAACGGCCACATAGATCAGCCATACTTGGAATAACTGTTTGTGGATTACACGAATGTTTTACCCGTGTGGAGACCAAATCCATAATACTTGGCTAGGTAAGGGTACTTAAACTATTGGGCCATCAGTGCAGTCTAAACGTAAGTTAATGTATATTAACTCTAAATATAAGATTATGTGTGCTAGATTAGAATTACCAAAGTAAAGTATGTTAAATAAAACTTTCAAGGTAAAAATAGCTAACATTAGCAACAAACATTAAAAGTATATATCTGTTGCTTTCGTGAACATTATCTATACCGCAAACATCGGCGTGTCTGAACTAACCAAGCTACACTGCACCGCGGAACACGCTAGCAGAATACACCTACACACATAAATAGTAAGCTTATGGCCTTACTTAGCCATGACTTGGGTTTATTCTAAGAAAATGCGTTAGAACTGAAACTTTAATGCGCATTTTGTATGAATAAGTTTAAGGTAATTTTCTTTAAAAATCCTCCGTTGACGGCATTGTTATGTAATCACATAGTTACTGGTAATGAAATATCTGAAGCGGGTTCGGACTGTATTAGATTAAAAAATTATGATATTCGTTAATATATTGGCAAATCTAGGTGTTCTTTCTGACCGTTGTTTGCAAATTTTTATATTTATGATCACAATATAATTTTAAGTATAATTTTAAGTACCCATGGGATTAACATTTTAGTCTAAATATCCTCAATAGCGAAGTTCGGGATTTAATGAGGCAATATCTACCAACATTGGACAAAGCAAATTACCGTTTATCCTGAAGATAAATGGACGCGCGTGAACTTGCTAAACATATACTTATTTTGCGGAAGACAACCCTCCTAGCCAATGTCGTGAACTGATAACGCAGAAACGCTGATTTAGAAAAACATCTCTATAATGTGGCATAAACATGAGATGTTATTACAACAGAAAGTGAGGAAAACAATTCCGATACCCAAAACTCCCTGAGCAGTAAACATAAGTCAAAGTCGCTTAAAGGTTCTGAGTTTAATCGAGCAGAACGTAATGGTGTTTTGCAAGTATGGTCTCAAGTGATGCTCAACAAATAACCATAGATGTCTCAAGACTTCTCCTCAAGAATTACAACATTTGCGATGAATATATAATTTGTAATGGCCATATGACATCACACCACAAGAACACATAATATCGAACACATTTTCCAATCACAAAGTGTACGATGTTCGATCCAAGGAGATCGAATTATGAGTGAAATCTCGGCGGGCGCCCACGGGAGCTCAGCCGGTAAATAGGGAATATAAATTTGTCTTAAACAAATTCTCCCCTTGATGACGGCGATACGTTCTAGGGAAATTTACAAGCATCAGTTAACACCTTTTTTGGCTAACACCATTTCGTTTCAAGGTTTGATGAGGTTTCTGATAGCCTCTGGTTTTGATCTTTGCAGTAATTATCTTCAAGGTTTACGCGTACGCTTTTGAAAGCTCTCATGTGTGTCGAATTGCAATATTTCAGAGAATGATAAATTTTACGAATTTGTGCCGAATTTACGGCGTCGTAATTATTCATACGTTTATTGAGATTGAGTCCTAGTTTATTCAATTACAGCTCTACATAAGTTTCCGGCGCTAGTATTTCACAATATATGTTTTAGTGTTTATACTAGAAGACAATATGGGTTGTATTGGTTGTATTGGTAATATTGATATATTGATGCCCAATATTGAATGTGACGGGATGGATTTAATAATAAACGTTGTTCGGTAACATGCAACTTTTATAAATGGGTCCCCGTGGAAAACTTGGTCACTGTAAAGGCCAACCACCTTTATACCATGGTTTAATTAGTACAGATGTATTATTAACCTCAACAGATAATTTTTAACGGTAATGAACTTAACCTTATGTAACGTCTTAAAAATGCATATACTACATTTATCTAACTTAGTTCATGAGGTATATATTACCAAAAATAAGCAGCTTGGAATTTTTCTTTATAACTAAGTACAACCTGTATAAATCCGGCAACATAACTGACAGCAAAACTAATTGAATATTATTAGATTAAATAGTCCTGCAGAGTTGTAAGAAAACTAGCTTTATACAATCAGAGGCAACCTCGAACTAATTAGACAATTTGTTTTGAAGTCTTGTCTTGTCTTGTAGGCTCAGGCTCAGGCTTCAATATTAAAAAAGTAACTCTTACAGGTACAAATCTTGTCATTGAAATTATTTCTGTGATAAAATGTTACTGTGAAATATTAATTATAGCTGAGGCTGTTAGCTTAGTTAAAATGGTTTACAAGAATACGAATATTGTCGAGCCAATATTATGCCAGCAAGCGTTTAATTAATATAATTTAAACATCAATAAAACTTAGTTTCTTGGTTTCGGCAAGACAAATATATTGAACGTCTAAGTTCGGTTATTAGGAATCAGCAAGGATTTTCTTTACCGTATTTCTATCCAACACCATCTTTTTTTTTTTTTTTTTCTTACCTGGTGGAATGCAATGACGCATACCCCTCCGCGGGGGCGGGCGGAGGGATTATGTCGGACTCGCCGGGGTAAAAGAAAGATGTTAAAAGATAATGTACCTCCCGGAATACCGACTAAACCTACCACGGTGTTCCTCGACAAAACCACTATCGACGGGGCCGCGCAAATCGCTTTCGCATGCGGTCGCGGCCCCGCCGAGGTTACGGCCCGCCGTATGAAACGGCAGGCCACTACACAAGAGACCTACCCAAAGGACTCACTTCATAAGATTCCCTACTGTCTCCCCCCCTAGGTGGGAGACGGCCTCGAAACAGAGGCGCGCGTGGGAACACGCACGCCGCCTCTCGGACCTGGTGCTGAACGGATGGCGGGCAGGCCCACAAAGCCCGCCACCCCCAGGTCAAACCTCAGGGTGGCTGGAGGTCATCTCGCGCCCTCCGGCGCCCGGCTCTGCGGTTGGGGAGAGGGTTTAAACGCTCCCTCTCCCGCTCCGCCGCCTCCTTGATGGAAATTACTTCCTCACAAAAGGAGGCGACGGAGTTCCACGACCTCCCACTCCGGACCATAGACTGAACTATGGCCGGGAGCGAGAGGGCAATCGATCAGACTGCCGCGATCAACTCACGGCGCTGCGATGCCCAGGCGGGGCAAACCGCCAAAGTGTGCAGCGCCGTGTCCTCTACAACGTCACGGCAGTCGCCGCAGTGGTGACAACCGGGCGTCTCTTGCCGGCGTATACGACACAGGAACCGGCCAAAACAACCGTGGCCAGTCAATACCTGTGTCAGCCGGAAGGTGAGGGCGCCATGCCGCCTCTCCAGCCACTCCTCAAAAACGGGACTTACCGCCACGATCGTGGCGTGCCCGATCCAACACCATCTACACTAAGACATGTTAAGGTATATTTAAAAGCTATATCTAAATTGCTTGAGTAATAGACGTATAAAAGCTACGTTCTTGGTTTATCAACAGTATCGCCAGATCAGCTCGGTCATGATGTCATACTAATATAATGACGTCAGAATCATATCCACATATTGCAAACATTCAAACCGATTCGACCAATAGAAATGAGTGAAAGTCAACTTCGTAGATTTGCTCTGAAACGAAGTAATATGCTATCTAAACAAAAAGCTCATACTTTTATTGTATTTTTAAAATATATAAGAGCTGTACCTATATGCGGTTGGAATTTATTTCCACGAGACATCTCAATGAAATCTTCATCTTTACGAATGGTTTAATCAAAGCAGTTTATATTACAATTACTAAAGTCGAAATACAACCACTGACACTGGCTCAATTCATACATAATTAATTTCGTGATTTGTATTGTAGGCATACGTAGTTAGCAATATAAGCTTGTAATTGATTACATAAGGCTCAATATTATTGCGCGATGATACGACAAATATATTATTGTATTGTTTGGTAGATTAATCTCCATGGATATTATTAGATTCCTTATTACATAGAAGAAAGACATAAAGGTATCGGCTTATCGCGAACGACTTGTAAGAATCAAGCGGAATAGCTCGGTATGGTGCAGTTTGGCGATGTGCCAGCTCACTCGCTTACTTAAACACCATTGTAGTTTTATGTGCTTTGAAGCGATATTATCACGACTTTTTGTAATACCTATCTCCTTCACACAAAGTACGTTCATATACTTGTCAAAAAGGTAAAGATACTCTACCTTGAACAAAAGTTAGGGGTCGCTCGCAATATTGAAATTTCCTTAATACGTTTATGAGTTGGTCCTTTCAAACAAAGGTAAGATACCTAGTTCCCAGAAGAACACTGAAGGTCTAACACAAGTTCACAAGTAGCCGAGTCGAATTTCGTAACACGAAAAACTTTGTGTAACAACAGTGTGCGCCGGCGGTCTTCCCCGAGGACGCAGCCACAACAAATTACTGGCAAACAACTTCGAAATAAATTAACTCTCAACTTTCAAGCGTTTTACTTTCTTTTTGTTAGGCGAAAAACAATTTCCTTTGTGTTTTGTTTACGTTGTAACGTTCTTTGGTGTGGAAACCGTTCAGTGAAAAATAAACATATTTTATTATTTATTGACATGTTGCCGACAGGAAAGATCTAAATATAACTTATATTTATTGTACTCACCGAAAATATATACGAATATCGTCTTAGATCAAAACTAAAGTGAACATAACGTAAATGCCTGCCTTTTCGACGTACAAAAACCGTTGAGAGCGAGACACTACTATCTCATAAATATTCGGTAAATACATTATCAAAGGTCTCAAATGTCTGGCAACTTTTAGGTCTTGCTTGCTATTTACTTACAGAAATAACAATTAGTATTTTATACTTATTAAATTGAGAACATATTTATCTTACATTTGAAACAACGCATTGAAAACATACTAATTAATTATATCGGAGTACGGAGGCCGGCGCCCAGACACAATGTTTTTATCATTGTCTCGATATCTTTAAGCTGACAGGTTAAGACATAGGCCATTAACGTTAGTTGCTGTTCTGATTTTCATTCATTTCGGTCGAACAAGATAAACCAGCCCGGTAATCGACATCAACTATTTTACGCAAATAAGCTGACGGGTAAATAAAAATTCATTCTACATCACAACACTGACTGACTGTGTTGCTTTGCCAAGAGAATATAGCTAAGCCGCTATGTAGAGAAGACGAAATGAGGCCTTATACCCCTACTTTGACCTTCAATCGACTGTAATACGTCATCTCTGATAAAAAACAAAGGAGTAAGAAGTATGACAGAAGTACAGCAGATATGATATACACTCTGTATGGCAAAGATGAAAAAGCAACAAACAGCACATACTAACTTTCATTTTTGTGATTTTTTTCGAGAAAACTCGTACTCAAAACTGCTTTTCAGTTAAATTTATTTTGTATATAGACTTATGCCTGTACCGTATTCGTGTCTACAGGACAAGACAAACCTATGTATAATACACCCAAAACTTCGAAAGATGTTTTAAAGAGATGGTCGCAGCAGATTTGACAAGTGCGAGCCTATTGCCGTCTACCGGGACCATTGCCAGACTTTTTGTTGTTATAATTAACCGACGAAAAAAGGAAAATTCTCAAGTCGACAAGAGCAACTTATTTATCTACTAGCTTTTGCACGCGGCTCCGCTTGCGTATTACCTACATCAATAAAAGTAGCCTATGTCCTTCCCCAGGTTTTAAACTATATATAAACCAAATTTCATTCAAATCTGTTAAGTGGTTTAGCCGTGAAGTTGTAACAGCCAGACAGAGTTACTTTAGAATTTATAATATTAGTAAGGATACAGCATAACTTTTAAAAATAAGTTCTTTTTAAGAAGAAGAATATACCTGGAAATAACTTCCAATAACATTTGAAAACATAGTAGGTATTTGAACAGATCATGTTGAAACTTGGAATAAATGAGAGTTTTGACCTAGGTGGGTTATAAAAGTCATCGAAGAAAATTATTTTAATATCAAACTTCAAAAAGATCTACTCGTTAACATTATGCAAGACCTACTTACATACGCTGGTTAAAGATATTAATGTTTTATTATAATTAATACTTTAAGTATTACATTTATTAATTTAAAAAAATACCAACGAAATATATTTATATGTCAACAAGTCTTTATTTTAGGCAAATCACTAACGACCATATGCTGCGAAGCATTTATTTTGTACTTAGTGATGATTGATTACATAATAGCAACATATAACATTTAATTATTCTCATTTATATTTTCGGCTATTTTTAATACAGTTATATTTTCTACTTATTATTTATATATGTATTGTAGTACGATCATATGAATACAGTATATCAATTTAACGTCTTACCTTTTTAAATTATGTATTAACAATAATAAAAAAAAAATTGTTAATAGCAGCGATAACCTAATTCAAGTTCGGGTTAGGACGTACTTCTGACTATTCAATGTTATGGGTTTGTTAAATAGTTAACAGTAAAGTAAATATATTGTATACAAAAAACATGAGACTCTCAGTCTTTCATAACGTTCTCAGGTTATATAAGATTATATGATATATAAATATTCACATTTATGTGGAGAACCCAACCCACGATTGTCCGCCATGCTCTCAATTTCTCTTCGCCCATTATCCTATTAGTAAATGCCAGTTTACAGAATGCTTAGGCTATGGCTTAATTCATTTTACTGGTAAGTAAAATAACTAATTAACTGAATTTATGCCATTGCTAATTAACAATGTGTTATACTGGTATATAAAAGACTGAATAAAACATACGGCAATAATATAGTATTATTCAGTCAGTTATATGTAACCAAGTATAAAGCGACATAATTTTCTTTGTTATTAGACTTTAGATTTTTGAAGGTAATATGAACCTATCATTTATTTCATGTTTCCTGAATATTTAAGTAACGTCATTTCTAAAAAAACATTAATTACAAATAGTTCCACATTTATTTGTTGTCTTTCAGTATGATATATACGAACAAGAAAAATAGAATACGTCGCCTTTGTTTTGCAGCTCTTATCTCTAAATACATCTATCTCACTTCAAGTAGAGCACATGAGTAAGCCCGATACAAGGAAGGGTCGGAGAGGGATACGAAATTATAAGGAATGCCCACTGGCTATAAGAACCTCAAAACATAACTATATACGCTCATGTAACTGTTGCCCAAACCTGTTTACATAATCATCAAAAAGACAAATGTGATGTCGTCATTCTAATCTCGAATGTCGTGTGATACAAGGCGCGGGTGTTCAAGTACGTGCAAGCATCTGCATAAATTGCTTTTAATTTTCCTCCCTGTCCATAATACATGATTCCACGTTAATGAGCACGGGGCTTTAATATTCAAGGTCCTTTGTGTAATCACTTCTCTGTACCGCCCGACAAATAAAACAGATCCACTTAGTTACCTTTACAATAAAGTTTCTTCAGATATTGTTGTTTACCTGACAAATTTTAATTTGTTTATTCAATTTACAATGATACTGAAACATTCTGTAGTCAAACAATATGCAAAGGATACGACAAATTAGATTTCATCTTTGATTTTATAGAGAAATTAAATTTCAATGTACTTGTTAGCTACATTGAGACGTCTGCATTATGATTGATGAAAGTTAACAAGAGTATAAGAAAGTGAAAACAAATAATGTAGATTTTGTTCAAAATATTTATTTATTTCATTAAAATTGCAAAATACAGGCACATTGATTGTGGCATCTTAATTAGAAACTGTTTGACAAAGTAATAGAAAAATTCCAATAAATCTTCTTTACATATATAATTCTTCTGTACGTGGGTTGACAGTGAACTCCTCCTAAACGGCTGGAACGATTTGAATGAATTTTTTTGTGTGTGTTCAAGTGGATTCCAAGACGGTTAAGATTTGTTTTTCTTTTTTTTTTTCGCCTTTACTTGACGACGTCTGTCAGGACAGCTAGTAATAACACGATAGGTAAGCTATAACAATAAAGTGTAATGCTTCATGTTGAATTTATAATAATATAAATTTATAATAATATAAATTCAACATGAAGCATTACACTTTATTGTTATAGCTTACCTATCGTGTAATGTAAGAATTATTTGCGCATTCATGTTTATTTTGTAGGGATATGAAATTCAATATATTTTTATACTCAGAAATTCAATTAAAAATACCATGTTATAAACAAACGATCTTTTAATTAAGTAGGCATTCTGAGAAAATACATTTTATTACCAACTTTTAATGTCACGGTCAAAACGTCTGGACTCGAAATCAAATTTGTTGATACAATTTATATTAGAAATCAAAACTAAAAGCAATACCTTTGACATCTAATAAATTGTATGAAATGGATATCTTTACAAAATAACCGTTGTATATACTTTGTATATTTACAAGTCTAAGAAGGGCAAAGATTGCATGAGCTCCGAACAGTATCGTTTGACTATTATATTTTATAATATATAGCGAATTACTTTATATGAATCAAAATGATATGATATTGTACTTTTCTTTTTTTTAATATAGTCATACAGAGAAAAATTACCATAATAAATTAAGTCAAAAAGAAACTACACTGCATATTAAAATGCAATATAAACCAAAATTACCAAAAAAAAAGTTATGGTTTGAGACAGCTCAAAGCATAACTTTTTTTTTTGGTAATTTTACTTTTTGGTTTACAAGAAGAAAAAAATACAGCCTAAAATTATACATTATACATACACGACATGAAATTTAAAATAAAATAAATGATCTAGAATAATTTACCAGAAGAACTATGCAATAAAAATATGAAGACAAAATAAGATTAAAGAACATAAAGCAAGTTTCAACCAGGTTTAACTATCATCGTCGTCTGTATTGCTAGTTTAAGTTCTTGAGGATAAAACTCAGCAATGTGTACGTTTGTATAATTTTTTAATTTCGGTACTACATATTTCTCAGACATGTTTTTTTTTACAATAAAAATAGAAATAATGCAAGAGACATTTAAGAGAAGATCCTACCTTTGATAAAATTAAAACTTTTATATAAGGTAGGGTATCTTATCTTGTGTGGGAGCCAATCAGTACAGACCCGGCGACACTTCGACCCAGTGGGATCTTTTGTGTTGACTTCCCTAATAACGACTGCCATAGATGTGCATTGCAGCCGGGACCGACGGCTTAACGTGCTCTTCGAGGCACGGCGCAGGCGATAATTGTCAATCAAGACGCACATAATTTCGAAAAGTCATATAACTTCCGATAGTCAGAGGTGCGCGACGTGGGTTCGAACCCGAAACCCTCTGCATTGCAGTCTGTTGGTCTGAGCTGATTGACCCCACTGAGCTATCGCTGCTCAAAAGGTAGGGTAAATGCTCTACCATACCTACACACTCTTCGTGTCTGAAATTGGAATTATAATCAATCTATCCGTGCTACGTCATTTTAAGATTGTTGTTCCTATCTTTGTAAAGGAGGTTTATGCAGTACTATAGATGTATTATTTTATACTGCTTGATTAGATCATAGATTAGTGTAAACCTACTTATACTGTTTTGTGGTGTAAACCATCTCTTTTATAGAAGTGATGACGTAGTGTTTACTTTCTTAAGCTTTGCGAATCACAAGCTAACATACTACTTATCGGTCGATCTATTGATTACTAGGCTTAATTTGCTTATTGTACTGTTGCTGTTGCGGTAGAGCGTAATTTTTCTGTGGGAATATAACATTTAATTAGGTTTAAATAAGACTACATTACTCTATGCTCATTTAGTTGTCAACATTTAATTAAACACGTTGTTTAATTGCTGATTTTAGATCTATATAAACCCACTTTAATATTTATATATATTTTTTAAAGCTGGCTGGATGCATTTTAAGAAAATGCTAAATAAAGTATTAACATACAAAAATACTTTTATATATTGTCCATTTTTAATTAGACACAATGCTACTTGTATTTAAATATTAACATACCTTAATACAAAACCGCGATCGACAGACATTAAGATGGCCATTCCGTCCACGACAATACAGATTGACACATAAATTGCGGTACAATTTCCCTTTATTCTGCGAAATTAGACATTCAAAACTCAATTCTCGGCCAAGAGCCCAATTTTGGATGCAATTTACGGCTAATTAGACTCTTAAGTACAGGGGCCGGTGGCGCCGACTCGCGACTCTCGGAGGAAGTTTGCAATGGCCGCGTTAATGCCGCCAAGACGCTAGTGCCACCCCTAATGTGCAATAACTACCACTGTTTTGTTTCTGTCGCCAACTTAGCATTCAGCTCACCGAACACCCACCACGCGGCGCGCCAGCGGCTAGCATGACGCGACGTAATCCGCTGTGAGATAATAAAAGTTCTATTTTTAGACTTTTATATTTTACTTTGAGGACGTGGCTGTTTTGGTGTGCAAATTCAATTAATTGAAATAAAATTAATGAACAAATGCCAATAATACAATTACCTGCGTTGGATGGACACCTAAAATGTTGTGGGAAAACTCTCACAAAATTAAATGTTCAATTAAAGTCCTTTGATATTGTTTTAACAATTTCTAAACCACTCTCTTTACTTATTCAAATATCCGCAATGATCAAAACTGAAAGTAATATTTTCTCAAAATATTCGGTGAAATTATTTCCTCCCCTCAAAATTTGCTTTAGTTACATTCACGCTAAAAGCATTCCAGGGCTTCTTAATCAACGGTCTACGAATATTAATTTAATTACTTAGTTAAAAGTTTTTATAACTTTTAAGTAAAAAGGTGGAATCGAAAAAAGCTTCCGCGCGGACGCCGACGTGTAAGAAACTTCAGCTTTTCAAATCGGACAAGCAACGTTTATTTATCTTACCTACTTTGCAAATCAATTAAGTAAATGAAAAGGCAATATCTACATAATGCTTACCTGAAAGGTAATTTCTTGTACGTTATCGTGTTCTTTGGGAAATATGAGTGTAAATTGTGTAATGACTAATGTATATTCATGGCGCAGCGAGGCGGTAGCGCGCGGCGTGAGGCGCGCGACGCCTGCGAAGCGGTGAGGCGGCAAGGCGCGGCGCCTCAGGAGCAAGATGTATTACAGGCGTGCAGCTCCGCCGACGCGGCATCCTCTAACAAATGTATGTACCTTGTGTATCTCCTCCCCTGATACATGACATGCCGCTCGCGTCAATGATTCAACTACAAATTGCGTGCCGCTCTCAGATAATCGCGCTTTGCATTAACAATCCAAGGATTAATTGAAACATTTCATTTGAATTGCGGTGTGTGAAATTTTCCTTTTGAAATAGAAACGTTGTTTTTGGGGTAACATTTAAAATTGAAGGCAAATGTGCTTTAATTTAATTAAGGATAACTCATTTGTCTTTCAAATAACAAAGCTCGACATCAAGTGCATTTTAAAAAGTTATTGTTATAGTGTATTCTTTTTGGGCTTTTGTTTGGTGCAGAATAACAAAAGGCGTGATAATACTTTAGTAATTTCATTAGTTTGAAAAGTCGTGAAAGATTGAATGTTTCAAGAATCATATTTCCGTCTTCATGATATTAATATAGTCCTACGCGCTTACATCGCCGAATATTTAGGCTAGAAGTATCACCTTAGGCTTAGGATCTGAAGGTAGCTTGCGGTAGTCAGTACTACTAAAGTGACCCTTGCTAAACCGTGTATTTTTTTTAATAATTGGCAAGTTGCTTTTTTGACCTAGTTCGAAAATAGCATGGATACGGGCTCACGCTTTAGCATCCACCTATCGCCATATCAGTATATTTAAAAATAGTTATTCATAGTAGTCAATATAGTATAGTATACCTGGCTACTAAAGAAGCTTGGCGTTTGTTGGTACCAAATAAATCAATATATTATTATATTATTCCCGGAACCTCGACTATTATCTGACCTCCATAATCCAAGGGGATAACGAAGGTTAGGCGCGCTGCAAAGATATTTGGAGGTTATACTCTTTATATACGAGTATATACAATCATGGATTAACATCACGTGTTAAATCAACAGCTTTAGATCAGATTACTAAAAATAAAAAACTATAACTGTTACTGCAAAAGAAAAATGCGTTTATGCCTTTTGAACGCTAATTTTACTACAGTTTAAAAGGCATAATACCAAAAACTATACTTAGCTTTAACTATTATTACAATTATATAACAAACAGTCTTTAAAATATTCGGTAAATAAATTAGTATAGAAACATGTACATAATAAATAAACACAACTAAGCTTGCAACACTACAGGTAAAGCCACCAATATAATTATTGTCACGAAATGGAAAATATGTAATTATTTTTATAAAGAATCAAGGGTTATATTCGATTTGATTCGATTTTGATAAAACGCTTATAAATATTTAAGTAGGCTATTAGCCACACGGCTGGTAGATACCAAAGTCATAAAACTGTTCGAATATTGTGCCTACAACTATATCTTTTATAGAAGATTAGCTGTTGCTTGGGACTTCGTTCGCTTTTATTATGAGTCTGTATCCTTTACTAAGAAAAGAACAAACCACTCAAATGCAACTTTTTATAATGATCTGTTTTATATTTCTTATCTTTTTTAATAAAAACATGATGGCTTATTGCTCACTTCGATAGATAACATCTTTAGAATTTATAGTTTGTATATACATAAATATAAAAATAAAAAACACGACACTGCTATTTATTTATTTAAAGTTTTCAGCCGTTCGGTATATACCTCTAAATGAGTTTTCCCAAGATGAGACTAAGCTAAACGTTAGAGCGGACGATAAATCCAGCATATTTCGACACCGCTTAGCCTTCATTTTAAGCAAAGGATTTGTTAATAAAATTCATACATATTACCTTATTAAACACATACGAATTTTAGCTCGGATAATCTTTGTTCTGAAGCGAGAAAGACATATAATATTTTTAAATATAATATAAGAGTGCCCGAACATTTCTTACTAAATATATAATACATACATATATAGAGGGTATTAACGCGATCATTATCGATCATCAAACCTTGACGTTTTTCGACCAGGTTATACCGGCCGTAGTTGTATGCTAGCAGACGTAATAGGGATACCGTGAGTGTAGTGTGTGACGGTACATGGACAAAAAAACATGTCTAAAGTGAGGGTGGATCAAAATTATTCTACCTCACAAACGGAGACATGACATCGCCGCATCAGTCAGCTTGTGACCACGGCCGGTGTAATCTGGTCGAAACGTCAAGTTTTAAAAAGGTAAACATGCATGATCGCGTCAATACCCGCTACATATTATATATATGTATCATGCAACGCGAAAGTTTAAAGTTATCATTTCTTACTAGTATCTTCTTATAGAATCAACCGATTACCTAAACGTAGCAAATAAAATTCTTGAAGTTACGCAACTAAATTATTGAGCTAAATTATACTATGACGTTCATAAGTTACTGGCGAAATGTGTCTGCTGCTACACTGGGGATAAAGATGTCAAACTACGTATGTGAGTATGTATTGAACTGAATTTCTATAAAGATGCGCTACGTATAATAGCCTAGTACAAAAATAATTCAACCCGTGGCGTGCTAGAGTATCAGAACAAGGTATTGTAATCTATTTTATTTACTTTTTATGCTTGAACTAGCTGTCCTCCGCAGTTTCATCCACGTTAATGATTATGATTTTAGATAAAGCAGCTTTAATGTAAAAATTCTCTCTAAATAGTGTAGGTCGATTTATGTAATAGCCTGCCGTTTTATACGGCGGGCCGAAACCTCGGCGGGGTCGCGATTGCATGTGAAAGTTAATCGCACGACCCCGCCGACTCTGGTTATATCAAGGAACACCGTGGTAGGTCGGTCTTACCGGTAATAGGTACAACCCGAGATGTCACCATCCCGGTGAGTCCGACATAACCTCTCCGTCGCCCTAAGTTAAGGTTAAGGTATGCGTCAGTGCATTCCTCAAACAAAAGCTTTCCAATATCGAAATAATTATTCAAATCCGTTTAGTAGTTTCAGAGTTAACCGATTACCAACAAACAGACCAATATTTTCCCTTTATCATATAAGTATAGATTAAACTTGAATGATCTTTGACTTAGCTTACCAAAGCCGCTCTAAAAACTTGTCAAAACTAGATTTGAAATCAGTTATTATATATTCCGCATCAAGCAATCTAATAGGACGTGCTGGGTTTTTCGGGCTTATATGAAATACTGCGACATCATTTAACACAAAACATAATATTTCAACCGTGAGGCATTTTCTCGTGTTTAAAATAATTCAAGAAATAAATTTCGATGATTCGTTTTTAGCAAACAAAATAATCTACAGCAATATTTTTAGTACCTATTTTTGACTTAATATATGCCTACTAACTAAACAAACGTATTGATTGACAGCTGTATTACACAGTCTATTGAACCAAAAAAGGTCGCAATAAAGAAAAATCGAATAGACTTCTCATATCTTATCCCCACGAGACGGCGCGTTTGGCATCAGCTCTTTGTAACACTTTTGTATGCGCCAAAAAGGTGAGTGAAAAGATTGTTGGTAAATAATTCCTACAATATAATACCTTGGATACGAAAATTCAATTTCATTTTAGTTGACATCGGTGGGTATTAAACAATTGAAGCGCCTGAGCAAGCATAAAGCTAGATTAGACTGGCCTGAAACATAAGCCCACCGAATCCACGCTTAACGCTTGGAGATTATCGTTGTATTATCATCAGAACCACATAATACGAAATAGACATTAACTTTTAAAAGAGATTAAAAGATTACTCAACAGTTTCGACTAACAATAAAACTACGAAAACATTAAAGATTTAGTGTGCCGATACAGCACCAGTTTAGGAAAAAGTTTAAAACCCCAACACGAAGTTTTTCGTTAAACGACAAGCGAGTTACTATCATTGTTACAAACTTGGAAGTCGCATTATCTGATAAGTGCTAACCTCCTTTTTCTGGAAACTTCCGAGTTATCTCGGTCAAGTCACGGGTTAGTCCGAGATTATGTCGCTTCTGCTAATTCATCTGATTTAACCAGTTTGTGAGCAATTTTCTCTTCATTTAATTTATTGATTTAAGTTCTCGGAGCCAATCTTAGATTAAAAATCAGTTGTTTTATTATTCAAATCGCTAATCGTGAGTGGAATACTAAAGGCATCTCTTTGTTTTTTTCAACTCTTTCAACTCACTAGTAACAGCTAACTAACTAGATGTACAAGAGTTTTTCAAATGACACATATTTCCTAAAACGGCTAAAGAGTTGTTTAGTCGAAGTTTCTAGCTACTTTTACCAATTTCTAAAGGAAACAGCTAAGGCAGGTAACTTTACGTGCTTACTAAAGAATTGTAATGGTGTTAGCTATTCAAATTGCGATTAAGACTTACTATAAAGCAACGAAATAAAATTGGCCTAACCTGAAAATGAAACGCTGGTCTGGTATACCATAGTGCTATATCCGTTTCGGTATCATGCACAACTAATTCTATACGTTCTTTTTTTTCTTTATTGCACGCCATCGTCGTATTTTGTTCATGTAAAGACAATACAAGACCTGGCAAATTATAAACATATATTTATGAAATCGTAATTGTATGGGAGTATCTATGTATATCTAAGTTTCATCGTTCCAAAACCATGACGCCTATGTGCGTTTAGCAAAAGCAACCAAGCAAAGAAGCAAACGAACCGTAATCAAACCCAACGTTGGAATTTCAAGAGACGAAAATGGAACAAAAGCTCTTACTTAAGCTAGCCTAAGCATGAAAATAAGCACAACACTTTAACATAAACTGTTTGAAATATGAAATTAACAACATCTTTACATGCTATTGTGATTTTATACGACGCAAGTAGGCGACGCAAGTTACATGCGCATATATTTGACTGCACGGATAGTATAATACTTTTAATGGTCGCCTCGCCACTGCCACCGCGCCGAGTATTGTGGGTTCGATCCCCACACGTTATAAAACTTTGTGTGATCAACAAATGGTTGTTTCAAGTCTAGGTCTTCTTTGTGTCCGTTGTTTGAATGTTTGTAGAGTCCCCCGCGACACAATTATTTGTAGTGCGGGGTATATCTTTTAAAAAATGAATATAAATTTTAAATTAATCACATTCAATACTTGCGCATATTACCCACTCAGTATACAAGAGCCATAAGTACCAAAATACTTTGTGAACTATTGCGATAATTCTGTGTATTCTAATTTGGCAAAGTCCCATATCGACTTACGATTGTTATCGCTCGTGTAGTGTACACTTACTGATGCTGTTAACCCTATTAGACTAGCTTAATTACTATTATGGGCTAAATGGACTGCGTAATAGGCCAATAAATTTAAAAATACATACAATATGCTTTTTAATTTTCGATAGCAATATTTTTGTTTATAGAATTAATTAAAGTTACAAATAAAATGTATGAAATCGAAACTGTTATTTTATAATTATAATTCGTAATGGGAATTTACGCAATCACGCATATTGGTCACAAGCTGGCAACTATGCAATACCATCACGTTAATTTTCATTATTAATTACATTTTATTAATTATATCATGCAACGCGAAAGTTTATATCATAAGATCATAAATATTTTTTACTAAATACCGCAATATATTAATAAGTAAAACGATTATGTTTCTTTAATTTAATACTTTTTATAAACAGAAAGATGATTCGATGATTCGAAATTAAGATCTAATTAAACGAAAAATGCATTAAAACGGTGCATTTTGTAGATTATAAATTCACAAAACTGTTAAATCAATTGCGAATTCATCCTCTATATGTACATATATGCCAAAGGAATAAGTATT